>OX243994.1:15000000-16250000 GCA_945859715.1 Apamea sordens | reverse complement strand
TATTGTCCACCATAAAATGATTTATTATTATAATTGTTACACACCTGTTAGTAATAGTGTGTCATTATTTTCAAAGAATAATAACTAAATAATAATTGGGATACCTCAATACAAAAAGTCTCTGACGTTTCATTGAACAGGTACTAAAATCTAAATGTAACAGAATAAAAGTAAATAATTTATAATAACAAAAATCGTACTTGAAAAATAAAACACAAATATTTCGTTCGCAGCGTTTTTGCGCCAACGGTACCTGCCGACCGCGGCCGCCATGTGTTAGCGATAGTTTAGTGACCGATGCACCGACGCCCGCCGGCAGCGCGCGACATTGCCGCCATAATTTTTCGTTGTGTTATCAAATAGTTTTTATTACTTTTTACAGTGTAGGACATTGTGTCTAAGCGGAATAATTTGTGTTAACATTGCCTACACATTAATGTGTTATCATGTAAGTGTTTTTTGGTGATTAAGTGTGTGAATTCGATAAATTATGATAAAGTTTTATGGTTATGTGAGTGAAAATTATAAAAATGAAAACATATCACATCACTGCGAGATAAGGTCAGTTTTATTTGCTTATTGAATGGTATAAATAGTTAGATAAACTCATAACGAAGCCAGGAAGGTATAATATATACCATGATAATGGTTATAAATTGCCGATTTCTTAGTTTTTCTGAAGTCCTACCCAAAAATCGAAAAGTACGTTCTACTACGCTTGCGCTAGGCGCGTTTCGACAGGGCGGGCGGCCGGGCTTCTGAAGGGTTAAATCTATTATTTAAGTTCTATCATCCTACTTTTGACCCATCCTTGCGTAGGCCGAGGTTAGATGGAAGGTTAAATGTGGTCTACACAACATTTAACCTTCAAGTCTAACCAAATACCACTTTTAACTTTCTTGTTTGTTTGTTACGACGAATCGTTTAGTTTTGCTTACGTACTTAATAGTTGATTTACGCCTAAGAATAGACTGTTTCATCATTTTCATCATTAGTTTGGCTATAGAAAGTTATTACAAAAATTTAATATGTAGATGTCTGTTGTCCCGGAAAATAAAAGCACATTTCTATCCGTGGGTGTCAAAAAAGATGGTGGAGAGATTACTTAGAAAATAGACATAGGAAAAGATGGTAAAGTTTCCACTGCTGGGACACAGGCCTTGTCTCAGTGAGAGGGAGTGTACCGTGATCCCACCACGCGGGCCCAGTGCGGGTTGGTAGATGTCACATGTCTTCGAACTTTTGGTTCCAGAACATGCAGGTTTCATCAAAATGTTTTCCTTTTGATAAGCAGTGGTGACAAAGTAAAGCGCCTGTCTGGGTTCGAACCACTGTTGCGGTATCGTGTATGATGAATTGATGTGTATGATGAAAACTAAAAACTGCGATCACCTATTTACCAATCTGTTGACAGTACCAACGTGTTAATCACAAACCTTTACTATCTGCTAAGAAGTTTGTTACTCTACTTATTCTTCCCAGCTAAATCACCAAGAAGTGGTGAAGGGCAGGTTCTTTGGGGGACTGTCTTATGTAACTTTGACGTTCAAAAAGTACTGATTCACAGCTTAATTTGAATAAATGACTTGATTTGATTAATTTCTGCAGTAAGTAGGTAGGTAAATATTTAACTTGATAATTAAAGAGGGGCCCGTGGCTAAATAATAACAGCCGCACAGGTCGATCGGTCAGGTTAAGCTACGCTTGCCGCGGTTGGTCTGTGGATGGGTGACTATCTTTACATACCGAGACCCCTCCGTACCTCGGAAAGCACGTTAAGGCGTTGGTCTCGGCTGTCATTCGTGGATCTTTGACAGTCGTTACGGGTAGTCAGAAGCCCGAAAGTCTGACAACCAGTCTTACCAAGGGGTATCGTATTACCCAGTAACTGGGTTGTGGAGGTCAGATAGGCAGTCGCTCCATGTAAAATACTGGTATTCAGCTGCATCCGGTTAGACTAAAAGCCGACCCCAACATAGTTGGGAAAAGGCTAGGCAGATGATGAATTAAGTACTGAATAGGAGTCATCCGAAGTTGTACAGATATGCTTCAATTTCCTATGCTAATGTTTATTATTTATTTAATACTTTTAGCACACAAATGTACAGTGGCGGACTGCGATAGCGGATGTTTGCGACCGAGATTGCTGGCAGAACGTTAAACTCTTGTTTTGATTATCAGGGAGAATCATCATCATTATTCTTCAGCACCAATTTATTTGGGGTCGGCTTACCATGTCTTACATCTATCAAAATTATCAGGCAGAATCCAAAGTAATTTTTTACGAAAATTCAAAATTAAACATAAAATAACCCACCCACCCACACAAAATCAAACTTAATAAAACACAATCTTTCTTAGAAAATTAATTATGGATCCCAAACACTTGAAATTGAATGTAAATAAATTATCAACCCATAAAACAAACGTGTAAAGTTAATTATTAGTTGAATTAATATTTTCTTCGCAGCGAAGAAACTTTTGTATTTGTTAACAACTCCATTCTCGTGTGTTTTACTCGTACCATTCTAGGGATTCCATTAATTAGTTTTATAAATCGTTCTTGTTTATTCATGTAATACCTAGTTATATTAACACACATAGCATGACATCACCCCTGTTTTCTCGCAAGGGTTAGGCGGGGGGTACCTATATACCCACATTTTCCAGTTATCTTTAAGTCCTGTTAAATAGGGTGCGGCGAACATGACCAAACCATCTAAGATCTATTTAAATTTACGTTTCCAATTAATGTTACTTCAAATTAAACAAATATCAACTTTGTTTCAGTGGTGATTAAGTTGATTTCAGAGTGACTATTATTTAATAAGTCTTAAAAATGTTTGAAGTTGTATCTTAAACTGGGGGTCTACTCCGAAGTAGTATTGGCCGAATGTTCGGCCGTTTCCTGCTACGAAGTTACTATTTGGTTCGGTCGGTTCCGATCCTACAGTCTTTCAAATATTGACTATGGTCCCGACCCAACTGAGCCGATCCGAACTTTTTTCGCATTTTTCAATAATATTCGGTTCGGCCAAGTGTCGGTCCGATCCGAACATTCGCACTTTGCACTTCGGAGTAGGCCCCCTGAACTTTATTGTGAAGGAGTTAAAGTTATTTTTCCAATAACTCATATTTGTTTACATGTTTGGCAAGTAAATAGCGAATGCAGTTTAAACTCTTTTCAATCTTTGTCACTGCATCTTCTTTTAAACCACACCGTTGTTTTATCACATCTTTCCTCAGTCTATCATATTCATAGTCACACTACACATGCTTCGCAAGGAACACATTTTCTCAGCATTTATTCTAATTTCATGCATCTTTGATTAAATAAATAAACAATTATTTCACTCAATCTGCCTAGGCTGTTCCCAACTATGTTTGGGTCGGCTTCCAAACTAACCGGATGCAGCTGAATACCAGTATTTAACGTGGAGCGACAGCCTGTTTGACCTCCACAGCCCAGTTACTGGGTAACACGATACCCCCTGGTAAGACTGTTTGTCAGACTTTCGGGCTTCTGACTACCCGTAACGACTTCAAAGATCTACAAATGATAGCCGGCACCAATAGCTCCACGTGCGTTGCAAGGCACACAAGGGTCTCGGTATGTTATAGATGGAAACTTATCCACGGATCAACCTTGGCAAGCGTTGCAGCCGCTCAAATTATTACTTCACTAATAACTTCTCCTACCTAGCTACCTAGGTGTACGTGTACATCATTCCTACAATCATTTCGATCTTTGACAAGCTATTAACATCGGCTTACAGTTTAAGTCGGATCGTCTGGAAACTTGGTACGTTAATAACGCACAAATTGTCAAAGTAATTCTAAAACTAGAACTTGCCATCTGGCATTCTGGATAAACGCACCTTGGGGCACGTTTAAATGGATAGTGATATTGTTATTGCCTTTTTAATTTATTGATAACATTTTCTAAATTTTACGCAATAGTATAATAAAATATATCGATTTGAATTGATCTAAAAATATTAAGGTGACAACTAAATGCTTTGTGCCTAAATAAAAGCACTCTATCATTATTTTCATTAGTCTATAGGGCTCCGGTTAGACTGGAAGCCGACCCCAACATAGTTGGGGAAAGGCTTGGCAGATGATGAGTCGATAGGGCTCGTATGCGGGGTGCGGGAGTTTTCTGTAAAGCATGCCATAGGGCCCGTATTCGGGGAATTGTTATCATTAGTCGATCGAGTCTGCACCGTACATTTATTAATAAGTTGCTTTGAAGGCTCATTTTTATTCAGTGTGAGGAGACTCACACCCAATGAAATGCTTTTTACCGACCTTCATTGGTCGCTCTCGCTACGCCCCGATTCTCCGCGAACGGTATACCGGCCGTGTGCGGGGAGTCCCGGCGTGCTGTATAGCGACTGAGTTATCGACTAATGAAAATGAGCCATACTGGATTTTCAAAGCTCGGCCCATCGCCTAGAGTTGACAATCCAATAGTACAATTATATTATGTATCTATTAATTTTTTTGGTGTCACCTAATGTTCGTGTAAGCGGGCATTAGTCGCTAAGCTTCCGTCCTTACCTAGTCTGTATTTAGTGCTCATGTCTATACGTAGCAGTTATTACTATTGATATTAATTATAAAAGTACGTAGCTATTTGATAAGCAAATTGTTTTTCATTTATAGAGAGACAACATCAATGGGGCCGTTCAAGTATTACGTAAGCAGATTTTTTGCAATTATTAACCCACCCCTCCCCCTCGTCAGCAAAAGTAAGCAAAGCTCTTACCCCTCCCCCCATGCTTACGTAAACATTGGTACAATTGATTGATTCATGAACAGAAGTTATAAGTCTAGAAATAAGGAATATGTTTGGAATAAAGGACTGTAACTCACATAATATTCATTTAAATAAACTTTAATGACACAGAATCCCACATAGAGTAAGTTACAAATATTATAATCTTAAGTAATATTACGTGCAAAACAAACTTCTTTTAAATTTTTGGTATAACCTAAAATAAATAAACTGACGGGAACAAAATTAGACAAGTGAATAGCGCGCGGTGTTTCACCTGCTCCGTTCTAAGCGAGTACCTAAACGTATTCATTATTTGTAGGAATCCCCGAAAATGCATTTCGTTTTCAAGCATAGACAATGTGTGGGTTGCCATATGTGTAAAAAATAAATAATTACTGCTGGCATAATCACCATCTAGATCCCCCACCCCCCATGGCATCAAAAATAAGCAGGAAAGACTCCCCGCCCTCCTATAGTGCTTACGTAATACTTGAACGGTCCCAATATGGATCTGCATCTGTTAACGAGATGCAAGTCGTAAGTGATTACAGCGCATTACACGAAAGAGATCAAGATCAAAACGTTCACTACATTAACACTGCTCGGAGTTAAGTTTAACTACCCAAAACGTTGCTCTACCTACACATAAGGCTTGTACAGACTGTCATACGGATAATAACTAGGGAATACTCCACCGAATATTCAAGACTAAGACTCGAATAGTAACCGACACACCCAAAATGTTGATGAATTTCGCTTTGAACAACACACACACACTACGCGTACAACGTGTAATTTCGTCTCCACTGCTCTCAAAACGGTGAATGAAAATATCGTGAGGAAACCGGCATGTCCTAGAACCAATATTTCAAAGACATGTGACAGGCACCAACCCGTATTGGGCTGCATGGTGGGTTACGGCCTACTCCCTGTCACAGAGAGCAGCATCCTTGTTGCGTAACACAATATCAATCACAATTTGAATCATGTTGAAGGATATTGCTAATCCATTGCTTCATATATTCGAAAAATTTGTCTACTCAACAACGGAAATAACGCAATGAATGTTGTTGAATGATGAAAGCCATTTCTACTGTTAGTGTGTTACGCAATTACCCCGCAGGCCTGGGTACCAGCAGTGGGAACGTTTAAGGTTGATTATGCCGTAAAACGAATGCGAACGTTTCAATCTAGTTTAGGTTCAACCTTAGGTTCAACGTAGGTACAGTCGAGTTCATTAATATATTGGCACTGTCAAGGATTCAAAATATTGTGAGCGTTGGAAAGCTCAATACATTCTATAGAACCTATAGATCAAAAATAATATGTCCTCATGTGAACGGTTCAATAATATATGCTGTGCATTGTGCAATAATATGTGATCATGAACAGTTCAATAATATGTGATCATGAACAGTTCAATAATATGTCATCATAAATTAAATCGTTGAATCACATGTGCGTCAGTTATAATTTTATTAGAAAAACATAACGTCATTTGAAGTTAATCTAGCCAGTGATAAATAATGTTGCAAACTGCTTGATCATGCAATTTTAAGATTGCTATTAAAATCATCTTTATGACGTAAGTAATAAGGTTGAATTTGAATTACATTTATTTGTTTAGATATTATTGTATTCATGTGCATACATAATAATTGTGAATCCTACAATGTTCAGATAATATGATCTTAATGTTGTTCATATAATAATGTGCTTTTGGCTGTATACATGTTACTGAGAAAGACTAGTCACATATTAATGAATCGAAATCTTGACCACAATTTAATGATGCTTATAGTTGTCACAATATTATGATTTTTTTTGACGGTCATATATTTTTGAAGCCTGAAAGGGCCAATATATTAATGAACTCGACTGTACCTATAACTATTCCAACACTTTTATCATAACACTACTATTCACATACATCCGTGGGGGGAGTCCGTGGCTAAATAATAACAGCCGCACAGGTCGATCGAACAGGTTAAGCTACGCTTGCCGCGGTTGATCTGTGGATGGGTGACCATCTTTACATATCCTCTAATAATAATAATAATATTTATTGACATAAAAGTATTGACATAAAAGTATGTTACATTTATATATGGAATCCCTGACTCCTGTGCTAGGTTGTAACCTGTGTTACAGGAATCAGTGTCTTCTCCCAGTAGTTTTAGACAGATATTATGCAATAAATTTTAAACAATTTTAAATTATACAATACCTGCATGAGGCGTATGGGTGCGGGTGGGTGTGTATCCATGTGCGTGTATGTGTGAGCGTGTGAGAGGGTGGGTGTGTATCCATGTGCGTGTATGTGTGAGCGTGTGAGAGGGTGGGTGTGTATTCATGTGTGTGTACGTGTGAGCGTGTGTGAGGGTGTCTGTGTGTGTAAGGGTGTGTGTGTGTACGGGTACGTGATCGTACGTATGAATGTATATCATGGTATGTATACATTTATCGTGCGTGTTTATAATGTAGCCTGGGTTTATGTTATTAATTTTTCAGCCTGTGTGTAATCCAGTGTTTGTAGCCAGGTGCTTATTTTCTTTTTAATCACATTTTTAGGGAATGGGTTAATCTGTAGGGCCCTGTTTATCTTATTATAGATATGCGTAGCAAGGAAGAGATGTTGCCGTCTAGCTGAGGCAGTCTTACATTTGACATATTTACAGACATTAGTGATTGTGCGTTTACTTTTGTAACTGTTGTTTAAAGGTGTTATTAGGTGTTGCTTCAATGTGGTATTGAGGAGATATAGCTGTCTCACTGTAAGCACTTTACAGTTTTGGTACAGAGTTATGGTCGGGAACCGATACGGTTTGAAGGTCAGGACTTTGAGCAATGATCTTTGAGCTCTTTCGAGGTGGATCATAATTGTTTTCCTCTGTGGCTCGGAAAGCACGTTAAGCCGTTGGTCCCGGCTGTCATTCATGGATCTTTGGCAGTCGTTACGGGTAGTCAGAAGTCCGAAAGTCTGACAACTAGTCTTACCAAGGGTTATCGTATTACCCAGTAACTGGTATGTGGAGGTCAGATAGCCAGTCGCTCCGTATGAAATACTGGTATTCAGCTGCATCCGGTTAGACTGGAAGCCGACCCCAATATAGTTGGGAAAATGCTAGGCAGTCGATACAATAAGCATTTGAAGTCCCCCCTTTTAACTTGTGAACAAGCCCTTACATTTACTACCCACGAATGTACACAAAACTAAACTGTATCCATTACAACCAAGCAATGTTCGTTTCACTTTAAATGTCCAACAATATGTTTTGAACAATTCGCAGAAGCCTGCCGTAAGATGGAAAAGAATATTGCTGTGCGACCCGATACAATGTGCGAGGTACTTCTATTGTGAGCTCGGGGCGCAGCCCGGGAACAACGAGGTGCTACGAGGGTTCGTCTATATGCTTACGTAAGTTAAAGTATCTTGTAAAAGCTGTGCTGTTTCTTTTGATTGTTCAATGCTATTATGGTGAGTGGAGTTCGTGGGAGTAAGATAAATGCGGAAAGAGTTGAAATTGACGATGTTAGGAAGACGCCCATATTATGTATCATAAATATTATAATGAGAAAAGAATTGATTCTTTTTTTGTTACGGCTGAACAGGTTTGGATACGGGAACAGTTTGGAAACAAAGAAAAATGCGTTTATTGGCATTACACCCATGTCAAATTGTCGTGTTTTAGCCATTTCATACAATTGTCAAAGAATGACCGTTGTGATTTGAATATATGGACACTTAAAGTTGCTAATCAATTTGCTTAACATATAAGTCTTGCGGCTCGGATGATTTTGATTATAATGCTGAGATCTGTGTTGAAAATTAATTTGGATAAGTTGAGCGAGTGATGGCCAAGTTGTAACGGCGGCGACTTGCGAGTTGTAGGTCGTAGGTTCTAACCCAGACAAGCGCTTTACTTTATGTAAATTATTTTATCACCACTGCTCTCAAAACGGTGAAGGAAAACATCGTGAGGAAACCGGCATGTCCTAGAACCAAAAAAATCGAAGGCATGTGACATCTGTCAATCCGTTTAAGCGCACCGTGGATTAAGATTCACTCTCACCGAGACGAGGCCTGCGTTGGAACATTACTTATAGGCTGATTATGATTTATGATGATTATGAGCGTGTCGCGATCGGTCCACTTTGTGTAAACTTCCTGTTCCTTAAAGTTTTGGTTAAAATTGGATTTTGAAGCTTCAAAAATGTAAGGTACTTGCTGTGAATTTTACTAGTACTAGAACAGAGTAGAGCAGAGCATGGTACAGCGGAGTTGAGTAGTACTAGTGCTCTTTTTCAGTGACAAAAATAATATTTTTTTCTTTCTTTCGTACTAATGCTAATAGCTACAGAAAAAAAGTTTTTTTTTAAAATAATTCATAAAATTGATTTACTTCCAGCTTTATTTCTGAAGTAGCTTTTCTGAAACGTTTTTAAAGAGATCTTATATTATAATTATCGTAGCCTAGTATGGTTTACCTACTTATAAAATCATTTGAAATCGTACAAGTGCATTAGTGGGATACTATTCCAAGAACTAATGGCAAAAAGTACAGTCACGAGCACCAATATGTCAACACTTGGCAACTTTCAATTGCGATTTTTTCGTACCGTTACAACGATAACGAATACAACGTTGAAATTGAAATACGACACATTACATAAACCTATGGGTTCGAAAATGCTATGTTAGTAACAACATAAAAATTCATTCAAAAATAAAAGAGTAAATCGCTTTTGAATAAAGCCGAGTGTATACATATTTTTGCTCGTGAGTATACACGGGTCACATTGAGTATTAAAATAGAACAAAAAAAAATATAGGACACAGTATTTTCCATCTATTCCAGGATGAACCCGTTTTTCATTTGAACATAAATTCGCATATTTTAAAACATAATGAAAAAAGTTCTAACTTGCATATTGTCCAAATTTTAATGGTTTCGAAATCTGAATAAACTTCGGTAGCCTTGAAATATTTTTTCAAATAAAGGCTGTTTTGTGCAGGAATGAATAGGTATAATTAATTTTTTCTTTATAATAATATCTCTATCATTCACAATGGGATTATGGCTCGCCTCTAAATAATACATGACATAACATAACGCCTAATAGAGATCTGGTTTTCAAAATGCAAAAGCGATGCATAAGGGTAATGTGTAATATTAAAGTAAATGATAGTGTGTACCTTTCTTCAAATCTTTAAAACTACTTGCACTGCCATCATCGTACATTTTGGAAACAGCATTATTTGTGAAAACTAATTTACATTATTTGTTAAATTATCAGATGTTACAAAAACTCCTATGCGTACTAAATATGTAAATCAATTATGTCACAAAAAATGTAAAACGGCTCTAATGTATAAAAGCTTCTTTGGCATCGCTCCAAGAATTTATAATAAAATACCAGATCAGATAAAAAAATTACCTGTTCACAAGTTCAAGAAAACTTTGCAAAAAATTTTAATTGACAAATGTTATTACACGGTTGACGAGTTCTTGAATGATTAAGTTTGTAACATCAAAATTTTATAATTTTGGTGCCAATATTTAAAAAAAAATGTTTCCTCTTTCTTTGATATTTACCTACTGAATTATTTGACATTTTTTTTTAATTTTTTGACGGTAAACTTTAAAACTACCTCATATTTGTATGTCTTACCATAGAAAAAACATAGCGCACTGTATTTATCTTTAAGATCTGTATTTTTTCTTGTTACCTATGTTTTACAAATAACTACCATAACAGAGTAAGTACACCCACATTTTACCAGTTATATTTAAGTTCAATGTAATAGAAGGCGAGCCTATTGCCATAAGAAAGAAAGAAAATGCATTTATTTGCGGAATCTATCCCACTTAGAGAGAAAGAAAGAAAATACGTTTATTTGCGGTAAACATGACGCAAAAGAGAACATAAAAACAAATAAAGAAAAAACAATAAGAAATGGTTGACATGCGACATCCACGCAAAGCGGTTATCGCTCAGCATTATGCTGCGACCCTATGCAAGACAAAGCCCCAGCGCTGGTTTTCAGCGACAACCGGCGCCGACGTAATGACGTTGCCCGGTGCAGCAAACAATTATGCATCAACAGAATACTTCCTACTAGTCCTACTAATATTATAAACGTGAAAGTTTGTATGGATGGATGGATGGATGGATGGATGTTTGTTACTCTTTCACGCAAAAATTACTAAACGGATTTGGATGAAATTTGGCACTCAGATGGTTTATAACCAGGATAAACATATAGGATACTTTTTATCCCGATATTCCTACGGAATCGAAACTTATGCGGGTGAAACCGCGGCGCGCAGCTAGTAATTCTATAAAGGAACATTGTAACGGCCGCGAATTATATTGAGATCAACTTACAACGTGATACTGACCTGCAAATTGCAAGAAATGTGTGAAAATTTGAATTTTTTGGGCTACCCTGACGATAGGCTCCAGACCGATTTCTCAGACTAGCCACATACGTAGAAGATAATTACTATAGTGCACAAGTGTGTGCGTAAACACAGGTGCACTCTCTGTTCTTTTACTCTCATATTCCGATGAGACGGCAATTCGACACGACCGGGAAGAGATCAGGCGCAGGACCAAACGGCTTTATCCGTTCCCTTTTTTTTTAAGTGAAAACTTCTTTAGCGGCGTTGTGCACTTTTGTTGTGATGGGTAAAAACTCGCGTCAGGACACGTGATCTGATCGAAAATTCGTAAGACGGAGGGAGAGTAGACCGCATTCCAAAATATCAAAAATGCACAACGTTAATATTGAAGTTTTCACTTCTGCCGGCACTCCCGGAGTGCAACCTGTTGATTTTTTTCTTTTTTTGCCTTGATACCTAGTGTCATACAATATAACAATACCCTAAAGCCAGAGCTCGAACCTTATTTCCAAAATGGCCTCGTTCCGTATGTGACTAAAGTCAATTCAGGGTAAGTAAAGTTGCGCAAACACATAATTATCGGGTATTTGCAGTCGTAAGTTAGAACAGCTGATAGCCATCGTTTCCTGCCTCTGTGCGTTTGCCGACTGTAATATCGTATGTAACATCCATGGAACGTGAATCGTTTTAGTAACTAGTATGTGCGATAATACATTATGGATCTTTACCGTTTTCAAGATTTTTATGCACAATAAGAAATTAATTAGAGTAGCAGTTGTGGCCCAGGGGTAACGGGCCCGCTTATAAGTTGTAGGTCGTGGGTTCGAACCCAGTTAGGCGCTTTCCTTTGTGTAAATAATTTCGTCACCACTGCTCTCAAAACGGTGAAGAAAAACATCTTGAGGAAACCGGCATGTCCTAGAAATAAAAATTTGAAGACATGTGACATCTACCAACCCGCACTGGGCCCGCGTGGTAGATTATAGCCCACTCCCTCTCGAAGAAAGGAGGTCTGTGTCCCAGCAGTGAGAACATTACCTGGCTGATTATGTGTGTAAGTAAGTCCCCTCTAAAAACTTAAATAATATTGCCTAGACTAGGACTAGATAAGAGGGACTCGTGGCTAAGTAATAACAGCCGCACAGGTCGATCGATCAGGTTAAGCTACGCTTGCCAAGGTTGGTCCGTGGATGGCGTGATCAACTTTGTGTACCGAGACCCTTCCGTGCTTCGGAAATTACGTTTAGCCGTAAGTCCCGGCTGTCATTAGGTGTTAAGATGTTTACTTTATGTTAGGACATGTACTAACTTTCACAGTGTCCTAATAGACATTTTCTGTCATATGCTATAAATTAACTGCGGGATAAGATAATTTTGTGTCTGGTTTCAAACGTAGACGGGTAAAACGTCAAAAGTCGTGGATAAGTAAAACCGTATCTTTGATAGTCGTTAAGGGTCGTCAGAAGCCCGAAAGCCCGACAAGTCTTACCAAGTGGTTTCGCATTACCCAGATACTGGGTTGTGGAGGTCAGGTAGGCAGTCGTTCCATGTATAATACTGGTATTTAGCTGCATCCGGTTAGACTGATAGCTGACCTCAACATAGTTGGGAAAAGGCTAGGCAGATTTATTTTTTGTCTATATTAGAGTACAGTTTTGTTAAAAGGGTATCATAGAGGGTGGCAGGGACATCGACGCGCAACCCGTTACCATGGATTCAGTACATGATTCTAAACACCCTCACGTCGATAGATTTCATCGGTTATTAAAAAAAAAAGTTAGCTGTTCTATACATTTTGACCGCGTAGGTATTGCATTTTCCTATGAAACAGCAGATTTTTTTTTGTTAACCGACAGAAAATTTCTACAGGGGCCTAAAATTATGTGCTTAATTCATGGTTACAGGTTGCGCGTCGATGTCCCTGCCACCCTGTATATGTTTTTATTTTATCAAGATAAAAGTCAAAATAGTACAGACGCCAGCACATCAAGCTACTACAATCTGTCAAATTTCTTTAATAGATTTTCAACTTTATCGCTGAAACATTAAGGTTCAACGCTGATTAGGAAAATTTGACAGTTTCGGGTAGCTTGACCTGCTGGCGTCTGTACATTACGAGATACGTGTGACTTAAGTTGTTCATGAATGAATGAATGAACTTTATTCACATAAAAAAAATCCTTAACACTAGGTACAATGCCCCACAAAACTGCTTACGCAGTTTAACTGTGAGATCGTTAAGTCTCTCTTACAATAAACTTAATGTTAGGTACATCTATAACCTATATATACTTAATACATACACTTATCTACATAGAATCTAATAAATATTTTTAAGTGTACGTGCGAATTTTACTTCATTAGTTTCATTTATATTGTAGCGAGGGTGTTAAACGCCGTGCATTAATAGACTACTTAGGTCACATGTATTGTATACTATTGTATAGCTTGTGTGACCTAATCCCGCGTTTAATTTACGCTTTTCTGTATGAAAATGAACTACTTAAGTAACAGAAAAGTGTGACTTAATTACGGGTTTAGGCCACATAGTGCCATAAAATGCATTGTGCACACTCAGATTTTCCTAGAATGTTATTACTTATATAAAAAAAATACCATCCAGACTAAAAAAAACACCGTCTTTCTAGGAATTAGTTCCACCCCAAAACCTACATCAACCTCACTATTACTTGAAAATAATGCCAAAACTATCAAATTCAAAAGTGCCTGTAATTGGTTTAATTGAAATAAATACTTTGAGTTTGAGTTGAGTTTGAGTTATCAAGGAACTGCATAGCTTAAAACATCATGGCCGCCATTCCGTTCGTTCGGTAATCATGGCGCAGGGTATGCGCGCTTTCACGGAACCCACATGACGTATCGACAGAATCGTCTGCGTCGCTTTGATAGGCGTTTCACACTCGTGCAAAAAGATAAAAAAGAAACCGTATATGGCTGTTCACGTCTAGGAAATAAATTTTCTATTGTGTATCCTACATTTTTTAGCGATGAAATTCGCGTTGAAGGTGTAAAGAAAATGGAAGTGCCTTTGGATACATAGGAACCAAATCTCATAATAAGTTGCTGTACCTAGTATTTGCGATTCCGTTTTTAATTGGTACTGCTGTGGTAATTCTAAAATTAATATCGATATACCTAAATCTCGACTTTTAAAAGCCTATCCAATTTAATCTGCAGTCAAAAGATCGTTAATCTTAAACGTTTAGGTGTTGTTTAAGATTTACACTACTATTTGACAGTGTTCATTAAAATTTATAAACGTTAAATCTACTTGTCTCAGCATTATCGGTCACTGTACGGACAAAGAATTAAAAAAAATTGTTAAAAGTTATGAGCGACGAAACTTCCACATTTCAACACTCATTTTAACGCATCTTTGGGCGTATATAAATTACTCCCACAGTATAGAAATGGTGAAATTGTTATCGTACAGGAATATAAAAATCAAAATCGTAAGTCATTTATTCAAATTAGGCTGAGAATCAGAGGGGCAATTCTCGTAATTTTAGGAACGTTCACAGTCTGGGCCCGTATTCCCGTAATTTAAACGTTCCCAATCTAGTCGCAGTCTCATCTCGGCGACAAACAAATGTCAAAAACTTGTCAAAATGTAGGGAAATTAGACGTATTTTTGACAGATTGAGCCTGAGATCAGACTGTGAACGTTCTTAAAATTACGAGAATTACCCCTCTGATCTCAGTGTCATTTTGACATTTGTTTGTCGCCGAGATGAGACTGCGACTAGATTTTGAACGTTTTAAATTACAAGAATTGGCCTTCTGCACTTTTCTAACGTCAAAATAACAAAAAACAGTCCCCTAAAACGCCCGCCCTTCACAGATAGGTAATTTATTCAAGAATTCAAATAATTTTATATAGAATAAATATATCTAGTAGTTTCATATTATCTATAATACGCCTAAAGGTCTGATCATGACATTTTACTCTCTCGTATTAGTTATAAATCATTGTCATTTCACTAAATAAATAAATAAAACTAAATAAATTAATGAATAAACAAAATAGCATGCATACTAGCCACTCCCACCAACGAGTTGAAGCTGTCGACTAGTGCAAGCTTAAGTCAACCAATCGACAACAGCAATAAAAACATGTCTGGTCAAAACTTAGACTTTCAAAATATTATATAGACGAATTTGTTTGAGAAAAACAGTTTCGTCATATCCGACTCACATCTTCTGCACGAATAAGTTTATATAATTTGGCTCACAGAACATTGACCCATTACTTTCTTACCACTGAAAGCAGTTTTTTGGATGCACGCCGCAGAAACTGAAAGGTTGATCGACATTTTAATAGAAATAATATTTATTTGCATAAAACATGGTATACATAAATGAAGTTGTTTGAAAAATGCATTATAGAGCATACATGTTTTATATATTATCATGTTTTATATATGAGCATACATGTTTAATATAGGTTAAATTACAAAATGTTTCCCGTCAGCAAATTTGTATATGCTGTAGGTGCTGTTCAAATTAGTGCTATAAGTGGAATACCTCGAAATTATTAGTATTCAACCATTTATGTAGTTTTTTTCCCCAACAATATAAGATCTAAAGTTTTAAATCACTTGGAATATCCAATGATTGATAATAATGAATGACTGAATAAATTCAAAATAACTATAACACCCTATTATTGTCCCACTGCAGGGCAAAGGCCAGCCGATCGATTCTGTAAAAATCTCACCGTGAAAAGTTAGGTGAAGTTAGCTTAGAGTGAGCTGTCAATAGTGTCAATCCCTAGCATTAGTTGGAATGACAGCTCACTCCACGCTCACTTCACCTAAGTTTTCACGGTGAGATGGTTACAGAATCGGACTGCTGTTCTCATACAGAGAAGCCAAAATAGACACAAAGAAAACTCGTCATAATTCTGCTACTGATACTTGTACAGAGAATGATAAAAGAAATCTATGTTGGTTTTAACCATAGATGAAGAGTTAGGAATGTATCCAGTCTTTAAAATAACTTATTTATTTATTTATATAAAGGCTTACCAACTCAACATATACACAGCATTAATCCAAAGTCTTTGTCGTAATATATAGGTCTCGCATGTATCTAAATTATAAAAAAATCATGGCGCTATCAATTAGCCTACTAAAAAATTATACAAAAAAAAACCTAAACATCAAATACTCGTAACACATAAAATTAAAAAAAAAATGAATAAGTAGGTACTACGTTATGGCTTACAAATGCTGTTTTTTATAATAAAAGTTATATGTATATTATTAAAGATATTTCTAGTAGCGATCTTGATGTTTTCGGTGGTAAAATATGTTTACCACCGAAGACACTAATTCGCAATTGTGGAACAAGTCATTGCATCTTCGGAGGATCTTATTCTGAATACTTTCCAGGTTAGTTTGATATAAATCAGCCTAGCTACTTCCAACCGCCTTTCCATAATTAATTGCAGGTATTAAACCTTCATTTTCAGTAAGTCAGTGTCTTAAAATGACTACAAGAGCATCTAGTTTCGAGCAGGGCTTTAATAAAATGAAAATTAGTCCCACAATTTTCAATTTTAGTTCACAAAGTGATGGAAAATGAAGACCTTCTATGCAATATGAAACAGGAAAGAGATATCTGTTATATACATAGAAGAACAGGGTATGGTCTTGATTAACTCCAAAATTAATTTAAATAATCTTAAAATCATAATTATAATGGAACCAAACGAATACACCAAACGAGTTTTCAAAAATCAACCCCCGTCGGAGTGAAATAGGGGAATATAATTTGTACTAAAGACCGGTGCAGAAACTTGAAACACAAATACTCATTTAGGTAAATAATAAAAATCGCAGCTATTTATTAGCTAAAACTATCCTGGTGGCTTAACTTAAACCCTTATTTAAGTTCGTAGGAGAAAGAACGAAATCCACGGACGAAGTCGCGAGTGAAGTGCTAGTAAAATATAATGTGCTTTCCCCTCGTTGTCTGTTCTATATCGTCAAGGCCACGTGTTCCCAACAAAGCAATATCTCATGTGCATACTCAGAACTCGGGCGAAACAAATATCTCGTACTGACTCCTCATATTTGTGTTCGTGTTTATTTGAATTTTAAAATGTAGTACGAGTATGTAAAATAAAGTTGTGGCTAAGTTGTAACAGCCGCACGGGTTGATCGATCAGGTTAAGTTATCTACTCTGTCGATGTCATTGCAAGAACATTTAGTATTGGTGTTAATAAATGTGTTATGGCAATCATCTCCGTGAAACTTTAAATTCCATAAAGGTACTTTGGTAGCCAGAGTTTTCCTATACCGTTAAATTTTGATCCTTTTAATCCTTAAAAGGGGTCATTGTACTCTTCATTATGAACAACTTTTACAACGGGACCAACCCTGAAATCGTGAAAAAAAAAATCAGTTGATCCATACATTATGTCGAGTTATGCGAACATAAATCTATGGATCAACTGATTTTTTTATCTTATGCTTTTTATTAAATTTAACGGTGCATAATATAAATGATTTATTTTCTGTAAGAAGGTTTATCTTCCTATTTCGTGTCCTTTAATCCATCTCGTACGTTGTCTATACGAGCAAATCTCAACTGAATCAATAAAATGATCACGAAAGCTTTTATCAACATACAAAACCTTGGAAAGCAGCGGTCTCGCTCGAGAATCCATCTAATGCTGTGAATTCACCTCACATTTGCGGGTGTAATGGGCGGCGAAATAAATTCCCGAAGATTTATCACGTATTCCATTATTATTCCTCGAAAAGGAGAAGTTTGGGGTGTGTCAAAACAATGCTAAAGTTAACGAGAGAGTCCTTAAAAAGCCTGGGCTGTGTTTTTTTAATGTTTTGTTCAAGTTCCGTTACATTGTTATGTGAATATGCTACTGATATTATAAATGCGAAAGTTTGTATGGATGGATGGATGTTTGTTACTCTATCACGCAAAAACTACCGAACAGATTTGGATGAAATTTGGTACACAGATAGTTTATAACCAGGGTTAATACATAGATTACTTTTTATCCCGATATTCCCACGGGACCGAAACTTATGCGGGGGAAACTGCGGGGCGCATCTAGATAGTCATAAATAATGGTAATGTGCCTGCATTTTTGTGAAAATAATAGTATTTAATTTATTGTTAGTAATTTATGATATACGTCTGTTCTTTATTATAGTATATTTTTATTGTAAATTTTTATATCTGGCCAAGGGCCGTTTTTATGTTAAAGTAAAATAAATAAATAAATAAAAGTAAACTGAAAGTACCGTGAATTCGATCTTCCAGGAAGAACCGATCGGAATCTGTTTCAGCGTAGTAACAAATATTTTGATCGACATTTTTCGTATTACATTGTTATTAAGATCACGGATGATCGACATTTTCCATGAAAATTTTGTTGCGTACTCTATTGAGAGAAAAGTAGGTACTCCATTTACAGAATTCAATCATGATTTGAAGAGCCCCTGGCTATACTGTCGAGTACTCAGGTATGGAGTTTTATTCCACTACTCGACTTCAAAAACGGAGAAATTTCGCAATTCGTTTGCCCAGCTCTACATGTACGAATATCTAGTTTATTTTCTGTAAAGCAATGAGGATACATCTATTTATTAATATACTAGCAGCGCCCCGCGGTTTCACACGCATAAGTGTCAAGCCCGTGGGAATATCGGGATGAAAAGTTATCTATGTGTCCTATGTGTCCTGTCCTATGTGTTAATCCTGGTTATAAACTATCTGTGTACCAAATTTCATCCAAATCCGTTTACTAGTTTTGGCGTGAAAGAGTAACAAACATCCATCTATCCATACAAACTTTCACGTTTATAATATTAGTAGGATATGGTGCAGCTTGCAAGGAAAGTGGTACATGATAATATATTTTACCCGACCGGACGCACACTTCTAGGTAATAGCCCGTACATTAATGTCCTTTCTAAAGCCCAATAAATCAGTCGACAAGACGTAAGTACAAGAGAACGTTATCGAGCGAACTCATAAAATTTAGATCTTTGTCGTACCTAGTAGATAGGATTTGGTGGTAGAAAGTGCCGCTTTCAAGCCCTATCGCTTTTAGAGCGATCGATAGGTTAGCTTAGTAATTCGAGCCGGGCATTTAAAAGTTTTGGGCTATCGCTGCGGATAGTACGCTTAGGCTTAATGAATAGACATAGTTTCAAATAGGTAAATAGATTTTATGGACACTAATTGAGTAGTTGCTTTATATTTGTTGAGTTTTTGTTATTCTACACATACACGTACATGGGGGTAGGCAGTAGCTATAATACGCTGTTTTTTTGTTCTTTTTATTATTAAACTATTTTTCTGCTTAATACAAATCTATATAAATTCACTCACTAACAAACAAGGCACAACATAAACTCATAAAGATGCCAAGTGTGAGTCGGACTCGCACACGAAAGCAATAAACGCCGATAAGAACACGTTTCTTGTATGGAGTTCTTTTATTTTTAGTATTTGCTATTATAGCGGCAATAGAAATATACACAATCTGTGAAAATTTTAACTGTCTTACTACTACGGTTCATGGTAGATAAGTATACAGCCTGCTGTCAGACAGACGTACGGATGGATAAACGGGCAGCACAGGCTTAGCAATAGGGTCCCGTTGGCACACTTTGGGTACAAAACCCTATGTTCTGTGTGGACCATTGTGCGTGGGCCATGGCGGCCGTCGGTGGTTATTCCAACCAGCCCACCTCCGTCCAGAAGCTTATTAACTTTGCTGGCCTGTTGAGAACATCTGTGTAAGATCTGGGTGTCCCGAGGGTTTCTGACATAAACTGGGTGACGCCTGTGCACTTAAAGAGCAAATGCGCGACGGTTCATCAGCCTCCATGCAAGCCCTGCACACGGGGCTGTCCGTTATGACTATCGTGTGGAAGTGTTTGTTTAGCAAGCAGTGTCCCGTGATAGTCCCCGTCACCAGGCGCAGGCTTTTCCTGTCCAGGCGTAGTAACCGTTTGGTTAGCTTGCCATCAAGATATCAGACAGACGTGCGGATGGATGAACGGACAGCGGAGGCTTTGTAATAGGGTCCCGTTGGCACGCTTTGGGTACGAAACCTTAAATACGATAGTTAAGGAAATTTTAATGAGAGTTCCATTTGGTGAGCGCTACGAAAGGATTTTTGATAATTAACCGGATTTGGGGATAAATAGCTAACGAATGTTTGTATGGAAATTCGTAATTTTTGAAGTTAGAAACGTGGAAGTTAGTACTTAGCTTTTTATAAGTCAAATTAAGTTGCTGTACCCGTTATATTATAACTTTAGTATAGATAGGGATCGCGAATAGCTTAATAAGTCAGCTCCTTAGAAGTTACCTATGGAAAATCCCATCGGGCACGGCTCGTAATTATTATAAATGCTAAAGTGTTCACAAGACCATGTTCATAGACAGGTTCCAATCTATTGTAGGAACAGATAGATATACTTCACGTTTTACTGCCATCTTTCAGCTCCATTAAATAATGGAGGTGCCTTGATGGTCCTACATACATTTCAAGTTGGGATGGGAAAAGGAACAACCTGGGATGGCGTCATGGCTAGTCTGATCTCGTACTGTAGTACTACCTGGTCTATTCTGTAAAAATCTCACCCTGAAAACTTTGGTGAAGTGAACTAATCTTATATTTATTGAGGGTTATTTAAAATTGGCTAGCTAAACTCCGTAGACGCGATAGGAATCAATATTTAAACATGATAAAACCAAAAATAAAAATGAATTTGATGATTTTTTTCGTTGCTTTCTTATGACTGTTGCAGAGAAAGACGGAATTGAACTAAATATCAAACTAGTATCAGAGGTACCTATTAAGGCATAAAAAGGCTCTTTACTTTACAGCAGGCTGGTAGTGGTACCTATGTCCATCGAAAATGCATAACATTCGGATGTATGTGGAACGTTATCGCGAATACATACATATAAACTACAGAATGACTCCAGCTACGATCCTTATATCGCTGCCCTAGTTCAACAGTAAGATATCTTTAAAAAAAATCAAAATTGAGATAAGTTTTGTTTCATGTGATAAATTTGCTCTTCTGTCCGGTTCAAAAATCGGATAATATGTGTAAAACGCAACCAAAGTGCCTAAATTTCAATGTCTTACTGAGACATTTAAGCATATTTTTACCGACCTTAAGTTCAAGATTCTGACATCTTAAGATATTTATAAAGTCAAAGGAAGATTTTTACTTTTATTTTATTTTTACACAGAGACTTGACACAGAAAAATCAAGTACATTTCAATTAACAACGAGTGAAATAATGATAGTAAAAACATAAAAGTATGAATAACTCAAAACATACTTTGTTTAACATATCTTACTGTTGAACTAGGGCAGCGATATACTATTTTCACTTCGTTAAATTGCTTCATACTAAACCATTAATTATTGTATACAGACTACATAAGTGCTAATTGGGCAGGCTGTGTTCTACAACAGATTTTGAAACCATTCTACGTGTTTACTGAGTAGGTACATACTCAGTCAAGTCTTTGTAATCGTTCATCTGAGTATCCTATGATGTACCTATTGTTAAAGTTAACACAATAACAATAAATCTTACTATCCTACTAATCTTATAAACGAGAAAGTTTGTATGGATGGATGGATGGATGTTTGTTACTCTTTCACGCAAAAACTACTGAAGGGATTTGGATGAAATTTGGCACACAGATGGTTTATAACCAGAATTAACATAGGTATAAGATACTTTCTATCCTCATATTCCCACGGGATCGAAACTTATGCGGGTGAAACCGCGGGGCGCAGTTAGTTTATTAATATTAATTGACTGGTTTGTATTATAGTTCGTTGTCGTATTATAACATGGCAATAGCAGCCATTTGCTAGTTTGCCATGGCAAACCCGCCTTTTCTACCAATGTGTCCTGCCAAAAATGGCCTACGGTGCCGAAACATGGACGCTCACAAAGTAGACTGTCCACCGCATACGAGCAGCGCAAAGGGCCATGGAGCGAGAGCTATGTATAGTATTCATATAAATTGGCTACATACCAAACCCATATGTACGCACGAGGACATAATAAGCTATAAAGTTCTAGTATAAGCTGACTTCTCAATGTATGAAAAGCCTATACAATGCGAGGTCAGCTAAAACTGGACATGTATAGCTTGATATGGCAACGTGTGTAACTGTAATCAGCAGTGCGATTCTGTAACCATCTCACCGTGAAAACTTAGGTGAAGTGAGCGTGGAGTGAGCTGTCATTCCAAATAATGCTAGGGATTGACACTACTGACAACTCACTCAAGCTCACTTCACTTGAGTTTTCACGGTGAGATTTTTGCAGAATCGACCGGCTGAAACTCAATATAAAAACGACACATCACGCTTCGTATACACCTCTATGGAATTTTCGTGTTACAGTAAATTATACAGTGTGAATTAAAATAGGTCTTACATAAATACAAAATATTTTCATAATTTTATTTAAAGTTTCAGTATTACCTTCTGAATTACGATGGAATTATACGTGTTACGGCATCGTGACACGCAGGTTGGTAATATTTAAATATGTGAATATATCGTAGGCTTTCAAATATTTTGTTTATTTTTATAAAATCAGGACAGTCATTTTAAAATGAGGTTGAGTTTCCCCGAAGCCTTGACCACAGTTAAATAAATATACCTTTCTAATTTAAGTTAGTAGGTCAGTACGGCAATAAATATATGGACGAAAACAAATAATATAATTATGTACGTTAGAAATTGGTTAAATTTCTTACCTTATTTATTTCTTCCTATCTATTTTAGCTCTATGTATAATTGTTTTTACCTTCATCTAAAACTGTGGTTAGAGTATAACCTAATATACGACCCACTTTGTTTTTTACTTGATAATAATAACAGCCGTACGGGTCGATCGACAGTTAAGGTACACTTGCCGCAGTTGGTTGGGTGTATGGATCACTATGTAAGCTTTTTAACGGACACATTTTTTCTACGCCATCGTCTATACGCCTAGTGTAGGCACTGTCGTCAGTGTTTTATGGATCACTATGTAAGCTTTTTAACGGACACATTTTTTCTACGGCGTGGTTTATACGCCTAGTGTAGGCACTGTCGTCAGTGTTGAATGGATGACTATGTAAGTTTGTTGACGGGCACGTTTTTTCTACGGCGCGGTTTATACGCCGTCCCGTAATGAAACCGTGCCGTGAACAAGGGTCTTACGGAACAAATGTTACTGAACTGGAAACGAAGACGCTTTGGAATTGGATAGAGTTGGAACAGTGCTGCCTTCCTCTGTACGATTTATTGGGTCACATGAATCAGGTCAAGGGTTTTTGATGAAATATGGAATCGAATTCAGAGAATAGATGCATCTGAAAATTCTGCATCTCGTGTAGGTAATCCAGATGCAAACATTGCTTTTGTTGTTAGTGTGCCTTGGAAACAGGAAGACAGAATCCCGAAAGTTTTAAAACCAGTAAGTACCAAGTATTACCCAGTACAGTCCATTCACAATTGATTTAGGTACAGTCAACAGCAAAAGTAGATGATCAAAATCAGAAATTCAATACTAATGAACGGAGTTCGCGTCAGAACTATGTGGTGTCGAAGTGATTCAAAAGTATGAGATTGTAAATTATACCAAACATTTTACTACTAGTACAGCTGGCATATAACTGCGAACTCCGTTCATTAGTATTGAATTTCTGATTTTGATCATCTACTTTTGCTGATGACTGTACCTCTGATTTCGCATCACTGTCAAAATCATTGTGATCTTTATTTTCGGTGCAATTAGGTTGCTATTGGGTTGCTGCTGTCAGTCATAGTAATAATAATAATAATAATATCCCTGGATATTTCACACAGCACCATCTAGTCCCAAGCTAAGCAACCTAATGCTTGTGTTATGGTAACAAGATGGCTGATAAACTACTTCTATACATTTTTTTTTTGTAAATACATACATATTATAGATAGAAAAACACCCAGACTCGGAACAAATACATGTAGGTCATACAAATATTTGTTCCGTGCGGGAATCGAACCCGCGACACGCAGCGCAGCAGTCAATCGCTTAACCACTGCGCCTTATAGTGGTAAAATAATTATGAAAGGACGGTATCTGGGTAGTGGAGGTCAGATATGCAGTCGCTCCATGTAAAATACTGGTATTCTGCTACATCTGTTCAGACTGGAAGCCGACCCAAACATGGTTGGGAAAAAGCTGGCAGAGGATGATGACCTAGGAAAATGGTACCGTTATAAGATCAATTTTGCATCCGTCTGATTGTCACAAACCATTATTCTTGAAAAAATTGTCATGTAGAAATTTGAAATTGGGCATGAAAATGAAAACGTCCCAAATATCTAAACCAATTTAGACGAAATTTGACTCACGCAGGAAATATTCAAGGATTTAATAATATAATATGTTACAGGTACGTCATGCTACATAAAAAACCACTCGTTTGTCATAAGCGGAAAGATGTCTTCCCCGATTTAATGTAACTTGACTGTTGTGTTTACGTTTCATGAGGACGCACGGAACGTCGGGAATAAAGAAAAACAAAGCTTTGTTCTGAATGTATTAAGTTTATTGTTGTACCTACTCGTATGTACCAAGTCTTTGTGCATTATGTGCATTCATTCTTATGTAGGAATATCCTTTAGTTTTTTGGAACGAAGATTCTATCGCGCGTTATACTCTGCACATACTCAGGGCTACAATCCCTTGAAGCAGTGAAAAAATCAAACTTTTAAGTAAACGCGATCAAAAGATACAAGCGTTTATATTAGGGAATCAAAACCTATAGGGTACTTCCCTTTGACCTAGAATAAAAAAAGCAATGTCATGTAGCACAAAAAGTGTAACATTTTGACCGTCAGTCACGTTACTTGTGTTACGCAACAAAAATGTGTTGTTGACACTTAAAGTGTCGTAAAGGACAAAAGGTTACACTTTTTTGATCTAGCTCTCGTTCGCCAAGTTTAAAAAAGCGAAAGCGTTCCAACCGACGCCCTAATTGCATAACACACAGTCAGTCTCAATCTGAATCATTTTGAAGGATATTGCTAATCCATTACTATGTTCGAAAAGTTTGTCTGCTCAACAACGTAAATAACGCAACGAATGTTGTTGAACTGTCAAAATAAAAGACATTGCTTGTGGTACGCAATTAACCCGCGGGTGTCCCACGACACCTCTCGTTTTTGTTTAGAGATTTCTTCTTCAATCGTGTCGTCACGAGATACGTGAGGAGAGCATAAGCTAAGGACATATGCCGTGCTCAAACAAGACTGGCCAATCTTTGGACGTGTTAATGTTTTTTACACCAATATTATATCTAATATAATTGCCTTAGAATTGGATTGAATCTTTCGTTCATTGAATAAAATAGAATAGGTATTTATTTGCTTAGAATGTAGGTACAGTCATCAAAGGAGATAAGTAACCAGGTTCTTCGGATATATTTGACGTTTAGTAAAAAACCGATGGAAGTTTTCGAATGAAATTTAATTTGACAAATGGACTGTTTGTTTTCTATTAATTAAATTAAATTTTAATCGAAACCATCGACCGGCTTATACTAAACTTCAACAATATCCGACGGCCCTGGTTACTTATCTCCTTTGGTGACCGTACATAAAATAAGTTGTTAAATTATATAATGGGAACCATGTATATTCCAAATGTCAAGTAGAGGATAATAAATATCACAAAAAATATAATTGAAGAAATCCTGCACAGAATAACAACATTTAGGTATCTAAAAGTAATTCTGTGAAATGTTTTTAAATTTTTACAATGGTAAATTTATAATTTGGTCAGGTATTTTGTTATTTTATTTCAGCTGTAATAACACAAAATGTATGTTACTAACTAGTACAAAATTAATTCATGAGCAATGTAAGAGCATACTCGTAATATGATGCAAATAGTGTTTTCTGTCCATGGTGTTAGGTAATATTTTTTTAACCCGTTCTCACTGACGTAGTCGGATACAAAACTGTTATAAATTCTCTGAATATAATGTAAAATTGACCTAATACTAAGGTACAGACGCCAGCCAGGTCAAGCTACCCGAAACTGTCAAAATTTCCCAATCAACCTTGAACCTTATTGCATTAGCGATAAAGTTGAAAATCTATTAAAGAAATTTGACAGATTCTAGTAACTTGATGTGCTGGCGTCTGTTCCTAAATATATACCCAGGTACCTACACTATTTTGCACCAGTCACAATGTGCAGACTGTAATATGCAATTGAGGTACCCCTCAGGACCTAATTATTTTACATTGTTATCATCATCTTCTTTCACAAAACACAAAGGACCTCCCATCACGAAACAAAGCTCGTATTAGATGCATTCTCTAATTAGCAACGAATACGAGCAAAGCATACGTATCTGTAATATGGAAGGGGTGTGAATGTACCCTCCCATACTACAGATTTCTTTATTTCAATTGACTCTACCAATCCTTTAAAACAAACGTAATGTATATTTTAAATCGTTGTAACAAAATAAAAAAATACAAAATGCTTGATGAAAAATAAAATTAAAACTTAAATTTTGACATAGTACTAGTATTTTTGAACTAAAATAAAAAACAAAATGTATATCAATGTGTACATACATAATGTTGAAAATGAAGGAGCACTTAATTAATTTCAAAAACAATAATTCCAAATAAACGAATATAATTATACGAGAGGTTTTTATTAAAAACAATGACAAAAGTGCCTTTTGATTCAGACGTTATTAAAAACGAGCCTTTCTTTGGTCCATTCTTGTACGTATTAAAATATTGTGCAATATTAAACCAGGATCTTTTTAGGAAAAAGGTTTTGACCAATTCCATTTTGAGACAAGCCACTTGCAAATTCAAAAGGCAGTGGTTTTCAGTTGACAGACCTTTTGTATTTTTCATTACACAACAATCTGCCTAGCCTTTTCCCAACTATGTTGAAATTGGCTCCTAGTCTAACCGGATGCAACTGGCAGTATTTTACATGGAGTGACTGCCTATCTGACTTCCACAACCCAATTACTGGGTAACACGATACTTACTCCCTTTGGGTAAGACTGTTTGTGAGACTTTTGGGCTTCTGACTACCCGTAACGAACTGGTAAAGATCTAAGAATGATAGCCTGAACCAACCACTTAACGTGCTTTCCTAACCAAGGATCGGTCTCGATACGTAATGAATGCCCACCCATCCACGAGCCGACCGCGACAAGTCTAAAAATGGTTTAAATATATATTTGCGTTATGTGTTTAATATGTGATTCAACATACATTATAACGCAAATATGTAGGTATGCATTTAAAACATGTTATGCAACATAACATGTTTTAAATGATTACACAATTGTAATGCAATTGTACATGTAACATTTTACGTGCCCATGACGTCCCGAGCTGCAATATGGCTACTCGGGAAAAGCTAATCTTCTCAGCAAGTCTGACACGATTGCTGATTGCTATGTAATAATAGATGTACTCCATTTTTTTTCTGGCTATCTAAGTCTTTCATTCAGCAACAATCATATTACTTAGAATTAGATCTAGCAACTGATTCAATTAAATAGTTCAATTTAATAGTATTGAAAATGTGACTGTAAAGTGGCCTCAGTAAATATTTAATACTTGGTATTAAAGTGAAGATGGAATACCATGCAGCTATGTCGTGTCGAAGTATTTTGCTCTTAGAAAGCAATGTCAAGCTGGGGAGAGGCGGCCAAGTTGATTGAATTCTGATGAATTGCCAAAGAACTATTATTTTGTGGAGCAGACGAGTTGTAGAGTAGAGACCCCGGTTCGGAGAGTGTAGTGTGGGACGACGACATTAAGAAGGTTAGGTGAGGGTTAGATTGGACGCGGAAGACGGAGGACAGGGTGTTTATTTATTTATTGACACACCAACGACTTATTCACTGAATCATTACATTAAATATATTCTATATCAACAGCACGCAACGCGGTTGCGGTTGTTGTGACGCAACCTGAGCATATTTCCAGCAGTGGACTGCGATAGGCTGAGATGATTGTTGATTGATCATATTTAAGCGTTTTGACCTAAAGAAAAGAGGGAACCTTAATAAGTTCAGCCCGTTTGTCACAGATTTTCTCGACATCTATGCAACGTATGAATTTGAATTTTGGGATAATGCCATTATCCCAAAATATCTCGATGACGCGCACACGGATTCTTAGTCAAAAAGCAAATTATTTATTTTTTGGATTTGTTTCTACTAAACACGCGCCTTCTAACAATCCAGCTGAAACATTATTGTCAGACATACAAAACATGAAAACAATATTACGACTTGACTTAAAAATAAAAGCCCGACCACTCTTCTCCAGTGCCTCGTTTCACACCAGCATTGTATGAACCCGTAATATCTCACATTTACCAACTCGCATAAAAAGGCTCGCTAGCCCATAAGGGTACCTTATTAAATAAGTATGGCGGAACTGCCACATCCGTAAAAAGAAATGCATGTTTGAAAACAATTTCCGTGTACAAGGGAATGCCGAAGTTTTCATAAGTAAAAAGTATAGGAGCAGGAATGTGACTTTGACGATTATTTGGGTGAAAAAATGTGAGTTTGTGGTACACCACAAACACAAATTCACATTTTTTCATGTTCAAATATAATTTTTGTAGAATACATTCTTAATTATTAATGTTTAATGCACGTGCTTATTTTTAAATGAAATTAAATCATTTATTCTGTAAATAGGATATCGGAATCACTTTTACACGTCATATTATAGAAAAATAAATTAACTAGATGAGGTCGACGCTTCATATCTGACTACTCTGAGAAGAAAAGCCGAAACAAACTTAAAGGTCACAGTATCTTTTAAGGTCCAGACATAATCTTGGTTAGGTCATGGTGAAGACCATGTAGATTGATGTCTGAAATTGTCTTTTGAGGAAAGTACCACACAAATTTAAGTGGCCCAGTCCAATCAGTGCAAGCATTTGTCAGTAATCGTATAGCTCAACTCAGAACTTGAGAGTTGATAATAATATGTCCCAACTCTTACGGACTCTAATTATAGCTCTTCACGCGGTGATATCTCTAGTCGAAATTATTTAGTAAAAAAATGTAAAACATTACTATTGATTAATTTTTAATTAAGATATAATATGTAATTACGTTTTTCTAGAGATTCTAAGGGTCTTCTATAACGTCGTAACCCACATTGTGTAATGCTGCATTTACCACATCCACTACCTCTCCCACCTCGCCCCAGACATGACAAGCATGTCTTTTTTGCGGGCAATGAGCAGGCAAGAGTAACCCTTATTTGTAGTAACCAGCAAAATATTTTTTTCTTTTTATTCATGGTTGACTCCTTTTCATTTCGTTATAAATAATACCAACAGCTTATTTACCACCGAAAACCCGAACCGATAGTAGCTGTTACAATTTATAAAAAAGTCTCCAAAATGAACAGTCATTTTGAAAACAAAATGAACCATGCAATATTCATAAAGCCGTTCATATTTTTCTTCAATCTCCGCGCTATCGGAAAGCCTGCACAACAATATCTATTTATAGACTCCACTAACAATGCAGTATTGATAAGACCGAATCAATTGGAATTGGAGAATTGGATATGAATCGGAATTTAATCAAAGCACGCAAATATTGATACTACGTGCATCGGGCCAACTTAGCGCGACCGAACGGTAATCCTGTTAAAGTTCCAATATCCACTGTTGTGTATCTGTGATATTGTTTGAGGATTAAGTGGCGAGGTGGTATTAATACAGTTTGGAGATTTACGTAATCTTTTTCAGCGAACCGCGTTTGTTTATTAAAATACTAACGACCTGCCCCGGTTTTGTATGGGTGCAATTTACATGTCGAGACGGTAATTCTGTTCACGACACATTTGCAAAAGTTCTGTGGAGTAACCTAACAAAAAGTACTAGGCTTCCATGAGTTCAAGATAGTATTATTGGAGGGGTCCGCGGCTAAATAATAACAGCCGCACAGGTCGATCGATCAGAAGGCGTATTCCCGTAATTTAAAACGTTCAAAATCTAGTCGCAGTCTCATCTCAGCGACAAACAAATGTCAAAAACTTGTCAAAATGTAGGGAAATTAGAAGTATTTTTTGACAGATTGAGACTGAGATCAGACTGTGAACGGTCTTAAAATTACGCGAATTGCCCCTCAGGTTAAACTACGCTTGCCGCGGTGACCATCTTTACATACCGAAGCCTCGGAAAGCACGCAAAACCGTTGATCCCGGCTGTCATTCGTGGATCTTTGACAGTCGTGACGGGTAGGAGCCCGAAAGTCTGACAACCAGTCTTACCAAGGGGTATCGCGTTATCCAGCTACATCTGGTTATACTGGAAGCCGTCCCAAACATTGTTGGGAAAAGGTTTGGGCTAGATAGATGATTGATTTCATTGTGCAACATTGGCAAATGCTACATTATAATTTTATCACGAACGACCTTCTTTTGTAACAAATCCAACCTTATTTTTTCATCAGAAAGGTTAAAGGTGTTTTTCTATCTATAATATGTATGTATTTACAACAAAAAATGTATATAAGTAGTTTATCAGCCATCTTGTTACCATAACACAAGCATTAGGTTGCTTAGCTTGGGACTAGATGGCGCTGTGTGAAATGTCCAGGGATATTATTATTTTCTTGATATTGGTTTTTTGAATTTTGAATCAAAAAGTGTCATAGCTTTTTCTAAAGGTTCAAATTCATGATCCGCCTAATCTTCGGACAAATCAAGTCTGAATGAAGAAACCTGACCCGCCTCTAGACAAGTTTTAAATGCTTTATAGTTCGTTTAATTTCGGGAACACTGCCCTTTGATTCAGTCGAACAACGAACGAACTCGGTCGTTCAAACCGTTATCGATACCTTTAATATCGTGGCAAATTATTACATGGTGAAGCGGAAAAAAATAATATCATAGACTTCCGTCCTGTATCCAAAAAAAACTTATAATGAAAAATCTCGGTAAGTGAAAAGCTATGACACTTTTTGATTCAAAATTCAAAAAACCAATATCAAGAAAATAAACATTCTGATTAAAAAATAAGGTTGGATTTGTTACAAAAGAAAGTCGTTCGTGATAAAATTATATACTTCTTCTTCTAACCAAGCCAGGTCACCCCGAATAAATGGGTGAGGTTAGGTTAGAACTGTGACAAACGCAATATATTTCTCACCGACTTATTCCGATTTCTTCGCCCTCACGTCACTGCCCATTAAGCCTGTTTACTGCTAAATATTTATTTACCTACACATTTAAATATGTGATAAGACTCATTTTCATTTACGTTACTGCTTTGCTTTTACTGCCAAACTTTTTAACATGTATTTTGTAATTTTTATATTTTTCAAAACTACAATAAACAACTGCCTCAATCAATCACCAATCAATCAGTTACCAATTTAAATTTCTGGGCTAAGCAAGTAGTTAAATGTTAGCGATTCAAGTCATTTTCCTAGCTGTTTGATTGAATGACTGAATATCATTCCGAATCTTGACCCCCGACACGAAGTTCCGTTTTGCGCATAGAGACTTATGCCATAAGTAGTTTTTTTTTACGTAGTTTGAGTAATTCGGAATACCGCATGTGCTGGAGAAATACTTTACAGCAGTCACTCCCAACACGCCGTTCCATTTTGCGAATAGAGAATATGCCATAATAAGTTTTATGCAAAACTCATTGAAAACATCTAAAAAATTTCGAAAAATTCGAGTTATTTCGACAATACATGTCTGAAATAACTCCAATACAATATACTCGTATCAAACAAGACATGTCTTTGACAAGACTTTTCGACTACTAACCCTAACTTGTATAATGCTTGTAACTTGAAGAAAGTCACGTAGAATACATGGCTTCATTTATCACATTGCTACTATACATAATTGGTGGCCACAAGTCTCTCATGTGTGGGCCTGTTAAACTTACTTGTTCCTATTCTTGTCTATCTTGTTCATTTTTCCCTGGGGATCAGAACAGCGCCCTAATTGCGTAACTATGAAACTCAATCTGAATCATTTTGAAGGATATTGCTAATCCATTGCTTTATATATTCGAAACATTTGTGTGCCCAACAACTTAAATAACGCAATGTACAGTCAGCGTCAAAAATATCGGGACGAACACACTGTTCAAAATGATCTCAACAACTAAGAAAATTAAACTTTTTCTCGATTGGATAAAGTTCTTGTCAGAATGACAGTTGTCGTGTACTGTCTTCAATATTCTGAAATATTCCTTGTGTCATTGAGTTAATATTTCATTTTCATAGTTGCTTAGATCATTTTGAACAGTCTGTTCGTCCCGATATTATTGACGCTGACTGTACAATCATTGCGTTATTTCATTTCATTTTGACAGTTTAACAACTTTGTTGAACAGTCAAAATAAAAGTCGTTGCTATTGATAGTGTGTTACGCAATTATTCCGTAGGTGTTTTTATATTAGACTGCTCAGACTCAAACCTCCTTTGAAAGGACTCCTCTCTATCAGGGAGGGCGGGCCATATTTCATCGGCCCATTCTAGTGTGAGCAGAAGGCCTATTTTTGTAATTTAAAACGGTCAAAATCTAGTCGCAGTCTCATCTCAGCGACAAGCAAATGTCAAAAACTTGTCAAAGTATAGGGAAATTTGTGGGTTTTTTGACAGATTGAGGCTGAGATCAGACTGTGAACGTTCTTAAAATTAAAAGAATTGCCCCTCTGGTGATCGTCATTTATTATGTATTGAAATTTTCAATTCTTAGACCTGTCGGTTTCCTCACAATATTATGCAAATCATGTATGATAATGTTAGACCGCATTGTATCTATCCGTGTAAATAATTCAGTACCTACATTTCGGAAATTAATCTTACTAGCTTAAATAGGTACAGGGAATCTCTGTAGCTAGCTTTTGCATTAACTACTCAATGCACACATTAGATAACTTACTAAACTTGGTAACTTCATGCTGTAGAAATTTCACTAAGACTTGTCTTATAGCTTAATATTAACATGGTACCTGAATACATACGATGTTTCGTGTAATGTTACAGGTATAATATAACCTAAAATATGTTTTTTTGTAGGTAGAATGGCGATCCCACAAATAACACAAAATCTAGGTTTTGTAAAATAATAACAAGGACAATTCTCGTAATTTTAAGAATTAATTAAAATTAGTTAATTTCTTAATTTTTTCTCCTTTCGCAACGCGCGATAAGGTACTTCGTTCCAAAATTTTATTCAGTTCAGAAATAAACATGGTAGGTACAATATTAAAAATAACTAGTAACAGATTACATAGGAGCCTTAGGTGCTAGATTTTTACAAATGCCCTGGATGTTTACCTATCTGTACCGTAGAGTCCAGTTAAATTAAATCGTGCTGTGTGTGTGTGGGAGGTGTGGAGGGGTGCGTGTGGGTTCCCGTTCGTGTTTGTGTATGAGTATGTGTATGAAAGAAAGGGCCCCCGGAAACTGTCGCTAGCACGTAGTGACATAGTAACAAGGGGGCAACATGTCCTGAGGTGCTTATGAGGAGTTTAGAGGTATTCCACGGCTTTCAGAACAATCCCTGAGCTCGGAAAATGGTCAAGATCCCTATGAGCACTTACTGGAATACTTCCTTCCCCCGAGCACGTATGCTCTTGCGAATCTTCACTCAAGCCAGCCAGTAAAGGCAAGAATGAGGTGGGAGCTCTGTTCCTCGTCAGTGTTCACTCCAGCCGGCCAATAAAGGGAAGCCAGTGGTGAGGAACAACACTACTCCCAGGAGATAGGTTCCGTGGGTCGCTACTTCCCAACAGCTTGCCACATGCTGCCCTGCGGGTTTTTGTTTCTCTCTTGGTCTGGCTCCTCATCCTAGACCTGTTTCGGTAAAGTAAACTCTACCAGCACAGGCCCAGCGTTCGGAGCACGCAAGCCCCACCACGACGTCAACGTAGAGATACGGCGGTGGGGTATTATTATTATTATTATTTAAATTTAATCCAATTTGACTGAAACCTGGAATTTCATGCACTGCCAGTTCTATTGGCAATATTCTTTGCAGTACCTACAGTTGGAACCCTTTGAGTAAGGAATCCTAAAAAGTTGGATGATGGTTGGTTGCTGGGAATATTGCCGGCACTGGCAATATTGCCACCAGCACGTCACTAGGTACCTTAATTTTATAACTTTCAGCCAACTGACAGACACACACAATGGGTTTACGGATATTATAAGTCAGCACGCTACCCTACCAACACCATTTCTCTTTTGAGGTACGTATTTCGACGGAATATCAATAACTAAATAATATCCTATAGAGAACATTTTTAAACTATTTTCAAATGATTACCGCATGAATCAGACATTTATTTTCAACTAGCTTTTGCCCGCGACTTCGTTCGCGTGGAATAGTGACTTCCGGCAGATTTTATTTACATTTTTCCGATGAATTTTCAGTACTGAATTGATGCCGACTCTTGACCAATAGATGGCGCTGTATGTCCGGAATAAATTTTATTTTTTATTTTATTTTTTGTAATAAAAACTATCCTATGTCCATTCTCAAGTTCCAAACTATGTCTGTACCAAATTTCACACAAATCAGTTCAGTAGTTTAGGCGTGAAGCAAAGACAGACAGACAGACAGACAGAGTTACTTTCGCATTTATAATATTAGTTTGGATTTTATTTCAGGAATGCTGCTCTTGACTTACATGAACCATTCGTGGTGGAAACAAGGTGTGATGATTTTCAACCGGTTCAAGGACGAAGGATAATTGACATGAATTACCTACTTACCCAGCTTCAAGAAAAAACACATCATAATGGAAAATTTTACTGTAAAGTTGCTAATTTTAAATTAATAGGAGAGAGAAAAATTGATCGGAACAATTTCAAAGTTTTGTCAGGCACGGCTGTAATAATTGGAAAAAAGTTTGGAGAAGTTCTCTTTATTGGGGTAAAAGATAAATATTGTCTACTTTGCTCTCGAGCATACTTAAATGTTAAAAAAATATACCGGATCATCAACTTCCATGGAGTCTCACACACATGGAGAATCACACGGCTCGAGCGCCGAATCATAGCGCCTTAACATTCACGTAATCTAGAATATGTACACACGGCTACACATCAAGCTATGCAAAACCAGTATTGGCTGACCGTTCATTGTGACAAAATATCATACAAAGTGAGGCCAAGACAAACTGGTTTTGTATAGCTTGACGTGTAGCCGTGTGTACGTTCTAAGACAGCTGTCAAAAAACGCTTAACCTCATTAGGTTAAGCGTTTTTTCATATGACTCATATTCATTCATATTGACTATACCCTGTCCATTGACAGGGTATAGTCAAATGCAAATGTGAACTGGAGAAAACCAAATAAAAGTGAATCCGTCAACAAGTCGACACTATAAAAATATTTGCAAATATACGAAATTCAACAACACCTCATTCTATCTCGTTCTTGCCTACGCGTTTTTCCCTTTCTGTGCATGTAAAAAATCGCTCTCAAAGTCAAGTATGATCCTAAATATTATGATTGTGTTACATACATTTATATCCCCATAGTAGGTAAGACGATAAAACTTTTACGACTTAATGAATTCGACGGGCTAAAAATTTCCGTGGAAATGGGTCAATTTAGTGACTGTATTCAGAAAATGGTTGAAATTCCTTACGAAGAAAAATACGAGAATTACCACCACGTAAAGGGTAAACATTACGACCCAGCTTAAATCATAAACTACTGGTTATTCTTGGTTATAACTATTTTTATATCCTGTGCAACCTGTTTTACATTTATTGGTCCGTTTATGAAGGATTATTATTGGTATATTTACTATTGAAGGCATCGTAAACGTATGCGAGAATGGAGGGAATAAATAAGATTATTACTTTTCCGTGATTACCGTGTGTGTTGTTTCTTTAGTATTGTAAGACGATTGAGTCGGTAGAGAAACCTTTTTTGAATGAATATTTTGTGAAATAATTTAATGTAAGCAAATGTATGTGCGACGACCAAACCTTTCTTTTTTCCTTCGACCTCTTTCTTTGCTAATTGGCCGGAAAAAGCAGCAGGCAAAGATGAATAAAGTTATATGGGGGAGCAGACCATTGCCGAGCAGTCGGACATTATAGGTTTTTAGAGGTATGAGGAACAGGGTGTAAAGTTCACTCATACTCTATAGAAAAGAGTTGCCGGCCAGACGGGTGTTGTATCTGGCGGACAACTGCCCAACGATTGATGTTGGGAAGTTTGTGTATATGCTAATTGCGCGGTAAACTCTGCTTGCGAGATGTAGGATTTGCGTAATGTCAGTACGACGCGTTGTTCGCATGTACCGTTGTAGATACCGCTACAGGTTAGTAAGAAAAAGTATGTATAAAAGATGGAGGATGGTCTGCAGTTCGTGGAACAATAGGCTGCCAATGATGGTGATGATGATGAAATTTACGGATGCAATCATGCAAGTGATAATTTTAGGAAGAGATTAAATTATCAAAAGTTTATAGGTATGGCTATAGAGTGATTTGGGAGATGACGGCTAATAGAGATTGAAGTACATATGGAAGAGGAAGACATTATATAGGATGATGTGGATGAAAAATGTGCTAAAGAATCTCTACAAAATGTTTAGATTGATATTCAAAATCAGCTGCTGTATCCAAGAGATTATTTATTGGGTGTATGTCAAGTTATAACTTGCAAGTTGTTACCACAGGAGCTCACAATATTTATCAATGTAGAGTGCTTGAGGATAAACGTTAAATATTATCTAAAGAAATTAATTATTTTGAACTAAACGACTGTGTTGATGCTAACACATTTACCAGGGCCCTATTTAGGTTACAAAATTGTCCCATTTTGGCGAAAAGTGCAGTTTAATAGCAGAAAATGTATAAAAACCTAGTAAAATTGTCATATTGTGGCGACAATTTAGTCGCCAGAATATGACTGATTGATGATATGGTTTTATTAAATAGGGCCTCAGTGTAACTTATGCGTATGGTAACATTGTTAAATTATATATTTTCTTGCAGATTGGAGCCAACAGAACAAGACAGTTCCGCCCATGCAGTCTTCAAAGAAGCCTACGAACATGGATTACTGTATCCAGACAAGTGCAGAGAGAAATACGCCTTATGTCCATTCAACTCTTCACTACTATTCGAACTGATCAGATATTTATTACGTCATCCATAAAGTCTATTTTAGGTATAGATATAGTAGAATAAATTGAAGTAATTTAACACGTTTTTATCTTAAAGAGCTAGCAAATGGCTTGGTAGTAAAACGTTATCTTTATTTTCAAATATAAAATGACAAATTTAGCATTTTCTTTGAAGTAAAAGAATGAAATGAAAAACCTAATAAATAAGGGTCACCAATAAATCTAATAATGCAAGTCATAAAATAGATAAAGGTATAACATTCTGCACGCGTAGCATGACGACTAAAGAAACGGATATTATCGACAGAAGAATAGACAAAATGACAGATTATAGACAGATTTCTAAAGAAATCTGTTATTTTGTCTGTTCTATCTGTCATTTTGTCTGTTCTACTTGTCATTTTGTCTGTTCTACTTGTCATTTTGTCTGTTCTACCTGTCATTTTGTCTGTTCTACCTGTCATTTTGTCTGTTCTACGTGACATTTTGTCTATTCCTCCGTCGACAAACCCCGTTGCTACGCGTGCCGAGAAATATACTTTCAGTATGTAAGGACCGCAGCAAGTGGCGTTCTGCAGTACCTACCTGTCTAACTCCATGGAAAAAAGGTGAAATTTCATGTATGTATGTAAATCTACGCCTTTTCATACACCATAATAATCAAAATATCGGCTTTTAATTGATTGATTACTGAGTGCTATAAAAGATAAAAGTCATTTTAACACAGTCAATCGCTCGTCAACGGTAAAACTTGCAGTTAGAAAATCGCCATTACCTACTGCTGCGAAATAAAACACTGTCAGTGTCAAATTGGTACCAATTGGTACCTCAAAGAAATCCCTCTTTATAAATAATCATTTAGTTTACTTTTTCACTGACTGTACTTTTTCTTTTTGAAATAAAAACCCTTTCTAAAAATAAAAAACAAGAATCACAACACACAACTTGTGTACACAATCGATGGTCGAGTCACAAAAGAACGTCATGTGGCTTTTAACAACGTGTACCTACATAAGGTTTAAATTACAATGATTGACGCTCGTTCGTGAAATGAAACAACTCCATATATTGCATCAAACGAAGTAACATCAGACATCATTAGCGATCTTCGCGGTGTATGTTTGAAGAGACATTAAAGGCACAGAGTAAATACTCAACATATAACAAACTTCATACTGTCACGCTGCAATACAGCTGCATGGTACGATCAATCAAATGGCACATAGCACTCGAACTATGAAAACAGCTGCTACGAAAAATAGTGGTTTATTTTTATAAATGTTGTTTAATGACTATTTAACCTTACATGTTTGCTATGCTTCGGCTGACCGCGTCAAAAGATGGATAAGTTTCCATGTTGTGAACAATGACAGTTGAACTCGCTTACTCATATTGGATATCGTAGGCTATTGTTCTATAGATGCGGGGTGCGCGACCTAAATACGGTGAAGACAATTAATATAACGGTTTAAATCTTTCACTGTGGCCTACTGCCAGGAAATGAACGCCCTGACATAGTCTAAAGTTTACCATAGGTTGACTGTAGCTAGGCTCAGTTGATGTTGCCATGCAACGATCGTAGTGCAAGAATACAAACCGAACGATTTTTTACATTTACATTTTGTACATGTGCCTGCGATGTGTGAAAGAATATAAGGGTTGGATTTTACAATGTTTCAACTTGCTCTTGAAATTATTGTATCTGTTAATAATAATAACATGATGTAATTCTAGGGATAAGGGTAATGTATTTTTAATAAATAAATAGGTTTGGTGAGGAGCCTAAGTTTGGTCTCTGTTAGCATCTACTCTGTGTTATCGATAACAAGTTAACAAGTCTACAGCACACATGATAGGGAACCGCAACTGAATCGCTTCTGAATCGCTTGTTTGAATTTGCTGTTTGCCTATACATAGATACTATCATATTAGTTATACCCGTGACTTCACTGGAATAGGAACATCATATTTGCAATGACTTGTTTGTTGCCAAGTTATATTGTCGACCTCATAATTGCATTATCATTTTTGACAATAATTCCCAGTAAATTGAGAATGTTGTAATTATCCAACTCTGACATAGAAAAATAGACCTTGTTGTTTTTTGACGTGCAATAGAAATTCAAACTTAGGGCCGGTTTTTCGATCCGTAGTTAAAGTCAACCAATTGTGAAAAATAGTAAATAATGGTTTAATTTCTGCAAAACGTGTTTTTGATGTGTATGTGATATAATATCATTGCTAATGGTCAAATAATTAACCTTTAGTTAAAAAAATAACCAATAAACTAACAATTGATCAAAAACACATTTTGCAAAAATTTAACCATTAGTTACTATTTTTAACAATTGGATGAGTTAACTACGGATGTAAGAACCGGCCTTTAGGGTGGTAAATCAATTACGAAGTCGATTATGACATATATTTCCTAAAAGCAATTAGATGTAACCTAGTTCCACGAGTACTGTCGTATTGAAAGAAAGAAAGAAAATACATTTATTTGGCACAAACTAAAAGACACAATACACCAGATACTTACATACATCAGATAAAACAAACAATAAAATAAAAAAAAAAGATTAAATAAAAAGTGTGAAGTCCGATGTAAGAAATTAGCAGGAAAGTGTGCCTCACGGCTGCGCGTATTGTATGTATATCAGTCACCCCAGTGCCATTTTCACCAGAAAACTTCGTCGCGTTATTTCATAAATAGGTAGTTATGGAAGTTTGTGAAATTGCCACAGAAAAGGAAACTTTTTGATGGACGCGTCAACTTAATGAAATTACCAAATTTCAAAGTCGCTCGTAGTAATGGCTTTCATTTTGACAGTTCAACAACATTCATTGTGTTATTTACGTCGTTGAGCAGACTAATTTTTTGAACATATGAATCAATGAATTAGCAATATCCCACAAAATTATTTGGATTGTATTGAAAGTTACGCAATGAGGGTGCTGGTCGTCAGTGCGCATTGAACTCATCATCAGCTCATCGGTGCTAACCGTGTCAAGCTATGATTCTATAGAATAGCGGCATGTACTGCCAGCAACCTCCTTGTGAGAAACTTCGAATTGTCCTTTACGGGTGGGCTTACAAACATTGGCATTTACGTACACAAGTCCCAAATACATAAAAAGTGGCCATGTGCGACTCGAACTCGCACACGAAGTGATAGGTACTACCGCACAATATTGAACACTACATTTTCAAACACGTTTCTTCTTTGGACACCCCCCTTTTTTAACTTAAAAATTAATTAATAACTTTAATTTTTAACTTTATTTTATTTTTTGGTAGTACACACTCTTTAGAATTTCTAGTGCCTACCTATTACGGTTCAAAAGATACAGCCCTGTGACAGATGGACGGAGAGCTGAGCCTTAGGGTGGGTTGTTTCACGTCCATGTGACACACGCATATACGTCAAAAATGGCGCTAACTAATGTCAAACCAAAGAAAGTGTTGTTTCAAATTACAATTTCAAAATTATGACCTTGACTTACGTCAAATAATAACGTAATCGTTATTATTTGACGTACGTATGTTACGTCAACCAACCGTTTGGAACAACCGGCCCTTAGTAATAGGTTCCTCTCGATACCCTTTGGGCACGGAACATTAAAGAGCGATTTAAAATTACAATTTGACTTTATATAATTCAGTTATTTAATTTTAGTTATAATGGTATTATTGTGGCATGTATTTTAATCTTTGGTTACTTACATAATTTTTAAGTATACTAATATAACTATGGATCACTGTGCTAAGCCTAATGTGTATTTCTTAAACTTATAAGATATTACTTCCATGTAAAATTTTCATTCATATCTAAATTGACAGACGAGGATTTATTGTACGAGCTACAATACTCCTAGCACTCAGAACAAAGGCATATGAGGCAACATTTCGAAGTTTAAGTCAACTCGCTCAGAGCAGCGGGTTTTCTAATATTCCTGAATAGAATCTCAAGGCAGTTCGTGTTGAAATATGAGATGATTATGATTTATGATGACGCGTTGGTATGTAGGGTAAATACTCAAAGGAATTGCTGGCTTAGGGAGAAATACCAGGCCTATTCGTAACAAGAAATACTGACGGAGTCATGTTTAGATGAGAGGCTCACAAAAAGAACGGTACGTGGACGATTTGACACTAGGTAATTATCGTGAATTACCCAGGGATCAAATCAAATCAAATCACTTATTTGCATAATACATGTTAAAAAGGTGTTACAAGTATAAAAGGTACATACCTATTAAAGGTATTATAACCTATTGAGGTGTGCAAATTAATTTAGGTACAACATAAATTTTAAAACAGAATATCAAATAAAAAAATGTCAAATTATTATACACAAGTCAGATCAAAATTTCAATAATAATTATATTTGTGGAGTGGTGGCCCAGTGGTAAAGGCCCCGATTTACGAGTTGTAGGTCGTGGGTTCGAACCCAGCCAGACGCTTTACTTTGTGTAAATTATTTCATCACCACTGCTCTCAAAACTGTGAAGGGAAACGTCGTAAGGAAACCGGCATGTCCTAGAACCAAAAATTCGAAGACATGTGACATCTACCAATCCGCACCGGGCCTGCGTGGTAGATGCCCACTCTCCCTCTCACAGAGAGGAAACTTGTGTCCCAGCAGTGGGGGCACCATAGGCTGATTATGTACGCCAGCATATCAAGCTACTACAATCTGTCAGATTTCTTTATTTTCAACTTTATCACTAAAGCATTAAGGTTCAAGGTTGATTGGGAAAATTTGACAGTTTCGGGTATCTTGACCTGCTGGCGTCTGTATAGCAAAAAAACTTGAGAGGTGTCAAGGGACACCCGGATGGAACGAAGTATAACTGGCTTGCTTTCTTTAAGAGAGAGAGAGAGAGACAGACAGAGAAACACGCGCACGCCGCACGGCTTACAACTATAGCAAAAAGTGTCGTTCCAACTTTTGGTCTTAATTTTTTCCGTCTAGCCCCCTTTCGCAACGCGCGATAAGAAACTTCGTTCCAATTACCCAGTAAATAACTTTAGAAAGAAACTGCCATAAAAGCATGAGTAACAGAGACACTTTTTAGAAAGCCATTTTTCTACGGGCCCGTGCATACGTATCACAACCACACCACATCACAGCGACCAATTGTAGGCAAGCAGTGCGATGGTTACGCGTGAGTAGTGTCGCTGCAGCTTCTAGCAGTTGCGTTGTGGTAACTACAAAATCAAATCAAATGGTCGATGTATTGTTGTGGCCGGCCGCTAGTAAGCGGTCCCCCTGGTGATTGCGTTGTAGCTGCGACGTGGTCAGTATCGCCGACACGGTTGATTTTGATGCCAAAATGTGGTCGTGTGGATAAACTATTAATTTTCATTAAAATTAGCGCCCGAACTCGTGTTGTCTTTGTGATCCCATAAGTTATTTTTTCCGCTTTTCTCGACTGACTTGAACGATTATAAATAATTACAGTTTATTCGAACAGTGCAGTAGGTACTTCAATTATCAGATTTTACGGCTGTCTGTAAAATGGCATAATCACGGTGTATAGTTTTCCTTCCGGCCCGCACGCGGTTACCGCAGCTCCCTTTAATTTTTAATGCTAGTGAAATCAAGTTCCTTTTGATTTTCACGACGCGTTCAGCCAGTGTCATTTGAAGATACAATTAGCGGGACTCAATTGTTTCAGTCAAATACTCTTTTTGGGCATTTGACCACATGAATGTGTCACACTAGCTTCTGTCCGCGACTTCTTCCGCGTGAAATTTATATCCTATGACACTGGACAAAACTGTAGCTACCCATTAGTGAAAGAATTTCGAAATCGGATGAGAAGTTCCGAAGGTTACCCCCTACAAACAAACTCATTTTTATCTTCTCATAATAATAATACTGAAGGTTTGTTCTCGCAGCTAAGTTCTAGTCTTTTGTCCACATTCACTAAGGCGGTACATCGCTTGGATATATTTCAGAACACAATGTGTAGTAATAACTTACCTATTAGCTGTGTTAAATGAATATCCAAGATTACTTCATTGTCTACGTTTAGCTGGGGTTACACAAGTCTCACAAGTCTGCTTGCGCTTGAGAACAAAGGCCATAGATAAAGCTGTACCATAGATTATGTAATAGCGTTTAACAAAGAGGTTTATACAGTCATTTATAAACACGTTCTTGCGTGTTTTACTAAGAGAACGTGGTTTATATTTTACGGGTACTAGTACTTCTTTCCAATTATATTATTTGTAGGTACTGAATTTCTTTTTTATTCGTACGATTTTAAGATAAACAAATAAAGTTAGTTTAGTTTACCTATATACGACAAAGTAGGAGTTTCCGTGGTTGAATTCTTAGTTAATTATTATATAAATATTTTTCAAAGGAAAATAAAGTTCAACATTGTGACATTTACGGACAACGTAAATCCTCAAGACAAAGTCAAACAAATCATAATACCGCCGATATAATGAGCTCAACATAAAAGTCCAATATGGCGGCTGCGAACACTTTCCCGCCGCCGCGCCATCTTGGATTTTCATCAAGATGGCGCGGCGGCGGGAAAGTGTTCGCAGCCGCCATATTGGACTCCTGCCGGGAATCCCCCGACAACACGCTTTTTTTTTAATTTGATCTATTTAATTAATGAACATTATTGTTACTTAATGTTGAATAAAGTGGCGTAGGTAATTAAGTTATTTTGTTCGTCAACGGCAACTGAAACCTATGAAGTGTAAACCTCTTTGTTCGAGCTGTACTTAAAAAAAAAATCTTTTGTTATAAAGTTTTTTTTTTGTGGTAATAGATTTCATCCGATTTTTTTTATAGAGGTCCCAAATTCAAATCACACTATACGCCGTCGGGTCATAATGAAATTCAGTACAATTTTACTGTCCGGCTGAAGAGCCAAGGTTTTTAATGGGTAATGGTTTTTAACCTAGAAATAAAAGCTCCGAAAAAAAAATTAAAATATGAGCATACTCAAAATATGAAATTTACTGCTTTAAATACTAACTTTTCGACAACTTATAACCGAATACAAATAAAGAAACGACCGAATAAAATGCAAAAAATTCCGAAAAATTAATACAATATTTGCTGACGTTATATTTTTCCACCAGCTTAAATTGCGTTTTACCGAAATCTACAGGTCATCATTTTTATCGTAACTTACCTATTTTATATTATAAATTTAGAATTAATCTTACACATTTTATAACTGTGGCGCTGTGGCGGTGTGGTTTGGTTTTACATTCAAAAATATGTTTCTGCAATTTTGTATTAACTTTTCGGTAATTCATTTTAACACAGCTTAGTTAGTATTACAGTCAACCACAGATCGCTGGAAGTTAATTTGTTTTTCGGAAGCTTTATTATTTTCCGCTTTTAATGACTTACTTTAGGTTAGGTTTGTACGAGTATGACATATAATTTATATAATTTTATATATAATTTGATATTAGTGGTCAGGTGGTGTGAAAAAATACTTAATAGCCAAGGAAAACTGCGACTAACTTGGTTGTAGCGCTCACTCAGAACGCTAATTGCGGAACACACTAACAACCTCAATCTGAATCATTTTGAAGGATATTGCTTATCCATTGCTTCATAATGTTTCTGCAGTCACCTGTGGGATGGCTCAGCTAAATACCAACTTGCCACTTTAGACTCAGTGCAGCGCAGAGCTAAGAGACTCATTGGCGATAAAAAGCTGGTGGAGGCAGAGCTTCATAGTTTGGCTCACCGGCGAAGTGTTGCCTGTCTGTCCGTCTTCTACAAACTGTACTTCGGGGAGTGTGCTCAAGAGCTACATGAGCCCATCCCGCCTTCACCTTTTTACCATCGAGAGTCCAGACGCACTGCGGGATACCACACCTATTTGGTTAATATACCATATATACGCACTAAGCGCTTCTCATCATCCTTTCTGATGCGCACAGCTAAGGAGTGGAATTGTCTGCCTGCGTCTGCATTCCCGAGTTCATACAACCCGAATCTCTTCAAGGCGAGAGTGAATAGGCTTCTTCTGGGCAAGCTCGTTCCACCGTAGATCTCATCCCTGCGTCTGGGTTGGATTGAGGTCAAGAGTGAGCCCATTGTCAATAAAAAAAAATATATGTTCGAAAAATGTGTCTGGTCAACAAAGTAAATAACAATGAGTGTTGTTGAACTGTCAAAATGAAACTCATTGCTACTGATAGTAAGTTGCAATCTAACTTAACTCATTTCGTCGAGGTTCCCTATCTTAGTTACTGGGACCGACTGCAAGAAAAGGGCAGAAAACTAAAAAGAGACTCAATTATTTAATAAAGTGTGCATCATTAGAAGCGCAAAAAGTTTTAGACGTTCATTAATTTATCTAAAAAAAACCATCATTAGACACCGACGAGGTGAAGAGGATCATCAAAATATTTCTCATGATGAAATTCAAATAATATTTTCATTCTGTGTTACCATGTTGCCGCATATGAATTGGTTGTCAGCCATTTTGAGACCGGTTTATTAATACAAGCTCTAGGAGTGCTAAGTATACAATTACGTAATGAGTATTACGTGATCCTAGCAGATCGCATATTCTCTCTGCCTGTCTGTTAATCCTACATATTGTTGAGTTAAGCCTTCCTTGTCATTCAGCGCCAATATCTCTGACATTGTCTTTGTGAATTTGTTTTATAAAGGTATACGAGTATTCTATTCATTGGCATATATGTATGTGTCACTAGTATTATAAAAGGATTTACTCATAATTATATAACATAACATCACGCTTGTATTCGCAAAGGTTTTGGGCAGAGATGTATCTATAGTGAGCCCAAATTTCAACAGTTATATTAAAGTCTCATGTAATAGAGCCGAGTCTATTGTCATCAATCGGACACAAAGACTCCAGGCTGATACTGAGAAATTACAAAGAGAAATTCTCGGGTCCCGAACAACACTTTTCCCGGGGATCAAACCCAGGACCTCATGGTCAGCAGTAGCGCTAGCGACCACTAGACCAACGAACTACTTACAATAGGCTATTTTCCTAAAAAAATCTAATTAGTCCGTCAGTCAGATTATCAAAAAATATTGAACCCGTATTTTTTCTTTTGTCAATTATATAAAAAATTATGAAGATATCGCCCGTTAAAGTTCCGCGTGACGTCACTTGCTTGCGACACTTTTGCAAGCAAGTGACGTCACGACCCCCAATCCCAAATTTTGACGCGCTTTATCTTTACCATTATTTGTTTGATTGACAAAAGAAAAAATACGTGTCCATTATTTTTCGATAATCTAACTGACGGACTAAATATAATTATTATTTTTTTACCCAGACAACTACCCTATTACATGTATGGTTAAAAGCCTACTAACAAAACAGTTCCGAGATTATCTGACGGGCACACGCACAACCAAAAACGCTAAAATAGGAACTTGAAAGTAAGATTTATATTCCTTAGAGGGTGTTAATGTCTCTTAAAATAGACTTTTCTCAAATAAACACTGAAAAGCCTTGGTTAATGTTCGTATCCGAAATCCAACTCTTACACGTTAGGTCGAATCTTGAAATCCCGAATAACATGTCCTGAAAGACTGCCATCCCGAATCACTTTATCCTGAATGAACACTATCTCGAATCACTTTATTCCGAATGAACGCTATCCCGAACAATTGTACCTATATAGAAACAATGTCATCCCGAATCACTTTATTCCGAGTGAACACTATCCCGAATCACTTTATTCCGAGAGAACGCTATCCTGAATGAACGCTATCTCGAATAACTTTATTCCAAATGAACGCTATCCCGAATAATTTTATATACAAGCAATATCATCCCGAATCACTTTATTCCGAGTGAACACTATCCCGAATCACTTTATCCTGTATGAACGCTATCTCGAATAACTTTATTCCGAATGAACGCTATCCCGAATATTTGTATATAGAAACAATGTCATCCCGAATCACTTTATTCCGAGTGAACACTATCCCGAATCACTTTATTCCGAATCAACGCTATCGCTAATAACTGTGTGTCAAAAGAAGGTCATCCCAAATCAACCACGCAGACGTAAAGAAAGAAAAATTGTTTATTCTGCACAAACATTACAAATAAAAAAGCCATAAAATATACACATACAACGTAGTCAAAAGCCTCGTACTCAAGCATAATTATAAAATGTTGACGTAGGACAGCTAGCACATCAAGCTACTTCAATCTGTCGAAATTCTGTAATAGATTTTCAACTTTATCTCTAATCCATTAAGGTTCAAGGTTGATTGGAAAAATTTTACAGTTTCGGGTAGCTTGACCTGCTGGCGTCTGTACTCGCGAGCAAAACCTAGTTAGCCTTATTATAGCCCTAGTTAGTTTCATAATATTTTAACGCTTTATATAAAACTAGGCAAAAGCCACTAAGTTCCAGCCGACATCCGTTTTCTGTTCTATAGCCAGTTAGATACTTGGAAAATAAATCATCATAGTTTGGCGCGTTTAGAACATAAACTAACTGGGCAAGCTGCTGGAAAGTTTTTCCTTCGTTTTCTCTGCGGTTTAGCCTTTAGTCACGATAATTAGCGATGCTGGGAAAAGATGTTGAGTTTCCCTTTTTATGGAACTATTTAAAACGCTGATTAAATAGTCTTATTTTTGCGTTTATTAAATTTTATTTGGCATTTAAACGTAACTTTGTATTGCCCACGAATTCGTCGAAGTGGACTTTGTGTTCATAGAAAACCTTTTAAAGGGGATTAATTTTTGCCTGCTGTTACTGTAATAACCAGGCAAGTAAAACTGTTAATTCTTTGCAGCGTGATTGAGTAATAAATATTTCTAAGTGTTGTAAATTGTATAATAATAATAAATAAGTAAATAATGTTTAGTTATCCAAAGTAATACATAGACACAGGTTGAGCACCTACTAAACCATCATTTATCTGCTTGAAGTTTTCCCAACTAAATTAGGGTCGGCTTCCAGTCTAACCGGATACAGCTGAATACCATAACATCATATAACATGGAGCGACTGCCTATCTGACTTCCACAACCCAGTGACTGTCAGACTTTTGGTGGTAGACTCTAAAATATAGCCTTCAAAAGTTGTATAAACAATTATGTATCAATTGTTTGTACAACTTTTGAAAGCTACAAAAATCTATACAAACAAAAATACCTATAAACCCTGTCTCGTAAACTAGGAGGCCAGTATCTTAAGAGACAGTGTTTGGCCAGTTGCGTAAATGAAGTTGTACCCTTTAAGAGTGAAATAGTGTCGATGTATCTATCTATCATTACATGGTGAATAATATTACTTATTTGTATCAATGTTTGCTAAAGCTACGGCATTCCCAGAAAAGCGGAGGCCACCACAATCAATCTCAATCTGAATAATTTTGAAGGATAATGCTAATCCATTGCTTCAGACATCGTTAAATTTTATCGTTTTAATCCTGAAAAGGGGTCATTGTACTCATCATTTTGAACAACTTTTACTGCGGGACCAACCCTGAAATCGTGAAAAAAAAAAAATCAGTTGATCCATTCATTATGTCGAGTTATGCGAACATAAATCTATGGATAAACAGATTTTTTTTTCAAGATTTCAGGGTTTTGAGTACAATGATTGATGATTTTAAGGATTAAAACCATCAAAATTTAACGGTGTATATTCGGAAAATTTGTCTACGCAACAACGTAAATAACGCAATGAATGTTGTTGACCTGTAAAAATGAAAGCCATTGTTACTAATAGAGTGTTACGTAATTACCCCGCAGGGTTTGAGTTTCCCGTGTCAAAAAACGCTCTCAATAGGTAAACATACCAACTGACTTTCATAAATAAATTTTTCGTGACCTCATTCGCTGGTAAACTGCAGACAACCACCACTCTTCTGGCAAGCCATAGCTTAAGAATCGTTGTTTATTATTATTAATCATTTAATTATTTTTAGCTCATTGTCTTGTACTTTGGGTACTCTTACTTTGGGTGCCAGAGTTCATCGAAATCACTTTTCCTTTGTTGTAACGCTGCATAGTGTATAGATAAGTGTTTTGTGTACAACTGAAGTTAATAAAGAAACATTTTTTTTATACACAAAAATAATACAGATCGTTTCAGTTTCTTTGCTTTTAATAAATTTAAGAATCTGTATTTAATTTTAAGGTTTGCTGTTTTTATTATTTAATTTGTAATGTGAAGTAAACTGAAATTGTTTATTTTGTAAATAAGATATAATAATAATAATATCCCTGGACATATCACACAGCGCCATCTAGTCCCAAGCTAAGCAACCTAATGCTTGTGTTATGGTAACAAGATGGCTGATAAACTACTTATATACATTTTTTTAGTAAATACATACATATTATACATAGAAAAACACCCAGACTCAGAACAAATACATGTAGGACTTACAAATATTTATATATTTATATTTCCTCATATCGGAATCACTTTTACACTTCACACTTCACACACTCAAAGAAAACTTCTACCAATACAATATAACTATAACTATGTATTATAACTAAATAATAGAGGAGCTAGGTAAGAGAGTTATATCCCAAATTATAGGCTAACCGCTTAACTGAGACGTTGCCTGAGGTAGCAGCGCGGTGCGGGAGGGGTGTGGTGACGTGATGCGACAGCGAGAGCTCAGTGATTCGACTACTTGTAACAACTATCACCGTCTCCCCGTACCGCGCAGCTACCTCAGGCATCGTCTCGATTAAGCAGTCGACCTACAGGTTGGTAATATATATATTTAAAAAAACCTAATGTAATATTATCTTCTATCTTGTATAGTAAAAGTTATATGATTTCTTTTTTTTTCTTTTCTACATAATAAAATGTCAATATCATAATATTTTCGCCAAAAACAAAAGTATTTAACATTAAACCCTCTATGACTACTAACATAGTTATAACCATTTTGTATTCCCACTAGTAATTAGAGCCAGTCGATTCTAGTCGAAAATAAACCGATGGAAAATAAAAGGCGTTTGCTTCAACAGTCATTAGCCTGCTTCGACCAATCACCGTTCTTTATTTTATTTTTCTAGAACTATCGGCAGCTGCAGGCTGAAAGATTTTTGTTGTTTTTATAACAAACAGCTCTTTTCAAAGAAAAACAGGCGAAAGAGGCAATAAATAAATAATCCACGTTGGTGTTTTTAGGAAAAATTGCTTACGGCAGGCTGCAGTAGGTTTCAGGTTTTTAAAGAAAGACGTTTTTTTTTTGTTAAATTAACCTTTTTGGCGCTGCTATGGAGCACATTGTTTTAAAACATTATTTTCTCATTTTATTTTTTTTGTATTTTGTGTTTCACGAAATCTGTCCAATTATAACTTATTCTTTCTTTAGATGTTCTGCTATCAGACCATTTGATAGTTGGACGATTTGCAACATGGAGATTTTACTAATTAGACTTACTGCTCATTAGACGTTTCGCACTGTTAGACATTTAGCTACAGCCTAGGAGGGTTTTGATGATGTAGTGACAACTGCCATCTCAACTTATTTTTTATGTGATGAGAGCAGACTGTAATCAGGCAAAAAGGAATATAATTTCTGAAGTGCTCCTAAATATAATTTTTAATGAAGCCTGACCACTGATCTCAGAAAATAAATACCACTTGATCACTTGATCCTAATGCTACACGCACACATAGAATAGAATAGAATACTCTTTATTGTACACCATACAAATTACAGAACATAAAATATGTAACATTTTATAAAGGGTGACACAATGGGCGGTCTTATCGCTAAGAGCGATCTTTTAAAGACAACCTTTCAACCATATTCAACCATGTGTAAAAAATCTTAATGACTTTTAAGTCTTAATTAAATTGCTGAAGCACAGCCATTTTAATCTTAAAATATTTGACTGCCAGCATCAAACATTCTCCATTAAAGAATAAAAATTAAATTCTTACTGTAATTTAATTAAAGACTTCATAGTTTTCAATGATCTGACTTGAAGTTCCAATTTATTCTGAAATTAATAACTTTCAAAGTCTTAATTAGGGAATGAGAAGGCACAAAATGGAGTTAGCGAAAATCTTTCATTCAGTAAACGCTTAGGACCACTAACACTTTCATAACTCTAAGTTTAGATAATTATTTCAGAAACACGGTTTTAGAATTATGAACTGGGGTACTTATTAAAGTTTATCGAAATAAAATATTTTTTGTTTATTTTTAGGTTTACTTTGGCAAAGTGCTGTTAAGTCAAATATTGTTTTGCTTATTTTATTAAGCTAGTACTTAGATTAATAATTGCCCTTATTCAAATGTATTTGGTAGATTTGCGTTGCAGGATATTAATTAATTTATTTTCAATACTTAAAGCGCAGTTGTGGAGGGGCCCGTGGCAAAATAATAACAGCCGCACAGGTCGATCGGTCAGGTTAAGCTACGCTTGCCGCGGTTGGTCTGTCCATGGGTGACCATCTTTACATACCGAGACCCCCCGTGTCTCGGAAAGCACGTTAAGCCGTTGGTCCCGGCTGTCATTCATGGATCTTTGACAGTCGTTACGGGTAGTCAGAAGCCCGAAAGTCTGACAACCAGTCTTACCAAGGGGTATCGTATTAACCAGTAACTGGGTTGTGGAGGTCAGATAGGCAGTCGCTCCATGTAAAATACTGGTATTCAGCTGCATCCGGTTAGACTGGAAGCTGACCCCAACATAGTTTGGAAAAGGCTAGGCAGATGATGGCTTAAAGCGCAGTTGTGGCCCAGTGGTAATAGCCCCAACTTACGACTTGTAGGTCATGGGGTCGAACCCAGGCAAAAAACAACATCGTGAGGAAATCGGCATGTCCTAGAACTAAAAAATCGAAGACATTTGACGTCTAGCAACCCGCACTGGGCCCGCGTGGTGGATTACAGCCCACTCCCTCTCACCGAGAGGAGGCCTGTGTCCCAGCAGTGGGAACATTATACAATAGGCTGATTATGCTATCCTATGTTTTGCCTTAAATATTGCGTTAACTTTGGAAAAGTATTGGTTACATTAAGTATTGTTTTGTTTATTTTATGACGCTAATAGATTTATTGCCCTACTTATAATGTCTTTGGTACATTTAAGATGCCCTGATTATACGCGATGCTAATGACCCAACGCCATTTGATTGATGTAGTAATTACATAACTTACCATCACCCCTGTTTTCCTCGAAGGGTTAAGCTGAGGTATTTTTCGATAATTTCGATAATTATGTTTAAGTGATGGCACTTAAACATAATTATCGGAATGGGCTCGTCCGTGTTACATGGGTAACACGGACGAGCCCATTCCGTCAACCAGGCACAAATCCAGACTAAAAAAAGCTGCTACTAAAAAAATCCAGATGGAACAACTTAATAGGTAACAAATTGCCCGACCCGAAAATCTAATCCAGGACCTCATGTAGTATCAAATATTTTCTAACTGAACAGACAGCTGTGCTGCTGGGGAGTTTGAGTGAGCGCCACTTCTTCCCAGCGATAGCACTAGGAAATAGTGAAGGGCGGGCGTTTTTGGGAAATGTCTTTTGTAATTTTGACGTTCGAAAAGTGCTGAGTCAGCCTAATTTGAATAAATGACTTTTGTTTTTTTTTTATTTCATTTTCAATAAAAGTGCTTAATATTAAATTCAATAGATTATATCATGATTTTACATCCAATATATATGTATGTATTTATGCGTTCAGAAGCGGGTTTCGCAGTTCTAATTATCCACATTATAGCAAAAAGTTGATTCAGAGTAGGTAAGCATTTTAATTTCAACAAATAAAAAATCGGTCAAGAGCAAAATGGATTCGTTCGCAATCGTTGAGGGTTCCGTACTCGATCTGCGTCCCCACTTGAAAACGACCCCTGTTTGCCCCTTCAATATCCAGACAAAAAATGATTTTCTCCCTTTCCTTTGATATTTTGATACAGTTATATTTAGTATTTTGATACACTGCGAGCACCATGGATATCGAGCAAGCACGCAGTTTCACAATTTCAGCTTTTGAAGAAACGATTGACGGTGACATAAACCAGCACCCTGATTGGGTGTAGGTTCACACTTTCAATCATAAACTGAATCGTTTTGATGGATATTGCTAATCGATTGATTATTATGTTCGAACTAACGCAATGAATATTGTTGAACTGTCAAAATGACATTAAATGTATTGTTTTTTATTTTGTTTAATTTAGAAAGTTTATTTTGCAAGTTATGACTTGGATGATGTGGACACTAAAATCCAATCAAATTATTTATTTGCTAGAATGCATGTATACAAATAAGGTCGTGAATAATTCAAGTTGAGCCATACATTCTGGCCAAGATTCGACTTGCAAAATTTAAATGAATCAACTCCGAATTTTGTGGGGAACATAATACAGAAATTACCTACATTTCATTGACACACTTGGATCCAAAACTTTATTATAAAAAAAACCTGTTGTTTTTTGTTTTGTTTTTCACTTTGTAGTGTTTTTTTTTTCTTCTAGTTAAGTTATTATTTTTCACTTTTTAGTTGTGATACATAACTCACAAAGTTCGTATACCTACCTTCACTTCCTAAGTAAAAGTAAGGAAGTTATTGTAACATCATCAACATACCTACACTAAGTGGAAAACATCATCAGAACTTAACCAAATCTATGTGGGACCACCTATAAGTTAGCGTTTATAAATGATGGATTTCTAAGGTAACAAATATAAAAAAAATATCTACAACCGAATTGAGAACCTTCTCCTTGTTTTGAAGTCGGTTAAAAATCAGAGATTTTTACTTAGCACAATCAAACTTAAAAAGCCTTCTTCATTCACTTGAAGACAAGTTATGTAGCTCAGTTATTAATATTAATATTTTATTTCACATAAACCTACATGGGCACTTATGAAACGTCAGAAGCTAGGTGCATGGTTCCAATTGGTAGGACCGGCAAGAAACGCCACAGTTACTCTTTTAAAAAACTAAATAATAAAAATATCAAAGAATAAAGCAAAATTAATAATAGAAAGCGGCCATATTGGCCATAAATCTCAAGGTAGTGCCAACATGAGTTATTGTAGGTATTTTTTAACCAAGTTTTTTGAAAACTGTCCCAAACTATATTCACGATGCATTTTGAACGCACACCCGATTCAAAATATGGACCATGAAAATCTTTATAGCATTTACAGTTCACAAGTTAAAATTTTCATAAAAATACGTAACGTTATTCTGGTTTTCAGCACTCCTGGAAAAGGCAAGTAAAAATTAACTGGCATGCGGTTAAATAAACCGCTATTTACTTATATTGGTATATATATTAAAAAAAATATTATTCATAAAGTTTTCGCCGTGAACCATTTACTGCGCAGTTCTATGAATTTACATTTTAGGCCTGGCTTTGGCATAACATTTATTGGGCAATAAATAAAAACAGCCTGTATTTATGCACCACAATATTGGTGTAGGTTTTCTCACATAATAATATAATAAACAATAATACCAGCATATTACTTGAGACAGTAATAGGCTGGTAATGATGCAGGGCGAGATATTTTCTCATACAAAGAAGGCATGAGCATTGATCACCTGCACGCTTGCGTAAGACGGGTTGGCGATTTCTTAATGTCCAGGTACATGTCTAACTATAATATCCAGGTTTCCTCACGATGATTTCTTCGCTGATGTCAATAAAGTCCAAAATAAACTCAAAAGGTAACTACAACATCATCATCTGCCTAGCCTTTTTCCAACTATGTTGGGGTCGGCTTCCAGTCTAACCGGATGAAGCAGAAGAGTATAGAAGCGAAGCGAATGGAAGCGACATAAAAAAGTACCTAAATAATGAATTGAAAAAAGTCACTTCTTCTTTTTTGGTATTTTTCTTCTCTCGGAACTAGGTAATACACGCTGGCGCTATTCTAGGTCATGCGAATGAACTTTTCTTAGGAAACTTATTTCCAATTCGAAGAAAACCCCCAGAGTCAGCAACGGAGCAGGATTTGCTGAGAAACATCCACCACATATTTTTTATTTACCTAAGGGCTGATTTTTCCAACGCCAGATAATTTTATCCGAGGAATAATTTTGAATTTTTGACAGTTCTCCCATACAAAAACTGTCAGACGTCAATTTTATTCCACGAATAAAAAATATCCATCGATTGAAAAATCAGCCCCAAATAAACTACATCAAAATAATAGCAAAAAACAACAAATACTCGTATGTGAGCGCTCTATCCATTATAATTTTTGATTTGGCAATTAAAAGAATTGTGTGAGAAATGTCAACCTTTCTAACTATGCTATTTAATAATAATTATTTATCAAATAAGAGTGGTTCCTGTTCCGAACATTCGCACTTTGCACTTCGGAGTAGGCCCCCAGGGCTGACACGAGTGACGCCCACTTGTCATGACATTTTGCTCGCTTGTCCAGGTCCTAATCACTTTGTAATCTATTACATATAATAAAATTGTAGAAAAGTGGTGTCTGTACAATGGAAATATATAAAAAAAAATTAGCAGGGGTTGTTATTAGATCGATGCCGAACCCGAAATTGTCATTAATTTTTTTTTTGTCTGTTTGTCTGTTTGTCTGTGTGTTTGTGCACGCTAATATCAGAAACGGCTTATTCGATTTAGATGCGGTTTTCACTAATATATTGTAGTAAGCTTCACTTAACAGTTAGTGTTTATTTCATGTCAATCGGTTCATAAATAAAAAAGTTATGTCAATTTAAAGAATCACGGCGAACATTTGTTAAGGTATTCTATCAGAGTACGTACACGCCTCGCGCCTGCGTGTCCGTGGCTATATAAAGCGCGCTGAGAGCCGCGCCGCTGATTCCCCGACCCTTGCCCGCTGAAGTGCCAGCCCGCGCCGTAGCTGAGCCTGTAGCTTTAAATTCCCCGACTGAGACCTCTGAGTTTGTTTCGGCCTTTCTTCTCAGAGATAGTCCTAGGAAACGCCGCGCTCATCAAAGCACTAATAATACTAATTCGATTCAGCCTGTCCCCTTGCTGCCCTCTCCCAGCGACGCCCTAAGCCGAGGTTCGTACCCCACAGGGGGTTCCCTTAGCGTGCAGTCACTTAGTTTTAATCTAGATGTAGCCCTGGCTGGAGGCTTTAAGAATTCTTAAGGCAACCACAGGATAGTCCGGTTGTAGTCACGACCTCTCAAGGTCAACTACGAGATGCCATTCATAAAAAAAAAACGCGCCGCTGCCATAAGGATTCAGTTATTCGTAGCGAACGCACGTATCCTGGAGAGTATAGACGAATAGTTGCATTCGATTATTGCGATTCACTTGAATACTGACTGTTTGCATATTTCATTTATTTATATTTTAGGGTTTGTAGGTTAGGTTCTTTTTCATAATTTCTTTAAAATTTTGTAAATATTTGGTATAGGTTAAGCGGTTCTTTCCTTGATTTTTGGGTATTTACTTATCTTAATTTTTATTTAGGGTTTGTAAATAAATATTGTAAGCATTTGTTATAGGTTAGGCATTTCTTTCCTTGATTTTCGGTATACTTATCTTAATTTGTATTTAGGGTTTGTATCTAAATATTATAAGTATTTGGTACAGGTTAGGCATTTCTTTTCTTAATTTTCTTTATTAAGTATAAGTTCATTAGCTCAGGTTAGTAATAAATTTTTCTAGCAATTCTTTTGTTTTATAAAGTTAGTACGTTTGGTTTACACGTCTTAACACTTATTACTTAAACTGTGATAATTTTAGACTGTAATCTGTAAGTATTTATAATTTAATTGTTTACAATAGTACGTGTTTACTAAATAACTGTGTGTTAAGTAGTTAGTACTATTTTATTGTAAGATTGCCTCGAAGAAGATCCAACCTCTCCCAATGTAGCAGAAATGCTAAAAGGATGAGATTAGTTCGATCACAGGAATCTGAGGAAGGTCGTGAGGCAAGGCTCTCTGCAACTCGGGCACATCAGGCTAGGTTTCGTGCTGCAGAAACTTCGACTCAGCGAGAATCTCGACTGAGTTCAAATCGTTCTCGAATGATGACAACTCGAAATAGGGAAAACGGGGAACAACGAAAGGCACGTTTATCTGTCGATCGCGAAGCTCACGCGCTATCGTGTGAGTCTGAGACTTCTACGAACCCATAATGCTTCTTAGAAATTTAAGCCTCCCAAAACTTTGCAATGGCACCAGGTTAAAAGTGACCAATTTACAACGAAATATGATAGAAGCAGAGATTTTAACAGGGTGTGGAAAAGGTGAAAGTGTTTTCATTCCTCGGATTCCTCTCATTCCAAACAATTTTCTATTTAGTTTTAAACGAGTCCAGTTTCCAGTCAGCCTATGTTTTGCGATGACAATTAATAAAGCCCAAGGTCAGACGCTGAAAGTTGTGGGTGTAGATCTAAGTATCAGCTGTTTCTCGCACGGACAGTTGTATGTGGCTCTGTCACGGGTTAGCAATCCTAGGAGAGATCTGCTTTCATCCCCGATGCCCATACGTCAAATATCGTATACAGAGAAGCATTACTGTAAAGTAAATTTTTAGCTACCCAAACGACGGTATATGTAATTCAAAATATGCTGCCCGAAAAGTCACTATTCCACGCGGACGAAGTCGCGGGCACAGCTAGTAAATAAATAAATACCTAATAATTTTATTGTCAAAGTGTGGAACTCTCTGCCATCGTCTGTCTCCAGTTAATCCTAGAATAAGTATACTCAACCTATAATGTTCCCACTGCTGGGACGCAGGCCTCCTCTCTGTGAAAGGGAGTGGGCCTTAATCTACAACGCGGACCCAGTGCGGGTTGGTAGATGTCTTCGAATTTTTGGTTCTAGGACATGCCGATTTCACACTAACCAAGACCCTCCGTGTCTCGGAAATTACGATAAGCAGTTGGTCCCGGCTGTCGTAGATCGCAAATTCTGACAACCAGTCTTACCAAGGGGTATAGTACTGCCCAGTAAGTGGTTTGTAGAGGTCGGCTAGGCAGTCGATTCATGTAAAATACTGGTATTCAGCTGCACCGGATGCAGCCAGACAGGAAGCTGACCTCAAAATAGTTGGGAAAAGGCTAGGCAGAATGATGAGGTCATGCCGATTTCCTAACGATGTTTTCTTTTACTGTTTTGAGAGCAGTGGTGATGAAATTTACACAAAGTAAAACGCCTATCAGGTTTCGAACCTACAACCTACAACTCGTAAGCCACAGCCGGTTCCGCTGGGCCACCGCTACCCTTTCTCTAGGTCGCTGTCATCAGGGGGCCTAAAAAGGACACTTTAAGCAATACCTTTATAAGCTATTCATTTCCTGAATTCCCAGCAGATGATTAGCAATTCCTCTAATTTTCGTAAATTTTCATTTCATATTCAGTGTAAACATTGCCGCATGAAAAAAATAAAAACCGTAATTTTATCGGTACATTTTTCATTACAGTTTTTATTAATCAAATTAATTGTTTTTTACTAATTACTCTACAGTTTAAATGTTATTTCATTGTAATATCAATTGCACACAGATCATATTATGAATTGTCAGTTTGTGACCATTTTACGATTTTTCATCTGATTCATATTGTTATCCTATTATGATTCTGCCAAAGTGGCCTTTTTAGGCCCCCTGGAGGAATGACAGCTCACTTCTCTTAAGTATTCACGGTAATATTTGTACAGACCTGACCAGCTGTTATTGGAGCGATGCTTTCGGGCCTATGCAGCAGTAGACGCTTTTGAGCTGAGGTGATAGTGATGATGAATGATCCTATTATGCAGGTCAAATAGTGTATTGCATTACCAATTACATAATTATATAATGTTAGTTGGTTTTCAGTACCGAACACCGCATTTTAACTATAATTTGAATTAAGTATTTGAGATCATTTTCAAGTTATGGAACACAAACTCGACAAAGTTCAAATTCCATTGTAACCAAAAACTTTTTAGGACCTTTTTGTTACAAATGGTCACTCAAAAATCAACTTAGAATACATTTCACTAAAGTAATTAACTGATTAAGTGATCAAATTTGTTTATAGCAGTGTTCACTGCTATAAACAAATTTGAGTTTGTTTTGTGGCCATTATACGAGCACAGTCGGTGTCATTAAAGTTAGGTTTAATTAATTCCTTGTTTAAGATGTTTTATTTATCAGAAAGTTTTAAAATATTCAACACTTATGTAGTTTGTAGTTTCTCAGTATTTAAAAAAAATTGTGTTTCTTTGTTTGGCTTCGCGAATCCTGTAAACACAACTACGCTTTATTTATAATATTTGTAGCTACTTTCATGAATTTATGGTGGTATTGTCAAATCGTATTGGTGGTAAGAATGATCACGTTAATAAATACTTTAACTTCTGCCCGCGACGTGGTCCACGTAAAATTGCTTGTTCAACGACCCACGCCGTCGTATCGCATCGTCTGCCCACGCTCTTACTTCGTTCTGCTTAGCATTCTTTCTAACTTTTTTTTTATTGCTCGGCTCCTGGGAGTCGTAGCATGATGTCTTTCTCAAAAATTGATCAAAGACAAAAATATTATATTGTTATAAAATCCGACCGGTAGCTCCCGAGATGAACGCGTTCAAACAATCAAAAGCTTTATTATTAGTATTTAAATAGATTTCCTGAAAGGATGCTCAAAAGATTTTCAATGTTATTAAGTACAGTAGTTAAGGAAATTAAGTTAAGGAATCTGTTATTACTTTGCGGAAATCATGACAATAAAATTATACTGTTACAGGAATTGTCTTCTATATGGTACCATTTAATTTAAGAAAAAATAGCTAACTGCGTGGGCTACCGGTAAATGCTTAAGCCCTGGATCAGAGATGAACGCCTACGATTTCAACTACTTTAATCACTGCACTGCACTATACCCAAGATATTATTAAGGGGGAAGGGCCAGAGACGCCGACGAAATTCAAATTTTCTTATGCTCAAACATTTCGTAGGGAACCGAATAGGCTCGCCCACCCCCTATTTCATGGCATTTAAGCATAACTGGTAAAATGTAGGTGTAGTGTAGTAAGAGGTGCCCGTGGCTAAATAATAACAGCCGCACAGGTCGATGGGTCAGGTTAAGCTACGCTTGCCGCGGTTGGTCTGTGGATGGGTGACCATCTCGACATACCGAGACCCCTCCGTGCCTCGGAAAGCACGTTAATCCGTTGGTCCCGGCTGTCATTCGTGGATTTTTGACAGTCGTTACGGGTAGTCAGAAGCCCGAAAGTCTGACAACCAGTCTTACCAAGGGGTATCGTATTAGCCAGTAACTGGGTTGTGGAGGTCAGATAAGCAATCGCGCCATGTAAAATACTGGTATTCAGCTGCATCCGGTTAGACTGGAAGCCGACCCCAACATAGTTGGGAAAAGGCTAGGCAGATGATGATGGTAAAATGTAGGTGTACAGTCACGAGCAAAAGTATGTATACACTCGGCATTATTCAAAAGCGGTTTACTCCTTTATTTTGTAATGAAATTTTATGCTGTTCCGAACATAGCATTTTCGAACCCATAGGTTTATGTAATGTGTCGTATTTCAACGTTGCATTCGTGATTTCACGAAAAAATCGCATTTGAAAGTTGCCAAGTGTTGACATATTGGTGCTCGTGACTATACTATAGGTACAACTCTGCCTAACCGTTTGGGGATTACAGGCGTGTTATGTCATCGTAATCATCATTCTCCTGTCCTTATCCCACCTTATTTGCAACATGTCTTTTTCTTCCATACTTCTCTATTAGTCGTTATCTCGGTAGTCACTCCGTTATGTATTCCTCTATATTATATGGTGAACTTTACACCCTGTTCCTCATACCTTTATAATATAAAAAATAATGCTATCGTTTCCATACAAATAACGATATTATATTTATCGCAACAAATAACCACAATATGAGACTACATCGCAGCCAAAATTAAGGAATTTTATAGAATGTTATATTCAGGCTTCGTAAATTTTAACACGATCCATGAAGGTAAGTACACTAATAAAAAGTTACGCCAACCACGTCTAAAAGGAAATTTCGGTGTACGCCATTACATGTACAGGGTGCGGTGTAAATAGAGAAGGCCCCTTTACCTGTATGACCTTTTTACGGTCGATAGTTGAGATAGACACACCACACACTGAGTAAGTTGAAGTTCCCGTGAAAATAACATAAAAATATACCAATGACTATGAAAATGAGTAATACAAAAAATCCAAAACTAACCTCCTCCAACTTGAAAAAAATTGTGCATAATCAGGCTGTAATGTTCCCACTGCTAGGACAGAGGCCTCCTCTCTTCGAGAGGAGATGGGCTTTAATCTACGACGCGGGCCCAGTGCGGGTTGGTAGAGGTCACATGTTTTTGGGTTCTAGGACATGCCGGTTTCCTCACGATGTTTTTCTTCACCGTTTTGGAAGCCGTGGTGATGAAATTGTTTACACAGAGTAAAGCGCCTCCCTTTTTTTTTTAAACCCACCCGTGTTCCTTCCTTAGCCCTTTATGTTCCAGGGCAGCGGTAACCCTTTCGGACGATCCCGCTAAAGCGACTGCCTGGGTTCGAATCCACGACCAACAACTCCTAAGTCAGGGCCGTTACCACTGCTCTATTTGCTTTGCTCTGCTCAACTTGAAAAAAATTATGCGCTGATGTAAAATCCACGACAAAATTGCAAATTGAAACGAATATCTGGGTATCAATAAACCGTTCGATAACTATCAAGTCTTCCCACCTCGCCCTGTATAAGTGCTCGTATAAAAAGCCCAGTAAAGATTTCAAAGCTAAAGTTAGTACGCCACCTATCTCCCGATCCCGCGCACCGGAAAAGTTCACCACACTCAATAGCCATCTGAATATCAAGTGGGTCGTCTGAATTGATTGAAAAAACTTTGGTACATACGCTGCAGGCACTATAAAAAGTTATGGAAACTAAAACTACAAACAACTATCGCTCTGCGTCTGTTTAGAAATATCATGGGCCGTGGCACAGAAAAAAATGACGGTTTGTTTGGGAATTTGAAAGTGGAATTAGAGCATTCGAAAGTTCTCATTTTAAATTAGAAATTCGAAACCAATTAGCGTCGAGAAACTAGTTTTCTGAAATGATGTTCACTAGGTGGCAGCACGGAGACGTCCGGGCATCTGTCAAAACGCCTTTATTTTTTTTTAAGTCATGACTGAATGGTGAATGAATGATGAACGTCATCATATTTATATTCATTGTCAAAATGGAAGACCTCCTAGACAAAGTGAGAAGTTTCTCTTGATGAATGGAATCTACTAGGAGCTTGTGGCTAAGTAATAACAGCCGCACGGGTCAATCAATCAGGTTAAGCTACGCTTGCCACGGTTGGTCCGTAGAATGGTGACCACCTTTACATACCTCCGTGGCTCAGAAAGAACGTTAAGCCGTTGTTCCCGGCTGTCATTCGCAGATCATTGCTAGTCGTTATGGTTCGTCAGAAGCCCGGAAGTCTGACAACCAGTTTTACCAAGGGGTATCGTATTACCCAGCAACGGGCTATGGAGGTCAGATAGGCAGTCACTTCTTGTAAAATGCTGGTATTCAGCTGCCGGTTAGACTGGAAGCCGACCCCAACATAGTTGTGAAAAGGCTAGGTAGATTGATTTTGATTGAATAGAATCTATGTAGGCACTTATCATTTCTGAAATTATACGGACGAAAATGCGATACTAAACAAGCTAAGGAGTTTATACTCCTTAGCTTGTTTAGACCTAACCAGTAATAATATCATTCTTATTAACCAGACATTTTGTTTTCTTCTATCCACCTGTCCTGAAATTAAAAGAATTATTTCAGCCACTCGACATAACTCACTGGTAACGTCGGGGAGATTAAATCGGTCGCGCCCTGTAAAATATCAATAGTCAGCAGCGTGGTTAAACTGAAACGATGGCGGCTTCAAAGCGCTTTGGTAAATACATTTACTTTTATTTACTTATTTATTTTATTAAACGTTGCCCCACAGTAGGAATTTCTCCTGTATCGTGGGTGCGTTTACAAACATTTAAACTCACATACACAAACAGCCAGTCCCGGAACAACTACTTGTAGGTCATACAAATATTTGTTCCGTGCGGGAATAGAACCCGCGACACGCAGCGCAGCTGTCAATCGCCTAACCACTGCACTGTGCCAACCGTGTCGTACACTCGTAAGGTATACTCTGTATATATGGTATACCTACTGAAGGTGCAGCTAGTACGATGAAAACAAATACAGTATGAAACTTTCGTGGTCTCTCAAAATTGTACAGTCAAATATCGCACCTTTTTTTTCCGGGGGAAACCTTCAAAAGACGCCCGATCTTTAGGAATAAAACCAGGAAGTGTGAGATTTTTATCTCACTAAAACCACCCCGGTGGTCACCATCTGCATATGGAAGGGGCACCGTTACCTCTCAAAAGACCAATCCGGAGCACCCTCTGTGCAACTCCTATTAGAGCACATCTCTGGGGAGACTGTATAGGGGTCTCCCCGAAACATAACTGTGCAAGTGTGCAAGGAAGCACATGACCACTGTGCGCCGTCTTCCTTGAGGTCACTCAGTGGGCCGACAGAGCCGACTCTAATCGCCTGCGACTCCATTCGTACCTACTGATCATACTATGAAAGAAAAACAGGTTAATTGTCACATAAACACGTGAATACAAAAATATAATTAACTCTTACAATATAGAATAATAAAAACAAAATAGGTATATAATGCACAGAACAAAAATATTTGTTAGTTGCCCGTCGCCGAGTGATAGTGTCACCATCAATTCATAGAACCATAGAATTGTTAGAACCTGTATAATTATTATTTAATTCCGATCCAGCTTGTCCCTTGCTGCCCTCTCCCAGCGACGCCCTAAGCCAAGGTGCGTACCCCACAGAGGGTGCCCTTAGCGTGTAGTCGCTAGCTTTAAGTTTTTTAAGTCCTGGCTGGAGGCCTTAATTTATTGATGCAACCACGGGCAAGTCCAGTTAAGCAGTCGACTACCTCCTTGGTTGAGCTGCGAGATACCAATCCAAAAAAAAAAATGTAGCTACACAGTAGTTTTAGAAATAGGTAAGGATCAATCCCGAAATATTGTTGTCATTTAATGGAATACCTACCTCCGTGCCAGACGGCGCGTATGTGTTCCACGCGCGCCTCAAAGAGATGTCAGCATAAGCGATGGGGCCCGATAGGGCCGAAGCCTGCCAGGGTAGCGGGATCGTCCGAAAGGGTTACCGCTGCCCTGGAACATAAAGGGCTAAGGAAGGAACACGGGTGGGTTTTAGTCAGTAAGAGTCTGACACTCCCTTCCGCTCCACCCAGAGCGGGAGGGGGTCATTTGATGATTTCCCATCCTCAAAAAAAAAAATGGAATACCTACCTACTTAAGTAATTTTATAGCTAACGCTCTATCCAACAAAGAGAAGGCACTTTTCACCCCCAAAGCTTGTGCACCGCAGACTTCACACGCTACCCTGTCGCATAACTTATGACTTACACGCAACCTTTGCCCGCTAAGTTACACTGGAACTACTGGAAGTCATACTATGCTTAGCAAATGTTGCAATAGTGACGCAGCACCAATTTATTTATTAAAAACAAAACTGGGCATGCACTTTCAAATATCAATCTTCTGACAGTGAAGTCAATTACAATACTATTAAATTAAAATTAATTTATTTCAGGTACAGACGCCAGCAGGTCAAGCTACCCGAAACTGTAAAATTTTCTTAATCAACCTTGAACCTTAATGATTTAACGATAAAGTTGAAAATCTACTAAAGAAATTTGACAGATTGTAGTAGCTTGATGTACTGGTGTCTTTGTGATACCCGGGCAGTCGGGTTTAATTAAATTAATTAATTTCATTTCATTAAATTATTTTAATTAAATCCATTTATTTCAGACTAATTATAATATGTCCATGCTCGTTAGTAACAAAGGTCTTAAAACTATGTTAGTCAATACTAAAACAAAAAAAAAACAAATAATAAAATCACTCATCATCATCATCACTCATGTCAAAAAATAAAACTAAAATCGTATTAGCTACTAGTGTCATCTCGTCACATGAATCTGGATAAATCTCCTCACCAATGCAAGTCTGCCCTCACAGAGATCATCTTTAGGATTACGTGTGCGCTACCCCAACCGGCGCATGAGAGAAGCTGTTTTCTTAGGTATAATGGCATAAAAGTCATCGACCCTTGCGTCAGCAAACATACCTGACGCGCTGCAGAATCGAGGGAGCCTCATCATAATCCTAAAGGCGTTATTGTATTATACGCGAAGAGCCGTTGTAGGTCCGCTGTTTTATGTAGTTGGGCCATAAAACACTGAAAGTTAAAGACTAAAAGTTTTGGAAGTAGGGTCGGAACAGTGTCACTTTTACGTCTACTGTACTTCGTCGTCTTACATCTTACGAATATATGAACTAACATGTTAGCATGAACCGCTCTTCGTTCGTTGGGAGCCCCTTACCTCTCCAAGCTTGGCCAGAGCCTGTTGTATCCCATAGTCTCCCATAGTCAAGGACTGTCATAGATCTACAAATTTAACGTGCTTTCCAAGGCAGGTAGGGATCTCGGTATGAAATGGATGGTCACCCATCCAGGAACCGCCCTCAGCAAGCGTTGCTTAGCCTCGAAGATCAAACCGTGCATCTGTTATTATTTAGCCACGAGCCCCGAAATTTAAAATTATGGATTATGAATTCTTAAAAAGGTGGGCTAAATCCTCATTATACCTCCTTATTATTAAAGTACTATCTTCTAATAACCCCACACAAAATCCAACCCAAATAAAAAAGAGCCCCTCATTATAACCAAAAGTTGGTAGAAAATGTGGGGAAAATTGTGTACCAAGATTTATTAGAAGTAAAGTCTCTAGCTGGTAGACAAGTTGACAGCTAATAACAACTGGGGTATTAGTTCCGGATTTGGCCCCCCATTGTATTGTTACGAGGTATTATTGAGAAATACTCAGATGCCGGAGAAAGGGCCCGAATGGGTGATCTCGTTATGTAAACGGAAGATTGAAGTTGTGTGCGGACCAGATTTTTAGATGGACAGTTTAGTAGGTAAGTTGGTTTTGTATCTGTGTGTTGTTTTGATGAATGACAGAAAATAAATTCTTATGCACTGATTAATTTGGCGCAGCCGTGTGGCACACTTTCCTGCTAATTTCTTACATCGAACTTTTTGTTTTTATCTGATGTATATCTGGTGTATTGTGTGTCTTTTAGTCTGTGCTAAATAAATGTATTTTCTTTCTTTCTTTCAATTATAAAATACTAGCTTTTGCCCGCGACTTCGTTCGCGTGGAATAGTGACTTCACCAATAGATGACACCGACTCTTGACCAATAGATGGCGCTGTATGTCCGGAATAAATTTTATTTTTTATTTTATTTTTTATTTTTTGTAATAAAAACTATCCTATGTCCATTCTCAAGTTCCAAACTATGTCTGTACCAAATTTCACATAAATCGGTTCAGTAGTTTAGGCGTGAAGCAAAGACAGACAGACAGACAGACAGAGTTACTTTCGCATTTATAATATTAGTTTGGATGATATTAGGTTTATGTTTACTCCACAAGAAACGAACTTGATACCCCCCTGCCTCCCTAATATCATATTTTGGGACAAACGTCGAGGAACTTGGATCACTGTCCATTCCAAGGTTGCCTGGAAGCGATCACAGAAAGCGATAAGGCCGCCCATTGTATGTTTTGTTGTGTTAAATGTATTTTCTGGTGCACACATCATCTCGTCATCTGCCTAGCCTTTTCCCAACTATGTTGGGGTCGGCTTCCAGTCTAACCGGATGCAGCTGAATACCAGTATTTTACATGGAGCGGCTGCCTATCTGACCTCCACAACCCAGTTATTGGGTAATACGATACTCCTTGGTAAGACTGGTTGGCAGACTTTCGGGCTTCTGACTTACCCATAACGACTGTCAAAGATCCACGAATGACAGCCTGGACCAACAGCTTAACGTGCTTTCCGAGCCACGGAGGGGTCTCGGTATTTTATATTTTCTGATGTACAATAAATTATATGTAAATATAAATAAATATAACTTTGGCGGCAAACCTCCCAGTTTGTTAGATTAATGAAAATTCATTGCTCTCTTAACCTTTTCCGAGCGTCTATTTGTCCTTTATGGACACGTTCATATCTCAACAGACAAAACATTACAAGCAGTATATCAAAGTTCCTGATAAAAAATGACAATTTTCCGTACAAACCGTCACAAAAGTATTTTTATTCGGCTATAAAATGTAGATAGCTGGTGTATCCCCTTGTTTTATACGTAAACCAGCAGATGCCCATTTTATATGTGCAACAATAAAATATGCATATCTTAGAATTGATAAAAATATGGGGCATGGTTGGTGCTTTTATCTTACTGAGCGTGTTGAAAGCTCAATTTACTCAAATACGAGTGCAACTATTTGAAAATCATTATTTCAGCCGAAAGACGTCCACTGCTGGACATAAGCCTCCCCCAAGCACCGCCACTTCGACCGGCAGGCTATATAATTGCGTTAATTACTTTGTTGAGCAAACTCATTTTTCGAATATATCAAGCAATGGATTAGCAATTAATACTCTTCAAAATGATTCAGATTAAGATGGATACGAATAGTGTGTTTCGTAATTAGGGTGCGGTTCGTGCTTCTCAGATCCAGCGGCGACCGCGTACCAAAAGACGTAGCATTGGAAGGTCTCCCACAAGGTAGACCTAGATCCTGGTGAAGCTCGCAGGAATCCGTTAGATGCGAGAACTGTGAGTACCTTAGAGCCATTTAGTATGTTGCCCGAAAGAGCATGGCAGTTGAGAGTATGTCAAGCCCGCTCAAATATCTTGCTGATGGTGGTGCGCGTGTATCATTCGGTTTTATTTAAAATGATTAAAATACCTACACCGTATTACCTGTTACGATTTTATATAGTGAGAGACTAGTCGTGCGAGCGAAAATAATAGGCTCATTAGTTATTAGAAGGGCTAAGTCAGGCAAAAGACAAAGTGAAGAAAATAATATTTTATTCAAGTAAAGAGCATATTTATTTAGCAATTTTGTAATTGTGAGTACCTTAAAGCCATTTAGTATGTTGCCCGAAAGAGCGTGGCTGTTGAGAGTATGTCAAGCCCACTCAAATATCTCGCTGATGGTGGTACGCGTGTATCATTCGATTTCCTTTAAAATGATTGAGCTGGATGGTGCAGATCACGCGTCATATTCGTGCGAGAACGAGATTATTCGATACGAACGTACGACACGTTCGGGTCGAATAATCTCGTTACCATTGACGGATGTGCGGTGGACACGCAGCCATAGTAAATTTATGTATTGCTACCTCGCGCTGTCATCTCGTTCTTGTTGACGTTCCGTTGACGTCCCGTTGACGTCGACGTGTCGGTGGACAAACGGCTTGACGATTTGGATGTTGCCGGGCTATTATGCCTGGAGGCTTTTATTTAGGTAGTAAGTTTTTATTTTTATGAATTATTTTTTAGCTTGAGTACGTATAGTTTTTATTATATTTGTTGGTATATTGGCGTGGCTAGCTGACATATGGCAAATAATTTAAGTTTCTTGTAATGTTAATAACTGAACATAGGTTCCTAGTATTGTATACATGCAACTATATTCTAACTGAACAGACAGCTGTGCTGCTGGGGAGTTTGTTGCGCCACTTCTTCTTCCCAGCGATAGCACTAGGAAGTGGTGAAGGGCGGGCGTTTTTGGGGGACTGTCTTTTGTAATTTTGACGTTCGAAAAGTGCTGATTCTCAGCCTAATTTGAATAAATGACTGTTGATTTTGATTTTACCTTTATTTTCTCAATTATTGGAACAGATTAGTGATTCTCCCTAGCAACGAGAGGAGGCTTGTGTCAGCAGTGGGTAAACATAAGTGATTATTTGGATAAAAACATTATCATAAGGTTTGTCTTAATTGTTGATACCATACCCTATACTGCCTACATGGGCATGTTTCTATGTCGCTGCATGCGCACCGTTACCGCTTTGACAGATCGGTAAAATCATATTATTAATAGTGGCTTATTTCGTGATAATTTGTTTATTGTTAGTATAATTATTTATATCAACGCTGAACTATTTTGTGATAAACTTCGCCATTCTGAAGTTTGTGATCCAGAAACGGCAAATCCGTTACATTTTTATCTCGCAAGTCGCGATGCGAGCGAAGCCACGGAGAATAAACCGGTCAAGTGCGAGTCGGACTCGCGCACCGAGGGTTCCGTACAAATTTGTAGGTATTCAACAAAAAAATTACGGTTTTCGGATGTTTTCCTTTACTTGTGCTACATGACATTGCTTCTTGCCAAATGTCATGATTCTAGGTCAACAGGAAGTATCCTATGGGTTTTGATTCCGGAACATAAACATCAACAACATCTTTTGATTGCTTTGACTTAGAAGTTTTTTTTTCACTGCATCAAGGGATTGCAGCCTTGAGTAGGTATTTGATATTCATTTCAACTTGATAACTCTACGCGTTCTTGAGAAAAAGGGTATTGACAGATGCACAGACAGACGGACAACGAAGTGATCTTAGAAGGGTTCCGTTCTTAATTTTGAGGTACGGAACCCTAAAAACTAGAGTAATTATAATTAAATAGCCAGCTTATCGTCCACCTACATAATTATAAGTCTGTGCCTCATGCCAAATTTTTTTGACTTTTTAATATATTTTCGTTTAATGATTAAAAGCTTCGATTAAAGTAATTATACCCTTGATTAAACACTTCTTTGACCACAAAATCATACACAATCTAAAAGTTCAAAACTTAATTTGTAATTAAATTGATCGATACGCTTATTGCTACAATTAAGAAAATAAAATATAAATACCTAAACAAAATTGAAGTGTCTATTTGTTATGTTAAAATAACAATTTTTTACTAAATGCATATGAAAATATATACCTACGTTACATAATTATAACAGTTATAACAAAAAAAAACAAGTTTTAATATTTTTGTCCGTGTCCGACTATCTGTTTGTTCCAGATAATCTCCTAAACGATAAACTCATAAACCGATTTCGACGAGACTTTCACTGGCAGATAGCTGATAATATAAGGACTAACTTAGGCTATTTTTATTTAAGAAAAATAATTAGGGTTCCGCGTAAAAACAATATAAACCCATGCATCCAAAATTCAAGCGAACGTAGTCGTGGGCACAGCTAGTTTTCTAATAAAACTAGTAAGGGTCAGACAGGGGTGCCTTTTTTATTTTTGGTTGTGAAATCATCAAATAACATGCCCTCCCGCTCTGGGCGGAGCGGGATATTAGACTTATAATAACTAAAACCAGCCCTGTTCCTTCAGTTGCCTTTGCCAGGGTTACGGTAACTCTTTCGAATAACCCTAGCAATGACAGGAGTGCCAAATGTGGGTCGCTCAAAATGAGTTGCGGAATCACGTTTGAATCAATTTTCTAGTTTTCCAAGAATAAATTTCACTTCAAGCGCGGCGAACCTCAAAACGATATTATGTAATGGGTTCTTGGTAACTCACTTTGTAGAACGTGAATGTGTGTTACGCTCGTGTAGCCCCGCTCTTACAAGACTGTTCGATTTCATGCCCTTGCCTACGATAACAGCAAAAGTGACCTTATAGATCTCACTCAATTTATTTTATTCAATACAAATTACTTCTAGACGAAAGACCTGCGTATAGAATTTTAGTACCCTACCTAAGTATATTGATAGGTACCATCAACTTAATAATGCTTGAAAATAAAGGTTGGATGTCAAATAAAGCAAAGAAATGAGCGAAATGATTTACTCCAGATACACACTGGTGATTTTTTGACACGACGATTTTTCTACCAAAGTATCGTCGTGTTAAAAAATCGCCTGTCTCAACTCTCTGAGTTGAATATCCAGTGTGTGATTGCACTGGATATTGTACGTGTTGAGCCAAGCATTGAGAATCCAACAGAGTTCATCTCAGTACAGACACCAGCCCATCAAGCTACCCGAAACTGTCAAATTTTCCCAATCAACCATGAACTTTAATGTTTTAGCGATAAAGTTGAAAATCTATTAAAGAAATTTGACAGATAGTAGTAGCTTGATGTGCTGGCCTCTGTACGTCAAAAAAATACACTGTTGGGTTTTCAACTTTCGGCGCTGAGCAGTGCGTCAAAAACAAAGTGAGCAAAAAAATCGCCGCGTTCAAAAATCGCTTGTGAGTACAAGGGCTTAGTCTACTTTTTTTTTAAGAGATTTCTTTTATCACAATGAACTGGAGCAAAGGTGAATCGTCTATTTTTGTTTTTCAGCACAAATATCCACTTATGTGAATTTCTAAGTCTAGATTTTCAGGCTAAAGCATTAGTAATAATCAGTCAGAAAATGCCCCATTAGTTTTAATTGGCTTTCCTCAGTAAGAGCATTATTCTAATTGAAGTTAATAAATGGCCATGTAACATCGTGATCCGCAGTTTAGGTAATTACATAGTGGCCCTACATAACCGAGTGCCTAATGTAACTTAGTTTAGGGCTTAGGAAGGCGAATGAAATGGTAAAGGCTTACAGCGGATAAAGCGACACTTTTAAAAACTAGACCTTCAAGCGACCTATTCTATTAGCATCTCACCATGAAAACTTGCAGCTCACTTCACCTAAGTTTTCTCAGTGAGATTTTTACAGAATAGACCAGGAGGGCAATTCTCGTAATTTTAAGAACGTTCACAGTATAATCTCATTCTCAATCTGTCAAAAATATCTGTAATTTCCCTACATTTTTGACAAGTTTTCGACATTGATTGTCGCTGACATGAGATTACGACTAGATTTTGAACGTTTTTAATGACGGGAATTGGCCTTCAGGCCAAGTCCTAAAAGATTATAACAAAGAGTTTATTGTTACAGAGCATTTTGCTGTATGATTGTAAATAATTTATAATACAACAAAATTCTGAAAGACTCTTTGACAATCAAAAGTGCCTCTTAAAATAATAGTTTCGAGTTTGAGTTACCACAAACACTTAATTTGTACATATTATATCAGGGCTGAAGTCAGGCGACAAACTAGACGTCAACCCAAAATAACAATGAAGGCCACAAACTAGACGTTTGTAACAACGAGACTGTTGATTCAAGCACGTATGGTATTCATAATAGGAAGTCATTATATTCCTATAAACATAAACGCTACCCCGCTGCCTCCCTTAACTCGAGGCTACAGGCCAGCATTTAATATAATACAGAAAGTAGCCTTTGTTTTACAAAACAAAACCCTGAAACAATAAAGGTTTTCATAATATGTTTATTGTTATTTCTACGCAACAATTCGTACACATGTGTTGGGATTCTTTGGCCTTTGCATACATTCTGTATGAGAGTTTTGAACTGGAATCCAACCACGTTGCGCTGCGAATAGAAGGCAGGCAAGGCCTCGGGATATAATTTATGCTGTTGCGCTTTAAATAATGGCTATATAATTGTTAGGGAAATAATTCTAAACAATTTTAAGTTTATGTTATTTTCTAAACAAACAGTGAGACATTCTTTCACGCCGATTTTCCCCGTTTGAGGGAATGTAAGGAATGCGAACAGCTAAGCTTTGTCTTGCGTCAAAGCTGAAAATTTCGCAGTAGGATTTCCTGATATTATTAACCTGGCCTTCAGGTGTACTTATTAGGGTAATACCTACCCGTCAAAAGTAAGTAGGTAAGTACGTCTTTGATAATGTTTTCTGATGAAATTATTTATGAATATTTTTTTTTTTTTAAGAAAGAAACAAAGAAAAATGCATTTATTGGCATTACACAAAATGACACCTTAAAACTACAAAAACAAAAACAAAGATTATAATGCCAAAAGGGCCTCAGCTCAGCATAATGTCAGATGACAACACAAGTGTACCACCTGATTCTGATTTTCAGCTGCAACCCACGAGTGCCATACGCTGGAATACCAAACACAGGGAAGTGTGTGTCCGTAATAATAAATTAAGAGAATTCATTTAAATGCTAGAAATTATAGAAAAGCTCATGCAAAATCAAATAAAATGTCGTGACATACATGTATGTGTGTGCGTGTGTTGTATTGTAATGAATGAAAAACCAAAATAAATACCCAACATGAGCGTACTACCTACACAAAAAAAGAAAAATTAAATAAATAAATCTAGAAATAGAAAGTACCCACCCACCTGTAAGACAAAATCATGTAACTGCATTGTTTTCTTAACTACGAAACGGATTTTCATGCGATTTTCGTACTCAAATAGAGTAAGGACAATTATAATTGACTAGTAAAAATTAAATCTGATTGAAATTAAAATTGAGAAAAAAATATATATATAATTAATTATAAAATCGATAAAATTGGTAATTTTTTAAAATTGATAAAATTGATGAAATAAATTATTTTATATGGCAGATACATATAAATTTGATCATTACCTACACATTTTTTCTATGTCAGAAGTGGAAGGTTGGCCGACCGACATATTTTCCTCAAACATGTAGTACCTACCTAACGGGTAGTACATGCTTCAATTAATGTAAATATCAGGCAAAATTATGCAAATTTCATATTTTATACAAAACATGATCAATTACAGCTGTATTTATTATTCCGGCGGCCATTCCGCGAAATGACTACTTCAGTATTCAGTGCTTTGTACGCAAATTCGTTTGGGCCAAGTGCTGCGGTCGGGTGTCCCCGCGAACCTTCGAGAGTTATCGGAAATCCCCAAAATGGCTTCCGTAGGGGTTTTATTTTATTCTTGATTGATTTGTTGATATTTTATTGTTGAATGTTGTAGTTGTTAATGTATAATATCATTCCAATTTTGTTTTAGTTTTATAGTTTTTTATGCTGAAAATATTTTATGACAAAAACGAATTTTATAGTTTTTTTAGTTCTATCCAAAACTGTAGTTGGTGTTTTGTAAATGGCAATTCTGTGAAATATTTTTGATCAATTTCGATAGTATTTTTAACATCTATCTAAAACAGAAAACTGATGGATACCGGGAATATAAACCATTCATGTCGCGAATAACTACATTTTATTTATCAAACAAACAAACTATCAAACACGTGACATATGAAAGGCCTGTCAGCTAAATAAAAGGAAAATAAATTGAAAATTAAAACGTTTCATTTACAGACCTTCTAAGTTTTTTTTGGATATTACCGACATGGGTGAAACATCGTGAAATGAAATGAAATAAAATGTAATTGTCTATTCTTTAAACAGGATATTAAAAAAAAAACTGCAAGATGAGGTCAGCGTTTACTATCTGACTTCTCCGACAAGAAATGTCAAATGCCGTCTTTTTCAAAGTCCAGACATAATCTTGGTCAGATGAAGTGTGGAAACCTAGAGTTTATTTTTATTAGCTATTAATGTCCCACTGCTGGGCAAAGACTCCCTACTCTCCTTCCTCCTCTCTCTGTCAAGTTGGTCAATATGTATACCTAAAAAGTTTACTTCGGTAAAAGAGCGGCCAAGGACCAATCTTTATGAAAGGAGTCCATCCTACATCTGGACTCGTATGAGTCCAGATGTAGGATGGAATGGATGGATGGATGGTCTTATTTTCCATTGGGAATTTCTTAGTAACAGCCCGAAGTTCTGAAGTTGGCGGTGTGCTACCCCCGTGGTTCACGTAAAGCCGTGGCAGGTCTTGCGCCTGATCTCTCTCCGGTCGTGTCGGATTGCCGTCCCATTGGACAATGAGAGTGAGGGAAGAGAGAGTGTACTCCGTGGTACACACACTTGGGCACTATAATATCTCCCTCGCTGAAGGCTAGTCTCCGCTGACATTGGTCGAAATTCAGTCTGGAGGAGGATACACCCCGTGTTCCGGACGATATACATAAACTTCGACCAGATGTTAAGACCATGGAAATAAGCATTTTTCATTTGTTTGTGAATAAAGGGGATAAAGTTGAAACCTTCTAAATACAGATGAATGTGTTACTAATCCTCCTTCCTTCTAGTTCCTTTTAGTGAGGGATTGGCTAAGAATTTAACCTAAACAGGGTTTGTTTACAATTTCAACAGATACTTTTGGAACCTACGATAGATATGTATATTTCCTAAAAATTGATAAATTCAACATATTCTCGTTCTAAATTGGACGTGGATTGCACAATCACCATGACAGGCCGATGGTCGTAGCGATGCAAGTCCCTCCAAGTTATTTCCGATAATAGGTGTCAATTTGCACCGTATATCTAGAGCTGATCGACCCCATTCTTATACAAATTTCAACTATAGAAGCGGCATTGAAGAGTTTCCTATTTGGTAAAATTGGATGTGTCATTGATATGGGTATGTTTACAAAATATAGGTCAATGATCCATGTTAACGGCCAATAATAGGTTCCTATTATTCTAATAAGGATATATTATAGTAAACGTAAGAGGGATCCGCTTGTGAGAAATTATTTGCCTAAATAATACACTAGCGATTTTAATTGGTGGCTTCAGGATTTTGTTATCTGTAAAATTGAATACTCTTTATTATATAGGGCTGATTTTTCAATCATCTGATAACTTTATTCGAGGAATAATTTTGAAATTTTGACAGTTGTTTCATAGAAAAACTGTCAAATGTCAATTTTATTCCTCGAATAAAAGTTATCTGGCGATAGAAAAATTAGCCCTTAGGTATAAATTATAGACACAAATATAGAAATTATTATCAGTACCAATACAAAAGAGAATGTTTCTTGAAAAAATCTTTCAACCTCTTACAACAAACATTAACGAAAAGTTATGTAACATTACGCTTGTTTTTCCTGAAGGGTTAGGCAAAGGTGTTTGGCATTGCCATTAACCGGGCAGAACTCCAGATTAATACTGAGAAATTCCATTGAAAAATCCAATAACACTTTGTCCGACCTGGGAATTGAACACTGGACTTCATGCTCAGCAGTAGCCTTTGCGAAAACAATACCAACGCGACGATAACGACAAATTCCTTTATTAACCGCTTATTCATAAACTTTGCTTAAAGTTAAACAGTGATTAGCGACTGTTTAACTACACATTTTTGAAGATTAAACGTCACTTCACTTTAATCATCATTTATAAATAAACCCCAGTACACAAATGCATTCTTTACGAATCAACAGTTCAGTAAAGTACGTTACATTTACATTGCAACCTCCTTATGTACTCTTAGCGAGAAATTTGAAGCCTTTGGGGCATAAACTAGGAGCTTAACACGCAACCAGGAAACTAACTAACATTAATTATATTTGATACAGCTTGGAGCTAATCATAATTAGATGAAGCAAGTCTTGTACGTCCCAGGTTGTTAGCTGATTGTGTGGGATATTAGGCTTTGATAACTTTGTGATATTATATAGGTAATGTATGTGGATAAGTCCTGATTTTCTGTAACCTAGCTGCACTATACGTATGTTAGTATATTCTCGTAATTTTTGTTTAGTTTTTTAAGTGAATTGTTTTTGATTTTTATGAAAATCAAAACTTTCTCGAGCAAATTTCAAAAGAACAATAAACGAAATAACAAAATTTAAATGACCAAACGTTTTATTTAGAAAAATGTATGTGACACCAAATGAACGACTGATCAAAAGTTTTTACATCGAAACAGCTAGGTTAGGTTAGGTTAGAACTGTGACCACACAACGCACGAGCCGAGCGAGCGCAGCGAGCGGTGCCGCGGCAGCGGCCGGCGAATGCCGGAACTACGTCGCCGCTTTTTGGGATTTCATCGATTTGGTCAATAGTGTAATAATTAATAATTTAAACATTGATATTCCAGACTTTGGTCAGCTGAACTTTTGATCAAATGACCATCGTTATTTTAAACTTTGTTGACTTGTACGTTGTTCTTTTGAAATTTGCTCAGGAACGTTTTGATTTTCTAATATGCAACCATTTTTATGTATTATTTTTTGGTCTCCTTTACTATTTCACACGCTGTCTACATCTCTGTATCTATTGTCCTGTCTCGGGTGTGCTGGAAGAGATTTCTTATGTAATAAGCATCACCTCTGTACCTATTTTTTCTGGTCTGTTTATATATATGTGTGTACATAAATGGTAAAATAAATAAATACATAATCAAAGTATTATTGCTTTCCTTGTTAATACTGAAGTTTTCAGTTTTATACATAGAATAGAATATTCTTTATTATGTACACCATAAATATTACAGAATATAAATATAGAAATTTTACAAGGTGTGACCCAATGGGCGATCTTATCGCTAAAAGCGATCTTTCAAAGACAATTTTGAACATAAACATAATCTGCCTATCATTTTCCCACTGCTGGGACCTCTGCCTCTCTTCGACAGGGAGTGGGCTGTAATCTACCACGCGGGTCCAGTGCGGGTTGCTAGGTTTCACATGTCTACAAATTTTATGGTTCTAGGACATGACAGTTTCCTCACGATGTTTTCATTCGCCGTTTTGAGAGCAGTGGTGATGAAATAATTTACACAAAGTAAAGCGCCTGTCTGGGTTCGAACCTACGACCTACAACTCGTAAGTCGCGGCCGTTTCCACTGGGCCACCACTGCTCCCAGATAATCTTACATAAGGCGAATTTCATCTATGAAACTGAACAAGATCAGAACATATAAACCGTGTTCAAGAGCTGTCAGTGTCATCATTGCTATGGAATATTAATTCTCCCTAAATTAATACTCGTAACAATTCGTGCTAGAATATTAAATAGCTGTGTTTAGTTCGCTAGCGAGCTGTCTATAAGATAAGATAGATATCATAGATATCCATTTTGCAAATGCACCTGACGTTAAAAAAATTCATTATCAGAACTGTCACATAGCTAGTGTGATGACGTCCAGAACTATGATTTACTTTATTGTAGGTGGTGTGTAGTGGCAGCAAAATCCTGCACCCTAATTGCGTAAAACCCTATTTAGTGTATTCTGAATCATTTTGAAACATATTGCGATGCTAACCCATTGCTTCATATGTTTGAAAAATTTGTCTGCTTAGAAAAGTAAATAACGCAATTAATGTTGGTGAACTGTCAAAATAAAAGCCATTCCCACTGTTAGTGTGAGTAGGGCGAATTATTTCACGTCTACTTGATGCACGCGTATACGTCAACCATGGCGCTAACTACGGTCACACCAAAAAAAGCGTTCAAATTACAATCACAAAATTATGGCCTTGCCGTACGTCAAATAATATATAATTAAATAGTCTAATTTAGAATTAAATTTAGGATTTTTTAATTAAAAGGAAGGAAGTAGAAATCAATTAAAGATTTATTTATAAGGTATACAAAAGATGGAGATGGACTGGTCAGTGGTGTGTAGTTTGGATGAGGAAGGATGAAGATGCGTGATAGGTAACTGAGGCGGAGCTGAAGAGGTAGACCGACGCGTGGCAGGTACCGGTGACAGGTGTAGGTGCAGGTGGGGGCAGGTGTTGGTGCGTGTGCGGCATGGAGGATAACCGTAGCGAGGCCCACGCAGCAGGAACAGGACGCAGCACGGCAGCAGGAGGGAGCAGGTACGTCGGAGACGCTGTCAGCCCGCCAGGTGAGGCGGCCCTCGGATGAGGCGCGGCCCTCGGATGAGGCGCGGCCCAATAAGTACAGGAGGATCTTCTGAGTCTTCCGGCAAGGCGCGCCGGTGGTCCGACTGGTACTGGAGGCCTTCACGGAGGACGGAGGACAGAGGACGGAGGACGGAAGCGTAGGGAGGATCCGTCAGGCACTGGAGCCTTTAGGATAGGCACGCTGGGTGTTTCCGGGATAGGTGACCCTGGAGTATCAGGCTTATTAGATGTATTTGCTTTATAGGTGAAACGGTAACTGATCCTCGCATTGCGTGGATTTATAATGTGAACTCGTAGAATAATACCATGTAGAAAATATATATTTGAGATATTATGTTAGTGACTATGAGTAATTTTAAAGAAGTAGGAATATATAATCCGCTAAATAATTACTGGAAATTAAGAATCTGTAAGAAAAGTTGTCATGGTGTCGTAATAAACGTCGTTGCCAAAGCTGTCATGCTAAAATATATATTAATAAAATACAATAAATTCTATAGTTATAATGTGTTATTAGGATAGTGTTTATAGAGAAAAATGATAGCAATCAATGTGGGCGAAATTCCCAACCTTTGGATGTCACTAAATCACCGTAGTCTGTGTACTGATTGTGGATGAAACGTGGTCTGGTGTCGATGTCGTGAGGGATAATCCGATCAGCGCCTAACAGCAACGGAATACTTGTTCTGACCTGGAGGAATGAATGAAGATAACTGTGAGTATGTACATTATGTTACACCAATAGAAGCCCGAAAGTCTGACTACCATTCTTACCAAGGGGTAAGAATGGTAAGTAACTGGGTTATGGGAGGTCAGGTAGGCAGTCTCTCCATGTAAAATACCGGTATTCAGCCGCATCCGGTTAGACTGGAAGCCGACCTCAACAAAGTTGGGAAAAGGCTAGGCAGATGATGACGTATGTTCCGTTAACCAACCATTTGAAACAACCAGCCCTAAATCGTATTGTACAGATTAATGTAAGGTTTAAGACCAAAGCCATACACAATTTAAAGCACTTCACCCCAAGATATATTATCTTGTCCTAACAATAGTTCTAAGAAGCAATTGACCTTAGAAGAGGCACATTGTTTGCCTAAGTGCCTAAGCTCTTAGCTGACTGGTTAGGGGTCAAAAAAATAGTTTAAGTAGTAATTCATAAATAAAGTAAAGGACTTAAGGCGAAAGCATCAGGGTAGCCTGCGAAATTCAACTTACTTACTTTTTTTGCAATTTGCAGGTCAGTATCAGGTTTGATCTAAGTACCAGTCGTAGCCGGAACAAATATTTATTTATAGAATTATTATTATTTATATTATCTTGACATTTGAGGCCAATTCTAATTTAAGGAGTTGTATTACTAATAGTAATGATTATAATTCTGTAAAGTCATATTTGTTACGATCGTGAATTATATTTTAATCAACATACAAGTTGACATAATTATTAGTAGGTAATGAATTTCTATAATGACATAAAAACGGGTAACAGACAAATAGAGACCCGGGCTCCAGAGCTAGGTTAGAGTAGGTAGGTACTTGTTTTTCAGGAGCCACTGACTTCTTCCATTTAGGATACAATTATGCAAGTTCTAAGCAGCAAAAGGTGATTAAACTATGTTACTTAAAATTAAGTTTAATATTTAACATTTAATATATGCACTAAAAATAGAATTAGAATGAAAGGAAGTTAAATATTCTCATTAAATCAAAAAAACAATCAAATCAGGATTTAAACAAAATTAGATTAAAAATTGCATTAAAAATAATATTAATATTGAAATAACAAGTGATTAAAATAACACTGACCCGAAAATTAAAAAAAAACGTAAGAAAATTTAATTTCGCAAGCTACCTTGACACTTTTGCCTTAAGAGCGCAATTGGGTTTTCGATTTCTTTGGACCACTCTTCCCCCTGTATTTATTTAGATGGGGAATACACAGGACTTGGGGTCTAAGTGACCACATGTTTGCTAACCCGTATTTTAGTAAGTTTCTTTTTCCAGCCGGAAGATTAGCAGGTACGCCTACGTTTTTGGAAAGGCGAAAGTCCCTTGCTTAGAGTTTAGTAAACTTACTTCTGGCTAAGTTAAAAGTGTTAACACTAGAAATAAGGACAAACTACGTGCCCCCTTTCACCGGCTTCATAAGGTTCATAACTCATTTGTTGGGCTTGGTATAACCTTTTTTAACAAGATACCCTCTTCTTTGCTAGACTTACTTTTTAATGCGTTTAAAGCTCAAGTAAAATCCAACCTTTGTTCAAAGGCTTACTATTCTATCAACGACTACTTACACGATAAGAATAGTTGGTCGCCCTAGTTAACTAATTAACTCAGGACAATGTTCATGTTCTTTCTCCAGAATTAGCTTACTGACAGGTTATTGTTATTAGTATTAACTTATTTATATTAGCCTAACACAGGTACAATGGCAATGCCTTTCATTTTTACGGTTCAAAAACATACATTGCGTAATTTGCCGTGTTGAACAGACTAATTTTTCAAACATATACGTCACAAAATACAAGCGACGCCTTAGTCTTTGGCTTGCCGAATTTCCAAAATTATATTATTACTCTATGATTAGTAAACTTTTTACGTCTCTTGACATTTCTCGGGACCCGGGGTTCCGGACTTTTGGAAGTCGTACGAGGAGCCGAAGCCAACTCACAGAGGCCCGTTAGACGTTTTCAATGAAATGAGGCACCAACCGACCTTTTGCAACATCTTAATGGATTAGCAATTTCCTTGAAAATCTTTCAGATTGTGACTGTAAGTGTGTAAAGGTACTGACAGACATGCTTATTACTAGCAAGAAAACGTGCTATTATTGAGCAATTGCTACTTAGTGGCATGTGTGTTGAAACATTGCTAGTAAAGAATATGCCCATTTTGAGTATACTCAATAATAGGATGTTTTCGAGAGCCAGTACTTAAATAGCATGTGTGTTCTATTCTTTGCTTTGAGCACGCTTATTTGGGAATATTCTTAAAACTGGTATACTTTTTTCTATCAAATGTGAACAGCTGCAAATGTGAGCATGCTAGTTTTAAGCATGATTTTTTTTAAGCATACTTATGTGTTAGTACCTTTATGAAATTAGAGTGCTGAACGTGTCAATAAACCGGAAAAACGGAAAAACCGGTGCCTGGAAAACCTTAGCAATAGGTAATTAATAGAGACTCATTAGTCAAGACGAGACTGGAGAAATAAAAATCAAAAAAATACGTTTATGTTAGATACAAAGTCTAGAATCTAGATGTTAGTTAAATAAACAGTTTAAAATATCCAGTTTCCACGTAGCTGCAGAGAACAGGAAAACACACGGGTAACGAGGTGAAACTTGAAAATGTTTCTATTTCACCCTCATTGAGCAGCTTCGTTGGTCTTGGGAAAATATTTCTCGATTTCTAGCGATGTCATTTCTCTTCGAAAGAAGTGAGGATGAAACGAACTCTATTGAATCGGGGAAAAGACTTCGTTTTCTGTGGCTTGTGGGTAAACAGGGAAGTAGGTGTGGTCAGTTTTGGGTTTGAATCGTGTTCTAAAAGTGTGGTACCTACTTACAATTTAATCTGTTGTTTAAATGGCAACACTTCGGATAAATGATTTATTTCCTGTAAGTAAGTTTGTTTAAAAACTTATACATCGTTAATCATATTTTTTTAAACTATGTAAGGTGAGGTTGGATAATAATAATAAACCCTTTATATTCTGAACATCATTGCGTTGTGGTATTTTCAATTGACAGAATGTCTCTTAGTTTAGTATGCCTTTTGGCTAACAACTTCCACTGAGTCCTATCTCTCACAATTTTTCTCCTATTTGGAGCGCTGTTTCATATTCCATCTTTTATATTGTCTTCCTCTGTTGCTTTTGCCATCTCTGGGGTATCATCGCATTCTTTCACAACTTCACTTCACTTCCCTTGAATGCCTCTTAACATAACATGTCGCAAGCCTATCTCTATTTTTGTTGGTCTATTTTGGTAAGAACGTCAATAACTTTTGTCTTTTCTCTAATCAGATTATTTCGAAACACTTCTGATATAGGTGACTAATTATTTCTATTTTGGTAAGCTTATTGGCCTGTGTCTCCGTAGAGGGAGAACGTTATACTTAGGGTTGTTATTATTATTGCCAACTAACAAGAAGAGAGCTCTCAAAATAAATTATTTATCAGAGATTAGCACAAGCTTTCAGTAAAAGGGTGATAATCTGTAGCCCATTACGTACCAGAAGGGTGTCAAGAATTTATTCGACATAAGCGCATCAGGAGTAGTGATGGCCAAGTGGTATCACCCCCCACTTACGAGTTGTTGGTCGCAGTTTCGAACCCACACAGTTCCTAAGGATTATAGCGTGATGTTAAAGAGTCTATAGCCTTCCTCAAGAATTGCACTATCAAATAAAAAAATATTTTTTCAAATCAAACTGGTAGTTCCAGAACTTAGCGCGTTCAAATAAACAAACACTTCAGCTTTATAATTAGTATAGATTAGTTCTCCGTGGAAATTCATAAAGATGAAGATTACTTGGTAATTTGATATTATAAGGCTTTTCCTTGTGAAGTCGCTTGGACCTTATTTAGTACCGAAGGTTAAGGTTCTTAATTGAGTAAGCGCTAACACCGCAGGAAAAGCTCTTTGGACAAGCTTTGCATGAATTTCAAATTTCTGTTCAATAGCCAAACCACTTGACGAATTTGAACGCAAATTAAACCTAATGCTCGGTAATAGCACAAAGCAATTAATTATACTATAATAATTTAAACGGTCGTCGATCAATCGTATTAATGTTTATGGGCTTATGACCACTGTTAAGACTATTTTGGAGTGTGCCACATTATGAGTGAGATTACTTTCAGGGAAACCACTAGATTGTCAGATATAAAATTTATTGGGGTGTAAGTACAGTAACCACTGACCTTATAATATACAAGTACGCTGGACTTCATACTATCGATGACAAAATGAAGACATTTGATTTTCGCCATTTTGGCGGCGATGTCAACGTGAGCGTTTATGGAACTAATATTTTTGATAGCGAGTTTTACAAAATGTGCATACATTTATGATTGAAATGTTATAAATAAAATAAAATAAATATCTCGTAGTAAACACAAAATACATAAAATAGTCTTATTCCACAATTTAGACCTAAATATAAAGAGACGTACCATAACAACATGACGGCCATTTGCAACAATGTGTGAGTTTTAGTTCCTAAGACGCTCGAGCGGGCGCTTTGAATCGGCACAAAAAATAACTGACATTTCCTATAATATATTCAGTCCAACGTACTTTTTTCATATAAGTTAGTGCAAGTAACACAATAACATTGAGGTACGAAACACCTTAAGTACAAGGCGGCAGGGACATCAATGCACAACCTGATACCATGGTTTCAGTACATGATTCTGAACCCCAACGTTGAAATTTTTCGGCGGTAAACAATTAGCTGTTACATATATTTTGAGCGCGTAGGTATTGCTTTTCTATGAGACAGCAGATTTTTTTTTTTGATACCCAACGAAAAATTTCTGCCCTAATGGATCTAGAATCGTGTGCTGAATTTATAGTTTCAGTTTGCGCGTCGATGTCGCTGCCACCCTGTATAATAGTTTCGCGTAACAAAGGTAGTTACGGGCACGTGCCACTTGGCAATTTGCACGGTACAGCAGGCATCACTTATACTTAGCAAGCGTGTAAGACAGACAGGCGGACTGATGTCAGTACAGTGGCTTACAGAGCGGTTGTCGTTCGGCTGTTTATTCGCTAGTGACAGAAATGAATAACAACCATCAAGGCGTTGATTTTGTCAATTTATTTGGGTATCATAAAAACACACAGTCATGTTAAAATGGCATTTAAACAAACCGGGATATGCAAGAATGCTATGTAAACCTCTGCCTAATCCATCAGGGAAAGCAGGCGTAGTTTTGTCTTATGTACTCGTATGTTGTGTAAAAATACTGTAAAAAATTACTCAATGATCACACACAAAACTTATATAAATGCACTAGCTTAGCTTCCGCCCGCGGCTTCGCCCGCGTGCCATAAAAAGTAAAAATATTCTTCTCCAGGGTTCAAAGTATTCCTGTACCAAAGGAGAGTGACCAAAAGTCTTACCAAAAAGTCTCATGCATCAAGATCAAAATATTATAGTATTCATTTTCATATTTTTTTACGACATTAAGCGTCTGGGATTTGAGTTTTGAACATGGAATTTAATTTAAAGTCAAAAAGTGTTGTTATTGCATTATTCTCTTTACATGAAGTTCCGTTTCAAATGATTATAACCTTGAATTAGAAAATTGTCATGATCACGTCTTTCAAAAACCTTGTAAAAAAATTATACTTTTCAGATTCTACATTAATTAAAAATAAGTAGAATGTAATAGAATACATTTTTTACTCAAACGATTATCATTTCTTTAGAGCAATAATGGCCGTTCCTTTATGATATGTCAAACGAAATAAAGTACCTACAGTCTTATTTATAAAACTTTAATCAATTGCTAGCGAAATTCTTATTCATAATAGCTATTTAGCGCTAAGAGGATTCTAAGCAATTGATTAGTAGCTGTCTGTGTGTACAAATAAATAATCGTAATTATGATAAGTTTTTTTCTAAAACTTCCGTTTTTTAGTCAACTATTTTGATTGTAATCTGTGCCGAACGCATAATTTCACCTCTATTTTGTTTCACCTGCTAACTAGCGTTTATGAATAAATAAAAGTCAAGCTTTGATTAAAAGCTAACTAAAAGCCAAACAGTAGCTAATGAGTGATTAGCGAGATTTTTATAAATCAGGCTGCTAGTGTTTAGGTTATTTAGACTTTTTTGAAAATCTCCGGTTTTGTTTACAAAAAGAACTTTTGTAGGAGTAAATATGATAAGTATAGTCTATAAAAACCAAAGTTTAACTTTGATGCAGCATGGTACGGGATTCCATACATCGATGGGCATTGTCCTTTCATCAAAATCCGGCCAGCCGTTTCAGAGATTAGCCGGAACAAATAGACAGAAAATATTTAAAAAAATGTTTTTTGTTATAAGTAGATATCGTATTATACTGTCGTATGCATCTAGTAAAAAACTGTTATTTTGACATTTCAAAAAAACATTTCCTTTATATTTAGGACTAATTTTTCCAACGCTTGATAACTTTATCGCAAGAATAATTTTGAATTTTTGACAGTACTTCCATGTAAAATCTATCAGACGACAATTTTATTCCAAGAATAAAAATTATCGGTCGATTGAAAAATCAGCCCTTATCTGCATAGATCAACTAACAGATGAATAGTACCCATCATAAGATTGGCGTTCACAGGCTAATCTCCTGAATACACTCCGAATGTTCAGTACTTCGCAGAATTAGCTCAGCTTTGCAGCAGAGCCTGCCGTGTTAAGCCCATCACGTAACCTCTAAGCTCGGGATCGCCTTGCTAAACTACTATAGCAAACTATACGACCTTCACTGTATAGACCACAGTATAGGCCTATAAATAGAGGTTAGATTTGAATGACAATGGACGATATAGGCTGTTTTAAAGTCGACGAATTGATTTAATTGGGGAAATTGAGCTGGGTACGTTAAATGAACGATGGTATTATCTCTAAAACAACAAAAAAAACATCCTTATAATAATTTATTATCATTATTACTCCGAAAATCCGTGCCTCGGAAAGCACGTTAAGCCGATGATCCCGGCTGTCATTCGTGGCTTCGTGGCTTTGACAGTCATTATGGGTAGTCAGTAGCCTGAAAGTCTGACAACCAGTCTTAACAAGGGGTATCGTATTACCCAGTAACTTAGTTGTGAAGGTCAAATAGGCAGTCGCTCCATATAAAATACTGGAAATCAGCTGCATCCGGTTAGACTGGAAGCCGACCCCAACATAGTTGGGAAAAGGCTTGGCAGATGATGATGATGTATGTAAGTGTGACATATTTAGGTAACTAGGTAAATGGTCTCCATGAGTGAATAGAGACGGCCTAGCTAATCTGTTAAGAATTACTAACGCCTGTTTGCACTATCAAGAAACCACTAAATGCTTATCGCAGCACAGCGGCAACACTGATTTATTTATTTATTTAATACTTCAAGCACATATATAAAAGTACAGAGGCGGACTTAATGCCAAAGGATTCGCCGTCTTTATTTTTGTTTATTAGTACCGTCATCTAATTATTACTAACCGGAAACGTCAAGTATTACACTTGGGTGAGGTCAATATAGGAAGTGACAACACAGGGTCGTCGCTGGACTCGTCAGTTGATATTTTTTAGAAAGTTAATGTTAAACGTTGGACCTAACAGACCTCACTTTTGTGTCGAGACGCACTTGTGAAAGGTTGTGTTGCCATCCTATATCGAATTCACCGCGTTTCTTTATTATAATCTGACTGCATCTGCTTATTCAAGTGATATTTTTGTAATTAGCGAACTTTAGTGCATAATTAGATGTCTGTACATAGTGTTTTGAAGATTATTTTGGTTAGCCATCATGTGCAACCATTCTGATAACGAAGAAATGCAAATGCCTTCATTTTGTTAAACACCTTTAAAACATCATTCTGTCTCTGTCATCTTCACACGATGGACAGAAACAGAAAGATATACTAAATTCCTATAGCACTAAACGCATTTAGTGATTGGTGGCGCAAACGGGTCTAACTATCTGTTACAATTGCCGTTGGGAGATTGTTGTTTTGTGGGAATTTAATGTTCCATTATAACCTCACAGATATACCTACATAAATACTAAAGCCAACCCTGGTACAAGGGTGTTAATCATAAATCATGGAAGAGAATACCATAACCATCATGTTCATCGATCGAATTACATAAATATATTTCGTTATATCTGCATACAATCAGTATAAAATTATAACTTACTAAATATTTTACGTTATTGCCATCCTAAATCCATAATATTGTGTGTTGAGTTAATTTTGTTATCAGTTAAAACGATCTCTCAGAAGTTTTAAGAGGCAAACACTTTTTTTTTTATAAAAACGTTAGGCTAGGAATTACTCCTGTATCGTGGGTGCGTTTACAAACATTTAAACTCACATACACAAACACCCAGACCCGGAACAACTACTTGGAAGTTATACCTACAAATATTGGTTCCGTGCGGAAATCGAACCCGCGACACGCAGCGCAGCAGTCAATCGCTTAACCACTGCGCCAACCGTGCTGTCAAACTTTATAAGGCAATAGCTTCATAAACTGCCTCAATTATAAGTGTTAGATAATGTAGCTAATAAGTGCATTTTGTTAACTGTTCAGATTTTTAAAATGAAATGAGTCAAACGAATTGCTGTTTTAAAGATACAGACGAACGCTGCCAATCTCTCTTAAAAACATCAACCCCAATCAGTAACTTCATTGAGTCGTCCTCGCTTTAAAAATGTCAACATAAAAACCAACTCAATTGGATAATTCGGATCCGCCTTCATAAACCTAACGACAGTCGTTATGTAAATAGATTTACGATTTATATAAGGAAGCGAAAAAGCTGTAAAGTAGTAAAAAAAAAACCGGCCAAGTGCGAGTCGGACTCGCGCACGAAGGGTTCCGTACCATTATCTATAAAAATCACGTCTGTTGTATGGGAGCACCCTTAAATATTTATTTTATTTTAATTTTATTATTAAAGTAAAAATACAACTGAGTATTTTGTGAATATTTCAAGTGCCTACCTGTTGCCATTATTGATATCGAGCAAAAAAGGGCAAAACAATCGCGTTTGTTGTATGGGAGCCCCGCTTAAATATTTATTTTATTTTGTTTTTAGTATTTGTTGTTATAGCGGCAACAGAAATACATAATTTGTGAAAATTTCAACTGTCTAGCTATCGCGGTTCTTGAGATACAGCCTGGTGACAGACAGACGGACAGACAACGAAGTCTTAGTAATAGGGTCTCGTTTTTATCCTTTGGGTACGGAACCCTAAAAACATCGAGAAAAGAATCGTAAAGTGGACAAATTGATTTTCTCTTTATATTTATGTGTTTAATTTTGGTGCGAAGACTTGCGCGCACAAATCTTTTTATTAGGCGGGGTCGGAGATATTTAGGTGGTCTGGTATTGAAGCAAAAGGCATGTAATTGCAGTTGTAAATTCAGGAAGATAACGCCTCAGGTAGGCTAGGCAACAAGACCTTTGCGTCACAGTTCACCTGCCTCGGGCAATGATTAGGAATTGATCCCAGTTAAGTTACGCATGGTAACGTATCCGATAATTCTCGATTCCGTGCGTTTAATTTAAAACGTTTTAAGTGTACGTGTAGAATTTTGTGCCTGTGTGTTTAGTGCTAAATTTTAGGTTGGTTGTGGTTGATTTGGCACTATATTAGACTGGTTTGGTTAATAACATAGATATAGGAAAGAAGTTTCTGTTTTTTACATTTCTATGGTTAATAATAAGTATATGGTTTAAAGGCTATATTACCTAAATACTATTTTATAGTAATTAAGAAATGGTATATCTAAGTTAAATTAGCACTAAGATGGTTTGATCTGGTTTGGTTTGAGTAACGCGATAGTCGAACACTTTCTAACTGGTAATAGTTGCGTTACATGCATTTAAGGCTCTCCCCCACAGGCGCGTTATTATCGGTCGATAATCTGTTTTCAGTACATTTTGTATAAGGACGGCCACGAAGTTACACACTGCTGCGATAATAACAACGCAATAAAAGTAGGACCTGCGATATTCCTATATGAGTTCTTAGAACATTTTGTATTAGGGCGCATACGATCTTACACACACCTGCGTTAATAACGTAGTAATGCGTAGTGCGGGCGGGCTGAACTGTAGGTTACACGCACACGTTAGAAACATCGGACGATAAAAACGCAGCTGTGTGGCAAGGAATCGGGACGCATTATCGCAATAACGCATGGAAATGCACGCTGACAAAAGTGATAACCTGCACCCTAATTGCGTAACACACGATCAATCGGAATCTAAATCATTTTGAAGCAAATTACTAATCCATTGCTTCATAAGTTCGAAAAATTTGTCTGCTCAATACGTAAATAACGCAATGAATGTTGTTGAACTGTCAAAATGAAACCGATTCCGATTGATCGTGTGTTACGCAACTAGGGTGCTGTTCGGTTACAAATATTGTACCAAACACTACGTTTGCTCTACTACATACCTCTAACAACCCTTTGAAGTATCGGGCGTAATATACGACGATGTGGTAAATTAAAAACACCCACCAAACAGTGGGTATTTTTAATATCATTTACCTACTAATTTCAATTTTATGGAGATGTCGGTGTTTTTATAAATAAAAATAACCGCATATGCTGTGTGGGTATAAGAGTCGTGGGAGCATAGTATACTGTTCGGGGCTAATATGCAAGTTTAAATCTGTAGGTATGTAACTTATCGTGGCGGCGATCGGCGGCAGCGATCTCTCGCGTCCGGCCCTGGTCCAGGCCATGGTACGGAGCGAGAGTGAATGGGAGGCCGTCACCTCCTTCTGCGAAGCAGTAATGCTCGCAAAGGAGGAGGCGGAGTGCGTGAGGGAGAGGCAATCGCTGCGCCCTCACGCCCCTAGCCGCCGTAGGAGACGCCCTGGACGGGAGTCAATAGCCGACTCCCGGCCACCGTAGGCGCGGGCTTGCGGGCGGCGAGCAACGGGCAGCTCGCCGCCCGGTAAGGACCAGGCCCGGGTCAACGGCGCGTAGCGGGAGGGGTAATATGATGATTTCCCACCCAAAAAAAAAAAAAAAAAAAGTAAGTAAGTATGTAACTTAGAGTTATTGACATGAAGTCACCAACTTGCTCTGAACATGTTCAATAGTACACTAAGATACGTGTGACTTAAGTAGTCCAAACGTCTTGCATTAATAAACTACTTAAGTCACACGTATTATTTTATAGCTTTTTTGTGTCAAAATGGACTACTTAAGTCTTAAGATGTGGGTTTAGGTCACAGCGCTATAAAGTTTATTGAGGAAAAGCCTTTCATGTTGGGGTATAATTACAGGATGGTTAAAATGCGGATAGGATGGAGAATGATAGCCCGCAAATTCACAGCCTAAAACAGCATATCGCACCCCCCGGTGCGACACTGTCACTTATGCAAAAATGTAGTTTTTCAGGAGAAGCATTTCAAACTTTGACACCTCACCAAAACAAACCAAAACGGCAATGACACTCACGCCCTCATACGGAAACTATGCGTACTACAAAAGTAACGTTATTGCACCAAGTAAAGGGGTGCTTTAGGATCATTTTTAGATATTTAACTCATCTTTGCATTTTTTGCAAAAGTGACAGTGTCGCACCGGGGGTGCGATATGTTATTAGAGTAGTTTCGTAGTGTTTATCTTGTAATTTATAGATTTATAGTTGTACATTTTTCTCAAATAAATATTTGAGTAGTCATTATTAATGTAAAACTAATTTGCATGCCCCAAACAGGCAAGATGGCTGGTAGCAGCTGGATTACAGTTGCCAAAAATCGACTTGAATGAAAAGAAAGAAAGAAAAGAAAAAAAGAAAAGAACAGGAAATAAGAAAATACATTTATTTAGCACAGACTAAAAGACACACCAGATACATACATCAGATACCAACAAATAAATGGCGCGCAATAGGAGAGGCCTTTGTCCCGCATTTTACTGCTGTTGGTTGATGATGATGAAACAGGCAAAATATGAACTATGCATAAAGCACCATTTTTGACATCTGATTATAGCTGTATTTTGAGCAAATAAATGATTCATATTCTTCTCTTTTATGCCAGTAAAAAGAGCCTTCGCCGGTAACAATTAAGCCAAAACAATAGTGTTCCATGTAACTTTTCGGGCTCATAAGTTTTTCGTGCCACTTTTTACTGGTTACCAAAAGAAATGTTAAGTTCAAAGATGTCGTTATGAGCCCCAAAAGTCTACTTGTATTCAAGTTGGCAGTAAGTCGCACCTGCTGTTAGGATTTACTTCTAATGTTGGTTGGAACTGAAGTTTTTTGGGCACTCATATTAACGTTTCCAGACTGTAGTACCCACCGGTGTTTTTTTAGTTCTCGGGTTGGTATTGCGGAGTTTTAGTTCCATGTTCTATTAAGGTAGTTTGGTTCGTAAAAAAAGAAATAAACGTTAAGGTAAGTATAAGCAATCACACCAATAAAATTCTGACGGTAAAAATTACATCCTCCGACCTCATCTAGTTTTAAAATATGATTGACGTGTAGGTAAAGGTGTCTGTACAAACCTACTTACAAAATACTCTTAAAATCATTCATTCATCTGCTAAATGTTTTCCCTAGGTAAGATAAGATAGTAAGCAACCTGAAGGCCAATTCTCGTGATTTAAACGTTCAAAATCTAGTCGCAGTCTCATCTCAGCGACCAACAAATGTCAAAAACTTGTCAAAATGTAGGGAAATTAGAAGAATTTTTTGACAGATTAAGACTGAGATCAGGGCCCGTATTCCCGTAATTTAAAGCGTTCAAAATCTAGTCGCAGTCTCATCTCGGCGACAAACAAATGTCAAAAACTGGTCAAAATGTAGGGAAATTAGACGTATTTTTGACAGATTGAGACTGAGATCAGACTGTGAACGTTCTTAAAATTACGAGAATTACCATGCAGACTGTGAACGGTCTTAAAATTACAAGAATTGCCCCTCTGATCAAGTCTGAATTAGTAAAAATAACATCTGTTAAAAGTTTTCCCTAGGTAAGATAAGAAAGTAAGCAACCAGACCAAGTCTGACATAGTAAAAATGATATCTTTTAAAAGTTTTCACTACGTAAGACAAGATAAGATATATTTATTTGCTCAAACATGTGTACACATACAAGAATAAAATGCTTGGTAGATAACATAAAATAATAATAAAGCATCAGACATGACGTGTACCTACCTACCACATAAGTAGCATGGCGTGCAAATATTATAAATAACAATGATTTTTTATTATAATTTGAGGCCAACACACTACAACAGCTTGCAATTTTGCCGCAAAATCTAGTCGCAATTTCATCACAGCAACTGACAATCAATGTCAAAAACTTGTCAAAAATGTAGGGAAATTAGAGGTACTTTCGAAAGATTGAGACAAATCAGACTGAATGTTCCTAAAATTACGAGAATTGCCCCGCAAACTGTGAACGTTCTGAAACTTACGAGAATAGCCCCTCAGATATTTTTATAATTTTTAGAGCTTGTGATTATTTATTAGTACTTTACCCCCCTTTTACAGTACTTCAACCCCCTGAAAGATGACGAAGAAATAAAAATTCAGCTGGTACATTTCAGGCTGCGTTATTGAAAACTTCATCACTCACATAGCTAGTCAGTCAGTCACTTTCATTTCCACCGGAAGATGTATTCAGTGGGATACTTATTCAATATTCGATATAATACGAGCCTATGGTTTAATAACGTTGTTGGTTGTATAATAATTATAATGTATGTAGTTGGTAATTCAGAAACCGACAGGGATTAGAATAGTGCTAGTAATTGGCAATAGGATTGCGTATGAATTCAGGCCTAGAACTAACAAACAGCTCTGGGAAGCTTTAGTTCTGCAGGTAAGTCTAAACTAATAGAGAAATCATTTGATTTTTTGATGTTTCTTTGTTACGCTTTCACGCTAAAACGGCTAAACAGATTTCGATTAAGTTTCGCGCATGGGTAGATCATGACCTATTTTTGTCCCTATATTCCCATGGAATCGAGACGTATGCGGGTGAAACCGCGGGGCGCAGCTAGTTACAAATAATTTGGTTTTCGAATTTTGCATAAAATCAATAAAAATCAAAAGTCATTTATTCAAATTACGCTAAAAATCAGCACTTTTCGAACGTCAAAATTACAGAAGACAATCCCCCAAAAATGCCCGCCCTTCACCACTTCCTAGTGCTTTCGCACACGATGTTTGTTGCGAAGTAGATGTCTAGCACATAGGGAGAAGCAAGGAATAGATAAATCTATTCGGTGGGGAATATGCCCCAAGTCACCCTAAAATAACGATGATGGTAGTATGGGGGGTTCTAAAATAACTCATATATCTTTCTATCAAAACTACATACAAGTATTACAATGAGACTAGATTTTGCCCGCGGCTGCACCCGCGTGAATGTCGGAAAATATCCCGTAAATTCATTGTTTTCATATAACTAGTGGTTTACGCGGCGCGTGTTAATACAATCAACAATTATCGTCATATTTCAGCCAATTTACACAAAACTTAAATTAATTAAACACCTAAACATTCCTCATAAATCACTCCCTCCATTAGTAAAAACTGTATGAAAATCCGTTTGGTAGTTTTTGAGTTTATCGCATTCAGACAGACAGTCAGACATGGCAGTCCGACTTAGTTTTTATAATATTTTAACTTCATGCTCAGTAAAAAAAAACATATTTTAAAAGGTTTCAGAGATAATCGCCTGTGAGAGACAGTTAGACAGTACAGCAGCGGGTTAGAGAAAATATTATTTCATAAAAATCCAACCCCGTTTTGAAAGGGTCCCGTCATGTTAGTGGAAAGCAGATAAGTCGTAGGCTTAGGTCGTTAGGACGTTGGAATCCTTTAAGGTCGCTCTAACTTGAGAAATGTCTGGCAATGGCTTTGGGCATCCCTAATGCCGAAAAGAGGTATTCGTCTGACTGACGTGTATTTAATTTTGTGTAGAAAATGGCGGCGTAACGTATTCATTCCAAAGTAATAGAAAGTACGTTCCTGGCCAATGTCATCCTGAAAAACATATTTTTCCTTAAAAACATATTAACATTCATATATGTATAATCAGCTTATAATATTCCCACTGCTGGGACACAGGCCTCCTTTCTGTGAGAGGGAGCGGGCCGTAATCTACCACACGGGTTGGATTGGTTACACACCAGTGTGGGTTGGTAGATGTCACATGTCTTCGAATTTTTGGTTCTAGTCGGTTTTCTCATGATGTTTTCCTTCACCGTTTTGAGAGCAGTGGTTATGAAATTATTTACACAAGGTAAAGCGCCTGCCTGGGTTCGAACCCACGACCTACGACTCAAATTCGGGGCTGTTACCACTGGGCCACCACTGATCTATTTACATATATCGGTGTACGAACTCCTCCGTCCTAACAGACTTCTATAGCGGACTGTCACTAATGTGGCAGCCCTGATAGATTGACACTTATTACAATTATTTGAGGTTAGTCAAGAGGCTCCGACATATGCACGATAAGTTGTAAAATGTGTGGAAAAGAAAACAGAAGTGAAAACTTGAATATTAACGTTGTGCATTTTTAATATTTTGGAATGCGGTCTACTCTCCCTCCGTCTTACGAATTTTCGATCAGGTCACGTTTCGTGACGCGAGTTTAAAATTGTTTACCCATCACAACAAAAGTGCACAACGCCGCTAAAGAAGTTTTCACTTCAAAAAAACAAAAGCTAACTTTAGTAACTTTTTATTGCCGGGTAAAAGACAAAAAAGTATTTCAATCCACACCAATTGTTTTACCTTCGTTGGTTTGATATGACCACTATACCAAATTGCTAACAAACAAACCAAGCAAGTGAACAAACATTGATTAAAAATTTATCGATACACAAAATTTACTAGTGATGCACAGCATATTTGTTATGCAAACGGCTGTTTAGTTAGTTTCGTCAATACGCTATGATTAATTTGCCTTTCAACCGATATGATTTGGAACAATCGATTTGGGTTATAATCGTCAATTTGTACGTTTCAGTAATTGCCATTAGCATAATTTTGTTTGATGTTGGAAACGGGTGTTCGAATCATAATTGTACAGACGCCTCTTTCGACTTACATTATTTATTCGTGTGTTAAAATGGAGAAATAAAATGGAATTTGACAGATTTTTAACTTCGTGTTAAAAAGTGTGGAACTCGCTGCCAGCGTCTGTTCCCTTCCACATATAACCCGTCAGTCTTCAATGCAAGAGGAAACAGGCATTGTCTCAGCATGCTCGTTCCAACGTAGACTTCATCCATCGCTTTCCATCAGGCGAGATCGACGTCAAGAGACCGAGCCCATTTTTCAATAAAAATAAAATCGTTTTGCTGATACTTATTACATCCCAGAGAAATGTGTTGGTCCACGAATCAAGGCTGTATTAGCAAACAAATAAATGGCCTATGACTAAAAGTAAGGTAAGTAAGTATGTAAGGTAAAATGGCACCGACTATGGACATCTATACAGACTGAAAAATTTAAACAAATGTGAGTTTATGGAAAAATAACTTTAATTCCTACACAATAAAACTTTAGTTTATGCTACAAGTTCAAACATTTTTATAACTTTTTCAATAGTTCTAGTCGCTCTGAAATTAACTTAAAAGGCATTAAAATAAAGTTGATATTTGTTTAACTTGAAATTACATCAATTTGAAACATTAGTTTGAATAGACTTTACCTACAATGCCAGCCGAGAAAAGCCATGAAGTTCTCTCAGCTTATACAAATAGAACGATTCAGACGACCGCATACTAATGTCTTGGATCAAAAGCTGCCACATGATAATAAGAACAACAGTAGCTTTTTTTTATTCCTCTAAGTGTTATTTATAGATGTCCGTGGCATCACAGCGGGCCCTATCAGAATACTAATACTGCTATATTTATTTTCTAAATATCGCAGCATGAAGCAAAAAAAAAAAATCTCAGCATAATTTATAAATGGTAAATTATGCTGCGATAGGAGCCTTTTTTCATTTAGTCCATTAAAAAAAAAAACGTTATTTTTAATTGTTCCTTTTTACTGCTTATATTTCCTGTGCGTGTCACAAATGTTTTTTTCTTTCTTCTTTGGCTTGTTTCAAAGACAGTTTACAATGTTCTAGTTTAGTAACTGATGGGTTAAAATAAAGTGCGTAAAAATAATTGGTTCGTATTTAGTAAAACTATATAAAAACTCATAACGCCACAACCAGTCACGTTCCATAATTTCAATATTTTTCGCCGATATCACCAATTTTCAGCAGAGTGTAGACAAACACGGCACTCCAAGTAAACGCACATAAAAATACTTCACAAAACAAAAATAGACGTACACATGCGCAGAACAGACGCACACATAAATATTTCATAATCATATTCGCAGGGGAAGGATAAAATGCTCTTCCGGGTTTATGCCCTCCTGGTACCCAAAGTGCAAAGTAATCTTTGAAGTATTGGCCCACAACCACCTGGAAATCTAAAATAAACATTTATTTGGTGGCAGCCGTTTCTTGTCTCATGCATATAAGAATCAGGGTACAGTCAACAGCACGTCATTTGTAACACTTTGACCTTTAGCTGGTCTAGCGTAGTACGGAGTTTCAATAGAATTTGAGGCCAGTAGCTTATACCTACTGGTTTTGTTACCATTGCCATGCAGCCTACCGTACCTGTGGGTCGGTTTACTTAATGGTGTTCAGGGAAGAAAACTGTCGCTACCCCTACATTATTGTCGCTATAAACACTCACTCAGGCGTTCCTGGAGATGTTTGCAGCTTTATTTATTCTGGGAACAGACGACCGCCAGAATACAAAATCGATGATTCGGCTAGCAAAAGATAAACACAATTCTAGATATCAAGTTTAATATTGTTAAATACTAAAACGAGAAAAGGTCCCACGGTAAGTGTTAAAATTATTTTAATTACATACATAATCAGCCTTAATAGTGTTCCCACTGCTGGGACACAGGTCTCCTCTCTGTGAGAGGGAGTGGGCCGTAATCCACCACGCGGGCTTAGTGCGGGTTGGCGCATGTCACATGCCTACGAATTATTATTAGTTTTAGGAAATGCCAGTTTCCGCACGATGATTTCCTTCACCATTTTGAGAGATGAAATAATTTACACAAAGTAAAGTGCCTGCTTGGGGTCGATCCCATAACCAGCAGCTCGTAAGTCACGGTCGTTACCATTGCCCCCCCCCCCTGCTCTTTTACTCTCATTTTTAGTTTATATAGCTGTACTAATATTACATTGGACAAGGAAAAATAACCAACTTTTGATCACATACCTTCCACTGTCTTAGTTCAACCAAAAATAAATATTAGATAACAAGAATACCAGTTACTTTTGTCTTGTTCTACGATATAATCACAAAACAACATTACCGTGACATGGTCGCTATATTACGCCTTAGAAAAACGCGAAAAAGTTCCCCAGGAAAGTCACATTATGGTGCGTCACCGGAGAGTCGTAGTGATATCCAACTTTACCTGGAACTGTGGCAACTTTCGCATGATCTATGATCCCCTGGTACGCGACCGTCATATATTTTTGTCTGAAATACTCAAGACTATTCATTTTACTGACTTCGTAAGGCAGTAGTTATTGTTATGACACTCTTTTCCGGTTCGGATACTTTAGGTACGCTTTCTCGTACCGCAACTGTGTCGTAACATATCCGAGTATTCACTTTATCACCTCATTCAATCTGGCAAAAGCTTTCCTTTCTTTCTTTTCTTTTTTCTTTGGTTTCCTTTTTTATGTTGGGGTCGGTCTTCCAGTCTAACCGGATGCAGCTAAATACCAGTATTCTACATGAACCGACTGCCTATCTGGCCTCCATAACCACTGGGTTGTGGAGGTCAGATAGGCAGTCGCAGTCGCGAAGGGGTATTGTTTTCCCAGTAACTGTACTGGGCAACACGATACCCCTTGGTAAGACTGGTTGTCAGACTTTCGGACTTCTAATGACCGGTAACGACTGCGTAAGATATAAAAACGACATCCGGGACCGACAGCTTATCGTGCTTTCCGACGCACGGAGGGGTCTCGGCATGTAAAGATGGTCACCCATCTACGCACCGACCACAGCAAGCGTAGCTTAATATGATCGATCGACTCGTGCGGCTGTTATTACTTAGCCTTATACTCGTATATACTTTATCATCTCATTAACTGTTGATAAATATGAGAGCACAAAGTCTTGTCTCTCATATTTTTCTTAGCGTAAACAACGTAATTGTTTTATATACTGATGATAGGATTTCCCAGCAGTTTAACTCGATATGCCGTAAATATCTAGTTGTGTTACTACTGGAAGCGATTTGATCTTCATAAATATTCTACTTCCTGCGTGTTGTTTTTACTATGTGCCAAACCGGCCAAAACATAACAGCTCATCTCCAATTCGGAGAATCTATTCAAACTTGGGTGGGCAGAGAGAGCATTATTTCCGTGGCTTCTGGCAGAGCACTGCAAAAATCAACGACCGACCTGCCGGTCGATTCTGTAAAAATCTCACCGTGAAAACTCAAGTGAAGTGAGCTTGATGTGAGTTGTCAGTAGTGTCAATCCCTAGCATTATTTGAAATGACAGCGCACTCCACGCTCACTTCACCTAAGTTATCACGGTGAGATGATTACAGAATCGCACTGCTGGACTTCCTGTGAGCGTCGGCGGGGTGAGTGTGCCTAAGGGCATTGCTAATCTTTTTAAAGAGCATTTTGCTGTTAAATCGCCGCATGGTCTAGACACCATTCCTGTCAGCGTTGAGCACCTCACGTGCTCAACGCTGACAGGAGTGGTCATGTTGTCGGAACGAGTTTTAGTACGAAAGAGGTACTAGGGCTGATTGATAAGTTTCCGAAACGACGAACTTAAATAAAAGATACGCAAGAAAAAAATATTACATTATATTCTAGCATCTTTTCGAAAATAGAACGCCAAATTTGAATTTAATCGAACGGATGGAATTTGTATGAGAGGACCTAGAACTTCCTCTGTCGTGAATTTTCATAACAATGGAAAGAAAGGAAATTCGTGCGGTGATAAAGTTTTACGTTTTAAAAGAGAAAACAGCAACCCAGATTAAAGTCAAGCTAGACAGTGTTTTAGGTAATTCTGCTCCTGCATTGAGTACAATTCACACCTGGGTAACTGATTTTAAACGTGGAAGACAGAGCTGCGAAGACTTCCCCAGGTCTGGCCGTCCAAATGAAGTCACGAATCCGGACATGATCAAAAAAATTCACAAAATTATACTGAACGATCGGCGCTTAAAGTTGCGAGAGATAGCAGAGATGGTGAACATTTCATCTGAACGCGTTTTTAATATTTTACACCAACATTTGGAAATGAAAAAGCTTTGCGCGCGATGGGTGCCGCGTTTGCTCACTGTCGACCAAAAGCAACGTCGTGTGGACGATTCATCGGAATGTTTGGCGCTGTTTAAGCGAGATTCTAACGAGTTTTTGCAGCGTTATGTTACAGTAGATGAAACCTGGATACATCATTATACTCCTGAAACAAAAAATCAATCTAAGCAGTGGACTGAGAGCGGAAAACCTGCGCCGAAGAAAGCAAAAACGGTTTTGTCGGCCGGAAAAGTGATGGAGACTGTTTTTTGGGATGCTCGAGGGATTATTTTAGTGGATTATCTGCAAAAAGGAAAAACAATAAATGGAGAGCACTATGCAAGTTTGCTGCAAAAATTAAGTGACGAAATCCGAAAGAAAGGACATCATTTGGCCAATAAAAAAATTTTGTTCCACCATGACAACGCGCCTGTACACACGTCAATGGTTGCAGTCGCCAAACTCTATGAATTGCGGTTCTAATTGCTACCGCATCCACCCTATTCCCCAGATCTGGCCCCGTGCGACTTCCACTTATTCCCAAACCTGAAGAAATGGTTAGGTGGCCAGAGATTTTCATCAAATGATGAAGTCATTGTTGCCGTAGACGAGTATTTTGAGGGGTTGGAGAAAAGATTTTTTCAAACTGGTGTATCGGCATTGGAGAAGCGATGGACTAAATGCATCGAGGTAGAAGGAAACTACGTTGAGAAATAAATTTATTTTAAATAGATTTTTAAAGTTTTTCTTTGTCATTTCGGAAACTTATCAATCAGCCCAAGGCACATGACTCGAGGAAAATCTCCGGGTCACGATGGTATCAGTATTGAGCACTTCCTGCATGCTAGACCTCACATCTCGTGAGTATTAGCAATATTTTACTCCCTGTGTGTGAGCCACAGCTATTTGCAGGATGATTTTATGAAAACCGTTGTAGTTAAAAATATATACTTAATACTCAATATATTTATTTGCATTCCACAATATGAACTTAGGTGGTAGGTACATTACAAAATATATATAATTTTAGATCATTGTGGACCCTGTCGGGCACAGCAAGATAGGATAGAGGAAGAGTAGCCCTCTTCCTCTATCCTATCTTGCTGTGAAAAAAAAATATTATATGAAAAAGTAGAATATAAATGTCTTTTTACTACTACTCACTTCAACTTTGATTTTATTTATTATTTTTGGTATTCGTATTATATAAATAAGACGGGTGACTTAGCTGATACCAGTAACTACAGGCCTATCTCTTTTGCTACCACAGAGGCTAAACTTTTTGATTCTGCTTAATGTACAGCTGAACAATTACGTAACTCTCCATGACAACCAGTTCGGGTTTCGTCCGCAGCTATCAACGGAGAGCGCGATACTGTGCCTTAAGCATACCGTCAACCGAAACCGACCGTCAAGAGAAACACGCATGCTTCCTGGACCTCTCCAAGGCTTTCGATTTAGTCTAAAACGATTCCTGTGGAGCAAGTTAGACCAGATTTACTTACCGAGTGAAATTACCAGCCTATTTCAGTTCTGGTATGGGCATCAAAAGAATTGCGTGAGATGGGAGGGGGTGATGTCAGAGCAATATGAACTTGAATGTGGTGTCAGGCAGGGCGGGTTGACATCTCCTACGCTATTCAACGTGTACATGAATGGCCTGATCGTCGCGCTCAGTAACTGCCATGTCGGCAGCCATATTGATGGAGTGTCTGTGAATGATCTCAGTTATGCGGACGAATGGTGTTGCTGAGTGCGTCGGTGTGTGGTCTGAGGAGGTTGTTAAAAATATGTGAAGACTATGCTCGTGATCACGGTTTGCGATATAACGTGGCAAAGAGCCAGTTCATGGTTTTTCGACTTGGTGCAGTAAGTCCCCATAATGTTCCGTCTGTTAGACTGAACGGGACACCTCGGGAGATGGTGAATAAATTTAAATACTTGGGACATATTCTTACGCCTGACCTAAGTGATAATGAGGATGTTGAGAGAGAGCGGAGGTCGTTTTCAATACGAGCCAACATGATAGCCCGCAGGTTTGCTAGGTGTTCAGGGGGAGTAAAAGTTACACTATTTAGAGCGTAGTGCACATCATTTTACACCTGCAGCCTGTGGGCTCGTTACACAAAGAAGTGCTATAGCCACTTCCACGTTCTCTACAATAATGCGTTTAGGATTGTGGTGGTTCTGCTTCGGTTCTGCAGCGCCTCGGGTATGTTCGCGGAGGAGCGCACCACCTGTTTTCACGCTACTATGCGCAGGCGGAGCATCTGTCTGGTGCGCAGAGTACGGGCTAGCTCCAACGCGCTTCCTGGCGATGATTGCTGACAGGCTGGACAGCCCCTACATGCTGCATTGCTGCAGCAGGCATGTTCAGGCAAAGCCGTTTAGCAGGCGTTATTAATTGACTTAATGAATGTGTCTTTGTATGTGCTTAAAGTATCGCAATTTTATAATTTTTAATTTGAATGCATATTTTGAATTTTTGGCATTTATTATGAATTTATTTTATAATACTTAATTATTATTTTATTCTATTATATTATTAGTGTGAAATGTTTTGTAAATTGTCTTCTATGGGCCTAGTTACCCGAAATAAATGAATTTTATTTATTTATTATTATTATGTTTCCGAGTATACAGCTTTCAAGTAAACCCCAATATTGTTGTACTGCGGTACCTCGATCACGAAACTTGATGGTTCGTTTTCCGGATACAACGGTCAGTTTAACGTGCCTTAGTTTTATGTTTTGAACGAAATAATTCATTATTTTGTGTGTCACGTAGGAATTTGGTTGCGACAACACGTCGGAAGGTGGTTGACTCTCATTACTATATTCAGGCCAGACGCTTCCGTTTACTCTAGTTTAGCTCATAAAGAGAATTAGTGCGCATTTGTTAGTTAGTTTACGTAGTTTATTTTGTAAATCTAGACTAATAATTTATTATTAGCCGCCTGAGCCCCTCTCGCCGTCCCGCTGTCAGTGGGGCCTGCGTCGCCTGAAAAAAAATAATATTTATCCACACCAATAAGTACAACATCTTACAGTATTCCAAGACGATGTTATACACACCTATTAAACTATCTATAAAATATACTTAAACATAAAATTCAACAATAAAACTAAAATAATAAAAATGACAATATTTTTTTCAAAGTTTGCCTCCTTCAATGAACCTTTGGCCTCCAAAAAAAATCCTACTAATATTATAAACGTGAAAGTTTGTATAGAAGGATGGATGGATGTTTGTTACTCCTTCATGCAAAAACTACTGAACGGATTTGGATGAAATTTGGCATACATATGGCTTATAACCAGCATTAACATAATATGTTAATGCTGGTTATAAGCCATATCGGGATAAAAAGTATTCTATATTATAGAATAATTTTTATCCCGATATTCCCACGGGATCAAAACTTATGCGGGGCGCAGCTAGTAAAAAAATAAAGCTAGAGAGTTTGAACGCGCACATACCTAAATCTGGAATTAATTATTGGATTTTAAAATAGGTCATGCCTTGAGAAAAGCAGTGTAGCTTATTTAACAATACGCTAGGACCTTTAGGAGCGGAGCAAAAGCAAAAACGAAGTAATTAATTTCCCTGGCCGTATATTAGTCATTTGGAGGTGTGAGGAACAGGGTGTAAAGTTCACTCATCCTCCATGAAAAGGGAGGATCCTCCGACCAGACGGGTGTTGTGTCTGGCGGGCAATTGCCCCACGACTGATGTCGGGAAGTTTGTATGTATGCTAATTGCGCGGTAAACTCTGCTTGCGAGATGCAGGATTTGCGTGACGTCAGTATGACGCGTTGTTCACATGTGGCGTTGTAGATACCGCTACAGTCCTTAACACTTTCGACAAAGATGGTCTTATTTTGCCGAGGATTTAACAATAAGTGGTGGCTTTTCACAGTAGGTACGTATATACAGGGCGGTAGGGACGCACAACCTGTTACCTGGATTCAGTACATGTTTCTGAAACCGTTAACATTATGTAGTCGGTTATTTAAAAAAAAGCTCTTCCATACAAATGTATGCAAGAGCTTTTTTTTTACCGTGTAGGTTTTCACTTTTCTATGAAACATCAGCAGATTTTTTTTTATAACCGACTAAAATATTCTACGCTAGGGGTTCAGTCACTCTGTCAGGGTGGCGGGTTGTTCGAAAGACTTACCGTAGTGCACAGGCAACTGAAGGAACATGGGTGGGGTTTAGTCAGTAAAAGTCTGACATGCCCTTTCGCTCTGCCCAAAGCGGGAGAAGTTATTTGATGATTTCCCACCCAAAAAAAGGGGGTAGGTAGACTAATCATGCTAAATTCATGGCTACAGTTTACGCGCCGATGTCCCTGCCACCTTGTATATTGACGATGTTCGTACTCTAATACTAATTTATTAAAGCCACCGACTTTACTATCATCCCCTATGGGACACACAGACTCACACAGCTCTTTCAAAAGGATTCGTTGAAAAAGTAATGAATGCCACACATGGGAATTTCTCTCTGAATAACGAAATAGTCAAAATTCATGTTAATGAATAAACTGCTGAACTGCTTTACATATTTCTGTTTCATTTGACGGCACGGTTGGCGCAGTGGTTAAGCGATTGACTGCTGCGCTGCGTGTCGCGGGTTCGATTCCCGCACGGAACAAATATTTGTATGACCTACATGTATTTGTTCCGAGTCTGGGTGTTTTTCTATCTATAATATGTATGTATTTACAAAAAAAAAAAAATGTATATAAGTAGTTTATCAGCCATCTTGTTACCATAACACAAGCATTAGGTTGCTTAGCTTGGGACTAGATGGCGCTGTGTGAAATGTCCAGGGATATTATTATATATATATTATTATTATTATATTTATTATGTGTTATTTTTTACAGCGAAATGTTAGCTGTAACAAGTTGCTCATTACATTATTTTAGTGAAAGATAAAAGCAATCTGCCGAGTCGCTTCGGCTTCCAGACTACCCAGATGCAGCTGAATACCAGTATATTACATGGAGCGGCTGCCTATATGACCTCCACAACCCAGTTACTGGGGTAACACGTTACTCCTTGGTAAGACTGGTTGTCGGACTCTAAGGCTTGTAACGACTGTCAAAGATCTAAGGATGAAATCCGGGACCAACGGCTTAACATGGTTTCCGGTTCATGGTTCTCGATAAATACAGGTATGTAACAGATCGTACGCAAAATACGCGCATTGACGTGGAGTTGCGGACACCAGCCCGTATTACCTATTACCTATCTAACAGATCGTTCCCCTCCACGATTTGACAGCGCCAAGTGTCGCTTTACCTTCGATAGACCCGTGCGGCTTGTATCGTTTAGCCACGAGCCCCCATTAGTCATACGTAGTTACAGATAGTAGTAAAACATTTCCTAATGCTACATAAGAGACACAGTCCGCTACAAAGATATTTAAGTTCCCGGGATGCAAACTATCTCTCTAACTCGTTTCAAGTTACCCTCACAGACTCATCAAAATTTTATAGACCGTTTACGAAACGACAAATGTCCGGACTAACCGACATTGCCTTGAAAAATGGCTTAGCTGGGAGATTTGCTACATGAATTGCTCGCTCGCTTTATATTTTAGAAGTAATTGTAGTAATGTGAGTAATTAGAGCAAATTGTTGCTTGGATTCAGCCTGGAGAGCAGTGGTGGCCAAGTGGTAATGTCGTAAAGTCGTAAGTTCGAATCCAGCCACGCGCTTTACTTTGTGTAAATAATTTCATCACCACTACTCTCAAAACGATGAAGAAAAACATCGTGAGGAAACCGGCATGTTCTAGAATCAAAAATTCGAAGACATATGACGTCTACCGACCTGCACTGGGCCCGCGTGGTGGAATACAGCGCACTCCCTCGCGAAGAGAGGAGGCCTGTGTACCAGCACTGATTACGGTGGCCCCAGGGACAGGCAACTGAAGGAACTCGGGTGGGTTTTAGTCAGTAAAAGTCTGACACGCCCTTCCGCTCAGTCCAGAGCGGGAGAGGTCATTAGATAATTTCCCACCCAAAAAAAAAGCACTGATTATGTATGTATGTATGTAATGCGTGGATTCGCACAGACCTGGGAATCATGGTACAATAGGAAGGAGGCCTATATTCAGCAGTTGGAACAAGGCTGGCAATGACCATGAGGACTGCCTGGACGGCCTTATTGGCAAGTATTACTGCTGAACGTGAGGTCTGGCCTAATTGCGTAAAACATTATAAAAAAAAAATCAACCAAAAAAAAAACAATAAATCAATCAATCTCAATCTAAATAATATTAAAGGATATTGCTAATCCATTGCTTCATAATAGGGTAGTTTCCTGGGCAAAAAAATTATTATTATATTTATTCCGTCAGTTAGATTACCGAAAAATAAGGGACACGTATTTATTCTTTTGTCAATCAAACAAAAAATTACAAAGGTAAAGCGCGTCAAAATTTGGGAGTGGGTCGTGACGTCACGCCATGCTAAAAAGTGTAGCGAGGCGTGACGTCACGCGGAACTGTAACGGGTGATATCTTCATCATTTTTTATATTGATTGAACTAAAGAAAAAATACGGGTCCAATATTTTTTGATAATCTAACTGACAGTGTAATTAGATTTTTTTAGGAAACTAGCCTATTATGTTCGAAAAATGTATCTGCTGATCAACGCAATGAATGTTGTTGAACTGTCAAAATAAAAACCATTGGTACTGATAATGTGTTACGCAACTACCCCGCTGGGAGCGATCCTCAGATCGCTTAGTGCTATTGAGTTATTTATTAGGATTTTTTCAGTACCTAATTGCCCGGTGCTCGGATTTGTGCCCCATGAATGGCCATTATTCAGCCCCTATTACAAGGGATTTAATTATAACTAAGACATGTGGGTGACCTACATCCTACTTAAGATGGCCCCCACACCTATAATAAGTGTGCGCAATTTTTATATTGCGCAATATAATTGAATCATCCTTGCACTCAAACGATCCATTATTTTTCCGCAATATCATTGACGGCCCATGAAATTCAATGTTCTCGCGTGAGTAAGATCAGAGGGGCAATTCTCGTAATTTTAAGAACGCTCACAGTCTGATCTCAGTCTCAATGATCTGTCAAAAAATCCTTCTACATTTTGACAAGGTTTTGACATTTGTTTGTCGCCGAGATGAGACTGAATTACGAGAATTAAGGTCTTCTGCGCAATACTTATCCTACACGGTGCAATTCAAATAATTAAGGTGCAATAAAAATTAAACTTTTGTTCAATCATTGCGCAATCTTCAATATTATATTACTGTGTGTACATAAATAATAAAATAAATAAATAAACCCTAAACGGTCAAAAATATTGCGCAATACGTGATATCTATATATATAAAAATGCCCTTGGTCACGCCATAACTTGAGAACGACTTTACCGATTTCATCCATCTTTTTTTTAAGTTTTCTAATACTTTGTAGAAATTTGTAGGACAAAGACGCGGGCAAAAGCTAGTTGTGTAATATAATTGATCGTTTAGGGATCGCCTTAAAATCCCACTGGCTACGACCCCACAAATTATTCTTGACACCATCGTCCTACCCTGAACCATTGCTGGATACTGGCCTCTCCCGAGCGTCGCATCACCACACCGACCAGTCCTGTGCTTCCCACATCCAGTGGATTACCACGACCTCCACCAGCACCCTAATTGCATAACACACTATCAATCTCCATTTGAATCATTTTGAAGGATATTGCTAATCCATTGCTTCATATGTTCGAAAAATGTGTCTGCTCAGCAACGTAAACAAAGCAATGGATGTTATTGAAATGTCAAAATGATACCCATTGCTACTGATAGTGTTACGCAATTACCCCGTAGGTCACAGTCGGTTAAGATTCGACAACGTTGAACGATTAAAATTTTGAGATGAAACTACGTAGTTTAGTAAATTAACTAAGTGCCTAAACAGTAGAACACACAGGTAACTGGCGTAACCACAAACCACTGTACCGGTTAGACGTTGTGGTTGCCTAAGCTGTCAGTGGCTTCAACAGCACAGTGCACATTACCGGATCAATTACCCCTGTGTTAATACATTTAATAATTAATCGTGTCTGTAGACTGGACCTAATAATATATTTACTGCAAAAGAAGTACACTGTTAGTCTTAATTTGATCGCAGATAGAATAATTGATGAAAGCAGTACCTAATGTTTTCTTTGAAGCTTTTTGTACCGTTTTTTACTTTTCCTGTCGATGGCTAAGCAAAACATCGACATCGACACCCTGACATCGAAGCGCAAATTATAACCATGAATCCTTTTTTCAAAATTCGTCAGTTATAAAAAAAAACTTGAGAGGCGTCAAGGGACACCCGGATGGAACGAAGTTCCTTTCGATTAATTAGTGAAGGAATTGTAATAAAATTTTATTTTTTTCAAGTTATAATATTTAATATTTTTATTATTATTAACAAATAAGAAAACACAGACAAAAAAAACTGGCTTGTTTTCTATAAGAGAGAGAGACAGAGAAACACGCGCACGCCGCACGGCTTACAACTATAGCAAAAAGTGTCGTTCCAACTTTTGGTCTTAATTTTTTCCGTCTAGCCCCCTTTCGCAACGCGCGATAAGGAACTTCGTTCCAAAAAAAACAACAAAAGCTGCAGTTTCATAGAATAGTTTTCGTAATTCACCGAGGGGAGAAAGTCACCGATTACTAACGAGGGTCTAGTTTGAGACCCGAGGCTGAGCCGAGGGACTTAATATACACGAGTGAGGAATCGCACTTTCTTCCGAGTGATACGTCATAGTGCTAAACTATACTTACGAGGAAAATAAAATACATTTTTTTAAGTGAAGTTTAATGGTTACAGCTATTAAAACTCAATGTAATACTTGTGCCAGGGAGATTAATATTGGTTTGAATGATCAGCAAAAGTATGTGGCCTGTATCATTAGGCATTTGGTGAAAACTCTGTTTTGAAAACAGTATTTGGCACTATACTATATTTAATTAGGTTAGTTACTGAATAGCCCTAAATGAAAAAAAAACAGCACGTTAACAATGGATTTTCATACACTTTTTTGACCCGCCAGTAATGACGTACTTTCTGTCTCATTTAAAAAAGTAATAAGGTACTTTCCGAGCTGGTATAGTATAAAAGTGTATACTTACGCGGTTTAAATGTATTTATTATTTATTTATTTACTATAGCAAATCTTACCTACAACTACCATTACAGATCTGTGATTCAATGCAATAGAGTGGGCTTAAATGAATGGAATAGTATTTTTTTTAACGATGAAAAATTTTACGCACAGTAAAGTTTATAATAATATAATTTAGTTAGAAATCCCTGCCAACCTGTATGTAAAACTCATACTGACTCAAACTCTTGTGCCTTCTACCAAAATGAGACGGAACCTCTGGATATGCTCAGGATATGCACACACATATGTATAAGTATGCAAAGTACCCTTGACGGGAATCGGCCCGCTTGCCCCAAAAAATATAGGTCATAATAGATCCCCTGTTAGTGCTGAGTTTTTTATTTTATGATCATCCTTTGATTCGTGCAAAAATGCCCTCGGAAAATAAGATCAAGAATAAAATCGTGATATCACTCTTTAAAAAGTCCACGAGATTCTGAAGTATCCGTGCGATTGTAATATCTGATATCTTAAGCATAAAATAAATGGGGTGCATGTTGAAGAGCCTCCTCGTGGCGCACCCTGGGCAACGTCGGCTCCAGGTGTCCACCAGGTTTTGGTGGGCACCTGGGGCCGGCGGCTAATCTTCAACACACGGGGAAGGGCACGGTTCCAATCACCGATCATCCTCGATGGTCGTTGAAGGGAACCGGGCTATAGACGCCTACTCCCCCTCTGCTTACAGAGGAAGGTGAGTGGGCGTATACTGGGGGGGGGCGGTTCGCGCCGCTGTGGAGGAAGTCCATATCTGCGCTGCGTCTGTCCGGTATCCGGCGGCAGCGTGGGGACGTAGGGGCGGTGGTTGGTTATGCCAGCCGCCGGCCAAACCGTAATCCTGGGCTCAGGACCGGGGGCCCGGGCCACTGAGGCTCGGGCTGCGAGGAAGACAACCTCTCTAAAAAATCACCCCAATCCCAAGGTCTAGCGTGCCGAGGGGATGCATGGCCGGAGGGGATCCGGTCATTAGCGCGTCCAAGGGACCTCACCCTTAAAAGGAAAAAATGGAAAAGTCGGCTATTGGAAATATTCCCCAGGCGGGCAACCTCCTCATGGAGGCACAATCCCGCCCTTCTTCGGAAGGTCGCCCTACCGTATATGGGGGGGGCAACAATAGTCTCGTAGGTCGGCAGAACACCGCCGACCTCCGTCAACCAAGTCCTGCGTCGCAAGAAAAGGAGCGCCGGGTTAGCCCGGAGCGCCTGTGCGACGCAGATGCACCGCTTGCCGTCGCGAAAGGCAACAAGAGCCGAGGAGGCTCAAGGAAGAGTGATGCGGGGTCGGAGTCCGACAACGCATCCGGAGGAGCGAGCTCGGGAGGCTCAGGGAGCCCTTGCCGAGACAAGGAGATGGCCGCTGCTAAAAGAAAGGCACGAAGCAAGCGGCCAAGGTCAGTGGGCGGCCAGGGGTCGTCCTCTGACGGGGAGCTGGCCTCAGCCCGAAAAATCCCCACCAGTAGGCGGGGAGGAGCCCGAGAGCGTGGCAAAGGGAGGGGGCTCACTGACCGGGAGGCGGCGGAGCGAACGATCGCAAAGGACCGGACCGGTCACGCGGTCGCTTCGGAGCCCTCCAGCGACGAGGCGGGTGAGGCTGGCGGTCCTGAGGCGGACCGCAAGAAGAGGTTTGCGGCGGTCGTGGAGGCCGCGATCCGGGACGTGTCCCTGAAGAAGTTACAAACTTCTAAGAACAGGGCCATAGTCTCGGCAATGGCCTCCATCATGGCGGCAGCGGAGGAGGCCAACTGCACCGGTCCTTCGGCTGGCGAAGTGGCCGAATTAAGGGCGCAGGTCGCCCGCCTGACGGCTGCCACGGAGCGTCTCCAAGAGGAGAATAGGAGGCTCCGGGCAGACCTGGCCAGCCTGAAGGTCCCCGACAAAGGGCGGGCGACACCAGCAGCCAGCCAGCCAGCCAGCCAGCCGGCAAGCTGGATCGTGCCGGCGGAGAACCAGGTCCTGGACCTGGTTCGGCAGGAACTGGCAGCCTTCCAGGCGCGGTTCACCGCCCTGGAGGGTATTGTGCTGCGCCCGCCCTTGGCGGGTAGGACGGCCCCAGGGCCGAAGGCGGCCTCGTATGCTGCCGCTGCCGCCCCTAAATCCGGGCCGTCCGGCCGGGCCCAGGCGCCGGCCAAACAGGCGTCGGCTGGAGGAGCCGCGGCGCCGGCGAAACCGGCGTCGGCTGGCGGAGCCGCCGCGCCGGCAAAACCGGCGCCTGCCGGCAAACCGGCGAAGAAGAAGAAGGGCAGAGCGGCTGGGGAGGCGAAGGGCCCAGAACCTACGCCTCCCCCAGAGAAATCTCCCACGACCAATGCCGAGTGGCAGGTGGTCGGGGAGAAGAAGAAGGCGGCCAAGGCGGCCAGGAAAAAGGCGCAGAGGAGGCGCCGCAAGGAGCGAGCCGTTGCGGCTAGGCTTCGCTCCCCTAAGACCGCGGCTGTAGTCATTACACTACAGCCAGACGCGGTTAAAAGGGGGGTGACCTACCGTGACGTGCTCACCAAGGCGAGAGCGACGGTGGATCTCCAAGAGCTGGGGATCACCGGGGGCCTCCGGCATAGGGTGACCGCCACTGGTGCCCGCATGCTGGAGATCCCCGGTGCTACGAGTGGCCCCACCGCTGACGCCCTAGCTGAGAAGCTAAGGGCGTCCCTCAACGCGGACGAGGCTCGAGTCTCCAGGCCCGTCAAGTGCGCAGACATGCGCATTGTGGGCCTGGATGACTCCATCACGGAAACGGAGGTGGTAGCCGCCGTCGTCAGGACGGGCGGGTGTCTTGCCGACCAGGTGAAGGCGGGCACCATACGTCCTGACTTCACGGGCATGCGAACCGTAACGGTAAGCTGCCCGGTGACGGCGGCTAGAAAGATAGTGGAGGGTGGAAGGCTCCTGGTGGGCTGGGTGTCCGCGCAGGTCAAACTGCTGGAGCCCAGACCTCTGAGGTGCTATCGATGCCACGTGGGTCACCACGTGAGCGTCCAGTGCACCTCGGAGGACCGCAGCACTTTGTGCTTCCGCTGCGGTAAGCCCGGACATAAGGCCGGCTCGTGCAACGCCGCGCCGCACTGCGCTGCATGTGCGGCTGCTGGCAAGCCGGCCGATCACCGGGCGGGCAGCAAGACCTGCGCCCCACCCGCCGAAGCCAGGAGGAAAGGCAGGCCCTCCGCCACCGTCGCCACCACCACCACCGTCGCCGCCACTGCCGCCGCCGCTGCCGCCGCCGCCACCACTGCCGCCGCCGCCGCCGCCGCCGCCGCTGCCGCCGCCGCCGCTGCTGAGGGTCCCTCACAAGGGGCCCGGGAGGGGGCTGAAATGGAGGAGTAATGGCTCCGCCTTTACGCCTCCTCCAGGCGAATATCAACCACTGCGCCTGCGCTCAGGACCTGTTGCTCCAGAGCATGGCGCAGTGGTCGATTAATATCGCCGTGGTCGCTGAGCCGTACTTTGTCCCGCCCAGGGATAACTGGGTGGAGGACCTTAGCGGCTCAGTGGCCATAATTTCGTCGGCTGCCGCCGGTACCCCGTCCCTCGAAGGTGTCACGAAGGGACAGGGGTGCGTAGCAGCACGGTTCGGAGAGATTGTGGTAGTGGGAGTCTACTTCTCTCCGAGCCGAACTCTCGCCGAGTTCCAGAACTCTTTAACAGAGTTGGGTGTCGTCGTCGCCAGAAGCCATCCTTTCTCCGTGCTAGTGCTCGGGGACTTCAACGCCAAGAATGTGGCCTGGGGTTCCCGTTGCACGGATGTGCGGGGCAGGATGGTAGAGGACTGGGCTCTGGAAACAGGCCTGGTCGCCGTGAATCGGGGTTCTGTCCCTACGTGTGTGCGGATGCGGGGCGAGTCGGTAGTGGACATCACGTTCGCCAGCCCCGCTCTGTCACAGCGTGTCATCGACTGGCGCGTCATGGAGGAGGTGGAGACCTACTCCGATCACCGGTATATCCGGTTCGATGTCTCCACCCAGACCTCTAGCGCGCTGGTCCGACAGGCCCCGAGTGGTCCGCGTTGGGCGCTGAAGCAGCTGGACCGGGAGCTCCTCCTGGAAGCCTCGATCGTGCAGGCCTGGGTGTCTTCACCGGACAGGCCTGCTGATATTGACGATGAGGCGGAGTGGTTCCGGGAGGCCATGTCCGAGATCTGCGACGTGGCAATGCCCCGAGTCCGGCCAGGATGCGCCCGACGTCGGGTGTACTGGTGGTCGCAGGAGGTGGAGGCGTTGCGCAAGGCGTGCGTCGACGCGCGACACCGGTACACCAGGCACCGCAGGCGCCGCATCCGCCCTCCGGATGCGGAAGCCACAGAGGCGGAGCTGTACGAGGGGTACAGAGCGGCGAAGACCGCCCTCCGAGAGGCTATCCAGCGGGCCAAGGCCACGGCCCGCGAGGAGATGCTGGAGACTCTGAACAGAGATCCATGGGGGCGCCCTTACAAAATGGTGCGGAATAAACTCCGCACCTGGGCCCCCCCGCTGACTCAGAGTCTCCGCCCTCAGCTGGTGGAGGAGGTGGTGAGCGCTCTGTTCCCTTCACGCGGGGAGCATACTCCCCCGCCTATGGCTCCGCCACTCACGGTGCCCGAAGCGGACCACACGGACGACGACGACGACACCCCTGAAGTGACCGGGGTAGATCTGAGAGCGGCGGTAGGCAGGCTTAAGGCCAAAAACACCGCCCCAGGACCCGACGGCTTGCCGGGTAAAGCCTGGGTCCTGGCCTCGACGGCTCTCGGGCCTCGACTGGAGGCGCTCTTAAGCGCATGCATGGAGAGAGGCCAGTTTCCACTCCGTTGGAAGACGGGGAAGCTGGTCCTCATTCAGAAGCCGGGGCGCCCTGCGGACTCTCCGTCCGCATACCGGCCCATAGTGCTGCTCGACGAGGTTGGCAAGCTCTTTGAGAGAGTGATTGCGGGCCGCCTCGTCGGGCACCTTGTGGGGACTGGGCCGGATCTTGCGGATTGCCAGTTTGGCTTCCGCAAGGGGCGCTCTACGGTGGACGCCATCATGCGCGTAAGAGCCCTCACGACGGGGGACGCGGTGTCCCGGGGTGGGGTGGTCGTGGCGGTGTCACTCGACATCGCCAACGCGTTCAACACCCTGCCCTGGAGCTGCATTGGGGAGGCACTCCGGTATCACCGGGTGCCGACCTACCTCCGTCGAGTAGTCGGGGCGTATTTGACGGACAGAGCCGTCATCTACCCCGGTCGCGACGGGAACTGGAACCGGCGAGAGATGTCGTGCGGTGTCCCACAGGGATCGGTTCTGGGGCCGCTCCTGTGGGACATCGGTTACGACTGGGTGCTGCGGGCCGACCTCCCTGAAGGCGTCAGCGTAGTTTGCTACGCTGACGACACGCTGGTCCTGGCGCAGGGGAGGTCGCATCAGGCGGCGGCCGACGCGATGACACGCGGGGTTGCGATAGTCGTGGAAAGGATCCGGCGGTTGGGTCTCGAGGTGGCATTGCACAAGTCCGAGGCCATGTCCTTTCATGGGCCTCGGTACGGGCCACCTCCGGGATCCCAACTAGTGGTAGGAGGGGTTCACATCGGCGTCGAGACCACGATGAGGTACCTGGGTCTCGTCCTCGACAGCCGATGGAACTTCGTCGAGCATTTCCGACGTTTGGCCCCCAAACTGGAACGGGCCGGGGCCGCCCTAAAGCGGCTCTTGCCCAACCTGAGGGGGCCAAACGCCTCCTGCCGGAGGCTTTACGCGGGGGTCGTGCGGTCCATGGCCCTATATGGGGCCCCGGTATGGGCGCGTTCACTGCGGCTTCGAGCCGCACACTATCTGAACGCGCCCCAAAAGGTGGTAGCCGTAAGGCTGATCCGGGGCTACCGCACGATCTCAGGCGAGGCAGCAAGCCTCCTTGCCGGACTGCCACCATGGGATCTGGAGGCGATAGTCCTCGCGCGCCTATATGATTGGCGCGCGGAGGCACTACGCCGGGGGGAAACTCCGCATCCGCGGCAAACCGCGGCGGAGCGGACGAACCTCCGGTGCGATCTCATGGCGGCATGGAAGGAGCGACTATCGCAACCCAGCGCAGGGCACGCCACGATAGCGGCGGTAAGACCCCTCTTTGAGGAGTGGCTAGAGAGACGTCACGGCGCTCTCACCTACCGCCTGACGCAGGTCCTCTCCGGACACGGATGTTTCGGGAGGTTCCTGCACATCATCAGGCGGGAGGAGACGCCCGGGTGTCACCACTGTCAGGATCGCCCAGAGGACACGGTGGAGCATACGGTGGAGGTCTGCCCTGCTTGGGCAGAGCACCGCCGTGTCCTCGTAGAGGCGATTGGCAGCGGCGGCGACCTCTCGCGCCCGGCCCTGGTTCAAGCCATGGTCCGGGGTGAGAGGGAGTGGGAGGCAGTCACCTCCTTCTGCGAAGCAGTCATGCTAGCGAAGGAGGTGGCGGGGTGGGCGAGGGAACGCGCCTTGCGCACCTCACGCCTCAGCCGCCGCGGGAGACGCTCCGGGCGTCGGGAGCCGCGTGACGACTCCCGGCCACCGTAGGCGCGGGCCTGCGGGCGGAGAGTAATGGGTAGCTCTCCGTCCGATCAGGACTAGGCCCGTGCCGGACGGCGTGTTCGTGTTCCACGCGCGCCTCAAAGAGATGTCAGCAAGTGACGGGGCCCCACAGGGCCGAAGCCTGCCAGGGTAGCGGGACCATCCGAAAGGGTTTACCGCTGCCCTGGAACATAAAGGGCTAAGGAAGGAACACGGGTGGGTTTTAGTCAGTAAAAGTCTGACACTCCCTTCTGCTCCACCCAGAGCGGAAGGAGTCATTTGATGATTTCCCATCCTCAAAAAAAAAAAAAAAAAAAGCATAAAATAAATTAGGAAGTATCTTACAGATTATGTGTTGATTTATAGGATGTTTAGAGCAATGTTTATTCAAAAGACCCATTATTTAGTCTGGCTTGTTGTTTTTAGAGTTTCGTACCTGAAAAGAAAAATACGGAACCCTCACGGACGGACAATGAAGTGACTTCGTTGTCCATCCGTCTGTCTGACTGTCACTTGACTGTTTTTTTTTAACCTACTCCCAAAAATTTTACTCAAAATATTAAGGAACTTCAAAAGTTTATGATAACAACGCTTCACACACTATCACCCTGCTAAATATTAATATCGTGATGTCTTTATATTGCGTATGTAGAGCCCTACAGGTGCGGAACATGACTCATTACGGCTCAAGAGATAAGTCCTTTGTTTACCACAAGCATTTATTTACCAAACGCTTATGTTGGCAGCTCCTGCTGTACTTGGAAAGCAATAAAAACCTTAGGAATATCCTCTTAAAATGTGTTTGTTTTCTACCGCGAGTAAACAAAGTTATAACAGTGTTTAATAGAATTATGAGAGAGATAGGTAATGTTTTGTTGGTTCATTTATGATTGAACTTATGTACGCATTGCCATAATTTTGTGAACCGAGACAGCTAAATTGGTGAAATTAGCGTGATTGTAACTACATATTACAGTTATAAAATAAGTGCCTTACGTCTGATTGGGAGTCATTCACTGGAATTAGAGCTTCTGACGGCTCTCGTTAGTTAGTCTGTAACAAGAAAAACAAACCCTTTTCTCGAAGCTGGAATCTATAGGAGGTTTTTGTATTTCATACCCTAAACCCATACCAAATATCAATCAACTCAGCCTGTCTCAGTCCACTGCTGGACATAGTCCCAGGCTGCGCCACAAAACCTTGTCCTCCACCTTCCGCATAAAATGCATTCCAGCCACCTTCTTGAGGTCGGCTGTCCATCTAGCTGAGAAGGCGACTCACGCTACGCTTGCCGATACGCGGAGAACTGAAAAAGAAACGAAAAAAAACGAATAAATTGTCAACAAGCAAAGCCCCACTATTTACCTAGTCTCAAAAAGTATAATCACGTACTTACAGAACCGTCTCAGGCATTGTTTGATACACGATTTACATACTTATATTGCCAAAGTTATTTTCTTCTTTGAATTTACGTACACACTGCTGAAGTTTGACGCGAGAACGAGCGAAAATAACACCTCGAGATTCAGCTGGCAACATTTCGATAACAGTTAATATAAAATGCGTGATTGTGTGAGGGAAAATACGTGCTTCAAGGAGGCGGGTAAACGAGGTTTGTACGCGAGATACCTTATTCAAAAACCTATATTAATTCAGAGCGGATCTCATTATAGCTGTACCAAATTAAATTGGAGGCGTGTGATCATTCGTGCGATGAGCACCGACCGTGTGTTAGCTCTGCCCGTAATGAGACGGAGTTTACTTTGCACTCAACTCGAACATTTTTGTATTTATTTTGAAGCTCACTCGACCACATCAAAAGATTTCTTGGTTTCAAACGTAATCTAGCATCATACCATAATCAGCCTATAATGTTCCCACTAGTGGGACACAGGCCACTTTTGTGAGAGGGAGTGAGCCTCTGGACTCGTGTGGTGTTGTAAACCACACGGGCCCAGTGCGGATTGGTCGGTATCAATGTCTTCGATTTTTTTGTTTCTAGGACATGCCGGTTTCCTCACGATGTTTTCCTTCACCGTTTTGAGAGCTGTGGTGATGAAATAATTTACACAAAGTGAAGTGCCTGCTTAGGTTCGAACCCATGACCTACAACTCGTACGTCTCGGCCTTTACCACTGGGACTGTAATCTATCTTTTGTTATTATAAAAAGTTGAGTCTAGTAAATAGTTTCTACAAATTGAATCTGAGAAAAAGTTCGCGCTGGTTTATGAAATATTCTGTATTTCAAAGATCGAACGTGGTTGGAGGAAAATGAATAGTTTCAGAAGACAAATGACAAAGTATCTCTCGGCAGGCAAAGAAACATTATTCAAGTATTTTTATTTTGAGTCGTAAATCTTTTTTTTAACTTTTCCATTTTCAATCTTATAAATCTTCAAACATTAAATTCGTATTGTCACAATACTTTTGTTACTGTCAGTAGATTTTTGCCCCCAGTATGGAATCAATCAAACCTTTGCATAATCATAATCATTTATTTGTCGAAATATGGTACATTATTATGGTCTTAAGATTAGTCAATGGTAATAATATCATCACATTCTGCCAAGAATGGCGTGTAATTATTACTTACAGTGTCGACCAAAAGTCCATAGGCAATCTTACCAAGCAATACCTTGACGTTTAATTTGACTCACGTCCTTCTAGTTTCAAGAAAATAAACACATTATCGTCAAGAAGTCATTGTAGTTCATAATTTCAACGTTATAATAAAGAGTCAAGATGGCCTAGCGGTTAAGCGCGTGAAGATAGATGCGTGAATCAGTGAGACGTGTGTTACAATCTCACGCAGTACTTCGACTTTTTGTAAGTTTTTACTCGATTGGAAGTAATGAGAAAGAAATTTCATATTCTGTATCTTGTTCGCTTTGTTCACACATGTCATAAAGTTAGAAAGGTAGATCATAGAAAACTAAATAAAGAATTCAGATTTCTGTGAGGTAGACATTAGTTTTATGCATAGTTAACTTGGTCGGAATAAACGTTTCGTTTGGTTGTGATTGCTTAGCCCAAACAGCTACCAGCCCAGCACATGTTACATTTGCGCGAATTTTAGTAATGCAATGGTAAGAACGTCGCCACTATAATAATAATAAATTCATTTATTTCAGGTAAATACACCCATTAATAGAACACATATTAAAATCAACACAAATCAAATTAGACGAAAACAATAAATCAAACAAAAAATTATAATCACGATAAATATAAGTATATAATATAAGAATAATCCAAACTAATATTATAAATGCGAAAGTAACTCTGTCTGTCTGTCTGTCTGTCTTTGCTTCACGCCTAAACTACTGAACCGATTTGTGTGAAATTTGGTACAGACATAGTTTGGAACTTGAGAATGGACATAGGATAGTTTTTATTACAAAAAATAAAAAATAAAATAAAATTTATTCAGGACATACAGCGCCATCTATTGGTCAAGAGTCGGTGTCATCTATTGGTGAAGTCACTATTCCACGCGAACGAAGTCGCGGGCAAAAGCTAGTTATTAAATAATATAAATTAAATTAAAATTATAAAATTAAATTAGCATAATAAAATAAAATAAAAATACTATGACGCGTATTCTAAATTTGACAACACGGTTAGCGCAGTGGCTGAGCGATCGGACTGCTGCGCTGCATGTCGCGGGTTCGATTCCCGCACGGAACAAATATTTGTATGACCTACATGTATTTGTTCTGAGTCTGGGTGTTTTTCTATCTATAATATGTATGTATTTACAAAAAAAAATAGGATATAAGTAGTTTATCAGCCATCTTGTTACCATAACACAAGCATTAGGTGGTTTAGCTTGGGACTAGATGGCGCTGTGTGAAATGTCCAGGGATATTATTATTATTAAATGCAACAGAAATATAATGTTATTTCACTCATACACGCACACGCACTGGCGGTATCGTGCTCGCACAGTTCATAGCAATGGAGTCTTTAGCACGCTACTGGAGTTTCGAGCGTTACTGTAAGTACATAGATTTATTACGAAAAATAATCATGAACACACAATTTATTTATGATGTCAAAGTATAATTAAATGTCAGAGTAAGTTTTAATACTTACTCTGAAATTTAATCATACTTTGAGTAGGATAAGTATCATTCAAATAAGTGCTTAAATTTCTTATTAAATCCATTTAAATTGATTAAGCACCTACTGATTTTGGAATTTTGTTATAAACTTGCAAGGTTATGCAGCATAATATGTTTTTCCACATTAGGGCTGTTTTGGCTTTCCGTCCCAAAGTTTATCAGTATCTGATAACTGAGGAAACAAAACAATTACGTAGGAAAAAAGTAATCTCTACAAAAATAGTATTTCTTCTTTCTCCCACTAGCGGGAGTCATAACACCTAACTATTACCGTTCTCATTTCATCATAATATATTTGAAACGCTTTATTTTCTTTATATTACGCGTGTTGAAGGAAAGCTTAGACCTAATTCTGTTAGTTAATGATTGCAATAACCAGATTTGGGCCACGCAAAATGACTGCTACAATATTTCTTTTCCCTAGCGACACGTTCATTATGACTAAGTATATATGCGTACATATTGTATATAAAATATGGCTGTACACTACTTTTTGATGCATACTGTACATCCATATTTTCTTTTGTAAATTGTATTGATATTATATTAATATGTAGACAATCAAATGAATTCTTGCTGACGTTATAACGTCAGCAAGAATTCATTTGATTGCCTACAATTTATGTTCCATTCTTACGACCGCAACTTACGAGTTTGTAGGCCATAAGTTCGAACCCTGCAGACAGACACTTTATGTAAGTTGTTTCATCACCACTGCTCTCAAATCGGTGACGAAAAACATCGTGAGGAAATCGGAATATCCTAGAACCAAAAATTCGAAGGCATGTAACATCTACCAACCCACACTGGGCCCGCGTGGCGGATTATGGCCCATTCCCTCTCACCGAGAGGAGGCCTATGTGGGACACAGGCAGAGGGGCCATTATAAGCTAATTATGATGATTCAAAAATATAATCCACTACCAAATAATAGAACTGATTAAATATAAGCCTACGTAAAATGTACATAATATTATAACCACAAACAAGTTTTACCAATGAGATAGGTAATACGATAGCAATGCTGGTAATCGAAATATCATTATATCAATGAAGTACATAATGAAGTGGATTCTCGCGTGAACATTATTTGATTGGCCTGAATACGGACAATCAGTCCATAGGAAAATAATACGGTACGAGAAAAACATTTTCCAAATGAATTCGAAATATTTATACAATTTTTTTTTTGTTACAAATACGATGTGCTAAAATAGTTTAAACATGCCAAATTAATAGTTTATTACGAGCATAATAAATATACTGACATTTCGTTGACTGGTATTTGATATTTTCCTTGAGTGGCTCGTCGCTAAGCATCAGCCACATTGGACGTTAAGCTACGCTTGCCGCGGTCGAAACCCGTGCCGTGGAAAGCACGTTAAGCTATTGATCCCGGCTGTCATTCGTGGATCTTTACGGGTCGTCAGAAACCCGAAAGTCTGACAAACAGTCGTAGGCGTATAGTGTTATCCAGTAACTGGGTTGTGGAGGTCAGATAGGCAGTTGCCTCACGTAAAATATTGGCTTTTTTTGTAGAACTGTTTAAGGCGGACCAGATTGCCATACATTGTTTTTAGTTATAGAACTGTTTAGGCAGCGCATGCAAATAATTCTGTTTTAAGAGGTATTTCTTTCGGATTTGCTAGACAAAATTTGTGATAGCTCAGCTAAAATGCATGATGCAAACATAATTTATAGCACTTACACATAATGTAGCTTTCTACCAGTGAAAATATTTTAAGAATTGGATCGTTAACTCCGGAGATTACCTCCTACATACATAGGTACAAATAAAAATAAAAAAAATACTCTTATATTATATTAGTATAGATTAATCCTATCCATAAAGAGCACTGGACTCCCTAGATTATTCAGCAAAAAAAAAGCGCTCTCTATTGACAAGAATACGTCACATAGAGGCGCCTTTATGAAATTAGAGAGGCGCATTCTGTCATTGCGTATGACAAGCGTCTTGATGGATAATTAGTGGAGGACAGACTGGCACTACGTCTCGTCTGTATAGCCACATCGAGGACAGGAAAAGAAAAAGAGATGACATACCTACGAAGGAGGTTCAGACTCACCGAACTTTTTACCCATGTGTCTGTGATCTGAGGGACAATTCCCGTATTTTTAAGAACGACCACAATCTAATCTCAAACTCAAAAATCTCTAATTAATAAATCAATGTCAAAAACTTGTGAAAATCGTAGGTAACATTTTTGACAAGTTTTTGACATTGATTGTCGCTGGGATGAGATTTTGAAAGTATTTAGATACCTGAATTGGCCTTATGTTTATTTTAATATGTTATCTTTTGTTACACAATGGTAAATTAATATACAACAAACGATTTACACTAGGTCCTAAATTAAATAAATAACTAACTATATGACTATATGTTTTCTATAACGGACGCTTTTAACGTGCACGTCTTTCCACATCGTTCTCACATGGTTAATTTCAACACGAATGATATTATCAAATAGTTTGTAACAATTTTATGATTTAAAAGAGTGTCCATGGAGTTTCTTGCCCGTTCTTCTCCATAGGTACCTACGCTTTGGAATGGGCAACTAGCTTCATCTTTCTGACTGACCGACCCTTTGATAATTCAAAAGTGCCTGTAATTGGTTTAGTTGAATTAAATGATTTGAGTTTTGAGTTTGATACATGTTAGTACCCATGTTCGGTGTGTCTGAGAGAGATTAAGTCGAATACCTACTACAATTTATGATATAGTGGGTAACATTACCAATAATCACATTTAGAGCTGATTTTTCAATCATCTGATAACTTTATTCGAGGAATAATTTTGAAATTTTGACAGTTATTTCATACAATAATTTAGCCAAACGTTTTACATTTTATTCCTAGAATAAAAGTTATCTGGCGATGGAAAAATCAGCCCTTAGAGTACTTATATTTCAGTCTTCGAGTAGATATTATTTTTACACATAAAAAAATTCACACACAAATTCTGTGAACGTGAAAAATTTATTTGCATCGACGAAAATTAAAACAGACTTAATTTTCATTAAAGGAATATAAAAAAGAGGGTTAGTGCTAATCGTTTGTGGTTATGACCACAACATAGAAGCAAAAACTTACGACTGGAGTTGAATACGAGAGTCAGCGTCACCAACCGACTGAAGCCGAGTATGCCATTCAGCGTCACCGAAAGCGCAAAATGCGTCTAAAGAAAAGTTCACTTCAAAAATTGAGCAGAATCTGTTATTTCCTAGCTCTAAACGGGTTTAAACGTTTGTTTATTTATTGGCCGTTATTGAAGAGATGGGGTTTAGTTGGCAACGTGCCCACTAGCTGCAGTCATTCAGTATACTGCCTAAATGCGTGGACGTGGTGGATATTACGTGTTATAGTCTGCACTCGAAAGCAAGTGCTGGTCATGATCTTTATATCGGCGTATGGGCCTGCAAACGCGACCACCACAATTAACGTTCACGGAAAATGGTCACGATCACCACGTTTGGTAAACCATAATAATAATAATTTCTTTAGGGGTTTGTGGCTAATTAATAACAGCCGCACGGGTTTACCCCTCCGTGGCTCGGAAAGCACGTTAAACGGTCGGTCTCGGCTGTCATTTGTAAATCTTTGACGGTCGTTACGGTAGTCAGAAGCCCGAAAGTCTGACAACTAATCTTACCAAGGGGTATCGTATTATCCACTAACTGGGTTGTGGAGGTCAGATAGGCAGTCGCTCCATGTAAAATACTAGTATTCAGCTGCATGACTGGAAGCCGATCCGACATAGTTGGGAAAAGGCTAGGCAGATGATGATTCGTTTAGGAAGAACTCACCTTTAGTGAATTGTCCTTTAATATTTTGGAAAAGTTTTTAAGTAATATTGATTCTAGGAAGGCCATCTCAATACAACTTTAACCTTTATAGGTTTATAATGGACTGTCCATGTATCAAGGGCAAAACACTTTTCCGTGGGTGTCTTCTAGTTATTTATTCATGCTGGGCCACTTTCCCATCGAACTTGGTAAAAGGGCAAAATACACTAAAAGGTCCAGCGCGTTTTTACACGTGTTTCGCCACAGTAAAAGCGTTGTTGATATGTATAAGTCATACTCAAACCATTTATTTAGTAGACATGCCCCACAGATCATCATCATCGTCTGCCTAGCCTTTTCCCAACTATGTTGGGGTCGGCTTCCAGTCTAACCAGATGCAGCTGAATACCAGTATTTTACATGGAGCGAACAGGCCCCACAGATCTTCGGTAATTTTGATCTTAAGTTGCTTATCTGATCTTTGTTGTGATGTGGTTTATATATTTAAATTCCACAGTACAGGCTGATACATTCGCTCTTAATAATTCTATAGCTAGTACGGGCGAGTAATTTAAAGTTTCTGTAGTTTTAATTGGGATATTGGTAAAGAAAGTTGTAAATTCCAGAGCAACATCGATGTTATCGCTAATGAGACCGCGGGAAGTGTTCAGTGTGTAATCAGTATTACGTGTTTTGTTCCTGTTCCTTTCATGGTTAATAAAGTAATAAAATTAAGTATTTTTTAATAAATAAAATAAAATAATTTATTTGCTAAATCTATACAAGGTCTAAATATAAGTGACAGGGATAGAAAAGGTCGTCCAGCCGGTCGATTCTGTAAAATTCTCAAGTGAAGTGAGTTTGATGTGAGTTGTCAGTAGTGTCAATCCCTAGCATTATTTGGAATGACAGCTCACTCCACGCTCACTTCACCTAAGTTTTCACGGTGAGATGGTTACAGAATCGCACTGCAGTTCTGGGTAATGGCGTACATAATAAACAATTCATTTCATTATGTTTGTTTTTTTTTCCGCGAAGACACAAGGAAAAGAACAATAAAAATAAATAAAGAGGATGATTTCAAAAATGCCATTTATTTATCCACGTTCTACAACATGTTTTTCATTATACTATGTACTAATATCGGACTTAATTTGAAATTGAGTGATGTTTGAGAATTCGGCCATTTTGTTTTGAAACCTTTGTATGTACATAAATGTGATATGCTAAACAGTAAATAAAATATACTCGTAACCGCTTTTTGGCCTACGTCATTTTGAGTTGTTTTTTTTTTTCGTTGTTTTTATTCTTCATCCAGATCTTCAAAGTCGTAGATTCCGTCCAGCAGAGTGGAGTTCGGTGGAAGCCATTCGCAGCTAGTGTATTCAGATGAGCATACCTGAAAAGAGAAAGCATTTTCAATGAAGCGCTCTATAAAATCGATTATTGAGATTTTTTTCCCGATTATTATAAATTATTGTTTAGATTGAGAATAAAATAGATAAGAATACCTATAAAGTGAGAATGTTCATTTTAAAATAACTAATTATTGAATGTTTAAACACAATCATTGCTTTGAGCAGGCTCTCAAAATTCAGGCTAGATTAGAGCACACGCGAAAATTAACTCGTTACCGTTCGAGTTAATTCCTATTCCATGGAACTGCTGAAAGTCAATATCAGTTAGTTATCGCAGCTTTTGGTATTAAGGTTAAATATTAGCTTGAATCATTCAGTGTGGACCGTTACCGTGGCCGGCCGGTCGGAAATTGTGCTCAGTCGGCCATTGACGCAGCCTGATGATTTATAGCCGCGGGATTTATCGCCTGATGACTGGGATTTTTTAATGGTTTTTTTGTGGGTATTAATGAATTTATTAGGTGTAGTACGTGGGTAAAGTGCCAGAAAGCTTCTTGGAAATCTTGAGGGATTGAGTTTGTTTGAGTTGAAAATATCTGTGTTTTTTTTGTTGAAGTTGTAATCATACCAAAATATCATCACATCGGCTAAGAGAAGCTGGAAATATGTCTCATGTGCTGACGCTCAAAATCAATTTATTTAGGTATTGTGATTCAATTCAGAATCATATTTTCGAAACCTAATAAACTCGGAAATTGAGAATATGGCGAACAGACTGGTATATAGTACTCTACGCTCATAACATATTTTCCTCCTTTCCATGAATCTTAGAAGTGGACTGGAGATCTACACGAACAACTAAAATAACTATAACAACTATTATAATGTTTTCAAATCATATCTATCTATTATTACTTATAATAAATCTGTAGAAGTGAAAATTCTGTACATTGAAAATATCAAAAAAATAAATGGCAAGGGGTGACCGACACCGAACCCAAAACTGTGATTAAAAAATTTTTTGTGTGTCTGTCGGTCTGTCTGTCTGTCTGTTTGTTCAGGCATCACGCAAAAACTACCGGTTCGATTATGATGAAACTTGGTATAATTATTCTTTAATATCCTGGGCACCACACTGGGTACTTTTTATGCCGGAAAAGAATCTTCTAAATATATAAAACTCAAAGGTGACTGACTGACTGACTGACATAGTGATCTATCAACGCACAGCCCAAACCACTGGAGAGATCGGGCTGAAATTTGGCATGCAGGTAGATGTTATGACGTAGGCATCCGCTAAGAAAGGATTTTGATAAATTCAACCCCTAAGGGGATGAAATAGGGGATGAAAGTTTGTATGAAAAATCTTATTCCTTGAGGTAATAAACTTGAAACTTAGCAGGAATACTTATCTAAATAAATTATGAAGATTGTCAGTTTTTTTTTCCTCTAAACTACGGGGGTAGTTTAGAAGAAAAAAAAACTGACAATCTTTGACAGTCAATCTTGACTTTGAAACCCCCCAATCCCTTATTAGGGGTAATAAGGGATTGGGGAGTTTCAAAGTTTGTATGGAAGAATTTTAGCGCGCAGTCCGGTTGACTCGAAACTCAGTATTTATACCTAATATTGAAAGTAAAGAATAATGTGTATCAGGGTTTTTTGAAAATCTACCCCTGACGGGCTGAAATGGGGTAGTAAATTTTTCAGGGGAGGATTTTACTGCATGGCTTGATTAACTCGAAAATTAGTATAAATAATCTTTGAGGCAAGTTATGAATACATACCAAACGATTTTTTTTAAATTCCACCCCTGTGGGGGTGAACGCTGAACGAAGCGGGGATACAGTTTATATGAAAAATCTTATTCATTTAGTAAATAAACTTGAAATTTGCCTAAGTAAGTAATAAAGTTTATCATTATAAGTTTTTCAAAGCTACCCCTCAAAGGGGGATATATAGGGGTGTTAAGTTTATGTCGAAGAAATTGAATGCGCGGTCTGAGTAACTCGAAATTCAGTATTGATACTTTTGACAGAAAATAATTAATAATAAATATGTAAAGTTGTCGAAAATTTACCACTGACGGGAAAAAACGGATAATTCGGTTTTTAACGGAAGGATTTGAACTTGAAACTGTATGTTAAATTTTCATGCCTAAACCACTGAACTTCTGATTTGGCATATATATAGATGGCATCCTGGGGAAGCACATACTTTTTATCCTGTTACTGTTAGCACGTTCCCGTGGGATAATTTCCGACATCCACGCGGGCGAAGCCGCGGGCAGAAGCTAGTTATTAATATTATGTACTAGCAGCGGCCTGCGGCCGCGGTTTATAAACTATCCGTGTGCGAAATTTAATCCAAATCCGTTCAGTAGTCTTTTCATGAAAGAGTAACAAACATCCATCCATCCATCCTCACAAAATTTCGCGTTAATAATACTACTAGCTGTGCCCCCCAGTTTCACCCGCATAAGTTTCGATCCTGTGGGAATATCGGGATAAAAAGTATCCTATGTGTTAATCCTAGTTATAAACTATCTGTGTGTCAAACATCCAAATCCGTTCAGTAGTTTTGGCGTGAAAGAGTAACAAACATCCATCCACCCATACAAACTTTCGCGTTTATAATATTAGTAGGAAGTACGATTATTATGATGTGATTAAAATCACATCATTAATATTATGATTTGAAACCCGAATCACTGCCCAAACATTTGAAAACCAGAAACGGACGTGATTGTGTAACTGCCCAACTTTGACCGTTTAAAGCCTATTCTTGATTTACAGGGTCGGACCATGTTTAACAGTGGATGTTTACGATCTGTCGTGCACTGCGGCCACAGCTGATCAATATTGTTACCACATTTGTGCCACAAGCGATGTTCTAGCTGACGTACGCGTAGCACGTTTTAACACGGGATAGGTCACTTGGCAAGTGAAGTGAGAAGGTCTGGTTGAATAAAGCAGGAACTAAACAGTACGTTGCCAAAGATAGGTTTTTACATTTAATGTTGTAACATTGAACTTCCGCGTTCTGTTTTATATGAAAATTACGCAACGATATGTCGTCTGAAGTGTCACAGGTGATTTAAAAGCGTTACAAGTGGAAACGCGCGGTCTTTTCAGCCTTTAAGGTGGATGCTTCAAGGTAGCCCGCGAAATTCAAAATTTCTGACGTTTTTTGCAATTATTAAAATATGATTTGCGGCCGTAACAAATATGTATTTACAGAATTATAATAATTAAGCGGAGTAGCCTGCGAAATTCAAATGTTCTTACGTGGTATTTTATGAGATAGTAATGCAATATGGTCATACGAGTATGAACTTGAGTGTTATATTGATGATTTTAATGATTATAATTCTGTACAATAAATACAAACTTGTTACGGTCGCGAATCATATTTTGATCAACATTCTACCTGGCACAGACTTGGAAATTGGACGAAGCGTAAGAAAATTTGAATTTCACGGCACTGTGGAAAATATTTCCTTCCTCTGATATTTTTCTGTTTATTAATTGCTGATAAATATAACTGTGACTAGTACAAGCTCTTTTATTTATACAACCAGCTACTAAACACAGTTTAGTGTAGTGTATTAGACTACTAACTATGTTAGACTATAATTTGCCCATTGCTGGGACACAGGACCGTAATCCACCACGCGGGCCCTGTGCGGGTTGGTAGATGTCACATGTCTTCGATTTTTTGGTTCTAGGACATGCCGGTTTCCTCACGATGTTTTCCTTCACCGTTTTGAGAGCAGTGGTGATGAAAGAATTTACACAAAGTGAAGCTCCTGTCTGGGTTCGTACTTACGACCTACAACTCGTAAGTCGCGGCCGTTATTACTGAGCCATCACTGTCTTCCGTAGTGTATTGTGAAACCACTAAATTGGTGACCCCGACCATTATCATCCTTCTGGGCAGTCAGATAAAAATTTGTAGCTTATTGAAGCTACGAACAGTAATTATTTGCTCAAATTTAATTAATATAGGTTCACATTTGATATAGGATTATGTTTTACAAGTCATGTCAGTGAGCAAAGCATTACGCATCATTAACGGATTGAAATATTGAATGAAACATTTGCACTAATAATACAAAAAGGTATTGTAGTTAGCTTAGTTACACAATGATACCTACAACATACTCCAATAATTACAGTAATTACGAGACTTTATTTAATGTAGAATGTGTACTGCACCGTTGGTCTCGTGGTCGCAAGCGCGCAACTGGTCCTGGGTTTGATTCCCGGGTCGGGCAGTGTTATTGAGTTTTACCATTAAGAATTTCTTAGTAACAGCCCGGAGTTTGAAAATTGGCGGTATTATACCCACGTGCCTCGGAAAGCACGTTATGCACTTGGTCTTGCGCCTGATCTCGTTCCTGTCATGTTGGATTGCTGTCCCGTCGGACTTATAGTATCTCCCGCGCCGAAGGCTAGTCTCCGTTAAGATTGGCCGCCGTAGCCGAAATACAGTCTGGAGGACTTTATTTATTGTATAAACATAGAAGTCGCTTTTGATACAATTTCAATTTAATTGTGGTTCCTTCTCCTCGGACGTTTATTCAGCATAGGTGTTTCTCAGACGTAGTGTAATCGTTACGTGATTTCAATACAACTAGGTCGCTTATGCATTTACCGAGTATCAACGCAGCGTCCGTCGGAGTGGCGTGAACGCATACGTTAGACGTAAGTTCAGCGAGAAAGCACTTTGATGGTTGTCATTGCGATTCTTTTAAGGCCCCTGTGTAAGACTTATATCAGACAGTTTATTCATTTTTGTTTTATTCCACGTTCATACGATACCGACAAAATTAAATTCACGAACGTTCATCTGCTCCTTTCACTTCATTTTTCGATCATTTGGTAGGCTAGTGACAGATGGATATTCATATCTTTATTTGCATTCCATAATTTTTAAAGTTCTTACAATGGCTTTAAGATAAGGATGCCTCCGAGTACTAAAATCCAACACCGTTAAATCGGTTTACTTTGATCCATTTTGGGTTCAGAGCATAGATATAGGAATGAAAGAGAGATGCCCCGGTAGTTGAAAATGTATCAGAACTCATGTCGCTAAGATGATCCCACTACTGCGCTACTACTACACATGTAGTTCAGTAAAAGCAATAGAGACAAAGTCCCGTACACACTTGCAATTCATAAATCAGAACGTACTAATCAATCAATTAAACCAATCAAGTAAATAAAAAAAAAATTGTTGTCGATAGCCTACGTTAGTGGATCTGCACAGCCAAATCACTAGCTGGCCACAAGAAGTAGCGGCCGTACCATGCGTTGCACCGCATAAATAAAGTTTCGTTTTGTGTTTTTTACATTGCTTGTCTAGTCACTTAGCGACATACTTAAGTAGTGGTTAAGGAGCAATGTATTTACTGCGAAAATAGATCAGTCGCTGCGATATTTGAAAAAAAAAAAACGTGATAAAAGCAAGAAATATTTTACAATTTGTTGTTTTTCATGATTCTAAAGACAAATGTAGTAAAATGCTTGTACTTATATAAATGGTAAGTGATTTCATGATTTTGGTTTTTGCTTCGATTTTTACAAGAAACCACTCACCAACCTCCCCCAATCAGACACGCCCCCTTGCCACTACTCCTGCTTTTTAAATTTCTATGGTTCAGACTTTTCACTTGTAGCAAAAACTGAAACGTCTGATATCTGCTTTATCCCGGTGGGTGCAGGGCATCTAACCCTCGATACGTCACAATTTTAAATGGACAGACGACAGATTCGTACTCTTTTACATACTGTCTCGTCACTATCCATCTGTCGTCTAACCATCCTTAATATGACATCTAACGGGCGCTTTTTGTATAGTCTCAACTATTCAGGTAGATCAAATATTATACAGCGTGGCGCTTTAATGGCGACATTAATTTAACACACGTATACGGTTTTACGTTGTAGTTTTATGAATGTATTTTAATTTAATTAAACATTAATATTTATTTATTTTTAACACATAAATATAATTAAAGCAATAAAATACAATTATATAATATAAGGACAAGAACCACACGTCAGCCTAGTCAAATAACCCACCCCTAACTGTTCCCGGCGCAAAGGTACCCAAAACGCTTGCTACATTGCCACGTTGGATGGCAATGGCTAACCTTAACCTTTATTTATTTATTAACAATTTTATAAAATAGCATCATAGAGCAACCTGACTTAAAGAACTATAGCGCAGGGTTCATTTGCCGGGGTCACGGATAATAGCATTGCATCAATGTAATTAAAACAATTAACCAGCAAAGAGAAGGCGAATTGAAGGAAAGAGAGAGAGCCCTATGTCGGCGCGCGGCGCAGGTGGAAGTTTTCAAGTTACGATTTATTTTATGTTGTTATAATTTTTATGATTACTGGCCACTAGCCTTACCCGTGTGTTAAATTAATGTCGCCATTGTAGCGCCACGTTGTGTATATAGAGGCATTTTTTCTCATTTTAACTGTCAAATTTCGCTTGATATAGAGACAAAGGACAAAACATTATGGACACGCCACGTCGTATTGCAACGTTTTCGCAATCTCAATCCATTTGTTTCTTACTTAAAGTTAGAGGGCCACATATAAGGGCTAAAACAACAAACAACAAAACACAAATTAAACACATGTGTTTATTTATAAACATTGCTTAGTGTTTAAAGACTTTTTAACGTCAAACAATTTGTGTTTTAGCAGGCACTAATAAATACTTAACTTCAAGCAACGTTTATAAATAAACCCAAACATCTACACAGTACCAGAGCCAAAATCAAATGATTAGCAACAGAAAGCCATATCATCTTTCTTTGTGTGTACCTGACACCTATGACAAGCATCAGATTCTAAAGAATAACGCACTATGTAACAGAGCCGTTGGTCCTGCGCAATATCTCTCCGGTCGTGTCGAATTGCGTGTCGTCCCATCGGACTATGAGAGTGAGGGAAGAGAGGGTACACCTGTGTCTGCGCACACACTTGTGCACTATAAAACTTGAGAGGTGTCAAGGGACACCCGGATGGAACGAAGTTCAAAGAGAGAGAGAGAGAGAGAGACAGCGAAACACGCGCACGCCACACGGCTTACAACTATAGCAAAAAGTGTCGTTCCAACTTTTGGTCTTATTTTTTTGCGTCTAGCCCCCTTTCGCAACGCGCGATAAGGAACTTCGTTCCAATATCTCCCGCGCTGAAGGCTGGTCTGTTCAGATTGACTGCCATGACCGAAATACGGTGTGGAGTGGAGGACTTTTATTATGTAAAAGAATTGAACGGCTGAACCGCTGAAGTCGAAGACTCATGTAGTCCAACAAACTCACATGAAAGTTCCTCAAGTTAAATATTTTCAGCTTGTCTGGTTTACTGCACTTTTAGTTTACAAAGAAGACATTGCTAGGGATAAAATGCAAAAGTTTCATATCCAACATAACGATGTGTGAGTAAAATACATTTGTTCCTTGATCCAATTTGCAGGAAATATTTATTTAAACTCGTTCATATAACGACCCCTAGTTTCCAAGGTCGACGCAATTTTATTGGTCATTAACGAGAGTACAACACAGCTTAGTTATGTAAGTTATAATAAGCATAATCAACCTATCCGTTCCCACTGCTAGACGACTGGCCACACAGAACTCCTCTTCGTGAGAGGGAGTGGGCCGTAATCCGTATGTTATATGACAAAGTAAAAACATAACTGAGTACAATTAGGTAAAAAATCCGTAAAATGGTAATGATTTTGCCATCGATAGTTTATAAAAGCAGCGACATTGCTCAGCTGAATGCGCAAACTCAGTTTCTGGATTTCTTGGAGTTTTGGCTGTGGCAACAACATAGTATTGTATTGTTTATCTCATTATAACGAGGCCTATTTACTAATCAACCTGGCCTAACCCGGCCCTTTTTAACGTCCCAGAACAATAAGAGGGATTACCTATCTCTTCCCAAGGTCCATTACAACGAAAAAGCCGTTGAAATATTAGAGTGTTTTTATTATCTTAGAAGGCAAAGCTCGTCTTTGACATAGAAACGGCCATTTACAAAATTGATTTTAAGAAGACTTATGTAAAGAGTGCCGAATTTATGCTTTCATTTCAGATTTTTATTATGAAAATGCTGGAGGAAATATTGAATATACTTAGTAGTATTACAAGCAGGGTTCTTCGGATACTAGGTATTATATTAAGGGGGATGCGCTAAGGAAGCCTGTCAAATACAAAACTTACGTTTTTTTTTTTGCAATTTACATATTAGTGTCAAAATATGATACGCGACAGTAAAAAATATAGCTTTACAGAATTATAATAAAATTAGAATCAGCATTACAGAGTTGTATTGCTGATTCTTAAGTTAGAATTGATCTCAAATGTCATAATTTCATGAAATAGTCATTCAATAGAGTAATATGAACTTGAAAGAGTGTTGTATTAATGATTTTTATGAATACAATTCTTTAGATAAATATTTGTAACGGCCGCAAGTCATATTTAGATCAAGAATACAACCATAAGACAAATTCTCGTAATTCAAAACGTTCAAAATCTAGTCGCAGACTCATCTCGGCGACAAACAAATGTCAAAAACTTGTAAAAAATGTAGGGAAATTAAAGGTATTTTTGACAGATTAAGACTGATATCAGACTGTGAACGTTCTTAAAATTACGAGAACTGCCCGTCAGATACTAACATGCAAATTGCAAAAAACTATGAAAATTGGAATTTCGCGGACTACCCGCTTTCGCCTTAATAATACATTAATGTTTGTAACTTTTATTTTTCTTTATTAATAAGAAATAAAAAGTTCTTAGTAAAATCTTAGTAATGATTAAGAACTAAAAAGTTCTTAGTAATGACTACAATCTAGCCTAATAGAATAATAAGCAATTTGACTCTAACTTAATTATGTTTGTAACTGATTTAATTTAGTCATTAAAAATAAGGAAGTTGCTCGAATATTGCCGTATGACGGCACTCTTAGCAGAATTTTGGTAACAAATATATTAAGTAGGTATTTAAGTAAAGAAGAGATAAATAGATAAGTAAAAACAGAGCCGGAAACATACGAACAAAACAAATGAACAAAAAGCTTGTAAAAAGCCACTAACGTAAACTCGATTCCTTAATACAACCCCATAAAATGCTTACCTAATTAAATTTATTTATTTGAAAATACAATTTTACCAGTTAACCGTTTCCCTGTATTCGGAACATTAAAAGAACCTTTCTATTCGGAGAACGAGCGACATTTATTCCGTACAGCGTTGCCAAACGAGGTACGGACGTACGGTATGTAGATTTTGTCGGAAACTGCAAGAATTACTAACAGGCGCCTGCATTCACTAATCACATACCCAGCTTTTATAGCCGATAAACCAGGTTCTTATAACGAATTTTTTTTTAAACAGCCTTTTCATTCTTATAATGAAAATGAAGCAGGAAGTTATAAAGCTGATCAGTATTTTTAATTAGAAAAACCAGATCGTTATTAAAAAGTTGAATTCAAAATTTAATCAGATAATGACGTTAAAATTTTGTTAATCAAGTCATTTGTTTTAACCCGCCGTGAATGAGGTCGGGTATCTTATACCCGACCGCTTATAAAACAAAGTATATCTGCCGATTGCGAGATTTCTAGAACGCGGCTGGAGAGGAGGATGCGAGGGTGATTTCTAGCAGTAGGAACAGCACCCTAATTGCGTAACACACAATCAATCGTAATCGGTTTCATTTTGACAGTTCAACAACATTAATTGCGTTATTTACGTGTTGAGCAGACAAATTTTTCGAACTTATGAAGCAATGCATTAGCAATTTGCTTCAAAATGATTCTGATTCCGATTGATTGTGTGTTACGCAATTAGGGTGCTGTGCTGCACCGATGCCAGTGGAAGATGCACAAGCACAAACACACGACGGGTACGTAATACCTTTAAAATAGCCTTTTTCATTCTTATAATGAAAATGAAGCAGGAACTTATGAAGTTGGCTACTATTTTTTATTAGAATATTTAGAACGTTATTAAAAAGTTGAATTCTAAATTAAATCAGAGAATGACGTAAAAGTACGAGACTTTTGGTTCAGTGATCATTTGCTTGTCATTCAAACTTGGGTCAAGTTTTCCTACGTAAAAATATGCATGGCAATATTTTTTGAGATCCCTACGTGGCTTGGAAAGCACGTGAAGCCATTGGTCCCGGCTGTCATACTTGATCTTTGACAGTCGTTACAGGTAGTCAGTAGCCCGAAAGTCTGACAGCCAGTCTTACCAAGGGGTATCGTATTACCCAGTAACTGGGTTGTGGAGGTCAGATAGGCAGTCGCTCCATGTAAAAAACTGGTATTCAGCTGCATCCGGTTAGACTGAAACCGACCCCAGCATAATTGGGAAAAGGCTAGGCAGATGAATGTAATTTCTGTATTTTATTTGTGTGTTTTTACTGATAAAGTTATAGTGAGATGTAAACAAAAGGACAAACCTCATGAAATTTCAAGAGTTCTATTAACTTTTTCTCAAAAGACATCCTAAAATGCATATATTTGACGCCGCGTCGCAATAAATACAAATATAAGAGAGGTCCTTGACTCAAAGCTAACTCTGAATGCCAGGCTTAGTCAGGGTCAGTGAATTTGAATAACGGAGACCATGTCAAAGTCCGAGGACATTACATAGGAAGCCGTACTCAGGATATTTTGCTAAAAGCTATAGCAGATTTAATCAAAATAGGTGCTTTTTACCCAAAGCAATTCTGCCTTAGTAGTTTTCCGAAGTTCGTGTAACTTTTATAATGCGAGTGCTAGGAAGGTCTCGTATTTATTTATTCAAACTTTTCGCAGACAAAATAGGTATAAAGGCGGACCTAATGCTTTAGGAATTCTCTTCCAGTCAACCAAGGGTGGTGAAGAGATTAAATGGCAGGAGCGCTGGTGGAGAGGTCGTATTATGGGATACACTATAAACGGATGAGCAAAACTCAGATTTCTCACGCAAAATCAGTTAAAGAGTTAATATTCAACCGGCCAAACTCACTTTGCGTAAACCGTATTCTAGGAAACCGAATGCGTTAACGTAATTTTGAATAATCTTGAGTGAAGTCTAAATTGCACCGGACATGTTCCCTCAGTCTCTTACTGTTGCTCTAATTCACTAAAACCACTCATTGATTCCTTACTTTGAATCCACGTCAATTCCTTATCTAATCATGACAACTGCTATTAACGTATTTTCTATGACACAATGAACGAAACAGCGCGAAAAAACGCGAAACTATCAAAATAAACGCAACCACGCTCCACCACACGCACCACGCACCACGCACCACGTATGCTTGACAAGCATACGTGGTTTGCACGTGGTAAGATTATGCAGGGAATAGTAATTATTTACCATACGGAATTGGGGTCCTTAGTCAATAATCAATCAAAACAAAAAAAATCAATAATCGTCACTGGTGCTGACATCTCTTTGAGGCGCGCGTGGAACACATACACGCCGTCCGGCACGGACCTGGTCCTGATCGGACCTGGTCCTGATCGGACGGTTAGTTACCCATTACTCTCCGCCCGCAGGCCCGCGCCTACGGTGGCCGGGAGTCGTCACGCGGCTCCCGACGCCCGGAGCGTCTCCCGCGGCGGCTGAGGCGTGAGGTGCGTTCCGTCGCCCACCCCGCCACCTCCTTCGCTAGCATGACTGCTTCGCAGAAGGAGGTGACTGCCTCCCACTCCCTCTCACCCCGGACCATGGCTTGCTTACTATGTATATTGACAGTGACAGGAAGTATTATAACATCATCAAGATACACAAAGTAGAATTAATACGTATTATCGAAGCTATCTCAAAAACTACCCAAGCAAAGTTAATAAAATTTATATAGGACCACCACGAAATCTATCAAAAAAAAAAAACGGTGCACAATTGACGAAAATCGATTAAAAAAATACATACTGATTAACATATAACCTCTTTTTTTGAAGTCAGTAAAAAAAAGGCACGTAAGACCATTTCAATTGCATTGACATTGTGCGAAGATACACTGGTCATCATAATTTCAGCCAAAAGACGTCCCCTGCTGGACATAGGCCTCCCCTAAGCACCTCCACTTCGACCGGTTCTGGCCTTCTCGCATTTGCAGCGGGTTCCTGCGGCCTTCACAAGGTCGACGGTCCACCTTGTGTGAGGCCTTCCAACGCTACGTCTTCCGATACGCTGGTCGCCCTACCTTAAATCGACTTTCCAACATGACGAATCCCTTCATAACTTTGTATCCAAGATGAGCAACGTGCTTCTCCTGTTGCCAAATAAAGACACAGATTACATTTTATTACAAAGCTTAGCTCCCAGGAAAATTACACGCTGCTTTATATATTTAACTTAGTGTCGAGTGACGTCATAAAGTTGCTGCCACAAGATAATGATGAAAGTTTTTAATTGCTAGCTATTATACCATGTTACAACACATGTACTTACTTTGTTTTAAACTACAAGCTTCATACTTGTGATAATATTTGTGCCCTTGAAAACTGACGAAGGAAAACAAGTCTTAATAACAAAAAAATTACACGATTTTCTGCTAGAAAGGCAACGTTTGATCTATAATATTAACAACTAGCTGCGCCCCACGGTCTCACCCGCATAAGTTTCGATCCCGTCGGAATATCGGGATTAAAAGTATCCTATGTGTTAATCCTGGTTATAAACTATCTGTGTGCCAATTTCATCCAAATCCGTTTAGTAGTTTTTGCGTGAAAGAGTAACAAACATCCATCCATCCATACAAACTTTCGCTTTTCTAATATTAGTAGGATAGGATATCCTCGTCCTCGTATTTCCTGCCTTGCAAGCGCTACAGCTGTACATGAGGTCCTGGGTTCGATTCCCGAGTCGGGCAAAGTGTTATTGTATTACAGGGTTGATGGCAATAGGACCATAGAGGGACTTGTGGTTAAGTAATAACAGCCGCACGGGTCGATCGATCAGGTTAAGTTAAGCTTGCCGCGGTTTGACCGTGGATGGGTGACTATCTTTACATACCAAGACCGTGCCTCGGAAAGCACGTTAAACTGCTGATCCGGGCTGTCATTCGTGAATCTTTGACAGTCGTTATGGGTTGTCAGTAGCCCGAAAGTCTGACAACCAGTCTTATCAAGGGGTTTCGCATTACGCAGTAACTGGGTTGTGGAGGTCAGATAGGCAGTCGCTCCATGTTGCTGCATCCGGTTAGACTGGAAGCCGACCCCAACATAGTTGGGAAAAGGCTAGGCAGATGATGGATCGCCCCTTATTATATGACTTAAATATAACTGCCGAAATGTGGGTGAACTACAGGTAGACTTCTGTCGTACTCTTCTGGGCATATATATACAGTCGTGATGTTACGTTACCTAATAGTTTCATTGCTCACTCGCCTCTTAAACATGAAGTGGGTCTATTCAAAGTCAAAATTGTGTGACACATTTCAAGACAATGAAATTAGACCAAATGTCTATAGTACACAAATTTGTTCTAAGTGAAGTTGCCTTTGTGAGAAAACTAAGTTTTACCTACCTAAGTTTAGAAATCCAAGGGTATACAGAGTTGAATTAATTTGTCTCAGAGCCCACAAATAATAGCCGGCTTTATTATTTTATTGTTGAAATAAACTGGGGCATTTAAGGATTTGTAGGTACGGCCTAAAGGATATTGATGACAGAGAAAGGGAGGCATAAAACCCTGATTTGTGTTGCGTTTCAGAATAAATGTGTCTAGAACCAGGAAGAGGAAGGCCATTTAAGGTCTTATCTTATATTCACGTACCCTTAATTTATGTTTAGTATTAAACCATAAATAACACGCAATAAGACCTCATTTTGAATGTATCTTTTTAAAGAGGAATCTTGGAGGGGCTCATGGCTGAGTAATAAAATAGCCGTATGGGTCAATCTTCAAGGTTAAACAACGCTTGCTGAGGTCGGTCCGTAGATCCATCCGTTACATTCCGACATCCTTCCAACCAACCACCAACCGCGTCCAACAGCATCTGTCTGGCTATTAACCTTTTTGGCGCAGCCACACTATTGTTGTTTGAAACATTATTTTTATTTTGTTAATTTTGTGTTTCACGAACTGTGTCCAAATAAACTTTATTCTTTCTTTCTTTCTTGTTCTTTCTTCCGAGCCTCGGAAAGCACATTAAGTAGTGGCCCCAGCTGTCATTCGTTGATCGTTGTCGATACGGAGAAGCCCAAAAGTCTGGCCACCAGTCTTGCCAAGGGGTATCCTGTTACTCAGTAACTGGGTTGTGGAGGTCAGATAGGCAGTCGCTCCGTGTAAAATACTGGTATTGAGCTGCATCCGGTTAGACTGGAACCCGACCCCAACATAGGGAAAAGGTTCGACAGATTAACTGTTTAGTATTAAATCATAAATAGATTTATACGCATACTAAGACTACATTTTTAATATTCTTTGTTACACAGGAATCTCGGATACTTTGGCAACAAAACCTAGAAGTTCCCTAGATGAACGGTGGTCGTCATGTAACGGCCGTCATAAAAATCTGTCATTTTCACCAGTATTAATTTATTATTCACGAAATCCACAGCTCTTTGAAGTTTTATCTTAAAATATATAAACTAGTCTTACAGCCAATTAAGAATTTGCAATAGCTATAGAATACATGCAACAGCAACAAACATACAGAATGAAGTGAACTGCTAGCACCATATATATAAGCATTGCTAAGTGTACAGTGTGGGTGAGTGTGTTGGAGTGTGCACGAGGAGTTGCGAGTGGGTGTGTGATATATTTTTTTTTTCTTAAAAAAACGTTGCCCCACACTGGGAATTACTCCTGTATCGTGGTTGCGTTCACAAACATTTAAACTCACATACACAAACAGCCAGACCCGGAACAACTACCTGTAGGCAATACAAATATTTGTTCCGTGCGGGAATCGAACCCGCGACACGCAGCGCAGCAGTTGATCTCTCAGCCACTGCGCCAACCGTGTCGTCGACAATATTCTACTATATGTTCTACTGGTATGTGGTGATTGTCATCAATTCAATTTAATAATAAGTATTTGGCATACTTATAGGTATCAAAAAACGGTTTGTATTTGAACAGTCGTAATTGTGTGACCGTTTACCAGTTTCTTAGGAAACCCAAGCCATAGAATATAGAGAAAAGGTCAAAGTCCTATCGCGTTTGACCTTTATCCAAAGCCTGGCGAAAAGAGTGATAACAGTGGGTTGATTAGATAAGAGAGGGGACACAAACTACCCTATAATATACTGTACGGTTACGCCTAACAGAAGACCGCGGTGGAAAAGCCTTTGTGTTGTAACTTCATTTCTAAAATGACTAGGTATTATAAATCTCGTCCATTTGAAGGCACTCACTTTTGCTCCGGAATTTTCGAATGTTCTGAATTCATAAAATACTACTAAGGGGCTCGTGGCTGAATAATCACAACCGCACTGGATCGTTCGAAAGTTAAGCTTAGCTTCTTGGCTGGGTGACCATCGGTGGGCGACCATCAGACGGATTACTAATCGACACCCCTCCGTGTCTTAGAAAGCGTGTGTCACTACGGTTAGTCAGGGGCTCAAAATCTGTGAGTCATAGCTCTAATCCAGTTTTATCAAGGGGTAGCGTGTTACCCAGATACTGGGTTGTGGAGGTCAGATACGTAGTCGTTTTTTGTAAATACTGGTATTCAGATGCATCCGGTTAGACTGGAAACCGACCCCAACATAGTTGGGAAAAGACTAAGCAGATTATATAACTCTGCTATAACTTGCTAGATTTAGCAATATAAAGAAAGAAGAAAGAAAATACGTTTATTTGCGGTAAACATGACACAGAGAAAGAACACAAACACAAAAAATAAAAAGTTTGGGACAATATGCGTTACATCAACGCAAAACGGCCACCACTCAGCATAATGCTACGACCCTATGCGAGGCAGAGCCCCAGCGCTGGTTTTCAGCGACAGCGCAAGCGCAGCGGCAGCGTTAAATGTCTTAGCTCCAAATTGAGTCGCACGATTACGCGCATCGATTGTTTTAATAATTAGGTAGTGACGCAACTATTCGCACCAGTTTGACAACTCCACACCAGTTAATTGACTCAATCGGCGCTAGCAATATTCCCACATCTCACGCAGGATTCCGCTCAGTTTGATCAAAATTCAAATTCATTTATTTGTTCGAATGTGGTACATTATATGGTCTGAAATTAATAAATGGTCTCATCACATTCTGCCACGTGGGGCGCGCAATTATCAGATACACAAATAAAATTATTACAATACAAAAGTAAAAACATTAAGTTAATATTGAATTGAATAAATTATTAAGAATGAATGATACAAAATGAGTCATGTCAGTTGAAAATATTATCTAGATTAATATCAAACTATCAAACAGAGATTTCAAAGTACATACAAAAAACTACAATTAAAATAGGATGTCAATCAAAAAGAAGTATCATTCAAATAGTCGTTTTAATTATAATTACACTTTTTACATAGAAACTATTTATGTTCCTTTTTAAACCCATTTTTTACCTGTTTGATTTGCTTTGGGATTTTGTTAAAAACTTGCGGAGCTATACAGAATATATCATTCCGCCTGTTACGTTTAACTGTATCCGATAAGTTGGGAAACCGATATAAATTCAACTTTACAAATAACGCAGTTTCATAAACATACAAAGACGCTAGTGTTAAAATTTTGTGTTTTTTGAATATGGTTCACAACTCTCCGTTATTTGTAGTCGGAACATGGCTCTGATGGATCGCTTTGGCGCTTTAAAAGTGATTTCTCTATTTGTAGAGTTACCCCAGATTATAATCCTGTATCTAAATACAGATGATACAAGACCATGGTAAGCTGTAAATATCGCATTAAAGCTTTAGTTTGATAATCAGGAATATTGTCAGGTGGAATTGATACGTGTTCAATTCAAAGAGAACTTTCAACTGACAATAAGCTCTCGAATAGTAGACATAAGTTTTTTTTTTTTTCAGGATTGGAAATCATCAAATGACCCCCTCCCGCTCTGGGTGGAGCGGAAGGGAGTGTCAGACTCTTACTGACTAAAACCCAAAAGTGTTCCTTCCTTAGCCCTTTATGTTCCAGGGCAGTGGTAACTGAAGGATTATTGGTGGTGCAATTAATAAGAACAGAAGACTTGATGAATAAAAGTGTATTTTATAAGAGATTAACATGGCAGTAATACAGTTACAAGCTTCGTAGTGACAGACAGAGAGAGCGACCCTAGCGGCCAAAATAAGTACTAATTGAGGTTGCGTTCACTAACATTTAACACCCACCCTTGAGCGCAAGCCCCATTCTTGCTAAACAATATGTATGCTTCTCAGAGGTAGTACCTTTGGTTAGAATGTCTGCTACCATTTCACTACCCTTACAGTAACAAAATTTAATATCACAATTATAAACATGTTGCTTGAGAAAATGATGCCTTTTTTTTTTTTTTTTTTTTTTTTTTTTTTTTTTTTTTTTTTTTTTTTTTTTTTTGAGGATGGGGAATCATCAAATGACTCCTCCCGCTCTGGGTGGAGCAGAAGGGAGTGTCAGACTTTTACTGACTAAAACCCACCCGTGTTCCTTCCTTAGCCCTTTATGTTCCAGGGCAGCGGTAAACCCTTTCGGATGGTCCCGCTACCCTGGCAGGCTTCGGCCCTGAATGATGGGAAACCGCTTAACAATTTCTGTTGCGAAATATTACTTACTACATTATGTCGTGATCGATTACCAGAGCAATGATGTTCCACTGACGATTGATACGCATGAGTGAGTCAGTTGAATTGTAGCAATCGAAACAAAATGACGTGGCTTAGTAAATACGCTATAGCTCTATATCGGACGTCTTTTTTTTTTTTTTCTTGATGGGAAATCGTCAAATGACTCCTCCCGCTCTGGGTGGAGCAGAAGGGAGTGTCAGACTCTTACTGACTAAAACCCACCCGTGTTTCTTCCTTAGCCCTTTATGTTCCAGAGCAGTGGTAACCCTTTCGGACGTTCCCGCTACCCTGGCAGGGTTCGGCCCTATCGGGCCCCGTCACTCATGCTGACATCTCTTTGAGGCGCGCGTGGAACACGTACACGCCGTCCGGCACGGGCCTAGTCCTGATCGGACGGAGAGCTACCCATTACTCTCCGCCCGCAGGCCCGCGCCTACGGTGGCCAGGAGTCGTCACGCGGCTCCCGACGCCCGGAGCGTCTCCCGCGGCGGCTGAGGCGTGAGGTGCGCAAGGCGCGTTCCCTCGCCCACCCCGCCACCTCCTTCGCTAGCATGACTGCTTCGCAGAAGGAGGTGACTGCCTCCCACTCCCTCTCACCCCGGACCATGGCTTGAACCAGGGCCGGGCGCGAGAGGTCGCCGCCGCTGCCAATCGCCTCTACGAGGACACGGCGGTGCTCTGCCCAAGCAGGGCAGACCTCCACCGTATGCTCCACCGTGTCCTCTGGGCGATCCTGACAGTGGTGACACCCGGGCGTCTCCTCCCGCCTGATGATGTGCAGGAACCTCCCGAAACATCCGTGTCCGGAGAGGACCTGCGTCAGGCGGTAGGTGAGAGCGCCGTGACGTCTCTCTAGCCACTCCTCAAAGAGGGGTCTTACCGCCGCTATCGTGGCGTGCCCTGCGCTGGGTTGCGATAGTCGCTCCTTCCATGCCGCCATGAGATCGCACCGGAGGTTCGTCCGCTCCGCCGCGGTTTGCCGCGGATGCGGAGTTTCCCCCCGGCGTAGTGCCTCCGCGCGCCAATCATATAGGCGCGCGAGGACTATCGCCTCCAGATCCCATGGTGGCAGTCCGGCAAGGAGGCTTGCTGCCTCGCCTGAGATCGTGCGGTAGCCCCGGATCAGCCTTACGGCTACCACCTTTTGGGGCGCGTTCAGATAGTGTGCGGCTCGAAGCCGCAGTGAACGCGCCCATACCGGGGCCCCATATAGGGCCATGGACCGCACGACCCCCGCGTAAAGCCTCCGGCAGGAGGCGTTTGGCCCCCTCAGGTTGGGCAAGAGCCGCTTTAGGGCGGCCCCGGCCCGTTCCAGTTTGGGGGCCAAACGTCGGAAATGCTCGACGAAGTTCCATCGGCTGTCGAGGACGAGACCCAGGTACCTCATCGTGGTCTCGACGCCGATGTGAACCCCTCCTACCACTAGTTGGGATCCCGGAGGTGGCCCGTACCGAGGCCCATGAAAGGACATGGCCTCGGACTTGTGCAATGCCACCTCGAGACCCAACCGCCGGATCCTTTCCACGACTATCGCAACCCCGCGTGTCATCGCGTCGGCCGCCGCCTGATGCGACCTCCCCTGCGCCAGGACCAGCGTGTCGTCAGCGTAGCGAAAATGATGCCTTATGTCAATATGCTTGGTTCTAGGTAAATAACAATCATTTGTAGAAAGTCTTATGGCACTTTGACTATCACTAAAGATGACGAGAGGTTCATTCAGCTCACAACCTAGCTCCCCGCTAAGCTGGCGCAACCATAGCGCCTCCTGCGTGGCTGAAGACATGGCCATATACTCTGCCTCTGCCGTTGATAAGGCCACAGTTTGCTGCTTGCGTGAGGACCATGAAATAGCACCTCCCTGTAACAAAAATATATAACCACTGCACGACTTGCGGTCGAGCATATCACTGGCCCAGTCGGCATCACAATATCCCATGATGCTTGCATTACCATCTTTGGTGTATATGAGTTTGAGATCCTGAGTTCCCTGTAGGTATCTTAGAACTCTTTTTACTGCAGCTACATGTTCAGTCTTTGGTTCATTATTGTATCTACTTAGTGTATTGACTGCGAATGCAATATCTGGCCTTGTGCCTTGAGCTATGTAGAGTAGACAGCCAATGATTTGTCGATAAGGATAATCAGTTCTTGTTTCAGTCTTCATATCATGGCTGAACTTTAGTGCAACTTCAATCGGTGTTTTTACAGCATTGCATTCCAACATTCCAAATCTTTCCAAAACTTCACTTATGTATTTCTTCTGCTCCAACATAATTGAGTTTCCATTTCTTGTAATATTGAACCCCAAACATTGACTTACTTTTCCCAAGTCTTTCATTTCAAAGTGTTGCATTAGTTTATCCTTTAACATCTCCTTCATGCTTTGATGAGAAGTAAATATAAGTAGGTCATCAACCCACACAGCAATGTAAGTATTCTTTTCTGTATTGTAATATACACATGGGTCTGTCTTACATTGTTGCATTCCTATGGTTTGCAGAACATTGTTCAATTTTATGTTCCATAGTCTACTAGCTTGCTTCAGACCATATATGGATTTATGTAAATGACACACTTTAGATCCTTGCTCGTATAATTCAGGCTGTACCATGTAGATATCAGTGTCTATTTCCCCTTGCAGGAATGCCGAGACAGCATCCATCTGCTCAATCTCTAGGTTATGTTTAGCGGCTAAACCAAGTAAAAAGCGTATGGTCTGATACCTCACTACAGGAGAGTAGATTTCATCATAATCTATGCCTTTTCTCTGGGCAAATCCTTTTATGACTAACCTTGCCTTATAGCGAACAATTTTTCCTGACTGGTTAGTTTTTGTTTTAAACACCCACTTTGACGGTAGAGCCTTTTTGTTAGAAGGAAGATCTGTCAAGTTCCATGTGTTGTTCTTCATTAAGGAACTGTATTCTTCATCCATAGCTCTCTTCCAATGCATGGCATGTGGGGATGACAGGGCTTCTTCTATTGACTGTGGGTCAGACAGATTAGTGTAAAAGCAAAACAGACTATTCTCATTATTTTGTTTGCCTTTTTTATTACGTGGCCTCAGATTAATGTTACTGACAGAGTCCTGAGATTTAAACGCTTGCCTAGGCGGTTGGTAAGTCTCGTCTAAATCATCTGTCCCTGATTGATATTCACTGGAATCTTCATCTTGTGAATCAATTTTATATTTATTACCTGTGTCCGTTGAACTTCCTGATCTTATTGAATTTGACTGACTTGGGCTATCTTCCACCAGGCTGTCATGGCTGATCTTATCTGTAACTGATGAACTGGTGCTTTCTGAAGGCAGGCTCTCACCACAAGTATCAACAGAAACATTGTTGTCACACAACATGTTATTATCAAATTTTTCATGAAAAATCACATCTCTACTTTTGATTATTTTGTTACTTTTGGTGTCTAGTAAACGGTACCCTTTAGTATTATCACAGTATCCCACCAATGTCATTTTTATTGACTTTTTGTCCCATTTTTGCCTCTTCACCTTCGGGATGTGGACCATGGCATCAGAACCAAATATTCTAATATGTGATAGATTAGGTTTATGCCCATGCCACATTTCATAAGGAGTCTTACCTCCCAGGCTCTTTGTGGGACAACGATTTGTGACGTAAGCAGCATTAGCTACAGCTTCCGCCCAGTATTTCTTTTCTAAATTGGCATAGAACAACATACACCTTGCACGCTCAACTAGAGTGCGGTTCATTCTCTCCGCTAGGCCATTGTGCTGCGGAGTATAGGGAGTTGACGTCTGATGGGTTATTCCATGATTAGACAAATAACTCTGGAAGCGATCATTGCAGTATTCCTTACCATTATCTGTTCGGAGGGTTTTTATTTTCCTTTCAAGCTTAACTTCTACTTTTGCCTTAAAATCTTTGAAAACCTCAAGTACATTAAGTTTATCCTTCATTAGATATACATGAACCATCCGAGTGTAATCGTCAACGAATGTTATAAAGTATTTCATACCTGAGCACGACTCGTTTTCCATTGGTCCACATAAATCCGAGTGAATGAGTTCCAGAGGCTGTGTGGCTCTAGATCCCACATTGTTGAATGGAAGTCTCGTCTGCTTACCTTCCGAACAATGTGTGCACTTGATAGTGTCACTTTTCTCTTTGTTCAGAGTCACTCCCTCAGCACAGGCAGACAGCTTATTTATATCTGTAACATTTAGGTGAGCCATCCGCAGATGCCATAAATAAGTGTTGTTGACTTTTTCATTACAAGATGATAAGTGAGCAGTCTCAGAATTATTTACTGTGTTCAGTACATAAAGTTTATTATTAATTGTTGCTGAACAAATTGCTTTATCATTTCTATCATGTATATGGCAACCTTTGTCATTAAATGTTATTTTGTAGCCACTTTTAACTATAGTACTCACAGAGAGTAGATTAGCTGCTAAACCAGGGACATATAAAACATTTTTCACCTGAATATTCCCTTCGGGTAGTCTAATGTTGACACATCCAACACCATCTACTGATAACGGCTCTTTGTTGGCTACCGTTATACTCTTCACTGGTGGTTTGGTGACGTTGTACATCCATTCTCCTTTTCCAGACATGTGCATAGATGCACCAGAGTCTACAAACCACCTGTCACTTAGTCCATCCAATGTAGCTGAAAACGCTGCAACAAAATTTGTACTGTCTCCATCTTTATGCTGTTTGTTTGTCGTTTTCTTGGAACTCTTGCAGAACTTTGCATAGTGACCATGCTTGTTGCAATTATAACACCTTGGCCCCTTTGGTTTATCGGGATGCTGATTATTTTTCGTATTCTTAGAGTTTGTGTATAGAGCTGCACTTGCATCTGTCGACTTAACTTCTTGTAGCAGCTTCGTTTTGACCAAGTCAGCGCTAATCTGTACACCAGAACTTTCTAGCCCCATTATCATAGGCGCATACACATCAGGAAGACCTGCAAGCATTAGCGTCCCGAGCCACTCTTCATTTACTTCGAAGTTTATATTTCGCAGTTTGTGCGCGGTGGTCATTATTTTGCTCACATAATCCTCGACACTGTTGCTTGATTCGAGTGATGTGTTAACTAAATCTTTCAACAGACCTACTTTTCTTGTCAGTCCATTGTCATCGAAGGCCCTTTTTAGGTTATTCCAAACCTCTCGTGCGGTCTTGCAATCTTGAACATGAACGTAGTTTTGGGGATCAATCAGTAGAATCAATTTTGATTTCGCCTTAATATCCTTTTTATGATCAACCGCACCTTCTGAACTAGGCTCCACGCACTCCCAAAGGTCCTCGTGCTCCAGATATGTTCTTACACTAAATTTCCATGTCGCGAAGTTATCACGACCTGTGAGTTTCTCCAAATTAAACATGTATGAGCCCATCTTATTTCCTTTCTGAGTAGTTAGGTTCTGAGAATATTTTTCCAATTGCCAATGCCGGCTTTAGCACGTGACAAAAGAAAAATTCTTAACCTCAAACTATTTTACCGGTACACTTTTATTTTGCTGATTCTTCACGATCCATTTAACTGATTGCCAAACCACGCTCTGCTACCATGAAGGATTATTGGTGGTGCAATTAATAAGAACAGAAGACTTGATGAATAAACGTGTATTTTATAAGAGATTAACATGACAGTAATACAGTTACAAGCTTCGTAGTGACAGACAGAGAGAGCGACCCTAGCGGCCAAAATAAGTACTAATTGAGGTTGCGTTCACTAACATTTAACAGTAACCCTTTCAGACGATCGCGCTACTAGTCAGTGTTGATTTCATATTAAATCAGGTAATTAAGCTATTTATTCACATGATAAATTAACAAAACCCACTGTTGAACGTTTTAAACAACGATTTTTTGTTTTTTGTTTCCTATTTTGTTCCACTGCTAAGCCAAAGTCCTTCCCTTTATTTTCAATTTTCTTTTGTTTTCCCTTCTCTCTTCAAATCTCCAGCTGATCGGTCAGGAACGAGTCGAAATCCCACCAGCGTTTCTTAGGCCAGCGTCTCGGTGAACAATATTGTTGAAGACTACAAAATACCAGTAATCCATTGAATAATAATACCTATATGAGCTCATAAAATACAAAATTGTTTGTCTTAGCCTTTTTAATATTCTGATATTGAATTATTTGTCACGAATACTCGTAGTAGGTAGCTCGAAGAATTCTGTAATCGCATTCTGTCGTCGCATCTTTCACAACTTTTTTATGTCTTATTCGCAAGTCTTAGCAGAATGAGCTCCACAGAAGATGTTTCATATAAAACAGGTTTGTCCTGAAATATTCCCTCAGAAGACTATTTGTGTGCAGTAAAAAGTGCGCCAACGAACAAATACGGCCCATTCGGAGACAAAAGGAGGATTTTATAGGTAATTTACCGATGTTTTTCCGTTTGAGTTATATGGTCTTTGTTTTATTCGACAAATTCACGATTTATGTGCTAATTTTAGTACTTTTTTTTCTCGATCTGTATCAAAGCTCAATAAAAAAGCTGTTTACGTTTATTTATTTTGTTGTAATTGAGGATTTTGTTGGGGTTTTTAAGGCTAACGGATTTCGGAATAGATTACGTTTACATTAGCAACAAAGTGTCTCAGGTTGACCAAAAGACACAAGTAGCTATCTTTTTTTTACAATAGCATAAAATTATATTGCGCAGTGATAACGGTCGCGACCTACGGGTGGTCATAGGTTCGAACACCGACAGGCGCTTTGTGTAAATAATTTCAGCACCACTGCTCTCAAAACGGTGAAGGAAAACATCGTGAGGAAACTGGCATGACCTAAAACCAAAATTTCGAAAACATGTGACTCTCCAACCCGCACTCGGCCCGCGTGGTGGATTACGGCCCACTCTCACTCTCTCTCGCCGAGAGGAGGCTTGTGTCCTAGCAGTGGGAACATTATAGGCTGATTATACTAAAACATTATATCCGGGCACACATATGTCTATATTTTGTCACCACAGGCTAAAATCCAGTAAGAAAACTCTCCTATTTTCTGCAGAAATACTTATCAGGTATACCAGTGCATGTTTAGACTGTAATAGCCACTAGTTTACTCGTTTTACACAGACCTCGCGACGTTTCCGCGACCTCGTAGCGACGCGGCAGCCATCGGAACTGTGAAAGGGCACTTAGTCGCTTCTTATGCCACCTACGAAGACGGTCGGCCATTTGTATGCTAATTTTCGGAGAAAAAACCAACGCCTCATTGCCCTTGTGATACCAAGCTTTTTTTAAACCACTAACGAGCTCCTTGATTCTAGTTCTAAGTCGATTGAATGTATAATTAAGGTTTTTGTTAAATAATTCAGTATCGCCATTTTTAAATGAGTCAGCAGCTTTCCGATTTTCCAAACGAATTTAAACCTACTTTTGGTTACTACCTACCTTATAGAGTTATGTTAGGTAAAATTGACATGAGAGGTATCACAATTATGAACTGTAATAGGTTTGTGATAGTCGCCCATCTACCTTGTCGGAACGGCAGTAGGGTGTGATCGTGGAGTTATGTCGCAAACCATGCTCCACCTCCTATCCTGCTCTCTGTGCCCTGCCCTCCCAAAACATGCAGTCAAAGTGACTTCTGTGCTGCCACTGACGACGCCGTGGAAGTGGCGAAGTTGTGGGCCAACAAGATATAAAATTCAGTCGTGCTAGAGACACGAAGAAGAAGATAGTCGCCCGAATCGTGCCAAAAGCATCATAGTTCTAAATGGGACATCCAAGTCGTGGAACATGTGCTGAGGACAGCTACCTAAGATTTTAGTTGCTTGGAGTCCTTCGATCAATAATAGTACTAGATTAAGGATCGGGAACAAAAATCAGTCGCTCAAGTGACCAATTTTGCACACACGTAAACATCTACATTTCTTAGAAATAAGTTTAATAATATTAACAACTTCAGTTTATTACAAACCTTAATGCTTAAACATGAAGTTTAATTACCATTGCAAAATATATTTAAAATGTCGCTTGAAAATAAAATCATTCTATTTTTAAATTTTCAGTCATTTATTCTAAAATGAAACTTAAAGTCTAAATAATAAGGTTAAAAACATACTAATTTGAAATAAGACCACAAAAGTATTTGTGGTCTTATTTTTTGGGCCGTTTTTGAAGCGCTTATCTTAATCTAGTACTATTATTGATCGAAGTTGGAGTCCGATGTAATATTATAGCCTTTCCAGGAGTAGGTAACATATTCACAAAGTTTTCAACACGGAAAAAACATAACACAAAATCACACCTATATAGTTTTTACGCAGGGATAGAAAGTGGTGGACCTATAGAAGTACACCCACATTTTGCCAATATTTTAAGTCTCAGTTCGCCAGGTATTAAGAGGCGAGCCATTTACAACAATCGACAAATCCTGATTCCAGGCTACTGAATAATTTCTAATGTAAACATCTAAATAACACATTCAAATTATTTTATTTCACATAAACCTGCATAGGCACTTATGAAACGTCAGAAGCTAGGTGCACGGTTTCAATTGGTCGTTTTCTATGGAGAAGAGCCGGCAAGAAACTCCATGGTTACTCTTTTAAAAATAAAAATTTTTTACCGTTCCAGGGTCTCATGCTCAGTAGTAACGTTAGTTACTGACTAACGAGCTGAGGGGCGATCTCAGACCGGGGGTAAACCTGGGGGTCTACTCCGAAGTAGTATCGGCCGAATGTTCGGCCGTTTCCTGCTAAGAAGTTACTATTTGGTTCGGTCACTTCCGATCCTACACTCCTACACTCTTTCGAATATTGACTATGGTCCCGAACCAACTGAGTCGAATCGAACATTTTTCGCATTTTTCAATAATATTCGGTTCGGCCATGTGTCGGTCCGATCCGAACATTCGCACTTTGCGCTTCGGAGTAGGCCCCCTGACGTGTTATGCGGATGACACGCTGATCACTGCCCCGGGGAGCTTGCACAGGGAGGCAGCGTTGCTGGCGACGGCTGCGGTCTCACAGGTGGTGAGTTGCATACGTCGCCAAGGCCTGGAGATGGCCCTCAGCAATCGGTCGGGGATTGCGGAAGGATCGCACGTTCCCGTGGCCGTAGGTGAGAGATGGAACACCAAGGTGGTTTTTAGTCAGTAAGAGTCTGACAGACTCCGCCGCCAACCCCAGGGTAGCGGATATCCATAAGTATTTTCCATCCCGGAAAAAAAAAGAAAGATTTTCATGATGACGTTTATTCAATTACCTTGCATCGGCAATCCTCAGCAGCAATATAGTGGAAGACATCAGTTCCCATGGCCACACCAGGGTCACAGTGACGCAGACGTACCATCAGTGGCCGGCGACCACCATACACACAGACGGGGTGGTGAGACTTCTTGAACGGAAACTCCCAGTCTGAAATCTGAAGAATGCTCTATTAGTAATTATAAATACTTTTTTGTGGAACCAGCGACCTGTAAGTGGGCGCAATGTCTGTATGAACTCGTAGGTATGTCGTAGAAACTTGGCATAAAACGCTTTAAAAAAATAATTATGAAATACGTAAGTACTATTTTGGGAAGTTTTACAAAAGTCCGTATAATGATGCAATACATTATTGTTATAAGTATAATAATAGAAATTATCATTTGGGTGTCGATACCTGTATAGCAAATGATGTTTGTACCTATAGGGAACATACACATCAGCAGTTTTATTAACGTTTTATGAATTACTGTCGGGGTTGGTCCACAGCCCATTTCGCCCACTGCTATAGGCCTCTCTTTTCTTGTGCCAATCTCCACGATCATGTCTTCAAAATTCATCCAAATTCATCCGACACTTCGTCTTCCAGTCCTTGGACAACTCTCGATCACTGCCTTACTCCATCTGACATCACTGCGCCTTGGAACTCAAATGCAATTGGGCAAGACACCTCCTGCCCAACTGCATTTGAGTTCCATAACTGGTTTTCCGATATCAAAAACATTCGTACGTCTTCGGATCTCAATGTTTGAAACTCGATCTATAAGCCTTATGCCAAGCATGCTGTAGTGTTGGTTTACTAAATTATTATTGGAAATATCATCTGGTAACCCTATTTAAAATTCACGCTGACTAAAGGTGAACATCCACTGCTCCGCACCAGCCGCAACGCTCGCAGGGCACGCGGAGTTGGTTTGCTTTGTATGAATATTCATATAGCACCGCGTCCTCTACAATATGAAAAAAAATGCGTTGCTTGCTGGTGACGTCAATATGAGTTAGTTCGCCGCGTGTATCGCTTACTGACGTACTGTTTTGTTTATAATTGAGGTGAGAAACTTTTTTTCTATTAGTAGAAAGATTATGAAGACTTGTATAATCTGAAACATCCACAATAAAATAGAACATATTCTAAGCTAAGAAAGATAATATCCGGATACAGTGGATGCAATCTTTTGGCAAATCCGTTCAGTACATTGCGTGCCGTGCGAGCGTTGTGGCCGGTGCGGACCGGTAGACGTTCACCTTTGATCGCGGGTACCAGCTAATTAATATTATTAAAATAATCTGTTACATTCCAGTATTAATTCATGTCATAAACAGTTATTATTTTTTAATTACGCGCAATGAACGATCCTCGCGGTATATTGATAGCGATATAATTATTTTGCATTCAATGAATCTGCATGCTATCAAATTAACATAATTTACTGAGTAATTAGCATGAATTAACTTATTGCAGAGGAGGTGATACGCCATATTGGTTTATTACATAGGTAACACTTGTAAAGAGGGATTAAGTAACAGTTCACTTTACTGTGATTTACAGCTCACAGAGAAGAGCTCACGTTGCTGGTAATGATGGTGATGTTGGTGGTTGGTATTTTATTTAATACTTACTAGTTTCTGTCCGCGACTTTATCCTCCCGAAATTTATTGTTTTAACTTAAAGTGGATCCTATGACCCTCGATAATACTGCAGCTTCCCATGAAGAAGATTATCTTAGAAGATTATCCCCTACATATTTGTATGTAGGGGAAAATCTTTACTACCTCTCCATAATATTAATATAGATTATGATTCAACTAGCTTCTGCAATCGACTTTGTCCGCGTGGAATTCAACTATACCTTAACCAATGGCATTCGGAAGTAGCTTTTTGTTAGTGGATTTTTTTTTTTTGTATTCACGATGTCGTTTCCTGAGATTACCTCATACAAACAAACATACAATTTTACCTGTTTATAATATTAGTTTCAATTGTACATTTATTCAACCTTACGCAACACGGTAGTGGGTGGTTACATAACAAAACCAGCCTATATTGTTCCTACTGCAGTAACAGGTCTATTCTTGGTGAGAGGAAGGGTAATCCACCATAATCCACCACGCGGGCCCAGTGCGGGTTTGTAGATGTCACATGTCTGCAAATTTTTGGTTCAAGGACATGCCGGTTTTCTCACGATGTTATCCTTCACAGTTAGAGCAGTGGTTATGTGTCTGTCTATGTGGGTATTTAGTGTGGCCTAAATCCAAATAGAACGATTCACCACAACGACATAAAAAAGCAAGAGGTTTCAATTTACGAACAGTATGTTTCTCAACTTAAGTGCGGACGAAGCTTCACGAAGTGAACACGGTGTACAAAATAAAGTTCGTACAAACAAACATATATCACCTTACTTGGCTTGCAGAGTGATTACACGGAATAAATGAAAATATACCATGCCTCCGCTCTATGGAATAATATATTAGTGCAGGCATATCAATGTGCTCCTCTTGGCAACTCGGACAATGATTTTAGCCAAAAACTTTTGGCGTAGCTTTATCCTGCGTTTGCGTTCCAGATATTGTTGTGTATAAAGTTATAATAGGCAATACTATATATGAAGTGATATTTACTACGTTTTGTTTTACGAACCCGCGACACGCAGCGCAGCAGTCAATCGCTTAACCACTGTGCCAATCGTGCCGTCAAGTCTTCAATTTCAAACTTTAATTCAGCAAATACGAACTTTATTTGTTTCTGTATCAAGAACCTGTGTATCAATAAAAGTAGGACAATAAAAACCAAAAACATATACATTCATAACATGTACAGGGTCACAGGGACATTGACGCGCAAACTGTAACCATGAATTCAGCAAACGATTCTAAACACCCGGTTATCAAAAATAAATTTCCTGTCAAAATGTATGGAGCAGCTAATATTTTTTTTAATAACCGACCTAATATTTTTACGCTAGGGGGTTTCAAAATCATGTGCTGAATCTATGGTAACAGGTTGCGCGTCGATGTCCCTGCCACCCTCTATAAAAGTAATTATAGGTTCTGCAAATTCAGAATACAAAACTAGGTATAAACCGAACAAAAAAGGCTTTTTAATATAAAAATACGACAATAAATCTTGGTTGGTAGAGGCAATGATCGCTGATTTCCGAGCAAAGATCAATAGCATTGTATCTTTTGTTATAGGGAAACGGCCATAAATCCTGAATATACGTGTGTTTTGTAACGGGTCACACACCCCAGGATATTGGAAAAACATGTGTGAATAGAACGAATTTATTAATGCGTCATGTACCTAATTTTTTTGGAAAAGATGATCCCATTCTTTCGGCATTTATATTGGTCCTCGGCTAGTGTTATCCTGCTGCTTTTTTTTTACTTTAAACTCACTAACCTGAGGGTTTCCTACCTAGACCGTTTTTCCGGCTTTACTAATATAACCCGTATTTTTTAAAATGATGTACGGGGTAAACAAAGTAGCATTTTATAGCTGTTTTTATCAATTCCAGCTTCAAATGCTCCAGAGAAAGCAGCAGAAAGTAAAAAGCAAAAGTTTAATTCCCATCTTCGGCAATTCGTGGGCTAGCCGAAACCGACTAAATATTGATACTGTCAAGTTAAATGTAACTTTAAGTTCAAATGTAAAGATTTTTATACATTTGCTTTACAAAATGAAGAGCTTTTGAAAGCTGCTTAATCAAACTGCAAACATAAGTAAAAAAATAAAGAAATCGTCATTAAACAATAGTGGTTGGTGGCAAACCTAGTCCAACCTTACGTTTGCCGATTCCCGGTCTCGACTCCAGTACACGTATATTCTAACGATTATCATTCTGTTACTACGATAATATATGTAGATATGAGACTGCTTATAAAGCTATGAAAATAATTTACCGGAAAAGGGACCGCTTACGAATTTACACGATTACCCCATGAATTCATTATAACATGGTCCCGAAAAAGTAACTTCCACATCTTTTTATTATTAACGCCATAGATAATCGAGATATGCATGGAAAACTACGGATGGCCAAACCGTCTTTTGAGGTATACTTACCTGTACACGAGAACGAGTTACGATAGGTACTTTAGCACGCCCGAAGCTATAAGCTGACAGTCAGCCTCTTCCTTGCTAATGTTTTCACGTATTCATGAGCTATCCTTGCATACACAGCCCGTGTCGAGAAAAGTCTTACTTCAGTAAGAAACTTATGCAGGGTGGGGACGTCAATACGACAGTAAATTAAAATTCTTATGACGTTTCGAGTCTATTAATAAAAATTCATTCAAATAATAATGCATGTAGGTACTGTTGCCGAGTGTCTCCAGAAGATGGTTAAATAGGCATAACTCACACAGACACACGGACACACACCCCCACACGGACACACTCAACACACGGACATGCACATACACGGACTGCTCGACCAGTTAGCGATTGATCAACATAGACGGACCGCTCTTGCAGTTATAGTCAACAGCTTGAATGACCGCCCGAAGCAGTTGCTCGAATGGTTTCGTGTATGCGTGTACGTAGAAGACTAGTTCACTATGCAGTCGCTGCTTGAAGCAGTCCATCCTGACTGCTTCAAGCAGTCCGTGTATGTCGGCCCTTAGGCCCCGCACTGTTTATAATATACATAAATGATCTGCCAAAAGTAACAAGTCACCCCATGTCACTGTTTGCTGATTACAGCACTGTGACCACAATGACGTTGTCACTCATAACCTCCATAGTGAAATGGTTACACAACAATAATCTTAAAATAAATATTGATAAGACAAAATTAATAATGTTTAGCCAACGTGCGAATCCTAATAATGACAGTATGCTGTAACAATAAAATGATAACACAAGTAGATACATCCAAATTCCTAGATTTAACGATTGACAAAAAACTAGACTGGAAACGAAAAAAAACACGGAGGATCTAACTAAACGAATTAGCAAATCAGCCTATTTAAACCGACCGCAGTGATTAATGTCGATGCTTTAGTCACAGCATGTCATGGTTTGGTGAGTTCAGTTCAGTTACCCCAGAAAATGACACCATACGTATTGACATACGTATGGTGTCATTTTCTGGGGTAACTCAACCAACAAGGAAGTAGTGTTTAAAGGAAAAAAAATGGTACATGAGCTCAATGTTCAGACTCCACAATTTAGATTCTTGCAAGCCATTTTTTATCTACAAAATACAAATTATTGACATTTCCATGCTTATATATTTTTAAGGTAGCTGTATTTGTTAAGACAAATCCAAACATGTTTGCCAGAATATCATTTTAAAACACACGGACTCGACCACAGAACAATAACTTGTGCGTAAAAAGGTCCCACACAACATTGATGCATATAAGTGTTTTTTGTATGGCACCAATCATATACGAGTACAGTCACGAGCACCAATATGTCAACACTTGGCAACTTTCAATTGCGATTTTTTTCGTGAAATAACGAATGCAACGTTGAAATACGACACATTACATAAACCTATGGGTTCGAAAATGCTATGTTCGAAACAACATAAAATTTTGAATAAACCCGAATGTATACATACTTTTGCTCGTGACTGTACAACCACGTTCCTAGTTCAATTAAGGAACTGAACATAATTAAATCTTTTCTGTTGAATAAAGCATATTACAGCATTTCAGAATTTTTGACAGATAAAAATTTAATGACTGTTTTTGACCTTAGTTGGTACCTACTCATTGACCTAGTATGTTATTAAGTTCAATTCCATTAATTTAACATTGCACGTGACATATTAAATTAATGGAATGGTATTATTTTAATAATTATTACTTTTATTGACATTATTTTAATAAATTCTTCCTTTTGACATTTACATATTTTCCTTTGTTTTTTTTTATATTTCTGTCAAATCAATTAACAACATTACATTTTAATGTTGTTACGTTATCAATTTTAATGTCAATGACCTCTATGAATATTTGTACGCCTTCGGGTATAACATAGCGCTCTTGTAAATATCTGTGACAACTATTTATTGTCCCTGTGTTAACAAATTAATAAATGACTTATGACTTAGGTCTAAGGTTCGAACCCTGACAGGCGCTTTACTTTGTGTAAATTGTTTCAACACCTCTGCTCTCAAAATAGTAAAGGACACCGGCATGCCCTAGAACCAATAAATTCGAAGACATGTGAAATCTACCAACCCGTACTGGGCCCGCGTGGTGGATTACAGCCCGCCCCCTCTCAAAGAGAGGCCTGTGTCCCAGCAGTGGGAAGATTATAGGCTAAGTTTATAGTACGAGTAGAAATGAAAAACCCAACAACACTCACACTTTGCCCGACCTGGGAATCAAACCCCACACTCAGCAGTCGCGCCTGCAACTACGAGACCAACGGAGCAGATTATGCTGAAATAATCCTGTATTTTATTGTTTTAATTGTATTTTATTTATTTAAAGTAGCATTCGTTTTAATGTAAGCGAGCCATACCATTTCCAAAAGAATGTTTTATTAATTGCCTGCATAAATACTTTTCAATGCTGGTTTTTGGTTGGGAGCCTTAATCAAAGTAGGTAATTACAATTGTAAATGCAGAATGTTTGTACGAAATTAATCTTCGATATTTTATTTTATTGTCTTTGGGTGGCTTACAGCTATCAAATCCAGAAGTAGTAGTGAGGTAATTGACGACAAGCCTCCACAGTTAGCAATTTACTGTTGTTTACTACTGTATATTGTTTACTACTGTAATGGACGCTAAGCTGCTAGCAAACAAATCGATTGAAGGGTGCTTATTCTTAACAATTTGGTAAAACTTTAACTGAGCGAACCATAAAGAATTGCTACGGTAAACTGTGCGAGCGTAAGGATCATGAAGGAGATTTCTCAAACGAGAATGCCGAGGTGGAACATTCAGAGACAGTTTAGAAAGAAGTTCAGGGACATTCAATCTTTGATTGTGCTATTTTAACTAGGAACCGAACGTCAGATATATTTCTCCGAGCTACAAGTGGAAGTAAGTGGAATCGAGCGCATCGTTCATTGTAACTCAGCTCTAAGGGATTTTAAATTTATAACCTAAGTATCTCGTGAATTTCCTTTGTATTCGTTCCAATCTGTCTGAATGCACTGCATAATTCGGATTCCAAATTTGACTACCATAATCGAGATGACTGCAGACGTAAGCACAATACAAAATTTTCAATGTTTTCATTTTATTGAACGAACTGGCATTGCGGATATTGGGTAGATGTTTCACCAAAAACATGTTGATGCTTTTCAGGTCTTGTCCATCTCATCGATGTTAATTTGTACCTATCTGTTGTTTGTATATTTTATTTGTATATTAGTTTGTGTCTGTGTTTTTTTATTTGTATTTTTGTATTGTAGAAAATGCATCATACATAAGGCATAGGACATGACGGACCAGGATGGAGTTAGGATGTGACATCCGCCAACCCGCACTGGGCCCGCGTGGTGGATTATGGCCCCACTCTCTCGCACCACAGAGAGGAGGCCTGTGTCCCAGCAGTGGGAACATTATAGGCTGCTTATGCTTATACTAAGGCAAAGGACCTTAAGGGTATACACTAACAATAATATTATTGTATAATTATTCATTTCTTGCAAGTGATGTGGGGTTAGGTTTATGCCAAAGAAATCAAGCGCGCTGGGTTGATGATATCGTCAAAGTCGCTGAAAACACCGGATGAGGAACGCACGGTACCGGGAAGTATGGTAAAAGAATAGGAGGCCTACAATGCTATCCTGGCAATGATCGCGAACAGGCTGGTCTACCCCTATGTCCGGCATTACTGAGGCAGGCATGTAGCTGTTCCAGTGACGGTTAGGAAATTGTAATTTTTGTGTTTGTTTATGAATTTTGAATAAGTTAAATTTAATTGTATAACTATCTTGTATGTTTGTGTTGTTTTTGAAACTTTGTGCCAAATAATGAGTCTTTTTTGTTACTTGATCATACATTATGTAAATAATAATAATAATATACCCAGCAATGGGTGATTCCGGGCTGAAATGATAATGATGATGATGTGATGTGACGTAACTTGAAAGTCACACACTAAAGATAGATAAACAATACAAAATATCACATCATATAAACATAGGAACGCGCAGTTTATTAAGGAAATTCTTCCCCAACTGTTATTTTGAATATAAAGCTTTGAAATTAAACTGGAAACTACAATTAAACTTTAAGCTGACCCGAACTGCGAACTTCAGTAACAAGTGAATGATCAAAGTAATTACTGACTGTATACATATAGGCACGAAATTAATAATAGTATGCTTCCATAAACAATGTAGAAAACCGCATAGAACCGTGCTTTTGATGTAACGAACTCTTTGGCGTTCCGTTATTTATTTTAAGGGCCTTAGCACACCTCCGTCGCGAAAATAATGATGGGAAACCGCTTAACAATTTCTGTTGCGAAATATTACTTACTACATTATGTCGTGATCGATTAGCAGAGCAATGATGTTCCACTGACGATTGATACGCATGAGTGAGTCAGTTGAATTGTAGCAATCGAAACAAAATGACGTGGCTTAGTAAATACACTATAGCTCTATATCGGACGTCTTTTTTTTTTTCTGGATGGGAAATCGTCAAATGACTCCTCCCGCTCTGGGTGGAGCAGAAGGGAGTGTCAGACTCTTACTGACTAAAACCCACCCGTGTTTCTTCCTTAGCCCTTTATGTTCCAGAGCAGTGGTAACCCTTTCGGACGTTCCCGCTACCCTGGCAGGCTTCGGCCCTATCGGGCCCCGTCACTCATGCTGACATCTCTTTGAGGCGCGCGTGGAACACGTACACGCCGTCCGGCACGGGCCTAGTCCTGATCGGACGGAGAGTTACCTATTACTCTCCGCCCGCGTCTACGGTGGCCAGGAGTCGTCACGCGGCTCCCGACGCCCGGAGCGTCTCCCGCGGCGGCTGAGGCGTGAGGTGCGCAAGGTGCGTTCCTTCGCCCACCCCGCCACCTCCTTCGCTAGCATGACTGCTTCGCAGAAGGAGGTGACTGCCTCCCACTCCCTCTCGCCCCGGACCATGGCTTGAACCAGGGCCGGACGCGAGAGGTCGCCGCCGCTGCCGATCGCCTCTACGAGGACACGGCGGTGCTCTGCCCAAGCAGGGCAGACCTCCACCGTATGCTCCACCGTGTCCTCTGGGCGATCTTGACAGTGGTGACCCGGGCGTCTCCTCCCGCCTGATGATGTGCAGGAACCTCCCGAAACATCCGTGTCCGGAGAGGACCTGCGTCAGGCGGTAGGTGAGAACGCCGTGACGTCTCCCTAGCCACTCCTCAAAGAGGGGTCTTACCGCCGCTATCGTGGCGTGCCCTGCGCTGGGTTGCGATAGTATATCGGACCTCTTGGATTAGTTTTTCAGTAAAATGAACATTCATTTTACAAAAAACTGGAAGTTTCGCTTTATAAACTTGTCGACAGCCACAGATAAGTCTTAGTGTGAAATCAACGCGTAAATAGCGGGCTAAGGGCTGAGGTGTAACGGGCTACCGAGGTGATCGGCAAAATCACGCGGGAAAGAGATAGAATCATAATTAAATCTGTACGTTATAACAGGCCGTTTCGTTTCTGTTTCCCTTGTCGTACAATGGACAAGTCATGGCGGAAATAGCGCAGTTGCGCTGCTATAGTTTCGCGGTGGAAGTGTGAAACCCGCCTAAATAGGGTAAGCAACAATCAAAATGGCGCTGTCGTAGCTAGTTCCGAAAACAAGCTACAAGGCGTGAGGTGGTGGTATTATTTTATATTTACGAAAATGACTCATTGCCTTGTGTTCTTAACCTAAGTACTACAAAATCGGGGTCCATTGTTTTCGGAAAGACCCTAAAACTAGAAATATGTAGCTTAAAGCTATTCGTACAGATTTTTTAAAAACGAAACTAAGTTCGATGAAATGTCGGAAACACTTTGAACCGAGCCGCCGTAGGGACCGACATCACGCCATCTACAATTAGCTTTTCCGACCTTCCCCATTTTTACGTTCTTTTTATTTACTCCTTTGTTTTTATCTGTCACTAGCTTCTGCCCACGATTACCACGTCGCATCGCATCACCTACCTGCGCTATCACTTCGTTTTCGTTCGGCTCCTAAGGGTCATAGCGTAATGTTATAACCTATATACTTTCTTAAGAATTGGACTATCAAATACAAAAATATTTTTTCAAATCCGCCTGGCAGTTCCAGAGATTACCGCGTTCAAACAAACAAACTTTTCAGCTTTATTATTAGTATTAATAAATATAGATAGATTATAATTATAAATATACGCTATGATTTTTCCCTATTAATATCGAATCATTTTATTTATTTTCTAATCTAACATACCTGCTCCTTACCAAACGTGTAAAACCGTGAAGAAACCGTATTATTAATCCGTGTTGAGTTCGAATGTTATTTGCATGGTTCAATAAGTGTACCTAAACGCAGTTAATAAATAATGAGTTGCGATGGAAGGTGCTCTCCCATCCACTTGACTTTAAGAGCACACTTCGCGTGAGAAGTTTAATTTAAAGCGCGACCAACCCTTTTGATACTTTGCAAATTGTTGGCGGCATTTTCTTTTCTGATTTATTGTAATAATAGCCTGCTGCAGTGCTCAGAAGTTATTGGGATTACAAGTAACCTTTATATCTATAAGGCACTTAGGCGGATCAGACACGGCAGTGCGCCACGTAACGGGGCGCAGATAATGCGTGGTTTTTACATAAAAAATTCATTAAAAACGCGCTTCCGCGCGGAGAGATCAAAAGGCCAATTCTCGTAATTTAAAACGTTCAAAATCTAGTCGCAGTCTCATCTCGGCGACAAACAAATGTCAAAAACTTGTGGGGAAAATATAAGTGTTTTTTGACAGATTGAGACTGAGATCAGACTGTGAACGTTCTTAAAAATACGAGAATTGTCCCTCAGATCCGTTTCCCGCGCCCCGTTGCGTGGCGCGTTGTAGTTTGTGATCCTTAGAAGGTTGGTACTTTTGCGCTAATATTCCCACCATCAAGTCCAGTTTGGCAATTTAAACGTAAAGCAGTGTAAACATGCGTTTGCGTACATTTCGTTTTTTTTTTTTTGGAACACGCGGCATGAGGCCGGAGTTGACTGGTAGAAATTGTCACATATGGAAAAACGTTATTCCCGCGCGACTTTCTCCCTCTCTTTCTCTTAGTCTCTTTCTATTGTGTTCGAGTGTGCGTGCGAGTATTACGTAAGGAACTACGTTCCTGATGGGAGACCGCAAAGGTTTTTTTTTTCTTTAGTTAGTTGAATATCTACACTTATCTCTGAAAGTACAGATCCGATTTCAAAAATTCTTTCACTGGCATAAAGCTACACATTTGCCATAGGGTATGTTTTATAGTATAATTGACTACGCAAGCAAAGTCGCGGGCAGAAACTAGTACGTACAATTTCTCTAGGGAGCGCAATTCGTAACGTGCACAGTTGTAGCAATTTTCTTCCAGTGAACATAATTTTGCAATTAAATAAGTAATTAAACCTGAGACCAGTATTTCAAGAATTCCTTGAATTTTTCTTAGAAAAACTTTCATTTTCCTTCAAGAATGTAGATATTATTTTATCCGTTCGGAGTACCTAATGAATATTTTTGTTATAGCTCCACATTATTCTGAGAAGAGAAATATTTTTTAATACAAAATAAACTTTGAGCTCAAAATATAACGGCTCAAATTCGCACATAAAAGTCATCGCATGTACAATCGGAGAATGAAAAATGTAAGCAGTTTTAGGTCCATGATAACTACAATCAGCCTATAATGTCCCCATTGCTGGGAAACAGGCCTCCTCTCTGTGAGAGATGGGCTATAATATACCACGTGGGCCCAGTGCGGGTTGGTAGACGTCACATTTATTCGATTTTTTGGTTCTAGTATATGCCGGTTACCTCACGATGTTTTCTTTCACCGTTTTTGAGGTAGGATAGGTAGATAGATTGATGATTGTTATTTTGAAAAGGAGATAAGTGCCCGCTATACAAGAAAGTGTTTGAAAATTTCCAAAAAATATTGTTTCTTGACTGTATCTATTCGGGATCCTATAGCACTCTAGATCATGGTATCCTTGAATGCTAGAACTATGACGTCGCGTTGTCTAGAATTCTAGATCATAACTTAAAAAAAAAAACATAAAACCACTCTTGTTTTCCCTGACGGTTCCAGAGGTTGGAGTTTTGCACTTTGCAGTGTTTGCAGTTTTTGAATAGCAAAAAACTCCTGATGAAAAAACTCAATAACACTTTGGCCGATCTGGGGATCGAATCAAGGACTTTATATTCAGCAGCACCGCCTGACCACTCAAAATCAAAAAATCAAAAGTCATTTATTCAAATTAGGCTGAGAATCAGCACTTTTCGAATGTGAAAATTACAAAAGAAATTACAAAAGACAGTCCCCAAAATGCCCGCCCTTCACCACTTCCTAGTGCTTTCGCTGGGAAGTAGAAGTATACGAACTAGTATTAGTAGACCACTAGACCAACGTAAAGATCAATGGAACAAAATATTCATGAGGTTCCATAAAACTCACACGTTTCTCGCGCAGTATTTCTTCTGTAAACGCAGCCTTAGTTTCTTGGCTCCTAGTAATTTTCAATAAAGCTTCTATGAAGGAACATCCGGCTGATCTCGATTTCCTGTTCTGTTTCAGACGCTTCCTTGTTGTTGGTAATCATTTTATTAATCTTGTGTTGTTTATGTTTAACGCATGTTATTATGTTAATACTTTGTGTTTCTCTGTAATTTTTGTTTCTCAGTTATAAAGAAATATTTTACAGTTGTTTTTATACTTAGTTTATAAAAAAGTGGGTAATGACCGCGATTAACGAGTTGTAGGTTCGAACCCTGACAGGCGCTTTACTTTGTGTAAATAATTTCATCACCACTGCCCTCAAAATGGTGAAGGAAAACATCGTGAGGAAACCGGCATACCCACAGTGGGCCCCGCGTGGTGAATCACGGCCCACTCCCTCTCACAGAGAGGAGGCCTGTGTCCCAGCAGTGGGAACATTATAGGCTGCTTATGTTATGTAATTAATTCGTATATTATTATTATTTTAAATGTTAACTTTATATTATGTAAATCTTATGTTATGAATTAATACATATATTCGTACATTGTTAAGTAATAAATGACTAATTTTGTCTATTTCACTACCTGGTATTCAGGTTTGTTCGTTCTTAACCTGCTTACCTTACAATGCTCTTTAGTTTAAAATTCTGAAACGAATTCTTAGTTTAATTAACATCTTTTTTACTTTAACAAAGACCAAAGACGACCTAAATACTTTACTTATAAAATAAAAACCCTTTTATTAAGTATCCAAAAATACAAAAAAGGACTCGAAACATCTAAAGAAGTATTTCAGCAGATAAATATCCGGTCAGGGGAAGCGACCGGCTATTTTCGTATCCGTCCTTTGACGGAACTACCTACGTAGGTACAGATTTTTAAAATAAAAAACCAGTGTTGAAAACACCAAATCCAATTTTAATGTAAAAATAAAAATGACTGCGAAACTTGAGTGCCAATATGAAATATGAGTTGAATAATTTGGATTGTTCTGGGAGGCCTGTATTTTAAATTCTGTAGGTAAATACAGGGTGAAGCCTCGAGTTATGATAAATCCAAAGTTTGTGAAGCTCACGACTTTAGCTTTATCAGGATTTCTTTTTTATGTAGGACAGGCCCAAACTGGAATGATGTATCAGAAACACACACGTGACTGACAGAGAGAGGTGGAAAGATAATAGGGGGGTCTTTGCCCAACAGTGGGACATTAAAGGCAAAAAAGTATCCAATTTGTACATCAGGCACTAGGTATCTGAGGTCGATTATACAAACATCTCAAACACCTTAGATTAAACCAGACTCACAATTACAGAAGCTAACCCCGACTCCTATACTCCATTGGTTTAGGTAATTAACTAAAGGTAAACAAATCGTAAAAACGGTTTTTAATAGATGTCACTTGCTTTTTTAAAAATACGTTATAAGCAAATTAAATTTATTTTGGATTATTACGATATTTCCTTTTCATTAGTGTGTTAAACTGTCTCATTTATTCTTAACTACTTTTCGTAGATGTAACTGCTTGAGAACATTTTTTTTTAGTTAGATTTACATAAAAATATAATAAAGTAATAGGTACAGCGGCCTCGTGTCCGCAACTCCACGACAATGCGCGTATTTTGTTTATTTTGTAATCTATCTATTATACAGAGCCCAAAAAGACAGGTTCTCTAAACCTTTAACAAAATACAACGAATTAGATAACGTTGCTAAATTGAAGAGTACAAATGTGACGTAGCATGGAAAACTGACGTGACAGGTATTACTTTTAGTCGGTTTCTTTTGTTTAATATAAATTCACTCAAAACATTGCCGGTCATCATTTGAAACTTTTGACGTTACCATTCAAAATGCTTAATTATATTATAAAATAACTTCGTTAAAAGTGCGAGTTAATAGGCTTTGGTGAAATTTTGGTATTTATGCTTGTAGCCCTGTTCAATAGGTAAATAAAATGATTTTAAAATTTTTAATAAAGGTTTAGCACCTATTAATGACATGGTTGTTTTTGTTTACATTTAGTTAACTCCTGAACCAACGGAGTATAGTATAAACGATCATCGTTGTTTTGTTCGGCGAACCCGAACGCGTCGTCGCGCCGGTAGACGCCTTCAGATTTTCCGAACAAATGTTCATGACGATCGCGTATTAGCACGCTGGTCGCTTACTTCAGGACACTGCCTAATAGGTATTATGCCAACAACAGGTACACAGCATTTTAATTATTGTTCCCCAGGTATCCTCCATCTGGCATTTTATTTTCAAACTTCTACATATTTTTATGTTAAAAAGTTGATGACACAAAAACTTTTTTTTTGGAAATAATTATTGTTATAAACGAAAGCAATTTCAAGTTACGTATTTTTAAGAATTATGTTCTATTTTAATAGGTTGTCATGTAATCGTTAAAGTTTATATAGGTCACAACGGCGAGGTAATACTTTCGAATAAGTTTAGTAAATGCCACTAAATACTGTGTTTTGTACCTACCTATTATTTTCTTAACAGTCAGAGTTAAGCTTCGGTCAAACCTGCGCGACCAAAGTGACTGCGGCGGCGGCGCGCCAGTTGCACGGCGGACGCTGCTCGTGTTTATCTATGGCGCTTTGCACACCTACACGACCGCTGCGCTGTAGTCGCGCAGGTGTTCACTTTTAGTTTAGTTACGTATTATAATATCTAAAGTTATTCTAACTATTTTCGAAACAACTACGGTTGATTCACATATGTTCATAGCACATATTGGTAGACTGAACTGCTGTTTTGCTTATTTAATTTTGATTAAACTAAAATTAATTGAACTAACGAACGATTAATCTAATGATTGTTTGAGATATTGGATATTTCAACTACGTATGAAATTCTTATAGTACAGAAGGAGACGGTCGACGTCAGTTCGACCAAACCGAATCTCAGAGTGCCCCTGACGTCGACCGTCTTCTTCTGGTTCAAAAGCACAAACACAGACAAAATCTGGTTTTTACAATAGTAGGTTTATTAATTGTAGCTGAATAAACCGTAGGTTAATTCTCCTTTATGTATTTCGTTAATTAATTATTACAAAAATCTGTGAAACGATCTTTAGGTATTGTAAACAGCAGGTCTTTTGACCATAGTTATCTTGAAAATAGTTAGAATAACTTTAGATATTATAATATGTAACGTTTAGTTTCGCGCTGTTGATTCTCCCCATAGAAATGTAAAAAACAGGAGAAGTGCCAAGGTGTCTGTGTCGTTGCGGCATGTTCAAAATTACCATGTCAATGCAAATGGCAGTCTCCGCAAACTAGTGCGCTTTCGACCGTGATCGTGAAAAAATAAAAGAATGCCGTGTCGTTCAGTGGTTTCTTGTAAAAACCGAAGCTAAAACCAAAACTTTGTAAATCATGACCACCATGATCATCATCATCACTTACCTTATATAAATATAGGTAGGTATGTTACTCTATATATTTCTTTAAAATCATGAAAAACAACAAATTGTAAAATATTTCTTGCTTTTATTACCGCAGCGAATACATGCACGCAGAAATACATTGCTCCTTAACCATTACCTAAGTACGTCGCTAAGAACGATACGAGAAACGATACATTATTTATGCGGTGCATCCACAGATATATCTGTGGGTGCATCGCATGGTACGGCCGCTGCTTCTTGCGGTCAGCTAGTGATGTGGCTGTGCAGATCCACTAACGTAAGCTATCGACAACAACATCGATTACCCAACGACTATATAGTTAGTTTTACAATTTGTCAACTGTTTTAAACCGGTTGGAAGACCTAAACCTAGTTTCACGTTTATACCATTTTTGTTCTTTTTGTGGCTATTTTTCCATTCGTTCTTTTTTAAATTGTTTTAGGCTTTTTACATTCATACTATTTTTATTATTATTTTGTGTCGGGGGTTTTTTAAATACCTTTTTTTTAATTTTTTTTTTACTTATAATACTTAAGTATAATATTTTCTGAACGTATCCTTTTTTATTTATTTTATTTTCAGAACCCCATTTTTTTAGTATAATATTACATGGGAGAATGGATAACTTTCCGATTTAGTCAATCACTATCGTATATGTAAAATAAATGGCTTTTGCACTGCACAACGATAGCGACAGATGTTTTTGTGTAAGTAAGTTGTACGGTGCACGCTGCGCTGTTTGATGAGTTAAGGTTTATAATTGATTATGTAGTACGTTCTGATTTATGAATTGCAAGTGTGTGCGCGACTTTTTATCTATTGCTTTTAATGAAGTACTAACTATTATGTGTAGTAGTGGCGCAGTAGTGGGATCGTCTTAACGACATCGAGTTCTGATACATTTTCAACTACAGGGCATATCTCCTTCTATCCTATATTATATGATGCTCCCGCTTCGCGTCCCGCGTCCCGTGAACTTGACGCGCAGGTTTGGCCAAAGCTTTAGAGAACAAAGTCAAACTCAACTTTTATCTTGTGTTAAGGGTGACTTTCAGTACATTTTGTAAATTTTAATTGCGTGACTATTTTGTTCACCAACTACTAGACTGTACTCAGACATATTTAAGTATACTTCAATGGCAGTGGGCAGGGCACATTGTTCTCAGAACAGATGGCCGATGGAGCTGGCAAATTGTTATTGGATTGTTCCATCTGAAATTTCTCAGTAGCCTGAGGTCTGGAATCTATGGCTGGTTGATGGCAATACACTGGCCCCTTATATTACATGGAACTTAAACATAACTGGCTGAATGTGGGTGTATGCTAGCTCTGTGTAATCCTTCGGAGAATACGGGCGTGATATTGTGCTATACATATATGATAAATGTAAGACTGCTTTGTACAGACGCCAGCACATCAAGCTACCCCAAACTGCAAAATTTTCCCAATCAACCTTGAACCTAATGCCTAAGCGATAAAGTTGAAAATCTATTAAATAAATTTGACAGTTTGTAGTAGCTTGATGTGCTGGTGCCTGTACTTACATGATACACAGCGTTTATTCAGATGAGTAATGATGAAGATGATGGAAAATTATACTGTCTTACCTCTCTAGAATCACATCTGCCCCCACAAGCGGGAACCTTCACAGTGTCCCAGCACTTGCGGCCATGCTCATCGGTTTGTTCAGCCCTGGCCAGGTGGACCCGTAACTTGCACGGTAAGGCGCCATGCGATGATGTTACCATGTACAACAGCAGGATTGGGAGAACACATAACATTGCTGTCATGGTCTTCTGTTACAAAACATAATGATTTGAAATTAGAATGATGGCCTTCTTTTTTCTCTTTTCCTTTTAGAGCATTGCTGGGCAAAGGCCTTCCCCAAATCCGTCCAGGAACTATTATGGGTTTGTTTTTTTTTTTCGTTTAAAGCATTCTTAGAATTAAATTATAGACATACCCCTTATACCCAGTAACTGGGTCGTGGAGTTCAGATAGGTAGTCGCTCTATAAATATAAAATACTGGTAATCAGCTGTATCCGGTTAGACTGGAAGCCGACCTCAAGGTAGTTGGGAAAAGGCTAAGCAGATGATGACATTTATTTGTGATATTAACTGAATAATAATTATATTTGGCATTTTCGAGATCTTGTTTTTGAACATTTATTTTGGCATTCATTAGACAAATCTCGCTTCGCAGACATATTCATATTTTATCTAGAAACCAGGGTCTGTCACAAGACGAGCTGCCTAATAAACTATTCAAAACAATACTTAATGCTGGATAATATAATCTTCATAAAATTGTAAAGAGCTTTCTTAAATAATGCGGAGACCACTTCATCAAGTTAGTTAAACACTTTCAAAGAGAGTTAAGATAGCAAGAGAACCTTCAGTTAAAAAGATTAGTTAATTTCACTTTAGACTTTAAGAGCACTCACCAAGTAACAGTTTGTTAAACAAGGGACGTAGTCTTTGACTGAAGGGTTATTTCAAACTGTTCTCTTTTTACAGAAACTCTTTTGTACGTGCAGTTTTTCCTCATCGCTTAACATCATGGTTTCCCATTCCGGCTGTTTGACTATAAACGGTCAAGTCAGCCAGTAAAAAGCATATAAAATAACAATATAAAATACATCAAGGGAATTTTAGTATTGTATGCAAATTGTGAATTTTACAGCGCGTAAAGTAGGGCGATATTCTCTGCCTATGATGTAGAAGTTAGGAACGTTTCTGCTCTCTTTGAAAGACTTATTGGAATTTATTTGTAACAAAGGAAAGCTTTTATCGTTCGTCCTTTGTTTTTTTTTATTATTTTTAGTACATTGAAATTATGAATCTAAGAGCTGGGGTTACAAAGGCTAAAGGAATCATTTGTATGGATTCACGATGAAAGCGGAGTTGATTGCGCCAATATTCGTTGACTACGTGCTCCCACGCCTTTTATTTCAATAATAAAGTGTTGCGACCATTAATTTGTATTGTTACATCTGAAATTATGTAAGACCACCACGTGGTGGTTACACGTACATCCCTATTTAAGAATATTTAAAACGGCCTTACTGCAATGCGCACGAATAGGTATTGTAAAGTTACTCTGCAAAAGTCGACGTTATGTAGAGGGTCAAATTAAATTAGCAAGCTGTGCAGACATAATGGGTATCGATTTCTATAAAGTATTATTTTCTAATAGCTCACTAATTTAATCTTTATTTAAGTAATAACTAGGCTGGCCAGCACCAAAACATATACCGGCCGGGTTTCCTGGTAGAGTAGCTGTTGATTTTCAGAAGCTGTGCCTGCTTTTTGCAGTTACAAACTGTGGCAGACTACTCTTCTCCCCCCTACTTACTATCTACCACCAAAGGGGCAACTCCCTACAGAGTAGGGAACATTTCGTGGTCCACTTGAAATAACCTGAACCGTCTCCAGCCACAAGAGGGACGATATAACTCGAACCTGGTAAACTGAACCTTGACGAGAACGGCAGCAGGTTGTGGATGTGGAGCTGTGTCGCAAACTATGCTCCACCTCCTATCCCGCCCTCTGTGTCCCAAAACATGCAGTAAAAGTGCCCTCTGCGTTGCCACCGACGACGTCGTGGAAGTGGCAAAGTTTTGGGCCACAAGATTTAAAATTCAGTCGTGTCAGAAACACGAAGAAGAATACATAATATATACTAAGCAACTGTAGAGAAAAATATTTCTTTACCGACCTATGATGAGAATGGAGTTGGACGTATAACTATGCTGACGTAGGTAATGACAAATGTAAGGCACCTATCACCATGCATTCCAAAATATTTCCAATAACTGAAATAAAACAATATACAGCCAACCAAATCGTCAGCGTGTTGAAAGCCTCATTAACGATTACGGAACTCATTCGTCGCAAAATGGAAACTTTTAAATATATGAAAATGAAGGTGATCAAATAGCCAAAGGCAGACCTCACAACCATGAGAATATAGTCTTTATTTGCAACTTCATAAGAGCGTTAATTCTTTATCAATTAAACGCCAAGTAAACTGTGAAGTTCCGAGCTGTTTGCGATATTATCGTGTGGAATAAAGGCTGAGTGACTTTCAGGTATTATAAGCTTTGTTAACAAATATTGTTACCAAGAATAAATAAGATACTATGATTGTTGGATTTGTTAAGATTTGTAGTAAGGTAATTAAACATGTAGTATCATTTTGCATGAAATCGAACTGGGCGGGTTTCATCTACAAGATGCAAAAGGATAGATGGGCAGGATCATGACACAGGAGGAGCCTGAAGTTGGGGGTCGTCACCGAGACAGACGGCAGAAACGTAGGCGTGACAATTTGGTTTCGTTCCTGAATTATTGGCCCGAGAAGACAAAACAAGGAAAATTGGACAACTATGAAAGACAATAAAAATTAATAAAATAAAAAAATTAAAACATTTTGTATGCCTAAATAAGTGGCTTTATAGGTACATACGTCCGTTCCTGCTATTTTCCTACTCGTACGTACTTAAATTGTTAATTTTACGCTATGTCAATTTTAACGACAGCCCACAATAGTCTCTCTGGTCCCTTTTTTAGGTAGCATTTTTAATTGTTTTTCGGTCATTGCAGTATAAACAATTAGGCTTTTTTGTAGCAGAGACATTGACGCGCAACAATACATTGAGAGTATGTAGGTACTGCACTTTTCTTTGAAACAGCAGTTTTTTTTGATAACCGACGATAATTTTCTAAGCTAGGGTCTAGGGTAGCGGGACCATCCGAAAGGGTTTACCGCTGCCCTGGAACATAAAGGGCTAAGGAAGGAACACGGGTGGGTTTTAGTCAGTAAAAGTCTGACACTCCCTTCTGCTCCACCCAGAGCGGGAGGAGTCATTTGATGATTTCCCATCCTCAAAAAAAAAAAAAAAGCTAGTGGTCTAGAATAGTAAGGTGCTGAATTCATGGTTACAGTTTGCGCGTCGATGTCCCGGGATGCCAGCCATTCTGTATAATTGTTACCGGCGTATAATTTACAACATCCTAATGTTAAAATATTTTATTATTATTACATCATGTAATCATCCAATATTGTTCCTACTGCTAGACACTGGTCTCCTAGAGGGAGTGGGCTATAATCTACCAAGCGGGCTCAGTGCGGGTTGGTAGATGTCACATGTCTTCGAATATTTAGTTTTAAGACATACCATGGCCATGGCTGATTAGGTTCGAACCTATGACGTACAACTCGTAAATCGCGGCCGTTACCTCTAGGCCACTACTCCTGTATTTAACCCCCGGCGCAAAAACGACGGGGTGTTATAATGTGTCTGTGGCATCGTAGCTCGCGAACGGATGAATCGATTTTGGTTTTGTTTTTTTTTTATTTGAAAGGTGAATTTGTCGGGAGTGTTCTTAGCTATGTTTGATGAAAATCGGTCCAAGATGGCCGCCGCCACAACATGGCGGATTACATATTTTTTCACAACTCCCTCAATATGGGTATCAAATGAAAGGGCTTTACTAGTAGAATACTATACACTATGACAAATTACAATAAAAGATGGCCGCCACCACAAAATGGCGAATTACAAAAAACCTGATTAACCTGTTGAATGGCGTAATTACAGACACAATTAAAAAGCCATCGTGTCTCACGTACATCTACGTTCCGGCATACGAAGGGTTAAACACCAAATTACTTGAATCTTAAAACGCAAGAAAATAAAAGAAAAGAACCCCCGACACAAAATAATAGTAAAAATAGTATGAATGTAAAAAGCCTAAAACAATAAAAAAAACTATTGAAAAATTAGCCACAAATAGAACAAAATAGGTATAAACGTGAAACCCTATAAAAATAAAAAAATAACCTTAAAATTATGACCCTACGTAAGTACGTATGAATTTTTTTGGTTAATGTTGTTACTAATGTTGTTACGCTACTATTTTAAACTTCAACAGAACGTTAGGCTAATAATTAGAGCGGTTCCCCGACGGGACAACATTTAATCAAAAAATTGGGTGGCCCGGCGCTCGGGCCGCCCAGATTGGGAAGCAGCGTTGATAGCGCTCCAGCCGCGCCCTACAACTTGGGCGCCAGCTGCCGGAAGGGGGCGGCGAAGTCCCACCGGCTGTCGAGCACCAATCCCAGGTACTTCGTGGTAGACTCGACAGCGATCCGAGTCCCCCCGATCACGATGTGTGAGCCGGGCGGCGGCGCCCGCCGGGGGCCATGAAACACCATGGCCTCCGACTTGCTGAGGGCCACCTCCAGGCCACGTGAATACACCCTAGCACCAGATCATAAATATCAGCTTAGAGTACCATTTTGTAACGAACTTTAATTAACCCACCTAATAGTTTCGTGACGGCCCCGATTAAAAAATAATAGCTGTTTATAAAATTACTGGTTCGGGTCAAGATTTGGTAATTGAAACGCAACTTGTTATTATGGTAATAATATTTTATATAGCGGAAGTACTCGGCAGCCATTTAGTTTTGACAGTTAACGTGAAAACTCACAATAATTTGGATAATTGTTTTTTTTTTGTTAATGGCAACGTAAAAGTCCCAATTTTCACAAGCTTTGCCGATCAATACGTACAATAATAAAGTAAATTCGAACAAATGTGACAATATACAGTCAGGAACATAAATTGTTAAGCAAATTGACACCCTACATCAATTGGTTGAGTTAAAGCCATGTCATTCAACTGTCAAAGAATGACATTCATCATCTGCATTTGCCTTTTCCCAACTATGTTGGAGTCTGCTTCCAGTCTAACCGGATGCAGCTGAATAACAGTATTTTACAGCGACTGCCTATCTGACCTCCACAACCCAGTTACAGGGTAATACGATAACCCTTTGGTAAGACTGGTTGCCAGACTTTCGGGTTTCTGACGACCCGCAACGACTGTAAAACATCCACGAATGACAGCAGGGACCAACAGCTTAAAGTGATATCCTTGGAGGATCTTGGTATGTAAAGATGGTCACCCATCCACGGACATACTGCGGAAAGCGCTACTTAACCTGATCAATCGACCCGTGCGGCTATTATTACTTAGCCGCAAGCCCCTTGAAGAATGACAAACAATGACAATTGTGATTTGAAAGCACGGACAATTTAGGAGTGTAGTCAATTCGTTTACCAATTAATTTTCCTGACTTTACGATTGACATCTCATTGTTACTGTCGATGAATACAAAGTTCAAGAATTAGTTGAATATTTAATAGCATAATTTCTGAAACTGAAAATTGCCCATTGAGCCTGCGTAACTACCAAACTGACGAATTTACGGAATAGCCTTTATTAAGTACCAGTAGTTAGTTGAATAATAATTGAATAATGAATGATAACAGTCCTATGTGCCAGTCAAAGCTGAGCTGGACAACGTAATTAACAAACAGTATGTGGAGCTATTTGTTTTAGTTTTAGACTTTAGACTAAAGGCACACAAGTTTAACATGAAATTGTGTTAAGTTGAGGCGTGATTTCTCATTTTCATCGGGCTCAAGTTCAGACTCCAAACACGGCCGCATCTGCAATAATTGTGACATCGCAATTGCGTTGAGTTTCCAGAGACAAAACATTCAGAGTAGAAGATCTAAGCCTTAATAAATTCAAATCATTCCTTTAACGTAAGTTGTGCCAGAAAGCCTTTTATACCGTTAAGGATTATATCGAGGACAAAAAGGCTTTTGAGCTGCTTCCAATTTTTACATATTGAATTTTTTTTTTCTCTTTTGTTGTTGTTTGTTATTTATACACACATTAATTAATTTTAAATATATACAATGACATTTGCTTACTTTGCAAAGTATTCTATTATTTTAATTATTGTGAATGTGAAGACTATGTGAGTCATTTTATTTATTTTATTTTTCTCTCTGTTCTGTTCTCTGGCAGTTTGAGTAATTAATGTGGCCTACCCAAATGTCCTTTCTTTGGTATTGTTCGTCGAATCGTTGAGCTCCTTAAGTTTTGAGTTGAACTGCACGATTTCTGACAAATGCGTGCACTGACTGGACAGGTCCTCTCAATCTGTGTGATTCTTTCTTCAAAAGACCATCTCAGACATCGATCTAAATGGTCTTCATATGATCTGACTAAGATTATGCCTGGACTTTAAAAGAGACTGTGACCTCTGAGTTGGTTTCAGCCTTTCTTCTCAGACTAGTCAGATAGGAAACGCCGACCTCATCTAGTTTTAAAATATGATTGACGTGTAAAAGTGTTTGTAAAATCCTACTTACGAAATAAAATCATTTATCATTAGCAGTGATAGGAATAGGTAGTGCCTATTTGCCTAAACTTCGAAGAACAGAGACAAGAAACGGAGACTTCCTTAGGACTAAATTTTTTCCGGGACATCTGGCTGGTATGCGACAATGGCGGTTTCTTTTTGTAATTTCTAAGAATAGATAACGAAATGCGCTGCCGTAAAAGTCGTATTGTACTTTCGGTGCAATAAAGATGAATGATGTTTTTAAATAATTTTAAAGTTTAAGTGTGTTACTAAACAATGTGATAAGGCCATTATTTTAATATTATGCACATTTTTAAATATACTTTAGAAATATATTTCATTAAGATAAAATACAAATACCGTTTGTTTTTGAAATGATAAATTCGTCCTACTATAGAGAATGCTAAAATGATAAAAATTACCGTTTTATTATTTTAAAGACAAAATGTCTTTTTTTTAAATTGTACACTTGAACTTTAGAAATATCATTAAACGTAGCCGAGAGTGAGCTAGGAAGAAGATATTTACTTCGAAACGTGTACGGCTCCTTATACAAACATTGTGATTCATAGTATTAAGATCAACAAGCCATTTACAAAACGATCTACAAAAAAAAAAAAAAACAGGAAATTTTATGGTTGTAACGACTGTGAATGTTATTTATTATGTTATGTTTAGTCGCAAACTTTAAGTAAATATAGACGAATAACTTATTTCAAATAACATATTTTTTTAATGTATTTAAAAGTGATGACCCGAATTTCGGGACAGATGAACCGGAAAAAATTTAGTCCTAAGGAAGTCTCCGTTTCTTGACTCTGTTCTTCGAAGTTTAGGCAAATAGGCACTACCTATTCCTATCACTGATCATTAGTAAAGGCATAATATTGGTCAGATCATGTCATGCCATGATCTGACCAACATTATGTCTTTACTATAAAATTAACTTTGACCCTTGAGTTTGTTTCGCCATTTCTTCCCAGGGTTAGTCATATAATAAATGTAAACTCCATCTAGCTTAAAATGTCTTATTAATAAGTCTAAAGTTGAACTGTATCGATCAATGGTAACAAAAAAAATGTCCATCGTGAAGTCGGGAAAATTAATTCTAAAAAAAATTGACTGATTACAATTTATTTAAGAAAAATAATATTTAAAAAAGAACTCGTAAAAAGTGGTACTGTCAGATTACCTACTTAACTTAAATCGTATACGGTCAGAGGTGGCAGAGCTGAGAGAGGTACTGTGTATAATGTCTTTCTAACGGTTACCACCGTTCGGACGCAAGCACTAAATGCCAGTTACGATGTTCCTAGTTGCCAAGCGACTCAAAGCTTAAATTGTAAACGTATCCTCAAAGACATTCCATGCAGCTTCGGAAGGCGATTTCCAAAGGATGAAGTATTTTCCATTAAACTTGTTGCGACGCAATGTACTACGTAACATCCATCTAAGTTATTCTGGAACGCTATGCAGGTGATACGTCAGTACTGATGATATTTCGAGTTTCAAGTTATTGAAGATATAGAAATGGCTAAAGAGCAAGAGAATGATGACTTCGGCTGGAACGTACTCGTACTATCGCCAAAATCTATATCTGACCACCGTAAAGACTATTTCCGCTTTCAGCGCATATTATTTATCCTTTTGTTTTACTTACGGACGCAGCAGCTGTGGTCATCAAGTGCACTGGTTTTTTTTTTCAAATGGTCAGATAGGTATAGGTTTTGGCGATAGTACAGTCAACAGCAAAAGTAGATGATCAAAATCAGAAATTCAATACTAATGAACGGAGTTCGCAGCTATATGGCAGCTGTACTAGTAGTAAATGTTTAGTATAATTTACAATCACATACTTTTGAATCACTTCAACGCCACATAGTTCTGACGCGAACTCCGTTCATTAGTATTGAATTTCTGATTTTGATCATCTACTTTTGCCGTTGACTGTACCTACTGGTGTTATAATTAAGGAAATATTTATATGATCCTCTAAAAATTTGTTTGTTAAATTAAAACCTCAAACATATTGGGCTTGTAATTATACACACTCTACCTTCACCCTGACCAAATGGGTGGGTTGAACTGACAAACCGCGCGGGAGCCGAGCTGGCGTAGCGAGTGGTGCTGCGGTAGCGGTCGGCGAGCGTTACATCCAAGTTGGTCGCAGATACTTAGTATTTTTTGTTAAGTTTTTTTGAGGTTTATAAAAAGACCATTCATTTTAATCATTTGTTTAGGAAAGCAAAATGGGAATTATTTGAGGTTCGATTAATTACATTATAATTATTATTATTAAAAGCTTGTGATGTCCCACTGTAGGGCAAATAACTATACTCTCTTTCCACTTCTCTCTGTTTAAAGCTTCTGAGGACCAGTTGTTGTTGAAGGAGTCCAGCTCACCCCGCCATCTGCGTCTGGGCCTGCCGCCATGTCGCTTGAAATTAAGAAATATCCATTGGGTCGTAAGTTTGGCAGATGTGTCCAGCCCAATTTTAGCGTGGCAGCTTTCCAGGTGATATCAGTTATCTTTGTGAGGGAACGGTCGTGGTATTGGATTAATTACATGTCTTATATTTATGTATAGGAAGTAGGGTCCCAGTAATCTTATTGACATCCATCGACTCACAAACTCGCAACCTAATTTCCAACGACACAAATTGAAAAATATGCTTCATCGCATTAGCAATATGTTAAAAGGGGTTTATTTTCGTCGTTTGCAACCTCCTCCTTATTGATAAAGGCTGTGGCTGTGTACATAGGCTTAGTAAACAAAAGAGAAAATTACCGGTGAGTACTCAATTTTTTATGTCTGCAACATTGTACATCCATCATTCGGGACACCAAAACGTCAAACTCGCAAAACAATATTGGAAAAGCTATTTACTAAGTTCTGACATATAACCGAATTTGCGAGTTTTCCACTTATTCTTAAAACCTTAATGTTTCTTGGTATTGGGTGAAAAAGTCTATTAAAATGTTAAAAAACCAGTTAAGTGCGAGTCGGACTCGCGCACCGAGGAGAATTTACGGTTATCGGATTTTTTCCTTCACTTGTGCTACATGACATTGCTTCTTGCCAAATTTGATGATTCTAGGTCAATGGGAAATACCCAATGTACCTACTTTTAGGTCTTGATTCCCTTGCGAGTGTCAAAATATGCGGCATAAACGGAATATAAACGCCCGTATCTTTTGATTGCGTTAATTTAGAAGCTGGATTTTTTCACTGCTTCAAGGGTTTGTAGTATTTGATTTTAATTTCAACTTTATAACTCCACGAGTTCCTGGGAAAGAGGGTCTTGACAGACTGAGAAACAGATGGACAACGAAGTGATATTATAAGGGTTTCGTTTTTCTTTTTGAGGTACGGAATTCTAAAAAAGAACTTTATATACCGCTTCTCAGAATTTCATTTTCTTTTTTAAGCATTGCCCCACACTAAGAATTTCTCCTGTACCGTGGGTGCGTTTACAAACATTTAAACTCACATACACAAACAGCCAGACCCGAAACAACTACTTGTAGGTCATAAAAATATTTGTTCGCTTAACCACTGCGCCAACCGTGCCGTCAAGTTGTCAAGTTGAAGAGTTGTCATTTCGATTATACATCCGTTCCATTTTACATTCTATGATTGGGGTTAAGCTTCACTTGCCGCGGTGAGTTCCTGGATGGGTGACCACCCATTATATCGTGTCTCGGAAATCACGTGAAGCCGTTGGTCTCAGCTGACTTTACCGTCGCTACGGGTAGTCAGAAGCTCAAAAGTCTGACAAACAGTCTTACCAAGGAGTATTTTGTTAGGAGATCAAATAGGTAGTAGCTTCATCTAAAATACGGTATTCAGCTGCTTCCGGTTAGACTGGGAAAGAAAAGGATAGATAGATTAATTTTCCTTCTATGATGATCATTTAATTTGTATAAAGTGAATATCGGTTTTGTTATTGACGGTAGTTACACTTACACATACAACTTAAATTCTATATACACAAGGTTGAATATAAATTCTTATGTTAACAAATACTTTCTACCCGCTTTATATTGTTTGAGACATTGTCAATAAAGGAATTACTTACTTATTTGAAAAGTAGGTCGTAGTTTCATGACATCTTTCAGTGAAGATAGCTAAAATTCTGGAACTTTCCCTCATAATAATTATTGTCGGTCTCTGCGGGATAATTGGCTAACACACTAACGGCAGCAGTGGCTTTCATTTTGACAGTTCAACAACATTCATTGCGTTATTTACGTCGCTAAGCAGACAAATTTTTCGAACACATGAAGCAATGGATTAACAATATCCTTCAAAATCAGTTTGTGACTGAAAATGTGTTACTGGACTTTTTAAACCAAACAATTTTTCGACGCTATATTTTATTTTGTGTATAGTTTTAGTTAAGTTAGGATATAATTTTGTTATTTTTATTAATTAATTAGGCATTAGTTGTTTTATACTTACTTATATTATTTTAATTTACAGAAATAAATATAATTACCCTATAATGTTTCCACTACTGGGACACAGGCCTCCTCTCGGTGAGAGGGAGTGGGCCGTAATTCACCACGCAGGCCCAGTGCGGGTTCGTAGATCTCACATGTCTTCGAATTTTTTGCTGTAAGACATGCCGGTTTCCTCACGATGTTTTCCTTCACCGTTTTGAGAGCAGTGGTGATTAAATAATTTATGCAAAGTAAAGCGCCTGTCTGGGTTCGAACCTATGACCTAGAACTTGTAATTCGCGGGTGTTACCACTGGGCCACCACTGCTCGAAAAAAATTATTATTATAATGTAAACAATTTTTTCTCCAAGATAATAAACAAGGCAATCTTAACAATTTACAAATCATGTTTAAGGAACACAATGTGAATTTAATTAACTAACAATAAGGATTGCAGTGAAAACATTTTCAACAAATTCGGCTAATTCGAGGAATGTTCTCTTGAATGTAAACGACAGGTGGAGTTTGTGAAACTTATATGTTTCCGATTCAATTAATGAACAGAATTTCTGAATTATTTAAACAGTTGAATGTCGAAAATTAATTCTGAGTCCTCTGATTCGTGGAATTTTGCTATTGTTTCTACTAACAAGAAGCTTTGGAACTATTATAAACCAGTCTGTAGTAAAGTCTAGACAAAAGCCTACAAGCAGATTGTGGGTTCATATATTATTTTAGTTTTAGTGGGGTAAGAGGGTGGAATACATTGTTATGATCACCTTTTATTTTTCATTGTTGGTGGAACATCCTCGGAGGGGTCTGTAAGACTCTTACTGATTAAAAACCACCCCGGTATTCCCTTCCCACACTTGGACCGAGGATCATGGGAACTTGTGCGCCTTCCGCGATCCCCGGATGGTGCCGGCCCACCTTTGCGGGCCACTTCAAGTCCGCGGGGGGTAGTGAGGTACCGCGTACAGGAAAGTTGGCTTAGGTGATCACCTAAGCCAACCTTTCCTGTACGCGGTACTAAATGACGAACGAAACTCTGACGAAAAACTCGCTAAGACGCATTGGCCAGCGTGGCGTTTGAAAGCTAAACCTTTCATGAATAGTGTCAATAAACCACGACCCTCAGCACTCCCGCTATTTCAAGTTCTGACAGTGGCTCTGGTAACATCGGGACAGATAGCGCTGAGAATATCTTTTTTTTCTTATTTATTCAAAATCTGTATGAATATTAATTAACATAAAGTCTGCCAAACTGCATAACAGTTTGTCGGTAGTTGTCTTACAACAAATTTCAACTTTGAAAATTGTATGTATTGAAGGATGTCGCCCACAACCCAACGAGCCTGACCCTGGCGTGTTACAACGCCAGGACTATTATTATATTCAAATTTCAGATCGAGGGACGTCCAAGGACTGGAAGACGAAATGTCGGTCGTCTTGCGGCGAGATGGGCGGACGATGTATTGTTACCATCGCGGGTAGAACATGGATAGGCTGGTACAGGAGCGTGGGGATTGGCACAAGCAAAGCGAGGAATGTGCTCAGCAGTGGGTGAAGTTGGGCCATGGATGATAGTGATTAAAAACTAAATCAGAGCACAGAAAATTCCTGTACTCCAATTTAGTGTGTTTGACACCAAAGGAATTAAAAATAACTTTTGCTACAATTCAAAACGTTTTTGATGTATGGATACAATGCTTTAGGTACTCGTAGCATAAAGATTGAAGTCAGGCCTTGAATTATATATGAACTCCACTTCTTTATAATTCAACCAAAGGAAAGACTTAGAAAAAATACAATTCTTGAAAACAGTGCCTCCTTCAGAAAAAGCAGTCAAATAAAAGTACAAAGAAGTCGTTGAAAAAACAACAGAAAAAAGGAACTTTATGCTAAAATAAGGGTTGTTAAAGACTTTAAAGTTCTAAGGTAACTTGTATTTGTAGAAACTGTTGGCGAAATAACAAAATCAGAATATAACGTTTGCAGGAGCGTGCTGGGAATAAGATTTCATCAAGATAATTTGAGAGATGAACCAGATAGAATAGGACTAAGTAGATAGAATCGGGGTAGTCGTCGAAATGTCCCAGCTCTTTGAAAGCAAGAAATGCATTAACAACACTTTTATACTCCGCCCTGCTGATTTTCCTTGATGCTTATAGGTACAGCGAAATTGTTTTTTTTTCCTAATGAGACTGCTCGTTGTGAATCAGATAGGATGCTGGAAACGCTTCAACGGATTCTTACGAGTTTTAAATGTATGAGATTATAATAATAATACTTTCAAAAATGACTTTAGGTATCATTTTCTTAAAATCGTTTATATTCGTATACATGCCAACGGGCTATTTGCGACAAGCGCTTTCTTTTCTTTTCAATTGTTTTTAACTGACTTCAAAAATAGGAGGAGGTTCTCGAACTCGGTTTTGGTTTTTTTTTTCTTATTTTATGTTTGTTACGAGATACCGCCACAGGACCCGACGGCTTACCTGGAAAAGCCTGGGTTCTGGCCTTGAAGGCTCTCGGGCCTCGTCTAAGGGGGCTACTAAGCGCATGGTTGAGAGGGGCCGGTTCCCACTTCGTTGGAAGACGTGGAAACTAGTCCTAGTAATCAAGAAGCCGGGGCGCCCTGCGGACTCTCCGTCCGCTTACCAGCCCATCGTGCTCGTACCTCCTCGTGTGTGGTCGCGGGACCGTCAGGAAAAAAAGTTAATTACGCGATACTCACACTCGTAGGTATATAATAGAAAGAGACACAGAAAGAAAGTGTAAATATAACAAATAAATAAAATATTTGAAAAAATAAAGTTGTTGTTCACTTAGCAGTTTTTTTTTTATATCCTTTTTGAAGCTTATTACGGCCCGGTACGTTATTTTAAGCTTTACCTAAAAAGGTTTTTCTTTCTATATATTGGTATTAGGGATGATTTTTCAACCGAACGATATTTTTTTTCGTGGAATAAAATTGATGTCTGACAGTTTTTGTATGGAGGAACTGTCAAAACTTCAAAATTATTTCTTCGATAACATTATCTGGCGTTGGAAAAAACCGCCCTTAATAATTCATGTTCGCTATTTATCAAACTGGTTAATTCAGGTTAATTTCGCTGTAGCAGCTCAGAGTCTAGATTTGTGACTGACAATAGGCTCGCCCCCTGATATTAACTAGCGAAATGTGAGTATATACCCAAGAAGTGTTCCTGTTGATATCATTAGGAACTTCCCTGCCTAACCCTTCGGGAAATACAGGCGTGATGATATATGTACATTACTGGTATTTCCAGGAAACGCTTCACCTTGATTTACCTACGAACCGTAGAACGCAAATCATCAAGTGCCTGAAAGTTGCCCTCTAGCGTTGGTTGGTACATCTTCTTGGGTAAGGAATATTAAGCAATTCTACTAAGGCTGTTTTCTAAAATAAATAGGTATTTATTGTATTATATATAACTCAATGAGGTCAATTATTATGTAAGTGGACGAATATCACCCTTATTTTAAGTTAGTTACTATACTCTTTGTTTTAAGTACAATAATGTAGTTTTCCATTTACTACTAGATAGTGTACAAAAAACCGTAACTAGATAGAACAGTGGTGGCATGGTGGCCCCCATTTGTAGGTCTTGGGTTCGAACCCAGGCAGGCGCTTTACTTTTTGTAATATCACCACCGCTCTCAAAACGGTAAAGGATAACATCGTGAAGAAACCGGTATGTTCTAGAAAATTCAAGGACATGTGAGACATCTACCAACCCGCACTGGACTCGTGTGGTAGATCACTCCCTCTCGAAGAGATGAGGCTTGTGTCCAAGCTGTGGGAACATTACAGGCTGCTTATGCTATGAATTTAGTCGACCTCACCCACCTCGTTCTAAATATTATCTACCCTATTCCACCGGTATTTTCTAGCCTTCAGACCGGGAATAGTTCCATGGAATGACCCCATTAAACGACTCGTGTCAATGCTCTTGATTGCTTTTCTATATTCGGAACCCGATTGGAAGGACCTAATCTACTAAACAGCTGATGTTTTTAATATTAGGCCGTCCGCAAAGTCAATTTCGCGTTAAAAGTAAAAAAAAACCTTTTTGATTACTTCATAAAGGTTTTTTCTACGTAAAAATAAATTCGTAGAAGAATTACTTCATGCCACTTGCACTCTTGGTTTAACACGACACTAAAGATTTAAATCGTTAGATTTGGCCATAGTCATAGAGAATGGACTAAACGTTCCGTATTTAGTTATGCAATGAATAGAATACAGACCGAAAACTATGAGAGAGACAAAGTGAATATATGGGCAGTAGTGGTATCTATCTAGAATTCTGAATGGTCCAATGAATTTAAAAAGAAATTAGGCTATCAAATGCAAAAAACCTCATTATTGAGAAAGGCTATTTAACATCACGCTAGGACTAAGAGCCGAGCAAAAAGAAAAAAAAAACTTCATAAAAAAGCTAAGCGAAAACGAAATAATAGCTACGGAGAGATTTTTTTTAAAATGTGGCTGTTATTTTAGTATACGCATTGTGTATCTTACGACTTCCATGCGCACGAATTCGCGGGCAGAAGGTAGTTAGTTATAATTTGAACACTGCGCCTTTGTTATTACAGGCTTGCAGAATTGAGACGCGTATTGGCCGCACAGTCACTTTGTCTCTTTTTAGAGAGTGGCCACTTTTGTGAGGCTAACGCTCAGTTCATTCTCTGTGTCTATGGATTCTTCCTACCCCGTCAAAAAACGATCATGTTTCTATTTTATTGTGACAGCTCTGACACACAACGGAACGTGCTGTCATGGAAACGCCATATATACGGAGGTATGGGTTGATTGGAACTTACTCTTCTTAGTATTGACAGTTTTCGCACGACATTGTACTGTCTCACACGTAAGTAGGTACCAAAAAGGTGAGGCCAAATCTAACGATTTATATCTTTGCATAGCATAGACTTTGTACAGAAAGGTCAGAGCTTAATGTAGAATATGAATAAAATATAATTCAGCGGAAAATTTAGATTCTCACTGAGCGTGTGCGTTTGAGTCAGAAGCACTTTTCAATAGTCTCCTGGAATTTATAGGTAAGTGGTAGAAGGAGCAATGACCTTTCGAAATTGTTTAGAGACTGAAATAGTACTTACGTTTAGTAAACAGTTTTACAAACGTAGTAAAGACAACCTTCGCTGTTTATTAGTTGACAAAGCGCCTGCCAAGCGCGACGTCCTGGGTTCGAGTCTCTTGTTTGTGTATTTCTTGTGGAAATGTTAGCCATTTGGACTGTAAATTATAAAACTCCTAACAGACTTGCGTAACACAGGATCAATCACAATCCGAACAATTTTGAAGGATATTGCTAATCCATTGCTAACCCATTGTTTGAAAAATTTGTCTGCTCAACAACGTAAATCAAAACGCACTGTATGTTGTTGAACTGTCACCCTGTCTATTAGGTTAACCGTTTTTGACAGCTTTCTTAGAACGAAATAGTCCAGACTACGTGAAATTCAACTTTAAAATGCGTAATAAAATAAATATATACATATATACTGCCTTCTCATATTGAATTATCTTATTTATGGCTTCTAACAGACACTAGTCGATCTATAGTACCGTACGTGTGTCAATCAATGTATTGTGTGTCGTTGCAATCACTAGTTCCATCTGTCAAAAAACGGTTTACCTAATGGACAGGGTATAGTTAAAACATCATGATAATAGAAGGTCTAACGGGAAAAAAAATAGAGGTGAGTGAGAGTAACTTACACAATATACCTAATTATCTACATTTTTCATACAAATCAAGTCAGCCTATTGCAGTCCACTGCTGAAAATAACTTGAAGACTCTTTTGATCACCTGTAACGACTGTTATAGGTGTTCAAAAAACTCGTAAAGGAACACTACTTGTCGCTCTGCTTGTTGCACTACTTGACGGTCTTCTTTTATTTTTCGTTGCTTATCTATAATTTTGGATATTTATACATTTGTGTATCTATTTTGGTGTATTGTATACATAATATTTGCACCAACGACAGTCCCATTTTATGTCCAGGCAAATCACTGTCCATTCTAAGGTTGCCTGGAAGAGATCGCAGTACTGCGATAAGGCCGTCCATTGTATATTTTAATGACAAAAAAAAATTATGCTTTATAATTTTTGAAATAAATAAATATTAAATGTTATTTTGTAGTGTTTAATGTATTTTTTATGCTATGTATTTTTGTGGTGTACAATAAAGTATATATAAATAAATAAATCATAGGCGTATCCCAGGCTCCGTCAAAATACCCTGTCTTCCGCCTTCTGCATGTAGTCTGCCCCAGCCATTTTCTTTATCGGTCGTCCGTCTATCTAGCTGGGGGGCATCCCACACTAGATGCCGATAAGCGGTCTCCACTCCAGGATTCGTCTGCTCCACCGGCCATCGGTCCTTCAACAAACATGGCCAGCCGACTGCCACTTCAGTTTGCTTACTCTGCAAGCTACGTAAGCTATTTTTTTTTTCATACAGTATATACTCTTTATAGGTAATTTTACCAATCACCTTGCATCCGTGCATATAAGTAGGTATTTAACAGAATTCGAAATACACACAAAACGGTTCCCTATCCATTTGCATAAAATTTTAAGACCTAATATAACTTGGCATACTTTTGTTTGTCCTAATTATATTTTCGCAAAAATTATTTACGCATATAATTTTTACGCATAATTTCTCTAACCATAATAATGATTAAGCATAACATTCTAAAGCATAACTTTATTAAGCATAACTTTACTAAATTGAGATGTATTAGACCTTGGGGCACCCCGACTCTTGGAAAAAGTGATTCAGAATCGAGTGAAAATAAATACGTAAAAATAACTCAAATTTGTTTCCGTTATTTCTATTAATTGTATGCCTAAATATTATTAAATATTATTATGCTAATAATCACTAGGCCTAGTAACGTTATGCGAATTAAATTTATGCCAAAACAAATTAGCCTTCAAGATAATTATGTCAACATAAACTGTATGCCAAAAAAAATATATGGCAAAGTATTATTATGGCAAAACAAATTATGCCAAAATCGTTATGCCAAAGTATATTAGGAAAAAGAATATTATGCGAAAAGAAGGGATCCCACACAAAACACAAATAATATAAACATTTCATCCTACAGAAACCCCAACATGAATTCAGTATTCTATCTGTATCTATTGTAAAAGTCTTCCATTTAAATGGCGGGTTTAACATTTTCTGTGGTTAACCATTTATATTTCGATCATTTATTAAAATTTTGTCCATATGTAAATTCTCAGAATCAGGGTCTGTATTTGTTTCCAGTAATAGCTCTTTAATACATAAGGCTTATAACATTTAATAGATTCTTCCTGCGACTTCATCCTTACGAATTTTCTTGTCCCCCCGATCCACCTCGTCGCATCGCATCGCCTAACCGCGCTATTACTTCCTTTTGCTTAGCGTTCTTTCTGACTTTTCTTCTTTTCACTTGGCTCCTAAGGGTCCTAGGGTGGTGTTAGTAGACCATAGCCTTCTTCGACAATGCGGCTATCAAATTCAAAAAGATTTTTTTCTAATCCGACTAGCAGTTCCAGAGATTATAGCACGTTCAAACAAACTCTTCGGCTTTATTGTTACTATAGATAATGCTGAATGGGAAATGTGTATACGGTAAACATTTCTGCCGATTTTGTGATATAGAAGGCTTACCATAAACCCTAAATCATATTCAATGAATCCGCAGTTTCATCGAAACGATATTTAACCCTCCCGGGCTTGTTTATACAGGACTTAACCCCTAAACAATGCGGACTGGACTTTGATGCAGGAATCTGCAGTTCGAGGAACCCTTACAAGGTCTTTGTTGAACGGCAAATATTTTTATGTTAAAGGAGATAGATTTTTTTTTTGTTCGGCGAATAGGCCCACCAAAAAGTGTGGTGTCTACTAATGAACCGCATGTTAATTTGTTCCTTATGATCTCTACATTACAGTGGTAGTAATTATTATACTTCGTCTAACGGAAATACTGAAAAATACGATCATAACCTAAAAAATCACTAAAAATGCTATTGTTTGGTGAATAGGTTAGCCTAGTCTGTATTATAATGTAGTAGAATAGTGCACTGCTCAGCAATAAATAGTAGTGATATAGGGTGTTTTGAACGATTCATTAAATTTAAAATCACATGTGTAACAAAGCATTTTTATTACTATATAAGTATATCAATTTTGACGTCAAGCGACTTAGAAGTACCTAGAGATATTATTTCTTAAAAAAAGACGAAGCTCGCACCACTACTCATCTTAATTCCGTGTCTAAGATAAAAATACTTAATTACCTCACGCTCAACATTATATGTATGTGCACAACAGCCAACAGTACCAACGACTGCCCACCAAAGAACTTGCAACAATATCCAGCAAGAGTAGCTCTAATTTTAGAAATTGATGTTTCCTAGTACTCGTACCTAAATGCACCTGAAAACAATAGATTTTTGTTAGAAAATAAGTGTTTTATAACTAATATTATTATGGTTTTCAGGTATTTTTTAAATACTGGTATTTTAAATACTGGTAGCTGCATCCGGTTAGACTGGAAGCCGACCCCAACATAGTTGGGAAAAGGCTAGGCAGATGATGATGATTGTTATTGTTTTCTTTGGTGCACTGCAAAATCCACTGCAAAATAATGTTTTTTTCCGCAGTCAACAGGCATACAATGCCATGCTATTCGTGTGTTGTGCAGATCAACATAGTATGTAAATATTCCTTTATCCAAATCTCCATAATGAATCAATATTTTCAATACTTTCTTGCATCATCAATACGCACTTTCTCAAACTGTATCTAGATGTTTTGACTAAAACAAGCAAAAAAATCCATGCGTACACAAGTAACCGCACATCTGCAGAAGTCTCGGACAATATCTTCGCACATTGCGTGGAAATCTTACTGAACAATTAACACGACATCGTTCTGGCGTAAATGCTATACCATCGTAAAAATTCCATATTCATTATAATTCTTCAATTTACACACTGGAAAACAGAAATATCAATTTCATGCATTTCTAAAGAAACGGAAAAATATAATGAATGAAGTGTTGTTGTCACTTGAAATGTCAAGTCGCTTGTCTATCTGACACTTTCAAAAAGACAAATGAGAAGAAATAAAATAAAGGCACGAATTCATTTTCTCCGAGGTGCCACTTGATATAGCCGCGATTATATAAATATCACCAATAGTGCCACACTAGATAAAGTGTCTTTCTTTATTCTATAATTCAATACGAAGGTAGTAAATAAACCAGAAAATAGATATATTTCCTGTAATACCATCAAAATACTGTGATGTATAGAGTCACAGAATTTTAATAACAGTAAAAATACATATTCGGTGGGTTAGTGCTGTTAGTTGATCACGTGTAATTTGGCATTAAAATCATAATCGTATCTTCATTGAAAATATTAAAAAAAAAAAAAAAATTAAAGGGCTTTGTCGCTTAGCGACCACATCGCCCAGTGCAGAAAAACACAAAATTGTTGATTACGATCTATCTTATAACTAACTTGTACAATTTTTAAGCCTTATCGGACACTGGAAAAGTAAGGATGGTATTACAAAAGCCAGTATCATACCTTTTATATCGTCCGAAAACATTAATTGTAGTATTTTCATTCCGGACACACTCCATCAGGATATGAAAGACATCATCAACGACTCCACAGTCATCACAATTTGGAGACAAAGCTTTCCTCATTAAGTAATAAAACTAATTTGATGGAGTACCTATGTCCGGAACTAAGTCTTAAGGCCACATTAATTAGGTTTTTATTGAGGTCACAATCAAACCACGGAACCCGAGTAATCTTTGGCTGGATAGTTCGATACCATATCCCTTTTTCTTTTGATCTTTCATCAAAATACTTCCGCCAAATATCTAAACACTTTTTTTAACCTTCCCAAAGTAGTCCGAATACAGTGGAGTAATATTCATGGGAACTCCATCAACACACGCTTATTTGGCGAGCATATCAACCTTTTCATTTTCTTCTACCTGACAATGCGACGGAATCCATTGAAGACCGTTTTGGAATTAGACTGAAGCTTTATTAGTAATTCATATATCACGTAGGCTGTCGGATTACCTCGCATGTGAGAAGTGTGCCGAGCCAGGTGATGCAGCGAACTTTTAGAGTCTGTCAGAGTCACAAATGTATCGCCATTAATTGATAGAATATAGGACAAAGCTTCCAATATCGCAATCAATTCAATGTGCATAATAGAGATATCTGAATCAATCTTAAGCTTCATGTGGTTCAGAAGAATGGGATCTAAAAAGGCAGCGCCTCCCAAATGTTTATCTTTGGAACCGTCAGTAAAAATTGAATGATAACCTGAATATTGTTCTTGAATATATGAAGTGCATAAGTGTTTTATTTGTACAATATTAATTGATTATATTATTTATCAGATTGATAGTGGAATGTGAGTAGGAGAAGGCGTTCTTTACAAACTCAAACAGGACCAATGTTAGACGAATGTCACTGACTTAAACCTTAATTTACCAATATTTAATGGTTGCTGTATTTTGGACCTTGCTATAATTATTTTTTTAAGTTTTTTTTTGTGTGCTTTTCAAACGTATGACACTGCTGGGATCTTCGTTTTCGAAATTACATAATCTAGACAATCGAGTGCCTCAACGTTAATGACTGAGTAACATCACTATAGTCAAACTGACAAGCAACGCAATGCTATAATCCGTTTCAGGTTGATTTTTAAGCCACTATATGCCAGAGTAAGCAAACTTAAAAATGGGATTAAACACAGAAGGACCTGCTGCAGCGTCAATGTTACTTTTTTTACTTAATGAAACAGATTCGGTTACCATCTCGAATTGTTATTAAGTATATGACATGTTTTGTTCTATTTTCTTAAAATCTTTAAAAACGCTTCAATACATGCATTTATGACATTGAGGACCACGTCCGGAATTGAATCAATCGACCATTTTTAATGATACGTTTTTTTTAAGTATAATACGATTAATAGACGTTACAAGCCAGTGGGCTCAAAAAAACTATCTACTTTTAGCTGCTTTTTAGGGTTCCGTAGTTCACGTCTCGGAACCCTTATAGTTTCGTCATGTCCGTCCGTCCGTCCTCGGCTTACCTTCCAAACGGGTAGTGCTAGAAAGATGAAACTGGGTATGTGTATTTAACACGTCAACAAAGTGCTAAAATAAAATCGCGAAAAAAATTTTTTTTGCGTTACCTCCCCTGCACGTAAATTGGGATGTTTTTTTTTCTCGGGTCTACCCCATAGTGTGGGGTATCATTAGGTCTTTTAAAAACATTGAGCGGTTGCTAAGACGATTTTTTTATTTAGGTAGCTGTTTGCGAGATACGAGTATTCAAATTTAAAGCGCATTTTTTTATTAAAATAGGGCGTCACCCCCCCTCTAAAAGCTAAACAGCTGGCTCGAAAAATCTAAAAAATTCATGATGGTAGTCCATGTGATGAACTTTGAAGAAAAAAATTAACGGGTTAGATAACTTTGTTAGTTCAGGAGTTATAGAGGCCTAACTTGTAAAATGCCATTATGGGTGACTACGGAACCCTATTCTATGCGTGGCCTGACACGCACTTGGCCGGTTTTTAGACTTTCGGGAACATTTTTGGGAAGGACTATTGATCAAATTATGTGGAGTTTTTTATTCGTACATACCTTTATCGAATAGTTTAATACTCGGTTTCTGGAAGCCATACATCCTTTCCCCACCTTTATCAAAGAATTTAATTCACCCGGTTTCTGGAAACTGGAATAGGTGTAGGTAAGTCTTAAGCTATTTAAATATTTCCGAGATATTAAAATACGATGATTTCCTCGTGAAGTTCGTAATCGTTACGCATTATTTGGATTCCAGTTCTATGAAATATTCAGACTTCATTTTGGCGGCTATTAAAATGTTAACCTGCAATCAGCTTAAAATATTATACTAGGTATATATTTTATGACAGCGTGGTGGCACTCGACTATTTAAAACTTGGGCCGTAGTTCAAAATCAGCAAAATCAAAATCAAATCAAAAATCATTTATTCAAATTAGGCTGAGGACCAGCACTTTTCGAACGTCAAAATTACAAAAGACAGTCCCCCAAAAACGCCCGCCCTTCACCTTTTTACCTCCAGCTTTTTACCCAATGGCATTATTATTATTGGAAGCTTGTTATCCCACAGCAGGGCAAAGGACTCTTTTCCCTCTTTTCACTTTCCCCGGTCTACTGTGATTGTGGGTCAATCCTTTAAAAGAAGGAGTCTAGCTTATCCCGCCAACTCTTGGCATATTATGGCATTGCATCGCATTCTTTAACCGACTTCAAAAAATGGAGGAGGCTTTCTATTTTTTTTTAGATTCTATTTATTTTATTCATTCATCTATTTCTTCGCAATAACTGGGCCTATTGATAAGAGTCTCTTTATTTGGTAGAAGTCGCCCGCACAGTGTTCCCATTTCAATTACTTGGCTTGAGTAGTTTTTGAGTTTGTGTATGTTGCTGATGTTATAACTTCCTGTCGCTGTTATTTACGTACCAAATAGTGGTATACGAATTTGTGTAAGGTATCACGGCCAAAAAGTGAAAAATAAAAATAGTTTTTTTATAAATCTCAAAAAAAAAAAAAACATTGCTAGGTCTGGAAAAGCAATAAAACTTCATTGAAGAGATATAATGTTCACAGAAACAAAAACAGTTTTACTTAGGTGTTTCGAATATATATTAAAAAAAATACATAACACTCTTAGAATATCGGTCTAGAACATAATTAAAGTTGTTAAGCTCTACGGACACAAAAAAAGTTAAATATTAACATAGACTCAGTTAAAAAATTAATGATAGTCAGGATAATTGAGAAAAAGAACGCGAAAAGTAATTTATTTTCATCAAAAATGGAGGTCGAGGTACCTATATCCTATAGGTAGACTATAAAAAAATGGCTAGACTTTGCATTTCTAATGGCCTTTCCATTAAAATGTAAAAAAATGATCCTTCATAGTTCACTTAGTCTAAATATTCTAGCTCAGATACTGATAAGTATTCTGTAGAAATATTTTTTAGATAGGAGGATAGGAGATAACCGATCCTTGATTTCTTTCCCCATCATCATCATCCACAGTCCGACTTCACCCACTGCTGGGCCATAAGCCTCACTGTTTTGTGTCATTCTCCACGCTCCTGCGCCAGCCTTATCCACATTTTGCCCGCGATGGCAACAATATCGTCTTCCCATCTCTGTCTTTCCCCAATGTTTATTAAAGTTAAAACGTTAAATATTCAGGAATGGGAACCCCTTGATAGACTTTTTAACCCGTTGAATGCCATAATTACAGACACAATTAAAAGCCATTGTGTCTCGCGTGGATCTACGTTTGGCATATGAAGGGATAACTATAGTAAATTTTTATCGTCGCTCCAAACTTTTCGTTAGAACTATACCATAACTCCATGAAAAATATAAAATCTTTTAACTTCTCCAAGAAAACCCCTCGCTAACCGCGTTCCATATTATAATAATTCTACCGTACCGTGAACTTAAGTATTCCCCTAAAACGTATCCCCAAACTCAATGCATGCAGGAGATAAAAATAAACAAAGTCGGCCATTTTATTCAGAGCTGTCTTCGATTCTTAGTCTTATGTATTATAGTAGCGTGACTATGGTTCAGAGTATTTCTTGAGGTCTTGTTACCCTGGTTAGGGTGACGTCGAGGCATTCTTGCATCAGAGGCAGTCGACTAGACGGCGCCGCCGCTGGTCGGTGACTCATCGTACAATCCAGCTGCTTTATAGCTTTTCCGCTGAATCACCGTAATTCATCATTGATTTAATTTTACGTGAGACGAAGATTATAAGCGTGGATGTTCGCTTCGTTTAATTGAAGAAGTTACTTTTGTAAGTCTTTTGTTTGGGTAATAGTATAATAGCCTCTTTTGAAAATCCATCAATTTTCATTATTGATTTTAAAAGCTGAGGAATTCTGTTGAATAAAGAAATAATTTTGTTAGAAAGGCGAGTATCTTTTTGTAAAGCAATAAATAGATTTATAATCGTATTTTTCTAGCTGTAGGTAAATCTGCTATAAGCGTTAAATTGCATTGGCAGAAACCTTGACGATACCTTCAAAATCTTAATTGTGATAATAAAGCATAACGACGATTGAACAAAACAAAGACAATGAGAATAATACCTATCGGCTTATCTTTGTCATTAAAATTATTATTATTATGGATGTCCATAGCAGGAGACTTAATATCGTGGAGGACGATTAAAATCTCTTTTGTATAGAAGTTTTTTTTTTAAATTAATTTATTTGGTAATCCGATTGTTTAAAGTGTCTGATAGAGTGTGTGTTGTTTTGTATCGTCAATATCATAGATTATAGTTTAGAAGCGACCTCCATGCAAAGAATGTAATACCTACTGTACGTATGTACATGTTTAAAATAAAAAAGTTAGTTCTGTCTGTGACTCAAGCGTTTAATTATTATAGGTTATGGGCCCAGAAATTTTTAGTTTTTTCTCGCAATTTTTCTTGGACATTACTAGTGGAAATAGACTTTGCAGATTGAGAAAAACTATACTTAACGCTGTGACTGTGAAAATGACGACAAATTACATTATCAGCGTACCTAAATTGAAGAGGCGAGAGAACTACAGCGAATGGGCTTTCGCGGCTGAGAATTTCCTAGTGTTAGAGGGAACGTCTGATTGCATCAAATCGGAGACTTTGCCAGCAGAAATAGGAGCAGCAGGTGACGCGAAAACCAGAGCCAAGCTGATTCTGACATTCTGTAAAATAGTAAATAACACTACATTTTATAAAGAAATTCCAAAACAGTAATAAAACCCTTGCACTATATAAACATCCCAAAACTTCAAGCGCTTAAAGCGGCTGCACCCTAAACAGTATTTTGACATCTGACACTATAACATTTTAGTGTAATGTCCTAAGTTTTGTCCCCTCAACACGGCCACCCCTCGCCGCACTGCGGGCACCATCGAATGTAACACTTATAAATTGCTTTAATTTAATACATAGCGCCTGTGTCGGGTGGTTCCGTATTCGGAAACATTTTTCTGGCCAGAAATTTGGCAGAGACTCATAAATAAGATTTCTTGTAGATGTTGAGATGTATTTTTAAGTTGAACTGCCAAATGGGTTTTCTTTTACTGCAGTTGAGGTTTACATATTTATTCATGTTACAGGTTGAAAAATTACTACTTATTAACAGGTCCCGTGACGTAAAAAGAACGCTGGCCTGCGCACTGAGCGATTTAACGAAACAGATTAGTGGAATGAAGGGAGCGCGACGCTAGTAAAGTATTATGATTCTACAATAAAACAATTACACTTATTATAAAACTAATAATGTAATAGCCTAGTACTTTAGGACATGTCTGTACCCGTCCGCAGACATACCCCCTCCACTATCACTCAGCGTTATTTTTGCGTGACAACTGTACAAACTCTCTCTCACTCTCTCTTCTACTGTATACTACTACTTTGGTTGGATTGGTTGTTAAGTTGGTGGTTAGTTAGTGGTTTTCTATAGTACTTAAGTTATAATATACACAGAAGCTGTTGGTGAACTTTAATAAATAAATAAATAAAGTGATTTCCACCAGTGATTTTCCAGTGTTTTTCCACCTTATTATACGCGCCGCACTATGTAGGTACTAGTTTGTTGATACTCAGATGTGTCTTCTCGACATCCGGGTGTCACTAAAGGGATGCAGCAGAATACCAGCGTCAGGTATTGTACCTGGCACATGCTGAGCTGGACTCCCATTTGGTGCAACCATGAGACACACACCGCCCAGAGTGATCGATCCTTATATTTATTTGTACTATGTGTCTATGGGTCAATTTAGTTTTTTAATATTTGTTTTTTTTTTTTTTACGTTTCACCTTTTTTGATGTATTTCTTTATTATTGCTTGTATTGTGTCTTTTGTTGCACCAAATAAACTTGTTATCTATCTATCTATCTATCTATCTATTTCTAACACGTAACATGACATAACGCCTGTACTCCCCCAAGGGTAAGGCAAAGGTGCACCTAAAGTACTGGCTATTTTTTATATTTATTGCCAATGCAAAAATATAAGTCAGGTTATGTTAAAGTGGTCAAATAATAAAAGGCCCGTTTTGACATTGACAGTTCTAGTAGTTAATAAAGATCAAATTTGCAAAACACTTATTCGTTTGTATGAAACTGACAGGTGTTAAGAACGCATTCTTGTCAAAACGGGCTTTTATTTTTTGACAGCTTCAGTAAATAGACTATATCTACAGTAAAATAATTATGTAAAGCACCTTAAGGTTATTTTTTGCTTGCACCTTACCGTTTTTCCGATTATGTATTCCCAACATTTTAACACGGCGTCACGCGGCCGCTACGTCAGAAAGGAATTTGATTGAAAATTTATTTATTTTATTTCCTACTATCACTTACATTTGTTTTTTACATGTGGGAAACCCAATACAACAATCTACAGTCCTTTCACAATGACTTTACCTCTGATTTTGCATTACTTTCAAAATCACAATGAGCTTTTTTTCGTTACAATAAGGTTTCTGTTGGCTCGCTGCCATTGACAAGCCTGTCAAAATCAAAGTGATCTTTATTTTAGTTACAATAAGGTTGCTATTAGGTTGCTGCTGTCAGAGATAAAATAACTGAGAATTGTTGAACGGCCAGTAGTCACCGATTCGCACACAGAGACGGGTCGCCAAAAAACCAATCAAATACCACTAACAAAATTAAAATGTTGAAATTATCGCCCCCAGACCGTACCTATCTTTAAACGCTTAAAAACAGGTGACCTATATTGAAACCCATTTCTTATTTTACTACCAGATATTCCATTATAACAAGCCATAACACTTACACAAGACATTGTCATAATCCTCATCTTCGCAGAACATAAAATACTTTAGTCTATAAAGCTTGAACTTTCTCCCTAATGTTGACGAACTGCGGTCGTAAAAGTGAAGATGCTTAACAATATTATAATTTCAGCTCGTGCATTTCCTAAATCCTCTTTTAATGATGTTATACAGTCATTAATATTTTATGGACTTCTATTAAAAAAAATGACGCAGTAGTGACTGGTATAAAAATGTAATGGTACAGTCTGTTCACAGTTGTTTTACCTCTGACAGCAACAACTTTACTATGACGAGAATAATGATCATGTTGATTTTGAGAGACTTGTCAATGGCAGCAACCCAAAAGCAACCTTACAAGAATGAGAATAAAGATCACTGTGATTTGGACACAGATGCAAAATGAGAAGTAAAAAAGAGTAAAGGTCACCCCTCTTCCTACCTTAAGACCTTTGAAAGGCACCAAAGTGATTGTCTGAGTAGGCATAAGCAACCTACACCTGCACAAGTTCCTATTAATATCCTCCTTTGTACGATTGAAAGGTGTTGTGGGCGTAAAAAAATAAGCAATTAAGTAATTATCAACAGGTAATTATGGTGAGTTGGTACTTATCTTATTTATTTATTTTATTTATTTAACCATTTATGTACACACATATATAAACAGACATTGAAAAACAGAACAGAAAAAATAGGTACAGAGGTGATGCTTATTTCATAAGAAATCTCTTCCAGCATACCTGAGATAAGACAATAGATACAGAGATGTAGACAGCGTGTGATAGAGCAAAGGAGACAAACAATAATACATAGAATCAAAAATAAACAATTCACTTAAAAACTAAACAAATATTACGAGAATATATACATACAAATAAACATACATAAATACTTCTAAAATAAAATAAATACATACACAACTATAATGAAGTGGACAGATAGAGTTCTTTCACTCTTCTTTTGAAAACTGCAATAGTTTGGCAGTCCCTAATGTCAGGTGGTAGTGAATTCCACAATCGCACCGCGTGCACTGTGAAGGAGTAGGAGTAGAAGTCGGTGGAATGGGGAGGGGACTTAAGAAGGTTTTTAAGATGCGACCTACAAGGTGCATCTGAAGGACGGGCGTAGGAAAAACGCTCCCGCAGATAGGATGGTGTTTTGGGATTGTGAAGGAGATTGAATAGCAGACATAATATCCGAGAGTTCCTGCGAAGTCGAATGGGGAGCCACTTGAGTATCTTGCGAAAATTGGAGACATGATCAAACTTTTAAGGTTAAAAATAAAACGAATACAAATATTTTGCAAACGCTCAAGTTTATTTAAAAGCTCCTCCGTGGTATCCCAGTAACAGGCATCGGCGTAATCAATAATGGGTTGAATGAGGGTTTGAGCAAGAGAAATTTTGGTTTTCAGGGGCAAGAGGCCCTGAAGGCATTTCAAGGAATGGAAAGTAAAGTGCACTTTGCGACTGACTTGAGCAACATGAGCAGTCCAGACAGGTAGGAGTCCATGGTCACTCCCAGGTTTTTAACCGTTTGTGCGTATTCAATCTGAACTCCATTCAGACAGAGTGGAGTCAGCGACGCTACATCGAGCCTATTCCGCATATACCTGCCGCCGATAATTATGGCTTGGGATTTCCTAGGGTTAATTTGCAGTCCAAAAGACCGCGACCACTCACTAATCAAATCCAGGTCACTGTTCATGGCTGAAACAGCAGCTTCCGCATCTTCCCTTAGGAAATTATTGTCGAGCTGCAGGTCGTCAGCATAGAGATGGAAGTAAGAAGAGATGACTCTGGTGACAGAGTTAATAAAAACAGAAAAGAGAAGAGGAGAGAGAACGCCACCCTGAGGCACACCTGCTGTAAGAGAGCACCAATCAGAAGATGACTCGTCAATACGAACCCGCTGTGAGCGGCCTTTAAGATAAGAGTTAAGCCAACCAATAGAGGAAGAGGAAAAATTTAAAGATTTAAGGATCCCTAGAAGGATGTCGAAATCGACAGAGTTAAAGGCACTGCTAAAGTCGAGAAGTACAAGTAAAGTAAGAGATTTGTGGTCCATAGCCCAGCGGATGTCATCAGTAACCTTCAAAAGAGCCGTTACTGTGCTATGACCAGGTCGAAAAGTGCTATCTTAAAGTACCACCGACACGAAAAGAAGAAGAATAAAAAAAAAATTATCTGTCAGCAGGATATTTTTGAAAAGGTTGGAAAGATGTGTTTATCAAAAGAGACAATAATTATGATAGTCGACCTCTAAAAATACAGGGTTTTTTTTAAAATAAATAACAGATATAATATTCAATTACAAACAGGTAACAATGACTTCAAAATGTAATAACAAAAGCATCAATATTTCACGTGTTTGGGACGCGCGGACGCCATAAAAGTACGCATTTTGGAAAAAAACCTTGAGGCGAAACTGCTTTCCATATATAGCATTAATGTAATTCTGGATAAGCAGGAAATCGTATAATATTATATGAAAGCCTAACTACCGAAAATATTATATAGGATGTATGAAATCCTGAGATTTATATAAGGCTTGGATTGGCGTACGTGGGATATGATAACGTTCCTAACAAGGCGTAAAAATAAATGTATATTTTTAAGGGGTTTTCTGGAGTTTTGCAGTTGAATAAAGACATATAAATAGTGTAATTCATTACAAGTTCCTAAATTACCCTATGCTGATAAAATTTTCGTTTTTCTTATAATGTTAATATATAACGGAAGCAGTAAGTAACTGGTGCTTATAGCACAGGAGTCCTCCTAGTTTAAGCCCAGTTGCACATGTATAGTATCTTGCCACTAAGTTACAGTCTAAATTAAGGTACAAAATAGTATACAGTAAATAGGTTTAAGTCTTGAACGAATAAATATTGTTTATTGTTAATATTAGTATTTATCCCCTTTTGGGGGAAGAGCCGCATCCCGCCACCGTGCGGCTCTGTAGAGCTCGTCTCCAGACTGGACACTCTTCCACGGATTGTGAGCTTATTATTAAATGGGCTCGTGGCTAAGTTGAAACCACGTAGGTCCCTAAATCTGCGAGATTGGTTGCGTTGCACTTGCCGTCAGTCTTTTGATGTGATTATCAATTTCCCATGTTATTGTTGGACTATGGGGGACGAGCTGGACAAAACAAACGACCAGTGGTTCACATTAGCCCTGGATCGTAAGCACTGGAAGTTATGGGGGCCTTTGCCCAGCAGTGGGATAATACAGGCTAACAGGAACAGGTAGGACAGGTAACCTATCAATATCCAAAAACTAGGTCACCAAAACTATTTTTATCGTTTATAAGCAAAAAAAAATTTATGTTTTTTAGTATAATCTGCATCATTCTGTTCGAAACCATTAGACAATAACTCAATCCTCAATTTTGTGTTAGCAAAAATTATCTACGAAATTCGGAACAGCCTTACATTTTTGTTTCATTCCAAAAGAACCAAGCTCGGTGATAAATCTTCCTCAACTAAATTAAGGCAGCTTTACTTAATTCCGTGGCTTCCTAATTCCGACTGGTTTTTAATTTTATCAGTCGAAATAATTTTATTTATACGAGTAACGGTGGTCGATCAAAGGCCCGTGCTATCTGTAACATTTCTGATTTCCCCGCGGACCTTTAAATCCACCCGAATCCAGGCATCTGGAAGCTATAAACCTGCCGATTGTAGAAGAAACTTTTGGATAGCTTACTTACCAGTTTACAGGAGGAAATTTTAAACGAATTTCTTTTTAAGGTAGGTGCAACAGTAAAGTTTATGTTAGCATTTAACTCTTTAATTTATTCATGAGATCAATGGTGACTTCCACTGTAATGTACTGCGTACCTAACGCTAAAATATGAAAACGCACGCACATAACATAAAATAACGCCTATATTCCTCGAAGGGTTAGGTTGACGCGAGAGGACAGGGTGTACCTATCAACATTTAATACATTTTTTTTTCATTGGTAAAAAATATTTAAATCTATAACAAACATACAGCACCATTTAGTGTGAATTATCCAAAGCACTATGATTCTAGAAGACAGCAACTACAAACGATTTCTGTAGACAAGTGACGCCATCTAAAATCTTCCTCTGCAAAAATCTGCGTAAGCGTCACCCCGCGAGTTATCTGCACCACCACTACAGATGACTACGTTTAGAGATTGTGCACACATGTAAAACCAATTCACCTTTATAAGCAGAGCTGTCTTCGAATAAATCGTCATTCACTAGCTAGAGGTTCCTGAGCTCGGTAGCCACGCAGCCAGCTCTGATCCTTAGTACGACTAGTTCCCTGCTTCGATAGTCTAGCAGTCTTCAGGAAACTAGTCAGCTACGGGAGGTCTGAAGGACGACAGCCACGCAGTCCCTTTCATCCCTCCACTTAGGGTTGCCTCATGATATTATATATAAATTGTAACGTGTAACGTAAAATAAGTTAAGTTGCCAATAAAATGTCATCAAGTTCAACGGGGCATTAATTTCACAACAAGCAACCATACAAAACTAAATTACGAGGGCGGAGTGATAAGTCTGGTAAAAATCAATTTTGGAATAAAACGATCGCAAAATGCGTGGAACCTCCTTATTCACAACTCTTTTGAAGGACTAAATTAAAACAGTGCAGTACTGGTTAGTTTTTTTTTTTTTTTGACAGCCACTAAAGCAAAACAACTGAACACGTTTTTGCAAAGCTGGAGAAAAATGAATTTCGTGTCGTGATTGTGATTAAACATTATTTTTTGCGCAAAAAAACTATAACGGAAACGAAACAAAAACTTGATAAATATTATGGGGAGTCTGCTCCGTCGATTAAAATGATTCATAAGTAGTTCAACGATTTTCAGTGTCGTCGTACAAGCACAAGTGATGTTATGCGTCCAGGACGCCCAGTTGAGGTCACTACTCCAGAGATGATTGCTAAAATCCACGCTATAGTGTTGAACGACCGAAGAGTAAAAGTGAGGGAGATAGTCGAGATAGTAGGCATCTCAGACGAACGTGTTCGCAATATCTTAGACCAACATTTAGATATGAAGAAGCGATCCGATACGGGATAAAACCGAATTTTTGCGTCGTTTTATAACAGTAGACGAAACATGGATCCACCACCATACCCCAGAAACCAAGCAACAATTGAAACAGTGGGTTGCTACCGGCGAACCAGCTCCAAAGAAGGTCAAAACAGTTTTATCCTCTTAAATGTCAAATGCACAGCATCTGTACACTAAAAAACGTGCTCAAAATGTCAATGTACACCATCTGTACACTACGTCACGGCTCCCATTGGACGATGGAATTTTCCGTTATTTTGCACTTGCAACACGATGTGACTGTATCATCGACTAATCGATTCATACTTGACCGGTTTTAGTAACATTTTAAAGGGAACACCACTAAACTGAACGAAAAAAAAGTGTTTAAAAAATGCATCTGTGGTTTTTGAAGTGAGACGCCATTGTGACGCGATTATTCTCGACATTTTGCTGTGTTGTTTTTTATTGAAAAATGAACGCAAGACGAAAGCGGTGAGTAATCTTTTATAAATGTTATACAGAATTACTGAGAAATAAGTTTAGATTTCGAATTGAATGATAGTTTATCGAAAAGTGATAAATATTTCAGCGAAAACATAACGAATGTTTTGTAATGCTCAAATTTTGACAATGATAAATGCCGTATCGAGTCAATTTGAGTCATGTTTTTATGATAAATATTGTTGTATATTGTTTGAAATACACATAAGTTGCTAGCTTATTAATCTACGAACATAATTTGCTACTAATATTGTTGCGTATTGTCATTGGAAACGTATTACAAAGGTAAATAATGCCGGCGCCGTCGCCCCTTTCCCGGTACCAAGAAATAACGAGTTAGGCGGTCATGGTACAAGGGACATTCGTCAGTGAAAAGTACTAACTGCAAAAAAAAATTGACTGATTATATTTATTATATTTTTGTGATTGGATTTTTATTATTTCATGTAGTTTTTTTATTTGTCATGTCTAAAAATAATAAATGTCGAGATTATTGTTTTTTTCTTACACTTCATAAAAAGGTGAATGACCTCAAATAGAATGAATTTTAGGCCATTATTTTAGTAAATGATTCGTTTTGATATTTTTAGCATGGCGAGGCAGGCCTCGAGGTCAAGGTCGCGGAGCGTGACCCCCGCTCCTGAAAGGGGGCCGCCCAGAGAGAGCGCCGCACGTCGCGCTCTTATTATGGGTCTGATTGACTCGCGCCGCGATCCTAACCTATCCCCATCCCCGCCGCCGAGGTTAGTATTTTCTGTATAGCGTATTACTATATTTATTTAGTTTCAGTGGAATAATTTGTATTTCTTATCTTTTTAGCCGCTTCCTTGCTGTACCAGTGCTACCGACGCCAGGTGGTTCTCTCAACGTTCAGGGCGAGGCTGTACCCGTTGAGCAGACCCCTGGTGGTCGCATCCGACGTGTCCAAACTAAGCCAGCCGTGCCTCTCTGGTAAGTAAGCTCTCCTTCACAGAGTAAGGTTCTTGGTACGTGTTCATATTTAGGTTATATTTTTACAATATTGTACTTGCTTGCAGTTTCGATGTAGTCGAACGGGTGGAGGCATTGGACATGTCGCAGGAAGAAGCCGAGGAGATGATGGAGGAGGCCCCCTGGCATGTCAGGCGATGGGTGCAGGATCTGCCGGAGCCTTTTGCTGTCACCAACTCCGAGGTTGAAGTTCGTCCATCAACTTCGGGATTGCAGGCAGCGACAGCGTCAGGAAGGGAGGCGGTGACCGGCAGCGACTTGGACAGCGAGTTCGACGACGAGTACGACGTCGACGCCATGCCAGGTAGATCGAGAAAGGACATTCCCGACACTGAGGAGTTAGAAGAACCCATGCGGGAAATTGTTGACATCATCGACACGGGGATGGACGACGCAGCTGATCGCCTACTGGGTACGTCGCCTAGTTTCACGTGGCTGTCGGACTTTGAGTCGTTCAGGGGTGTTCGTGAGGAGTTCTCAGGACCTACCCCTGGGCCACTCAAAGATTACGATTCGCCTTATGATGCCTTTGTCGACATATGGGACAAAGATATCATAGACTTGATTGTCCGTGAAACAAATCGCTACGCCCAGCAAACGATCGAGGCTAAGCGTAATAGAGGGACTTTGAGCGCATCATCTCGCTTACATTCGTGGACTGACACGAATGAAGACGAGATAATGCTTCTTTTCGCGGTGTTCATGTATATGGCCCTCGACCCGCGGACGTCGTTATCCGAGTATTGGAGAAAAGATCCAGTTCTCCAACTACCGGGGTTCAGACGTCTTTTGCCCTATAATCGGTACGTTTTGCTGAGTAAGTTTCTTCATTTTGTAGACAATACCGCTGTCGCGAGTCAATTGCCTCAAACTGAAGATGCTTCCTCATTAAAATTGTCGGCTAAGCTGGGTAAGCTGGCACCTATAATTGAACATCTCGGAAAGAAGTTCAAATCGCTTTATAACCTAAAGCCTGACGTGTCAATCGACGAGTCTTTGACCTTATTCAAGGGCCGCTTGTCTTGGGTCCAAACAATACGGTCAAAATCTGCCCGATTTGGAATAAAGTCGTATGAACTGTGTGAGTCCAGCACAGGTTATATGGCTGGATTTCAAATATACACGGGCAAGTTTGACGGAGCCGGTAGAGACAATTCCCTTGGTGTCAATTTGGGGGGGAAAAGCACGAAAGTGGTTCTTGAGCTTTTGCAAGGTCTTGAACATAGGGGGCATTGTGTAGTGATGGACAATTTTTACAATTGTCCATCATTAGCACGATATCTCAAGAGTTTGGGCTTTGATTGCCTAGGAACCCTTCGTGTATGCCGTCGAAACGTACCTAGTGACATTGCTAAAGTACCGAAGAAAGTGAGTAAGGGGACAATAATATCTCGCCATTGTGGAGACGTATCCATCATTGCATGGATGGACTCCAAAATGGTGAATATTATATCTACCTATCACAGACCCGATACTTACATTGGAACGAAGGCCGGTAAATCACTTATGAAACCTGTGTGTGTAAGGGATTACAACTCATTCATGGGAGGAGTTGATCTCAAAGATCAAAAACTCTCCATGTATCTGTTAGAGCGAAAGAGAGGCGTGAAATGGTACATAAAGATGTATAAAAGGTTGCTAAATGTGAGTATTCATAATGCACTTGTGATGTATTTGAGTTCGCTGAAACGGCGGGATAAACTGCCTGTGACGCATCGTGAGTTCCGTTATGAGCTTGCTGAAACTCTGCTTAGACGGCATCGCCCCTGTCTACAGCTTCAAGAGATCAGCCACCCATCATGTGAACTCATGAGGCTGAGGCGAGATATCCTGCACGAGCCAGAATATTTGAAAGGGGCGAAAGCAAGAAAAAGGTGTACGATTTGCTTTCGAACGAACGCAGTCAAATTGGTTCACAGTATGTGCACCCAGTGTGACGTATTTCTTTGTTTTGGGCATTGCTGGAGAATTTGGCATTCTGCAGCAAAGCTCCCAGGCGAAGAAATACGTGGGCGAAAACGGAGGCGCAGTAATGAGTGAATCATTTTGCGGTGTGGATGTGGAGTATGAACATGAGTGAATGCGTTTGAATGTGATGGTGGAACATGAGTGAATGTGAGTGAATGCGTTTGGATGTGATGGTGGAACATGAGTGAATGCATTTAAATGTGATGGTGGAACATGAGTGAATGTGAGTGAATGCGTTTGGATGTGACGGTGGAACATGAGTGAATGCGTTTAAATGTGATGGTGGAACATGAGTGAATGCTTTTGGATGTGATGGTGAAACATGAGTGAATGTGAGTGAATGCGTTTGGATGTGATGGTGGAACATAAGTGAATGCGTTTGAATGTGATGGTGGAACATAAGTGAATGTGAGTGAATGCGTTTGGATGTGATGGTGGAACATGAGTGAATGTGAGTGAATGCGTTTGAATGTGATGGTGGATGTGGACTATGAACGGGATCCGGGCCCTCGCGTGAGGGCTACGTTTCGACGGTATATGGCGACTTCTAACTCCTCATGTCACGATGATGGTGGCACGTGTGTTGTTGGATCATTTAGCTCCCTTCAATATGGTTGAGCTGAATGGTGCTGATCCATGCGTCATGCTCGTGAACGGGCGCCGTCAGTTGGGACTAGTCATCTCTTAGCTGCCTTGGCTTATTTTAAGTATTTTAGTTTTGTTTTTATAAGTATAAGAGATTATCGATATTATTTCTAATTCCATTGTTATCCATCTTTTTGTTAATTATTATTGTATAGCGAGATTTTAATAAAGTGCTGTGCTAACCTTTAATTTAGATGCATGCAATGCTATTGTATTTGTAAATGATATGTACTTTGAATGTCTTTGTGTGTATTTAGTTGGTTTGTCTAAATAAATAAAATCTTTCTGACTGACTGACCCCTTGACAATTCAAGTGTCTGTAATTGGTTTATTTGAAACTGTTTGAAATAAATGGTTTGAGTTTTGTGTACAAACTTTATTTAGCTTGTAAGGTGTAAATCCGATAATGTTATTTTTGTATAAGTTTTTAGTGTGTCATGTCATTACTAACATTAGTTTCTCACTAGCATTTCTATGTTTCTAATGCCTGGAGGCTTTTATTTATGTAGTAAGCTTTTTATTTACATTTTAATTCATTATTTTTTAGCTTGAGTATGTATAGTTTTTATTATATTTGTTGGTATATTGGCGTGGCTATCTGATATATGGCAAATAATTTAATTCTATGTTCTGGTCTTGTAATGTTAACATACATAGTATTGTATACAATCAAGTATTTTCTAACTGAACAGACAGCTGTGCTGCTGGGGAGTTTGTTGCGTCACTTCTTCTTCCCAGCGATAGCACTAGGAAGTGGCGAAGGGCGGGCGTTTTTGGGGGACTGTCTTTTGTAATTTTGTCGTTCAAAAAGTGCTGATTCTCAGCCTAATTTGAATAAATGACTTTTGATTTTAACAAATACAACATTTTTTTTTTTTTTTTTTTTAATATATTTCTTGAAAACAAAACGTATTTTATTTCAATCTGTTCCAAGCTATCTCTTACGTGGAATTGGAATAACCATCCGTAAGTATATGGAGTCATTTCTATAAATGACCCCATAATAAGGTGCTATCACCTTATTTATAATATAGTATAATTTCAGGCAAACTTTATTAGGGTTCCGTACCTCGAAAGAAAAAAACGGAACCCTTATAGGATCACTCTGTTGTCCATCCGTCCGTCTGTCTGTCTGTCTGTCAAGACCCTTTTTCTCAGGAACGCGTGGAGGTATCAAGCTGGAATTTATATCAAATACTCAGGAGGTCTACTGACCCTTGGAGCTGTGAAAAAATCAAACTTCTAAGCCAACGCAATCAAAAGATACAGCCGTTTATGCCGCAAATTTTCGACCCTCGTAAGGGAATCAAAACCTATAGGGTACTTCCCGTGAACTCAGAATCTTGAAATTTGGTACGAAGCAACGTCTTACAGCACAGATAAAGGAAAAATTGCGAAAACCGTAAATTTTTAGTTACATACCAACAAATTTGTACGGAACCCTAGGTGTGCGAGTCCCGACTCGCACTTGACAGGTTTTCATGATGAATAACCACAGTAGTTAACCTCCACATACTTAAGTTTTTGTTGCTTGGCATAATCGGACTATTATGTTCCCACTGCTGGGACACAGGCCTCCTCTCTGAGAATGGGTGGGTTGGTAGATAGTTTTAGTTATAAGGAAAAATAGATTGAATAATAATTTATCTAATGTATTGTCCACCATAATGATTTATTATTATAATTGTTATACACCTGTTAGTAATAGTGTGTCATTATTTTCAAAGAATAATAACTAAATAATAATTGGGATACCTCAATACAAAAAGTCTCTGACGTTTCATTGAACAGGTACTAAAATCTAAAAGTAACAGAATAAAAGTAAATAATTTATAATAACAAAAATCGTACTTGAAAAATAAAACATACAAATATTTCGTTCGCAGCGTTTTTGCGCCAACGGTACCTGCCGACCGTGGCCGCCATATGTTAGCGATAGTTTAGTGACCGATGCACCGACGCCCGCCGGCAGCGCGCGAAATTGCCGCCATAATTTTTCGTTGTGTTATCAAATAGTTTTTATTACTTTTTACCGTGTAGGACATTGTGTCTAAGCGGAATAATTTGTGTTAACATTGCCTACACATTATTGTGTTATCATGTAAGTGTTTTTTGGTGATTAAGTGTGTGAATTCGATAAATTATGATAAAGTTTTATGGTTATGTGAGTGAAAATTATAAAAATGAAAACATATCACATCACTGCGAGATAAGGTCAGTTTTATTTGCTTATTGAATGGTATAAATAGTTAGATAAACTCATAACGAAGCCAGGAAGGTATAATATATACCATGATAATGGTTATAACATGCCGATTTCTTAGTTTTTCTGAAGTCCTACCCAAAAATCGAAAAGTACGTTCTACTACGCTTGCGCTAGGCGCGTTTCGACAGGGCGGGCGGCCGGGCTTCTGAAGGGTTATTGGCCAATATAGTGATGGCTACAGTTTTTTGGGATTCACGTGGGGTAATCCATATTGACTAAATAGAGAAGGGTAAAACTGGTGCATATTATGCCAATTTATTGGACCAATTTGACAAAATTTTACGTGAAAAACGACCGCATTTGGCTAAGAAGAAAATCCTCTTCCACCAAGCAACGCACGAGTGCACACCTGCGCGATTGCCATGGCCAAACTTCATGAGTTGCGCTATGAGTTGTTTTCTCAACCACCGTATTCGCCAGCCCCCATAGCGCCCCATGCGACTATTTTCTGTTTCCGAATTTTAAAAAAATAGCTTGGTGGGAAAAGATTTGGCTCCAACGAAGAGATCATGCCCGAAACCAATGCCTATTTCGAACCTAAGTCGTACTATAAGGAAGGGAGCGAAAAGCTAGAGAAACGCTGGATGAAGTGCATTGAGTTACAAGGGAACTAAGTTGAAAAATAAATTATAATAATTAAATACAATTGACTCCTTGTTTAATATTTATCAGACTTATCACTCCGCCCTCGTATATTTCAGTCAACTTCAACAGATTGACAGAGAAAAATATTATTAGGCTATACCTAAATCCTTGAAAACAATTACAAACTGTAATAGTTTCCAAGGAAAAGGGCGTAAATATTTTGATAATAAAATTACATATTTAAATGATTTGTAGCTCATCTAAGTATTGTTTTATATATTATTTACACACCTCCATTGTAACTCAAGAAATAGTGTAGAATAAATCACTGCTCACATTTAATTTAAATACTTGCGGAATTAATTGTGTATTTCATTCACCCTACCATGTTTATGTTCCCTTGTTTACTGAGGGGGAAGGGGGATGTTCCCCTATTTGATCCTTTTGACTTTTGATTAAGCTTGTGGGACTAAGAGTAGAAACTTTTCCATCGTAAAAATACAGCCAAGTTCTTGAATACATTCAAATTCACTCAGCTAATATAAAATAATAATCGTATAAAATGTAATGGTTTTCATAACTTTCAATTGCTAGAATGATGAATGACAGCCCTTGTCTGATATTTTGCAGCAATTCGATGCAGACAAATGATGATTTTAATTGGTGCGATTCAATTTGGTGCTTCTTTAATTACAGCTATCAATTTAATGGTTGTTCGAACTATTTGCTCGGTATACATGCATCAATTTTGCTCGTTAACTCGATAAATTTGGTTCCAGTTACAGATGTGAAACATCGTGTCTGTTTGCAAATTATAAAATACATGGTCAAATTAAATTAGCTAGCGAAACTCCGCAGACTTATTGGGTATGAACATCTTAACAATGATAAAACAAAAAATAAATTAAGTTGATGAGTTTTATTTGGGGTGTGTGTTTTTAAAATTGCAGATTTTTGTGTATATTTCATAGACGTGATAGGTACGTATTGATATTTAAACATGATAAAAAAAACTCAAAACTTTTCAGGTAACAACACTACCAGCGGTATTTGGCCCAAAAAAAATCAAGTCTTTTTTATGAGTCCTGGGGGCCTACTCCGAAGTGCAAAGTGCGAATGTTCGGATCGGACCGACACATGGCCGAACCGAATATTGTTGAAAAATGCGAAAAAAGTTCGGATCGGCTCAGTTTGGTCGGGACCATAGTCAATATTCGAAAGAGTGTAGGATCGGAACCGACCGAACCATATAGTAACTTCGTAGCAGGAAACGGCCGAACATTCGGCCGATACTACTTCTAGACCCCCTGGAGTGGAGACCGCGTATCGGCAAGCGTGGTGTACCCCCAACTAGATGGACAGACGACCTCAAGAAGGTGGCTGAAATAGACTGATAGGTTGTTGTGGCGCAGCATGGGAGAAGCCTGTGTCCAACAGTGGACTACGATGGAGAGTTAATTGATTGATTAATCTCAAGTTCATACAAATAAGTATGAGTATAACTAGATTACATTCAGTCTCCTCAACCCGTCCTAACATAATAAAATCAAGACTGAAGCCTCTGAAGGCAATAAGCCACGTCATAATGACACACAACAAATTGAGAACACTTCCATCGATCATGAAATTTATATGAAAATTATAGTTCCCATGAGAAATCGAAACAAAACACTTGGAAGTTTATCGAATGATTTTATAAATATAATATGTGTTTCCGGGTCTTCACTTGGTTGTACACCTGAACAAATACAAGTTTTTGTTGGGACTGTAAATGGTAGGTAATGGACGCTAATAGTCATGTCCTCTACACACAATAATAACATACTATCACAATTATAGAGAAGGATATAGTTGTTTTGATTAGGGCTGTGTTATTTACTGAGTTTACACGTGGAGAAATTATATAATATCACGACTTGTTTCCACGAAGGGTTAAGCAGAGATGTAATACGTATATTACTGGTACCTTACTTAGGTTATCTCTACTGATTACTGTAAAGTGTGTTGTGTATTAGTACACCCACATTTCGCCTGTTATGATTAAGTCTCAGGTAACATGGGGCGAGTATATTGCCAGTCTGTTGATGACAACACAAGAAAATGAAAACATATTTATTGTCTATGGTCGTTTGACATCAGCTTGTCTGTTGTCTGTGCTCTCTCTCTACCCAACTTCTGGTGATATGGTGCGTGTTTAATAAGTTTAATAATAAGATATTGTTCTACTGTGTTGTTTGGGTTGAAATAAAACGTTTTACGACTATATCTCACGGTCTTTCCATTGAGAAATAAATGATAAATGATTTTATTTTGTAAGTAGGTTTGTACAAACTCTTTTACACGTCAATATTCATTCGTCATTAACCTTCAATACCATCAACTAGACACAAATCCAGACATCAGGCTACTACTGAGAACAAATAATAATAACTTCCGCAATAGTCCTGCACTAACCGGGAGTGGTCCTTGGGTGCACTTGCATGGTGCATACAGGGATAATCGTCGGTTGATGCCTCCTCATCATTTAAAATTTATCTAAAGAGCCTCTGCGAGTTGGCTTTGGCCCCTGGCACGCGTTTCAAAGATCTGGGAGATAAAAAAATAAAATAAAAATATAACCCAATAATACTTTACCCGACCTGGGAATCGAACCCAAAGCTTTCAACCTCATGCTCACCTCTTCGACCATCACATTAACGAGGCATTCAGGTGTTGAAATTTTCATGAATATTCCCCGTCGATGAAGAACGGAGTGTTATATCAGACTCCTAACCGACGATAACTTATAATGTTCTTTCTGGTACCATGAGTCACGAGCACGGGGTGACTGTCTAGGCTAATTGTTCCAACGCCAGATAATATTATCCGAGGAATGATTTTGAATTTTTGACAATGGTCCATACCTACTAAATCTGTCAGATGTCAATTTTATTCTACGAATATCTGTCGATCGAAAAATCAGCCCTAAATTATAATAACATGATATTGTTTATGGCTTTATATTGCTTTAGTGTCAACATGTACCTACCTAATTAGTGAAAATGTTTCTTGAACTAAAAACAATATTTTACGTTTCAAGGTAAGGTATACTCCGGAAGACTTACATGAAACAAATAATCATGTTAAGAAATAAAAACAGAAGTTAAAACATAATGTCTGCATGAAATACAATTCTGGGTATGCTTAATTGGGATCAATTTTCAATACGCGATGTAGATATGAATACCTATTATACTGATCCTCATTTTTTTATTTAAAAAAACAATGCCTATTAATTAATACAATATCCTGTACTATTATAAAGGGTATACTTACACAGTATTATTTTAGTTGCTATACAGGGTGGCAGGGAGATCATTGCGCAAGCAGTAACCATGAATTCAGCACATGATTCTCCTAGCGTATTTTCCATGGTTAGCAAAAAAAAAAGTTAAGTAATAAAATAATGAGATCTTATTTTGTAATTACAGCTAGTAGGGCTTAAAGTAAAACTGACTCTCGAATATCGATTTTCAGGAATTCGGAAGTCATTTCTATTGTATCGGAACAAATACAAAATAAAAATTAAATTATCAATTCTATCACACAACACAATCGCATCAATCAACAGATCTCCCCAATAAAATCACATAAAAAAATAACACATACAAATTAATTACCGATGTAAATTCAACACTTCAAAATTATTTCAGTTAAAATACGAGTGCTGAAGTACATTTTAACGTGCCTAACCTAACCATCGAAAGAAAGTGTCGATGGCCGACCTAAAGGTCATAGGTCAAATTCAACCCCAGTAAGCTATTGTGGTAAATCCGAACGTAGCCCAAGAATTTAACGTTATTGAAAGGATAATTGATTTAAACGGGCTATTAGTAAAATGTGCTTCTAATTGATACTATTAATCATGTTCAAATTAAGGCAAAATTTATCGCTGTTGAACATGTTCTTCAAAATATTACCTATAGATACAGGATAAAATTGAAAACTTGCGACAAATCGAATTAAGAGGTGCAGGAACTGTTTCATAATCTTAATAAAGTTATCACCTATTTACCTATTTTTTTATGTACATAAATGGTTTAATTAATAAATAGTTGGGGTTGAAACACTAGGGCCATGAGGTCCGAGTGCCCACTTGGTTTTTCGAGATATCGCCAAGCGGTTATTCGACTCTTCACGTGACCAGAGGGCTAGCCTGTTTCTTGGCCAAAGAATGAGCATCGCCATACAACATGGCAATGCTTCAAGCCAAGCCAACAGGAACAGTGCCCACCGTTCCTGTTGACAGCGATGCGGACGAATTTTTTGATGCCCTATGATTCCTTTGCTTATTTTTTCACATGTACATATTATTATTTTAAATGTACAACAACACACAACGACACAACAACAATGTAAATCTTATGTTATGAATAAATAAATTCTATAAATAGTCATTTCCCAAATCTAAATTCTTGAAAAAAAAATCGTGTAATTATCGTCTTAGATAGTGCAAACTTAGTTAAGTAGACACAAATTATCGTCGTTTAAGTGTTTTTTTTTTTTTCAAAATTATCAAAACAAGAATACTAATTTTTTTTTTAAATTAAATTATAAGTACCAATTTTAGCGCGCGCTCACTGAGTTCAAACCATGTAGCAAGTTGGCAACTTGGTGAACTAGCGGTATTTAACTAATTCTGACCGTTCGTACGAAAAAAAAGCGCGCGCCGACGACGTTGCAAATCGCTCGCCTATGCGCACGTATGTGTAACCTTTTCTTAATAACATGCCCTAAATTTACTTTATAGCACGCTGGATTAGATATTTTAATTGATCGCACCTATTCAATTTCATCCTGTAGGCTTAAGTCTATAATATTTAGAAATAACTAATGCAAATTCTTGTAAATTTCTGTAAAATGTAACCTTAAACAGTTAGGTGAAGTCAGCTGTGAGGTGTCAATAGTGTCAATCCCTAACATCAGATAGAATGACAGCTCACTTCACCTAACTTTTGAGATTAGGTGAGATGTTTACAAAATAGATCAGCTGCACTAACCTTCCTACTGTTGTGTTGACATTTTCTTCTGCATGCCATCCAGCCTGGGGGCCAAGTCTGTTAGGATAATTGTGTCGGAATGGCCGATCATTTATACCGTAATTGTAGATACTAATCTCCTAATTGGGTGGTGTCATTATGATCATCCTACATCCGAGTGTTATTTGCAACTGAGTTGATGTGGTCAACCCATCTTGCTGAATTTTCTCGACCATCTTGCCGCTCTTCTTGAAACGTGTTTACGCACGTGTTAAACGCCGTATAAACACACACTGAAAAACACAACAATACATAAACAATACAGAATTCCTGTTACTCTATATTTGAAGTGTAACAAGAATTCTGTATTGTTTATGTATATACCATAAATACCTTTATAGTATCATATATGTTTATATCAGAAGATATTGAATAATAATAGAAATCGTACACCTGCCCGTTGGGCTTATGTCAGCTGGCCGTAGGAGACCACGAATTTTAATTTGTAACAGTAAAACTACGGTGTTTTCGCCGTCTGTAGGCACAGTCGTCAGTGTAGTGTAAATCACCATGGGGACTTGTTGACAGACACGTTTTTTCTATGTCACGGGTTTTACGTAGTGTGTAGACACGGTCGATAATGTTGTGTGGATCACTATGGAAGCTTGTTGACAAATAAGTTTTTTCTGTAATACAAATACTGCGCGATTTATATACCCTACCGCAAAGAAGCCTATCGTGTACAAAAGGCTTTATGCCCACTTAGTTGCTATAGAATTAAACAAAAAATGGAAAAACGTTAATGTTATATGTCTTGAGGCAACAGTGCCCCTTTCATGTGCAGATGGTGACCACCGGGGTGGTTTTAGTGAGGTAATAATCCCAGACTCCCTTGTTCTATCGCCAAAGACCGGGCGCCTTTAAAAGGTATTCAAGGAAAACAAAAAAAAAAGTTGCAAAGACTTTGACTTATTTCACAATAAAAACTGCTTAGTTCTGCAGGGATTTTCATCGGCCTCGAAAACTTATAGTTCGACTTATGAAAGTAAAAAAAAAGGTCAAACATTCAAGGCTTTCCTAACATATTGCAAGGTTCCTTAAAATGATATACGACCATATAAGTCGCAGAAGTGGCGTTAAACTGACCTTTACCATAAGGTAATATATCACTGCATAGCGTAATGTGGCCTGTGGGACTAGTAACCATTTTCAAATCGCTTCTCTACCTACACTGTTGACATTAAATAGCTTGAACATAGAGTTGTACCTACTAGCTATGATAATAACATTTTTTATTTGTCGCATGTAGGGCATAGCACGGCATGACAGCTAGTGATTATTTTAATTGTGATTGTAATTTATAGATGGCGCGATTACTGCTTTTGAAATAGTAGGTATATGTACAAATGAACTGAACAATTTTTTTATATATTTTTTTCCATTTGTCATTTTAATAGTTTCATATTTCAGACACTAGCCTTATCAACCTTCCGGGGTGGTGACAAGGTTATCACAGTAAATCAAACCACGTATAATAATAACCTCTAAGAAACCTCATGAACCACGTAGGATACGTGATTTTTTTGATTTTGTTTTAATTTTAAACAACATCATATAAATTATACAGACAATAATTATCTGCCTAAGTAGTTGCCATTCCTTACATAACGTAAAAATATTCAAGCGAAATAAATCTTTAGTTGTATTTTCATTTTTTGCCACCGACTTCCGAAATTAAAGTTATTTTTCACTTTGTAGCGTTTTTTTTTTTTGGTTTAGGGCTGATTTTGCAACGCCAGATAATTTTATCAGAGAAATAAATTTGAATGTTTGACAGTTTTCCATACAAAATCTGTCAGACGTCAATTTTATTCCACGAATAAAAATTATCTGAAAAAATAAGCCCTTAAAATTTTTATTTTTCAATTTTTAGATCTTCTGCCTACCCCACACAAATTCGTATGAACATACAACTTCACCTGCTAAGTAAATAACAGTGACAGGAAGTTATTATAACATCATCAACATACAATTAGTGTAAATAATACGTGTTATTGAAGCTAACTCAAAAACCACTCATCAAAACTTTACCAAATTTATATAGAATCACTCTTTAAGTATACCCCCTTTCCACAAAGAAGAATTTTTCAAATTGGTTTATAAATGACGGAGTTCGGAAGTTTCAAAGTTAACAATTTATGAAGTCGGTAAAAATTCATTAATTGAACAGATTAACATATTGAACTCCAGTGATAAAAATAGCATAAAGTTCGCGTAAATTGTTGATACCCTCGTGCTGCGCGTGTTTACTGCCTAGGCAGTAGTGCGCGTATTTTTTACTGTTTCTTTCCCGTTTATGCGAGCAAGAAGTCGCTACAGCATACGCCGCCACCGTGGCCGATTTTACAGGTCACTGCACTAATATTATCAAGGGTATTTTATTTTGTGACAATTTTACGCCATCTATTTTGCTTGAAAAATTATTATTTTATAATTTTTGGTACAAATCTTTATTTTAACAGGCATTTATCAACTTGTATTAACCGCTGCACTATATTATGATAACCTCGCCACTCTGTATACAAGAGTACGTCTGTGTTATCTTAGTCCACACACTCAAAGATATACAAAGGTCTAGCATATTAAGGGATTCCAGTAGGTGCTACATGTAGACTCAGCTCGTTGCTCTAAACTTTAGACCAAACCGACCGCAACGGGTTGATATAAAGTTCTATGTCTAGTCTTACGTCTAGTTTAGCCTGTATTTTAGCCAAAAGTTTAGTGTCTTTACGAACTGCAGAATTTCAGTTGTATTTGAACGTAACTACCAGATAAACTGATGTTTCAGCAATTCTACGATTTATAGACACTGCTCATAAATGGGCTTGTTTGAGAGAAATTTATTGCCCTGTGACAATCGCCGAACACAGTGGAGCAATTAGGTGAACTATCTGGAGTAGTATCGCTCCATACAATTTCAGGGAACAACGAGGAACATTGATCCATATTATTACCAGAATATGCAGTAACTTGCTTGAACTATGTAGGTGCAAGTAGTGAAATAACTATGTTATTAAGATATTGAATAATAATCAGCCTATAATGTTCCCACTGCTGGGACACAGGCCTCCTCTCTGTGAGAGGGACCGGGCCATAATCCACCACGTGGCCACTGCGGGTTGGTAGATGTCACACGTCGAGGTTTTCTTACGATGTATTCCTTCGCGGTTTTGAGAGCAGTAGTCATGGAATTATAAAAAAAAAAACACCCCATGACCTACAACCCGTAAGTCGTAGCCGTTACTACTTGGCCACCAGCGCTACTGATATTGAATAATTATTTGCTAATTCTCTACTTTCAAAACAAGGTACTGATTTAGCTCGCTTCAAAAAATTATCGATGGTCGATCGATGAACGTAATCCGGCTATACCAAGCAACAGACTGGATCGAAGTGAATGATGTCATTGATCGATGGTGATTGAACGCAATCTAGTTGTAGTTATGTATTGAAAGCACTAAATTGGTCAGAAGTATATGACCAAGAACATTTAAATTCAGCTTTTGATATATTTCACGATACGTTTTGTTTATTTTACTACCTTTGCTTTCCGCTCAATAAAGTAAGAATAGATTCAAACTGTAAGTCACCAAGATGGATCACAAGAGGAATCAGAAAGTCAAGTAAACAAAAAGAAAACTAAGGTATCGCCAATACATGTCTAAATCTGAAGACGATACATTAAATTATACAAAATACAGTATTATCTTCAAAAAATGGGTGAGTCGATCAAAACACCTCATAAATTCTAAAGTAATGTCATCGGCAAAAAATAAAGGCAAAGCTGCATGGCAGATTATCAAAAATAAAACTGATCTCGTAAACACTAAAAAAAAATATTGATACTATTAAAATCGACAATGATCATATAAACAAACCTAAAGAAATTGCTGAAACTATCAACGATTTTTTTTATAAATATTGATGACAAAAATAAAATAAAGCTATAACAGACAAAAAAACATTTCGATTTACCGAACATGACGCAAACCATGTTTTTACATCCATGTGATGAAGTTGAAATCAAAAATACCATCATATCCCTCAACAACACAAAATCGGTTGGATTTGATGGTATAGCAACTCACATTCTTAAATCCTGTGCCACCGTTATATCACCAATCATTGAATACTTGACAAATCTCTCATTCTGGAAAGGTATTTTTCCAGGTAAACTCAAACAATCCATTGTCAAGTCCTTATTTAAGAAAGGTGACACAAAAGACTTTATCCAATTACCGCCCTATAACTCCGTCTAAAATACTTTAAATCCAAACTACATGAATGGCTTATTGGTAATTGTTTTTATAGTATGAAAGAATTTATTGATAAAAAAGTAACAAATATATGGTTACTAATTTTCATTATAATTATTACCTACTTTTTGTAAATACCTATTATTGTTAACAATCCACTAAAATTAATAGACATGTTGGAATAATGTATCCTTTTAATTTTTTACATGTAATGTGTTTAAATATTTGTATGCCTGTCCTTGGCGAAACATGTAAGATCATATAAGACCTATAGTGTACCATGTTTTAAAGCAAAATATATTATATTCTATTCCATTCTAACAGCAGGCCCTATGAGAATTCCAGCGCTGCGACACTTATTTTTTTAATGTCGCAGCATCATGCTGAGATAGGAGCCTTTTGGCTTCGTACAGGACTTTCTGATTTTTTAAAAATAATTTTGTATTTTATTTTATTATGATTGTGTTTAATTTAGTTTGCAATCTTCCTGTACGATTAGCAATAAATACTTTTTCTTGCTTTTATTTAATTCTACGTTTAAATGGGTCTGAAATAAATAATTGAGTACACTTAAATTATGCACAAGATTCAAACTTTACCTTTTTTTTTAACTTTACCTTTGAAACAAGCCGTTTGTTCCGATCCTTAGGTTTTGTTACGCGTAAAGTCCTAAATCGGAGCAAATATTTAAATGTTCTACAGATATTTTTCCATATGTGGATGATCCGTTATGAAGCATCCCAATTCGGAGAATCTTTCACACAGTCCATCTATCGTTTCCTTGGGCTTCCCCTACTCTTATAGCCATTCACGTTCATACTGAGTGTCGTTGATGTCTTACTACCTACTTACGATTTTAAGATGTTAAACACAGATAGATAGGTAGCTAAACACACAGCTCAAAACACAGCTACATAAAAGCAAAACATTCCCCTTTACCTCGTAGAATTACTCGAATAGCCCACTATGCTATTCGGGTATGCACTTTTACTCCTAGTATGGAAATGATCAGAATTTGTTCGCGTATAGCGCTGCAATGTAACACACTTTAGATGAATTATTACACCCTTTTCTGCAAACGACTGCAACATGTTGCATTAGCCTGTGAACAGGACAGCGGATTTTTGTTCTTTTGCTGCGGTCTGTCAGTGCAGCCTAAGCTTTATGGACACAATAGAACACAGGGGTTTAAAAATACAGCGCTTTAAAGCTAGGCATTGGCATTACTGTACGCTGGCTTTTCGTTAGGATGTGACAATGCGGTGAGTCGTATACAGCTTGCGGTAATGAGCTTGTTGAAGTGTGGCTTTAGATGTTAAGCTGATAGATTCATCTGCCAAAATCTTCTATATTATGTAGGATGTTGAATGAAATTTTAGCCATTTCAATATAAAAACCGGACAAGTGCGAGTAGGAGTTGGAGTGCGCCTGAGGGTGATGAGGGTTCCGTCTGAAAGCTGTGATTTATTTTATTTATATATTTAAGTATGCATACACACGTCATGGTGCAGTATAAATCTGATTTACATCCGTCACCTCACACATCAGGGCCAGTTGAAAACCAGCGTCAGGCACTAGTTGTCTGGCATTTTTCTGAACTGGGCCGTTTTGGCGCAGCAGTGAGGCACACTTTCCTGCTAAATTATTACATCGGACTTCACACTTTTTTATTAATCTTTTATTTTTTTTATTTTATTGTTTGTTTTGTCTGATGTATGTATCTGGTGTATTGTGTGTCTTTTAGTTTGTGCCAATTAAATGTATTCTTTCTTCTTCTTTCTGTGCTCGGCTGCACTAAATTCCAACTCCGAATTGAAGGACAAACTTAACTTTGTTGTTAAAAAACATGTTTTTCCATCTGTCCAATTGCAAATGTAAGTTTGTACGCATTAGTTTGTACGGACAGAGAGACAGACACACGAGTGATTCTATTTTTTACTTTTGTGGTTTATTTTTTACAAAAAGTCATGTAGCCAATTTAAGGAAAAAAAAATCGGTAGCTGCAGACAACAAAACTTTCAAACGTGATATTCGCATACCTACGTTTTTTTTTATTGTAATGTTTTTATTTGAAATATCAAAATATATTGTGACATCGTTTTATTTTGTGGGCAAAAACAATTCAAATGGTCGAAATATGACATGCCTGATTAGTGGCGACCGCAGGGCAAAAACATTTACCACAATTTTGCATACAACCTGCCACAGCATTCATGCTTTGTTTACTTACTCTAACTACTATCATCAAGTGATATAAATAATACCAGCCTATTTTACTATCTAAATGCAGGGCAAAAGCCTCTTCTCACACAAAGAAGGGGGCGCCACTTATAGATCTACTTTATTATTAGAGATAACTTAATTTAAAATATTGCATAGTTCTCATACTCTATAAAGTCGTCTGATATTGTTTAAAAAGATGTTAATTTACAAATATTTTTATGGGGGAGTTTATTTACCTACTTCTTACATTTTTTTCAGCAACATTATAACTACCCAGATACCTACCAATGTGCAAATTGCAATCATGCTTTGTTTAAACGCTGCTTGCGTCAAACAAAAGTTAAACACACATAAAGCTAATATCCTATTTCTCGATATAAATTGAAAATTATGAAAATAAAGAGAAATTCTTTCAGATCCGGCTATCTTCACGATAATCTTGAGAACATTTTAAAAACCATTTTGAATTTATATTTGCATATTTTTACGGATTCAAATAAAATTGAAACACGTAGCTTTATAATATTGGTGAACGACTGAGACTTGAAATGACAGAAAGTGTTGCTGGCTCATGGCACTTACATACCACTGTATGTAAGTGCCACGAGCCAGCATTATTCGAAACCAATACAGGAAGCGTCCTCGGTACTTGAACCCAGGCAAAGATTTTAAAAATAAATTCTGATCTACCAGTACGTTGACCTCCAATTTACAAACAAAAAGGTTGAATGAACACTTTCATTTTAGGAAAAGTACCACGGCATTTTGTGATGGTAACCTATAGGGTTGTTTCAACTGAAAATATATTTTCTTGCCATTTTCCTGAAACTTAAGCTTAAAGGAGAAGACCGGATATTTTCGTCCACTTCGGATTATTTCTAAAGATACAAAAAATAACTAATTATAAGGAAAATACACCCCAAACGTCGAAATCCGCAGACGGACGAAGGTTTCCAATATCGAAAAACGAGTTATGGAAATCAAATGCCCGCAGCAGTAACTAATTTAAATTCACTTCAAAGAGTTCAAAATAAAATAATTAAAACACCAACTAAAGAAAAAAACAATGCCATATAACCTGAGAAATAGATATAAAAAAAACTTGAAGTCATCAGCGTACGCACTAATTACCTACGGTAGAAAGACCATTTATTGTTTGAAGGAGCACAGCCGTTCAATGGATTCCCGGACGATATAAAAGAGTGCGATAACGTGAATATATTTAAAAATAAGCTTATGAAACATGTATGTACAATTTACATTGTAGCTTCTAATACTCTGGACGAAATTGAATTGTATTGCTCTGTACTTATATACATACTTACTCGTACTACTTTGTATCTCATTATATATACTTACTCGTACTACTTTGTATCTCATTATAAACGGACTTGAATTCTTAAGAGAAATACATTTCTTTAAACCGAAATGGAGTTGGGCAGGACACCTGGCAAGGCGCAGTGATGGCAGGTGGAGTAAGGCAGTGACCGAATGGCGTCCAAGGACTGGAAAAGGTCGGCCGTCAGGCGGTGAGATGGGCGGATGACATTGTTACCATCGCGGGTAGGACCTGGATGAGGCTGGCACAGGATCTTGGGGATTGGCTCATGAAACGAGAGGCTTATGCGCAGCCGTGGGAGAAATGGGGCTGTGGATGATGGATGAATAAGGAAAATTCTCAGTAACAGCTCCAATTAAAGGATTCCTCACAATTTCCTTTCCAAATTGCTATGATACATGGACGTATAATAGGGGCTTGTGGCTAAGTACTAATAGCCGCACGGAATGATCCATCAAGTTAAGCTACGCTTGCCGCGGTTGTTCCGAGGAAGGGTAACCATCTTCATATATCCCTCCGTACCTCGGAAATCACGTTAAGCCGTTGGTCGCGGCTGTCATCCGTGGATCTTTGACAGTCGTTACGGGTCGTCAGAAGCCAGCTGACAACCAGTCTTACCAAGGGGTATCGTATTACCCAGTAACTGGGTTGTTGAGGTCAGATAGGCGGTCGATTCATGTAAAATACTGATATTCAGCTGCATCCGATTAGACTGGAAGCCGACCCCAACATAGTTGGGAAAAGACTAGGCAGATGATGACTCTTCGGAAATCTTAAATATCATCATTCGCTTGCCCTTATTCCAATTTATTTAGAGTCGGCGCAATATGTTTTCTTCTTCCATACTTCTCTAATAGTCGTCATCTCAGTAGTCACCATGGAAATCTATAGGTACAGTCTGTTGTCAACATTATCTGACTCACCCTAAAAACAACGAATTTGGACCCTAAACCTTAATGTTACAAGCAGAGGGTCCAAATTCGTTTGTTTTTAGGGTGGGTCAGATAAAGTTGACATCAGACTGTACTAATAATAAAGTTGAAGAGTGTTTTTGTTTGAAAGCGCTAATCTCTAAGTCTCTAAGTCTAAGTCGGATTTGAAAAATATTTTTTGCACTAGCTGCGCCCCGCGGTTTCACCCGCATAAGTTTTGAACTCGTGGGAATATCGGGATAAAAAGTATCTTATGTGTTAATCCTGGTTACAAACCATCTGCGTGTGAAATTTCATCCAAATCCGTTTAGTAGTTTTTGCGTGAAAGAGTAACAAACATCCATCCATCCACACAAACTTTCACGTTTATAATATTAGTAGGATTTGATAAAGATAGAGGAAGGTTTTAGGCTATTTAATATCACGATACAACACTTAGGAGCCGAGCAAAATGAAAAACGTCAGAAAAAACGCTAAGCGAAAACTGAGTAATACTCGTAGCGCGGGCGGGCGATGGGATGCTGTATTCCTTGTTAAAACAAGAAAATTCACGCGGACAAAGTTACGGGAGAAGCTAGTCATATTTTTTTCCCCCTTGAAAATACAATGCAGATGCGTTAAACTCCAATTTATTGTTATTAACCAACTTCTTTCAATAAAAAGAATATGACATTTAAACTACATACCTACAACATCTATAAATGGCCAAACATAAAATAAGTGCACGCTTTCAGCCGAACACGGCGAAAAGGAATCCTGAAACTGGATCCTGCCAATTAAGGCTAAATGCTCCATACACCTTCCAATCTATCCAGCGATACGGTGGAATGGACTCTAGGAAAACTGACGATCCAAATTGCATTCAGTTAGTTCAGTATAAAGCTGTGTACGCACTTCCGTTGAAGGCTACGTCGCATGATGTGGAACTTGCTAGGTGTCCGTATGGATTGACGAACTATCAGTTACTGTTACTGTTAGCCTGCATCATCCCACTGCTGGGCAAAGGCCTCTCCCCATGACTTCCACTTTCGATCCAGGGCTAAAGTGGACCACTGGTCGTTTGTTTTGTCCAGCTCGTCCCGCCATCTTCTACGGGGTCTGCCGCGACGCCTTCTAGCTGTCAGGGCTCCACGTGGTCGAGGAGCTATCTGTCATATTAAAATATCCGAGCCATAAGATACAGACTAACTGTCTAGTTTGGGGCTCACTAGCAAAAATAATACATAATATGAGGCCATGAGAGCCACATGGCTTAACTGAAAAAAGTTTAACTATATTTTAGGCCACTGTGGCTCTCATGGCCTCATATTGTAACCTAGATGTATGTATTATTTAAAGCTACTCATGTCGTCTCAACTTGCTGATATTCTGTGAACGAGCAGGGTGATTGCGTAACACACTATTTATAGTATCAATGGGTTTCATTTTAACAGTTTAACTACATTCATTATGTGATTTACGTTGTAGAGCAGGCACATTTTTCGAACATATGAAGCAATGGATCAGCAATATCCTTCAAAATGATTCAGATTGAGATTGATAGAATGTTACGCAATGAGGGTGCTGCTTACAACCCACCTGTGTTCCTTCCTTAGCATTCTATGTTCCAGGGCAGCGGTAACCCTTTCGGACGATCCCACTACCCTGGCAGGCTTCGGCCCTATCGGGCCCCGTCTTACTGTATTACCTGGACATTAAATATTCTCTCTCTTATTAAATGGTCTCTTTTTCGTGTCATGCATAGAATTCGAATATTCGTACTCGAACGATCGTGAGCACACGACTTTACATTAGCTAAGTGCACATGGATACGAATACATGGTACATTGACGATGTACTCTCGGTTGAAAGGTCTTTAGAGGCAGGTATTATTGCGATAAAGGTATTGAAGCCAGAAAATAAAATTAATTCAATATTGACTTGTTCTCTTTGTTAGAAAGTTCTTAATAACCGCCGGATACTGGGAATGGGGTTGGAAATTTACTCGATTAAAAGGTGTAGAACAGGATAACTTTGCTTAATAAGTCTCCGGGAATAAGGTTCAGGTGTTATAAATATTATAATTGTGGAATCGTATTCTGTCATAAATAATATTGAGGATTGACTGGTCATCGTTATTTTAACCAGTGGCGTATTTGAAGATTTTATTGAAATATCAATCTCTCAAAAGGCTTCTGCCTGTGTCCAGCAGTGGACTGCAATAGGCTGTGTTGGTTGACCCAGGCTGCGCCACAACACTCTGCCGTCCGCCTTCCATGCCACCATAATCTGACCATGATTATGTCTGGACTTTAAATAAGGAGACTGTGACCTCTGTTGTTTCGGCCTTTCTTCTCAGAGTAGTCAGATAGGAAAGGCCGATCTCATCTAGTTTTAAAAATATGATTACTTACAGAAATAGAGCCATTTATAATTTCCGCATACAGTCTATCCCAGCCACCTTCTTAAGGTGGTCAGTCCATCTAACTAGGGGGTATCACACACTACGCTTACCGATACGCTGTCTCCAGTCCAGGGGGCCTACTCCGAAGTGCAAAGTGCGAATGTTCGGATCGGACCGACACATGGCCGAAGCGAATATTATTGAAAAATGCGAAAAAAGTTCAGATCGGCTCAGTCATAGTCAATATTTGAAAAAGTGTAGGAGTGTAGGATCGGAACCGACCCAACCAAATAGTAACTTCGTATCAGGAAACGGCCGAAAATTCGGTCGATACTACCTCGGAGTAGATCCCCAGGACTCCTCTGCTCCACCCGCCATCATCATGGTCCCACGTGGCCCCACAAGCCCACTGCCTTCAGTTTGCTTACTGTACATGCTATGGCAGTAACTTTAGTTTTTTTCTTAAAATATATCTGCTTTAAATGCAGATGAGAGGCAGACCTAGAAAGAATGATTAAACTCGATAGTATACCTTCTCTCTTTATTAAATGGTAATCCATTTTTACTATGTTACCGTTAAAGCGAAAGCTTTCACAGTGTAGCATCAACAACTTACATAGACCACAGTTAGATCTAGCTGACGAAGTATACACCAAGACTCAAGCGAAAACTTGCACTCCCCTGATTTATGACGTCACGATTCCCCATTCCCCTTACATTTACCCTACGCAGTCCGTTACCATGACAACCCTCTGTAGCGACGAAACTTTGCCTATAAACAACACCTGCCTTTCTGCCTGACGACTAATTATTGTTTAATCTTTTGTAGGAGTTTCTTTGAGAACATGCTGAGCTAATCAAAGGATGTAGAAGTTAATTCTAAACATACTTTTAGAAAGTTGGGATTTATTATTAACATTGCTTTTAGTTGTAATGAAATGAGCCTGTTAAGCTACCGGTCTAGATTAGTTTTGCGGGTTGAAGGTTCGTTTTCTGCACGCCAGAAATCCTACTTCCTACTATCATACTAATAAATTATAAATGCGAATGTTTGTAAGGATGGATGGATGGATGTTTGTTACTCTTTCACGCATAAACTACTGAACGGATTTGGATGAAATTTGGCACACAGATGGTTTATAACCAGGATTAACACATAGAATACTTTTTATCCCGATATTCCCACGGGATCGAAACCTATGCGAGTGAAACCGCAGGGCCGAGCTAATATTTTATATAATTGTAAGCTTTTCCCCACGGCTTTGACCGTCTGGAGATCGGAAATTGTCCCACGGGATAAAAATAACCTATGTCTTAACCAATTTCTAGGTCTACATCGAAATGTTCAGTTCAAATTGCAATGCATAAGTTTACATATTGTAAGGATGTATACAGCGTGGCAGGGACATCGACGCGCAAACTGTAACCATGGATTCAGCACATGAGTTTAGATAAGAAAAAAAATAATCTTCTATTTCATAGAAAAGTGCAATAACTATGCGGTCAAAATATATGGAACAGCAATATTTTTTTTAATAACCGACGAAAAATTTCGACGCTATGGTGTCTAAACTCATCTGCTGCCATGGTTACAGTTTGCGCGTCGATGTCCCTGCCACCCTGTATAAGGATTAATCTCATCTTCAGCAAGTACGCGCAGAAAAGATTTAAAAAAAAAGTTAATACCCCAATTTCATATTTTTCAACATAGTCCTCAATATCAAGTAGTGCGGATTTTTAACAGGTTGGCATTGGAATTAAAAACTATAATTTACAAGAGCTCATTTAAGTTAACACTTCAAGCGTTCTTATTGAGAAAATGTACCATGTAGCGTTCCATAGACGACGACATATCTACGTTTTATCGTAAATTTTATTATTTTATAGTGAGAGACTGAATAATATTAGTATGTGCTATTGTAATGTTATTGAATTTTATTGTTAACTAGCTTTTGCCCGCGACTTCGTCCGCGTGAAGCAACTTTCTTAATTTTTTTTACGTAGGGTTCTACAAAGTGTTAGACAACTTTAAAAAAAAAAGATGGATGAAATCGGTAAAGTCGTTCTCAAGTTATGACGTGACCAAGAGAAATAGGGATTCATTTTTATATATTATATATATATAGAAGATGTATTTTTTTATGATTTATTAGTAGTAGTATTATGAATGTGTTAGTTTTATAATTTTAATGATTTCAAACACGAATTGTTCCTGAATAAATTGAATTTGAATTCAAAACTTTTTTGTACGTACATTATAAAAATCACAGATTCAAATGTAGAAATTTTACATAGGGTGAAACATAGGTGGTCATGGTTGTTGGTCTCATATTCTAATGATATATATTTGTACAAAATCTTTTTCCCGTCAAAAATTTTTTTTAACTAGATGCGGTTTGTTTACATGTACAACCAGTTGCATGAAAAACTTGCATTTTGCTACAATATTAGCGCGTGAAAGAAATTTCTCATCTTCGCGCATAAGCGATGTAATAGCATCCTTTAAGCGGCGATATTGCTCGTTTTGCATGATACATGGACCTGGTTGTGGCGTGCATCGTCCAATTTCGGAAACAAGGGAGGTTTTAAAAGGAGATCTGAACGAAATAGATGAGATAAAACCTTCCAAAAACTTTGGTAAAACATAATCTAGTGCATTTCTCATAGCTCTCTTCATATTTAAACACTAAGAATTAAAAAACTAAGAAATGGGCAGGTCCTGTCATCAAAAGTAAAAACGAAAAATGGGCTAGGTATCTTTTGTTTTTACTTTTTGATAGACGTAACAGAATGGTATCAACTCAGCCTCTCAATCGCAGTCCACTACTGGACATAGGCCTCTCCCAGACTGCGCCACAACACCCTGTCCTCCGCCTTCCGCATCCAGTCCGTCCCTGCCACCTTCTTTAGGTCATCCGTCCATCTAGCTGGGGGGCGTCCCACACTACGCTTGCAGATACGCGGACTATGCTTGCCGATACTCCAAGACTCGGCTGCTCCACCAGCCATCGGTCCTTCGACATACATGGCCAGCTCACTGCCACTTCAGTTTGCTTAATCTGTAAGCTATGTCGGTAACTCCGGTTCTTTTCCGGATAATTTCATTCCTGATACAGAATGCTATCCCAGAAAAGAAAAGATTAAAAGGGAAAGACCATTTCGAAGATAGGAATAAACCTACTACGGGAGCATGGAGGATAAAAACTCACGCTCGTGAGCTTTGGAAATGCCTGAGGACGCCTTTGCTAAAGACCAAAGCGATCTAGAAATTTCTGATGTCTGACCGTTAAATAAATAATTGTCAAACTAGTTTGGAGATTTGGAGATTGTTAATAAAGGCTAATTGAAATTTAATTAAACAACTGCTTGTTAGTTGATTAACACCGGCTCCCTATCCATTTGCATAACATTGTAAGACCTAATATAACTTGGCATACCTACTTTTGTCTCTCCTAATTATATTTTCGCATAACATTATTTACGCATAATACTTGGAGGGGCTTGTGGCTAAGTAATAACTGCCGCACGGGTCGATCGATCAGGTTAAGCTACGCTTGCCGCGGTTGGTCCGTGGATGGGTGACCATTTTCACAAACCAAGACCCCTCCGTGCCTCGGAAAGCACGTTAAGCGGTTGGTCCCGGCGGTCATTCGTGGATCTTTGACAGTCGTTACGGGTCGTCAGTAGCCCGAAAGTCTGACAACCAGTCATACCAAGGGGTATCGTATTACCCAGTCACTGGATTGTGGAGGTCAGATAGGCAGTCGCTCCATGTAAAATACTGGTATTCAGCTGCATCCGGTTAGGCTGGAAGCTAACCCCAACATAGTTGGGAAAAGGCTAGGCAGATGATGATGAACAGCTTACGCATAATATGTTTAAGCATAATTTCTCTAATCATAATAATGATTAAGCATAACATTCTACAGCATAAATTGATTTACGCATAATGATATTATAAATAATTTTTTTTTTTATTCAAGTATAAAGTAGTAAAGTAAAATATGATTTACATTAATTACAATCGAGGAAAGTTAAATTCTAACTGTAATGTAGACCTGCATATTAAAACATATTTTTTATAGGCATAACAAAAGCATAATAATTAACTCTTAAAATGTTAGACACTAATACACATTTTTATACGATATTGCTCTTATAAAATTTGTAGCCACTTTACATTGTGGGTAGAATAAATATTTTTTTTTTTGTGGTTTTTCTAAGTGGACGGTGGTGTCATAAAACTATTGAGTCACTAAGTGTATTATTGCAAAGTTATAATTTAATCCATTAAAAAAAAATCTAAATTCTGTAATGAGTAAGTAAATATCAGGAAACATCATACTGTTATAACCTCATCTAACCCAAACTACAACCCATCACAACACCAACAATAGAGGGGATCTGGCGATCGCCGGCCGCTGCCGCAGCACGCTCGCTTCGCTCGCTCACCTTCAGGCGTTAATATGGGCAACAATATGGGCGACATTGATATGGGTAACCATATGATTCAATAAAGTAGTAAATATCAGGAAACATCATACCTAATAATTGTATGTCTAAAAACTATTTTTAATCTGTATGTTACAGGCTAATTATTATACCAAAATTTCAGCCAAATTGGCTGACCGGCTTTTTCTTAACATTATTTTCTTTGCGACAGAAATGATTAATTTCGCGGGTTTTATTGGAGGATTCCAACAAAACCCGCAAAATACAACAGTAAAGCTAAAGTAGGGTTAGAAAAGTCCTCAACTTAAAATTCTCTATTTAAAAACCGAGTGCTACTCAGCTACCTAATCTGTAATTTTCCTAAGAGTTGTATTTTGAGTTATTAAAAAAAAAACACTACAAAATGTGCTGTGCAGTACTTTAACAACGAAATAAGATCCTTATTACCTTTTATGCAATTCCAATAAAATCTGTTTTCTTCCTGGCATAAATTCTGATACCGAGTATAAACATTTTTCCAACAAGAAGGCTTTCAATTTAGTTTTAAAAGAGTGAGAGCTATAAATTAATAATTTTAAATCAGTCGGTAACCTATTAAATAACTCCACTACTGGTATCTGGAACAATGCTTATCTATGTTAAAATTTGGTGCCATTTTATGTTTAAATTCCTTCCTTCTTGTGCTTTGTCATACCTTACGTTCCTCTTGTGATTCATACTCATGAATATACTTAGCAAAGTGGTTTAGAATTACTATACTTGGTACTGTTAAAATTTTCTTTATATATTATTCTCATTAATAGCAATGATTTGCAAAAAAAAAATGTTTTACCTAATTCTAGTTCAACCTACTTTCGCTGCTCTAATTTCTCCTTTTTGTTTCAGCTGGTAGTACAATAAATATCAGTATTTTAGAGTTAGTTTATTCAGCGCATAACAATGCCATTGTATTGATATCTGTATTTAATCAAAGTTCCTATTCAATTGGAAGATTAAAGGTGAAATTCCCGCAAACACCAGGTCTGTAGAAGGCTAACATTGGTTTGCTTTTAGCAGGATTCCTCATTTTATAAAACTCAGAAGATTCAATGTACAATGTACATTCAGTTTTCTGGGTAAAAAGCTTAGATGCAACGTATTTCAGACACATTTTTAGCACTAAGTTGCACGCCCTGCAGCACGTGTCGTTCTATTAACTTTTTTAGTTTAATTTTTAGACCAAGTTCCATACATTAAAATTCTGCAAAGATTTGTAAAATGGCCAGGTTTTGTGTGGGTGACTTAAAAGCGTTAGCAGGATTTTTAATACTACAACAGGAATTCTTCCCATTTTCCATTTGGCTGCAAGTGAATTATGGCAACCCATCCGGTATTTCCAACATGTTTTTGACAATAAATTAATTAGTATCTCACGACCGAAATATAGGAAACTGGGCGTCTACTCCGAAGTAGTATCGGCCGAATGTTCGGCCGTTTTCTGCTACGATTTGCTATTTGGTTCGGTTGGTTCCGATCCTACACTCCTACACTCTTTCGAATATTGACTATGGTCCCAAACCAAATGAGCCGATCCGAACTTTTTTCGCATTTTTCGTTAATATTCGGTTCGGCCATGTGTCGGTCCGATCCGAACATTCGCACTTTGCACTTCGGTGTAGGCCCCCTGGTCTTTTCAGAACTAAAAATCTATGAGCTCTAACAATGCCTAATTGTCTTATTGCCTGCTATTTACGACAATTATAAATGTGGGGCTGACCCACAAACAATGGGGCACTTAATATCGTGTCCAGCGTGTCCTGTTCTATGCACGCTACAGGAGTTGCCGAAGGTGCCAAGCTCGTTGCCAAATTCTGGGCTGACTGTATATAGATTGCCATCGACACGCTAAGAAGAAGGAGGTCTCCAAGGGATTACACTAGCAGATTATAATAATTATGCTACTTCCTACCAATATTATAAACGTGAAAGTTTGTATGGATGGATGGATGGATGGTTGTTACTCTTTCACGCAAAAACTACTGAACGGATTTGGATAAAATTTGGCACACAGATGGTTTGTAATCGGAATTAATGTATAGCATACTTTTTATCCCGATATTCCCACGAAATCGAAACTTATGCGGGTGAACCCACGGGGCGCAGCTAGTTCTATCTAAATTCACCTAAGCATCAAATATATTTAGCGGGATCGTCCGAAAGGGTTACCGCTGCCCTGGAACATAAAGTGCTATGGAAGGAACACGGGTGGGTTTTAGTCAGTAAGAGTCTGACACTCCCTTCCGCTCCACCCAGAGCGAAAGGGGTCATGTGAAGATTTCCCATCCTCAAAAAAAAAAAAGTAGCAAATATATGCTACCTAACATCAATTTATGTTATCTACCGTTGAGTTTACTAACATCGGTAAGACATAACATCGTGAGGAAACTGGCATGTCATACAACCAAGAAATTCGAAGAGATGTGACATCCACCAACCTGCACTGGGTCCGCGTGGTGGATTATGGTACACAATCTAAAAGAGCCTATGTCCCAGCAGTAGAAACATTAAAGGCTTGACATTACGTGCATGTTTGAGATACCCTTGTCACCCCTACCAAACTGTGACTGTAAGCCCAAACTTTACGACTGATAGCTTCGCACGAAGGGACGTACCCACATAATCAAACCAGAGTATAATAAAATATACCTATCATATATTATTATGGATCGAGATTATGGTATAAGACTTGATCAGGCTGGGTAAACTCGTCCTAAGTCAACAAGGCGTACCACCGGACTGATTCGTGAGGTACAGGCGGCCGGGCGAGCCAATTTTATGGCCGTATATATATGTATACACACAATACACATTGGTGTGTTGTTTACTATAGCGATTGGCGAATATTTTGCAAAGGAACAGCGTTGTGACGACCTACAGTTTGGGTGCTAGGGAAAACTGGGTGTGGATATATTGTGTGGACTCTCAGTGACGTATATTTGCATTTGTGCGTGGATATAGGGACTTGGCATAGATTTCAGCCAACAACAATATCCAATCAGATGATTGTTTTTTTTTTTATTATGGGTTCCGGACCTCATATGAAAAAATGGATGGATCACATCGTTGTCCGTCTGTCAATACCCTTTTTCACAGGAACGCGTAGAGTTATCAAGTTGAAATTAATTTCAAATACACAGTCAAAAGATGCGGACGTTTATGTTCCGTTTAATATTGGAGACACAATTCCCGTGATAAACATACCTACAAAGGACATTGCTCTGCGCCCATACATTGTTCGCCCTGGAACCAAGAGCATCGGAAAATTATGTGTTGTATTGTCGATCAATAGTAAACTCCTATAAGCTCTCATTTGTATAGCGGACTAGCTGCAGAATAGATAATAGATATATTTCAAAAAACGTATATGTAATATAATAAAATTCATAATTAATTATAGTGTATGTCCGATATTTCTTGTGCACAGGGCGATTCTGGACAATGTCCTTTGTACGGAACCCTCGGTAGGCGAGTCCCTCTCGCACTTGGCCGGTTTTTGTTTTTTGGTTGATTGATTTTTACAATCTTTTTCTTCGTGTCGCTCCCACGACAGAGGTATGTATGTTTTCACAAGTTTTCGGCACAGAGGACAGGGAGCGGAACATCGAGGTAACGTACGAGGTTTACGAGGTAGGAGTTACATCTTCCTAGTTGGGTTGGGAGACGGTTCACGGATAGAAGTACCTACAATGATTGGACTCTGTGTCGCTCAGCAAGGTTGTTGAATTATGCGTATGCAACAAAATACATTCATGAGACGTGTGCCACGTTCGCACGCTCTGGATGGTTGATCATTCATATTTTAGTCCTCATGAATGTATTTTTTTCCTTACGCATAATTCAAAAGTGGTTTAATTATAATAAAAACTTTATCTTTACATACTTATTTGCTCACACTTTTCACTCCACATACGCTAACATCTTCCACAATTTTGTATCCTTTAGCTTTAGTTTTGTGCTTACTAAAAGTATCGAAACAAAATATACGAAAATAGTATAAATACTTCCTCATGTATCAGAAAAACTGTCTGTATGTATTAAATAAGGAAGATTTTTGGAATTCGGCTAAAGGTTAAGAGCATCGCAGCAATCCCTTCCTTTCAATCAACATTTATGAGTTTCGAGAGGAAAGAAAAACAGAATGTATAAAAAAATACGATATGGGTACGGAACCCATATTTTATTTATGCTGTAACGGCATTTACCTTATTGGCTTAGTGGCCGTGGCGAAGGTCTGGGTTCGATTCACAATAAGGTAAAGTTTAATACCTACCCATTATTTTTCTGTGTATAGAATTTATTATAAAAAACACTTGCAAAATCAAGCTCTATTACAATTGAAATTTCTATTTATATTAATATAATATATTACATAAACTTAGGTCACTACGGATAATATATGTAGAAATAAGTTTGATAGTTACCTACCACACATTAAAATTAAAACAATAAAACACAATTATGTAATATATGGACCAGAACCACACGTCAGCCTAGTCAAATAACCCGCCCCTAACTGTTCCCGGCGCAAAGGTGCCCAAAACGCTTGCTGCATTGCCACGTCCAAACTTAGGTCTAATATAACAAATTGTAATCTATTGTATACCTAACATGGTGGAGCAGTTCAAAAGCACACTAATTAACATAACAACTCTGTAACCACTGTCTCACAATAAAGATCTTTGACTTTGACACTTATTAATAATTATTGTGTTGGCCAATCCTAACGTTTAGGTCGAGCCTATTGTTATTCATGTGATACAAATCTGGATTCGGGCTGCTACAGAATTTGTCAATTAAAATCCCATAGCATTTGGACCGATCCAGGAATTAAACCTAAAAACCAATGTTTAGCTGTCGCACATTCGACCACTAGAGCAACGAGGCAGAAAAATAAATAAAATTACGAATAAGTAAGAAATACTTGGGGATTAATTTGCGTTACTTTAAATGTAAAAGTGAAATCTCCGCTTTGAGTGAAGCCAATAAGGAAACTCGTTTTAAAATTATATTGCGGAGTTCAATTTAGGACAAGGAAAAAAACTAAATATCTAATTGTAAACTCGTAAATGCATTAAATAATAGTATATTCATTTTTAAATGCCGTGCATTAATACTCGTAGACTACTAAGTCACACGTATTGTATACTATTTTATAGCTCGTGTGACCTAAACCCGCACTTAAGTCACGCTTTTTTGTGTAAAAATGGACTACTTAAGTCACACGTATCGTAATATACTATGACTTAAGTGCGGGTTTCAACATACTTTTTTGTGTAAAAATGAACTACTTAAGTCACACGTATCGTAATATACTATGACTTAAGTGCGGGTTTCAAGATACTTTTTTGTGTAAAAATGGACTACTTAAGTCACACGTATCGTAATATACTATGACTTAAGTGCGGGTTTCAAGATACTTTTTTATGTAAAAATGGACTACTTAAGTCACACGTATCGTAATATACTATGACTTAAGTGCGGGTTTCAACATACTTTTTTGTGTAAAAATGGACTACTTAAGTCACACGTATCGTAATATACTATGACTTAAGTTCGGGTTTAGGTCACACAGTGCTATAAAAACATATTGGAAGTGTAGAGTGGTCTGCATTTTTTATTTTTATACCACAAAAGAAGTCAGGAACCACAAAATAACCCCCAAAAGAAGTGAATTTCTAGGAACGGTACGGTTTATTCACCGTCTGTAGGCACGATCACCAGTGTTGTATGGATCACTATCGTATGGAAGCTTATTGACGGACACGTTTTTTCTACAGCGCGGTTTACACGCCGTATCGTAAAGAAACCGTGCCGTGTACAGAGGGCCTTAGTACACACTCTCAGTTAGTACTTCTGGTGGTATTTTTTTTAAGAAATATATCCTGATGGATGGAGCCTCAGTATAGCGGACAGTCTACAATGTACAGTCGAGCTCGGACAGTCTTGGCAAACGCTTACTACCACCGCACGTGTTTGTTTCCAACCCACATGTGTGATTCGTTTGTTAATCAAAGTTACTTTAAATTCAAATCATCTTTTCGTTTGAGGACCCACACCTATCTAAACTATATCGGATCGTGAAGAAGATTCGATCTCGACCACCCATGAGGTGACAAATAAATTGTAAATTGCACTGATCAAAAGAATAAGCAGATATCCAACAGTTTTCCGACATCGAAACATTATCCTGTGGACTAGGACAGGCTAAACAAACTGACTAAATGACCAAAAAAAAACCTCACATTTCCATTCGCAAAGGTACATACAAAATCAATGCTGTTTTTGTACATTTCCGTGTAATAAAGGCGATCCCATATGGTCAATTTCGGAACTAATTACAAAATAAAACCAACTTTATAAAGTTGGAGCTTGTTGACGTAAATCACCCAGTTAGTGCTTCGTTAGCCAGTAATAAGGTTGAAACAGGAGTTAGTCTGTAAAATACTGTTTAGCCGAGTCCGGTTATATTGGAAACCAGTCTGAATTATTACACATAAAGTCAATTAACACTGCTGTTTTTACAGATCATCTAAACTCTAAATGGACACAAAATGATATGATACAAACATTGTATTTCAGTTTTTTATATAATAGCTAAGAGTTCATAATCTTTTAATTCAATATTTAGGTATTGAGCTAAATATTTGTTTTTTTATTTGGTCAATAGACTTTTGTCGCTGACTATATCTACGTAAATTATTGTGTGACTAAACTGAAAGATAATTTTAGATAGAGAGAAGACTATTTTAATATGGCGTCCTACTAATATAGTCTTTGAAAATCTTAAATGTTGCCACAATTTGTGCGTGCGTAAATTTGTAATGTAACCACCATTTTCTCCCACAATCAGTACAACTAATTTCATAAATAAACAATATTTTATACATAATGGTACAAAATCAATATATGTATTATGATTATAACAAAATATTCTAATTGGAGTATTTTCTGGTGTGCATTAATTCCGGGACATGTTGTACAAAAATAATAAAAAACTCAAAATACACACGGATGTAGTTGCGAGCAACAGCTAGTGCTACTATAAAAGTCGTGACAAAAGCGTTCTAAATCTCGTCCGCAGAGGAAGTATTTCCAACTATTTAACTGCAGTCATAATACATTTCAACTTATTGCTGCTTAGTTGCGATGAGGTTGCTCTAAAAGTCATTGCTATTTATATAATACAACCAGCCAGCAATTCCTGGTTGCAGCTAGTTGCATAATGGACAACCGTTTATTCGCATTGTAATGTTGGTAATAAAAATGTCCTGCAACTACAACTTCTGTGCAGTTTGCAAGAAACGAACTATTATTTCCATCTAAACCGACCGTTTTCCAACAAAGAGCTGATATTTTGTACGGTTAATGTTTAATTTTCTTTAAAAATAGACGTTATTTATTTAGTGCTAAGGTATGAAATATTTTAATGAATATTTCCGACGACTTAACTATATTTTTTGTTAAAGATACTAATTGAAATTAAACGAAAGAATCGCTAATGGGTACATCATAATAATAATTTAGTTAGGATTCAGTAAAAGTACTTATTATTTACACTTAGCATCAAAGCCTCTCGTCTTATTTTCATCTATTTATAATATATATGTATTTCTTTTGCCATTAAGGGCCCACTACTGGGCAAAGACTCCCTACTCTCCTTTCACCTCTCTCTGTCCAGAGCTGCCAAGGACCAATCTTTATAATAACAAAGTTAGAAATTGGTTTGTGAATAAAATAAAATTAGTTTTTGTACCTTGAGTTTTTATCATTTTAAAATATTTAACTACTTCCAACGTTGATATATAAAAATCAGGAAAGAACCTGTAAAATGACCGTATAAAATCGCAAAAATACTTAAATGTGAAACCTACTAGAAACACACATTACGTTGTACATTTTACTGCAGTAGTTTTCGCAGTAATACCGAGATTTTAAAAGACTGCAAAGAGCTTCCACAATTTTGTTGAAAATATTGAAGAAAATTCCATTAACTGCCTCAATATACACAGTCAATGTCACAGTATTCTTGGGCATAACTTTGGATGCTAAGCTTCAGTGGGGTCCACATATAGATAAATTGTCAAAAAAGCTAAGTTCCGCAGCATACGCTGTTAGAAAAATTCGTAATTTAACTGATGTAGAGACAGCCCGTTTAGTGTACTTTAGCTATTTTCATAGTTTAATGTCATACGGTATTCTATTGTGGGGAAATGCCGCTGATATTCAGACTATCTTTGTTTTGCAGAAGCGAGCTGTTCGATCAATTTATAAACTGAGTCCGAGACACTCGCTCAGAGACAAATTTAAAGAGATTAATGTTATGACTGTGCCTTCTCAATATATTTATGAAAATCTTTTATATGCCCATAAAAATATAAAATTATTTAAAAAATACAGTGATATCCATGATATAAATACTAGGAACAAACACAAATTTGTTGTACCTACAACAAGGCTCAAGAAAATAGGTGGCTCGTTCAGATGCCAATGTATACGCTTTTATAATAAAGTTCCAAGCCCAGTTCAAGATCTAAGCCTTAATAAATTCAAATCATTTATTAAACGTAAGTTGTGCCAGAAAGCCTTTTATACCGTTAAGGATTATATCGAGGACAAAAAGGCTTGGGATTAAGCTGCTTCCAATTTTTTTTAATTTTTTTACGTATTGAATGTTTTTATTTTGTTTTTCTCTGTTTTGTTGTTGTTTTTTTTTTAATATACACTGACATTAATGAATTTTATATATACTATGACATTTGCTTACTTAGTAAAGTATTATATTATTTTAATTATTGTGAATGTGAAGACTATGTGGGTCATTGTATTTATATTATTTTTCTCTCTGTTCTCTTAGTTTTTGTCATGGTCTGGCAGTTTGAGTAATTAATGTGGCCTACCCAAATGTCCTTTCTTTGGTATTGTTCGTCGGATCGGTGAGCTCCTTAAGTTTTGAGTTGAGCTGCACGATTTCTGACAAATGCGTGCACTGACTGGACAGGTCCTCTCAATCTGTGTGGTTCTTTCCTCAAAAGACCATCTCAGACATCGACCTACATGGTTTTCATATGATCTGACCAAGATTATGTCTGGACTTTAAAAGAGACTGTGACGTCTGAGTTTGTTTCGGCCTTTCTTCTCAGACTAGTCCGATAGGAAACGCCGACCTCATCTAGTTTTAAAATATGATTGACGTGTAAAAGTGTTTGTACAAACCTACTTACAAAATAAAATCATTTATCATTTATCAATGGCCCGTTGTTCTATACTCTGGCTAATTGTTGGCCGAGCGCTGCGAAGTGGAGAGCTCTGGGTTTGTTCCTACGTTTATTTAAAAAACAATATTGAGTTTTTCTATTAAACATAGGTACTGGTATTCAGCTGCAACCGGTTAGACTGAAAATCGACTCCAACATAGTTGGGAAGAGGCTAGGCAGATGATGATTGAGTTTTTCTATTAGTTTTATTTTTGCAAAAATAAACACAAACCAAAAATAGACACAAGTTCCTTTTTAGGGTTCCGTACCCAAAAGGTAAAAACGGGACCCTATTACTAAGACTTCGCTGTCTGTCCGTCCGTTTGTCCGTCCGTCTGTCTGTCCGTCTGTATGTCACCAGGCTGTATCTGAAGAACCGCGATAGCTAGACAGTTGAAATTTTCACAAATTATGTATTTCTGTTGCCGCTATAACAACAAATACTAAAAACAAAGTAAAGTAAATATTTAAGGGGGATCCCATACAACGAACGCGATTTTTTTGCCCTTTTTTACTTGATACCAATAATGGCAACAGGTAGGCACTTGAAATATTCACAAAATACTCAGTTGTGTTTTTACTTTAATAATAAAATTAAAACTAAATAAATATTTAAGGGGGGCTTCCATACAACAGACGTGATTTTTATAGATAATGGTACGGAACCCTTCGAATGCGAGTCCGGCTCGCACTTGGCCGGTTTTTATTTCATGTTCATGTCATGTTTATTTTCTAAAACTCAGTGTAAAGTGATTTGGGAAACAATTTGGGTGAATTTATGTTTATGACGCAGTAAGATAGTTGAAGCTGTAATATTGTTATATCCCTAGAGATAAAGCTAAAAGGTAAGTATACCGTAATATGATAGAGGTTCATAACTGTCTTACTAGAATGATATGAGTACGATCTAGTAATATAACTATCTTACTAGACTAATCTAGTAAAATAATTATAATTAGGTATATTATATCCCTAGGGATATGAATTATATCACCATGTTACTGTGACATATTCAAGGTCAAATTTAAATAGTTAATTTGACCTTATATTTAGGTAGATATTAAATGCATTGAACTATGTCCAGCAATGCATTTAATATCTACCTAAATAAACAGCGACCGGTCCCTGCATAGCTCACGTCAAGGAAGATCCCGTACAGTAGTGCGATTCTGTAACCATCTCACCGTGAAAACTTAGGTGAAGTGAGCGTGGAGTGAGCTGTCATTCCAAATAATGCTATGGATTGACACTACTGACAACTCACATGAAGTTCACTTCACTTGAGTTTTCTCGGTGAGATTTTTACAGAATCGACCGGCTGTAGTGGACACCTTTTAACGAATTTATCATGATGATGATGATCGAAAGATCTTTGAAAAACTGTTGCCGTTCAATCGTAGGTAGAATAGAATACTTAAAATAGAATAGAATACTCTTCATTATGTGTAAAAGTTTTTGGAGTGTGTGTACGTAACTTTAAGATATGAGGCTTATAATATTTAGCACATGTTACTAATACATGTTATATATTTTACTAAGTTTACTTGTACATTAAGTAGCTTACAACTAGCATAATCACTTATTATTGTTTTCTTTTTTGTTCATGTAGTGTTTACCTTTAAGTATTGTTGCACTGTGTAGAGTTTAAACGCATGTTTTATTTTTGATTAGTGTGAACAATTGTTGGTAATTGAAATAAAATAAATGTACACCATATAAATTACAGACTTGTACTTTTGTCTCTTCTTCTTGTGACTGGTTCTCGTTATTATATTACAATCTATTTCTTTTGGCTTCCTCCCGTCTGAACGTTATCAGTAACCTAGATCTTTTCCTATAAATTACCCTTATTAATTTTGTTTCACAACGCTGTATTTTATGTGATAAAGGACGATCTATAAAATCGCAACTTTATTTAGTTTTATGAAACTAAAATATGTATGTATATATACCGGGTGGCAGGGACATCGACGCGCAACCTGTAACCATGACTTCAGACAAGATTTTAGACCCCTTAGCGTAGAAATTTTTTGTCGGTTATCAAAAAAAAAATATATATCTGCTGTTTCATAGGAAAATGCAATACCTACGCGGTCAAAATGTACAGAACAGCTAACTTTTTTTTAATGACCGATGAAATCTATCGATGAATTCATGGTAACGGGTTGCGCGTCGATGTCCCTGCCTCCCTGTATATGCGCTGTTTTTTCAGGATTTTATTATTTTAGACTAACATAGTTATAGTCGCCGGCACGTAACTTGGCCAGGTTTTAGCGTAGTGGGAGTAACTTTGCGAATGTATACTTAGTGCAACAAAAAAATTACTCTTTTATTACTTGTCATTACTCTATTGTTATTGCCATAATTTATTTTAGAAGATAGAAGTTTAAAAAACAATTATTAATAGTCGTGAAGAAGTGAAAGAAGTGTTAAAGAAGGAGAAAAACGACTCAAGAATCTGGCCAAGTTACGTGCCGGGACTGTACAAGTATTATTTACTAATAATGTATGGAATGTAAAATTGTTCTGAAATAAAATTATTCATATTACTAGCTTCTGCCCGCGGCTTCGCCCGCGTGGATGTCGGAAATTTACCCACGGGAACGTGCTAACAGGATAAAATGTATGTGCTTCCCCAGAATGCCATCTATGTCGCGGGCCCTTTGTGGCTAATTACAATAGAAAACCAATTGTGTCTCATTAGTGGTGATTAAGAGGGTACCTATATGATATCTTTACCTAAGTACCTAACTAATTTTAAAAAAAAACTTAATAACAGAAAATTAAATACCTACCTACCTAAATAAACCTATTTCTGATGATAACTAATCTAAACTCAATAAATAAGCAAAATCCCTAAAAACTAATATCTATACGAATGAAATATACCTACCTAACAGTATTATAAAATAACCTACGGTCACTACGTACACTATCAAATATACTACCTATACTTTAAAATTAAAATCTATACCTACGACTTATATAAAAATAAACCTAAATAACTTTAAAAACTAAAAGGAATAAAAATGAACTCCACTGCGGGTGACCCAACATACGACAAACTTAGTAGGTATTTGCGGTTGGTACAGTACAGCCAGTGGTAATCGGGTATAGGGATCGAACCGCAAAATTAAGTTTGTTTTTTATTGTATATACTTTTCCGGGATAAAAAGTACCCAGTGTGGTGCCCAGGATATTAAAGAATAATTATACCAAGTTTCATCGTAATCGAACCGGTAGTTTTTGCGTGATGCCTGAACAAACAGACAGACAAAAATTTTTTTAATCACATTTTTGGGTTCGGTGTCAGTCAAGTAACACCCCCTGCCATTTATTTTTTGGATATTTTCAATGTACAGAATTTTCACTTCTACAGATTTATTATAAGTATAGATTATACCTACCAATCAATGACTGACAACTTCAATGACAAAATATCAGAATATAAGATCATTAGCTGCCCAAACTCACATTTTTTTTTCGGATATCAAGCTTTTATGTTAGTTGAAATTCCGAACGTTGTAGGTCTTGTAGACTCAGTAGCTGTGTAGACCATTTTTGGTACCTGGTACTTGATGACAAGCCTACACTGTCCTCCCATACCAGCAAGAAACACCACGGTTACTCTTTTATAAATTCTTCGGTTTCTCTTTTTACAATGTTTTAAAATTGCAGTATTTATTAAATTTTTGCCGTGCCGTGCACCTAGCTTCTGACGTTTCATAAGTGTAGGTTTATGTGAAACAAAATATTTTGATTTGTATTTTGTTCGCCAGTTTAGCCTGACGACAGATCATAGACTCGGACAGACTAATGTTTTTCTACTAGGCCTATTAATTTATTAAAACTTTATGCACAAGTAAAAAAAAACCATGCAAAGGCGAAACCGCGACCCACGCCATAACTTAGCATTTTTTACTTGAAGTATAATAATAATAATTATGTTTTGTTGTGTACTTTCTATTCTGTGCTAAATAAATCTGTTTTTTTATTTCTCTTTCTTATATCGGCCCGGCCCTGATCCGCACGGGTGCAATGGCGATATATCAAGACATTGATTTTTCTGTGCTATATACAAGTTAAATACACAACGACAGTCCCATTTTATGTCAAGGAAAATCACTGTCCATTCTAAGGTTGCCTGGAAGAGATCGCAGTAATGCGATAAGGCCGCCCATTGTATATTTTGTAGTGTGCCATGTATTTTTTATGCTATGTATTTTTGTGGTGTACAACAAAGTATATATAAATAAATAATAAATAAATAAATATAATTATACTAAAATTATATATAAATTATAGCTAATTTAACTATAAATTATATTATTATTATATTAAAATAAACCTTATGGAATAAATACTATAAATGATAGTGAAAACCGCATCAAAATACATTGTGTAACTTAGAAGATCTAAGCGGTCACACAGACAGATATGAAAAGCGACTTGTTTTATAATAATAATTATGTACACGCTGTATACCACACCGTGTTCCGGACGATATACGTAATCTTCGACCAGATGTTCAAAACATGGAAATAAGCATTTTTTACTATGGACACATTAATTAATTCATACAAACTACATATATGCATGCCTTTTTATCTATTTATCCGAAATATTTGATTGGTGGAACATATAACTTTATAACGAAGCCTTTGTAAAAGCTATAGAAGCGTTTGTCAAAGTTTATGGATAACGTGAAGAACACCGTGTATATATAGAAAGATAAACCTGAGCATTACAAACAAATTAAAACTATCAAATAACACACAAACTTATGATCATAGAACTTTCTGTAGAAGGGTTCTTCAACAAGTTTTAATTAAATTCCAAGAATCGATGCACCCACAGAGTATTAGTACGTTGTTAGATGAAATTCAATCGAAAACTGTCATTCTATAAATACATACATTGAAATGTAACGTAAACAAGCTTCAAAAATTACCATTCTAATTCGAACCTTACCTACCTGTTTTTACTGCTAAATTTCGAGTGCTTTTAGTGAGCATGGTCATAAAATTTTACGAGGTGCATTCGAGTAAGAGTGATGAGCAAAGTTTAGCTATCTGCCGCATATTTTAGGGTCTTGTAAGAGATATAAATCGTGTTATGTCCATATTGATTAAGGAATTAGAAGGGAAATAAAATATGATGTTTGTACCAACTGTATGCGGCATGCAGTTTTGCTTGCGTTTTATTTTGACCGGGATAATTGGCATCAAAGAAGTTTTGGACATTCTGTCAGCTAGTTTTTTCAGAAAGCAGGTGAACAGGGGTACAGTAAAACGTTTTATTCCCTCTTATTTTATTCAGAACTAGGTTTTGCCCGCGTCTTCGCTCGCGTAGATATCGGAAAATATCCCACGGGAAGGTGCTACCGAGATTAAAAGTACCCTATGTGTTAATCCAGGTACTATATGCGTGCCAAATTTCATCCAAATCTGTTCAGCTGTTTTTGCGCGAATCCTGAACATACATACCGAAAAAAAAATCGACATCAGACTCGTTGCCACACCTCGTAGCAATTACTTTTTTTTTTTACATATTCAATGTGCAGTGCTTTGTTACTATTTTTTTGTTTAATTATGTTTTAAGAATATATAGACATGACTGTAAGCTACGATTTCAAGTTTGAAGCTTCAATGTATCGAGTGCTGCAATATGCAATATTTGAAGACATGTGCACTGGTGAAGTTTCCCGATTTTCGTCGTTATGGTTGGGAAGTTAAAGGACCTGTTTCTCAAGCATGCTAGTATTAGGAAATTCCTTAGGCCCCTCGCTCACGGCGACTTTTTACAGCGATGCTGTCGCGCGTTTCGTAATCGTGCGACAGCATGGCTACTAACGCGCGTTGCATTGCAAGCATCGCGCCTGTGTCGATGCAAACGCACGACCCCTTTCGTTGCCCACGCTTCAGCTGTCCACGCTTCGGCTGCTTACGTAAAAGCAGCACCAAAGACAACGTATGGCAAAGACAACTAATGTTGCCTCAACGGAATCCATCTTGCAACTGTGGCATTTTTGTGCCGTTACTGAATCGCGTTTGCATCGCGACTGAGAATCGTGGTGTAGGCGAGGGCAAACAGCTAGCGACCGCATCGCGACTATACCGATGCGAACGCGAACAAAAAGTCGCCGTGGGCGAGGGGCCTTAAGTAAGAAACAACTACCAAGAAAACTGATTAGTGAACCCCACTTTTTAAGTTATATTGAAGATAGCTGGACTTTATATGACCGGAAATGGCCAAAGATACTGAGCATCCGTTGTAATCGTCATTTGGGACTGGTTATCTCTTAACTGACACGGGTTATTTTATTTTTGGTTTTTTTTTTTTTTGTTTCTTTTTGGTGTGCTCTGGAAAAGCGTTCAGAGCACATTAAATAATAACGTGTACATCTGTTTTATATTGTTCTCACATATAATTATAAATTCAACATTAATGATGTAACTAATCTTTTAAAGAATACAGTGTCCAGTGAGTTTCTTGCCCGTTCTTCTCCATAAGGACTTAGTTCGCTTTGTAATAGGCAATTAGCTTGATGTTTCTGACTGACACCCTGTGAAGATGGTCTGGTGATCTTTTCTTTGCTGTAGGTACATGGGATAAAATCTGTTTTTATACCTGTAGGTAGGTCTTATACCACTATATGATCTATGCTGAGGTACCTGTATCTCTTTAAATACTTACATAAAATGAATTAGCAGTGGCCCATCAGACATGACACCTGTCTACTCGAAGGATAGCTTCCCTTTTCTATAGTGGGTGAGAAAACTTTACACCCTGTTCCTCATACCTCTATAAATCTTTGACAGTTGAAATGGGTCGTCAGAAGCCCGAAAGTCTGATAGCCAGTCTTATCAAGGGGTAACCAGTATTAGCTAGTAGCTAGGCTGTGGAGCTCAGATAGGTAGTCGCTCCATATAAAATACTGGTATTCAGCTGCATCTGGTTAGACTGAAAAAAGCTAGGCAAATGGTGACTTACGTAAAATGAGTCTAAAATAATGAAATATGAAAGCCATGAAATCATAACAATCCTTTTCGTTTAAACCATTTTCGTGAATTTTCGTCGTCGCGAACATCAATTTAGTCGTTCGTACCGAATTATACTTGAGACGATTTCGCGGGCCTTTTGCATTTTCGTAGGCTTTTTAATAGAGTGGTACGACGGTGAAAATATTGTGGGAGTATTTTATATTCATCTGTTTCGTCGAAATTGTTTTCAGTTGAAGATTTAAATCACTAGATTTGCCCTCACCATTCTTAGTCATGGCAAAAAGTGTCCATTCTGAGAAGAGTGAGCGCACACATTATTAAACAGCGTTTTCATGACAGTGCATCAGAGGTGTCAGGACGAAACAGTAACGCGACTATCTTTTGACGGAGTTGGGAGAATCTAATGACCTTCATTTTAAGTAAACACCTATAGCTGTTTAACTGTTACAGTAACCTTAAAGTTTCTAAGAAGACTGTTATAAAACAGTACATATTTTTTAGAAATCTCAGAAGAAACAGTCGCTATTTATTCGCAGGTTTTACGATTGTCTCAAGTCTGTGCATTTAGTCCCTATATGTACATTTTTTTTCAACAATGTTCACTGCATTCCTTAATCAATTAACACAGCAACACACAGCAACTTTTTTCCTTGCCTGGCCCACTCCTGGGCAAAGGCTTCCTTCCATCTTTCGTGAGCTCGCGCGTCTTCTTGTTTGGACGGAACCTATCCAATTCATGGCCTGATGGCACCATCTTACTGTCACAGGGCACCAATTCTGTGTTGTTTCTCCCCACAGTTGGCCCGGTAATTACTAATTACGCTAAGCAAATATCGTTTGTCGGAGTTTCCTCTAACGCCAAAAGCATAATCACACACACGCTCAGGCTCATACATTTAGTATGGTCTCTACCCATACTGATAAAACTGAATACTGTTAGTGTGTTTAAAGCTTTATGTTGCCAGTGACATCTAATTTCCAATTTCGAAACTATGCGCTTTAATGCGCAAGCTCGACAGAGCTAGCTAATTTGAGATGTAAAGTCTAATATTGCGTTGTTGAGCTCGCTAGTCTATGTTATATAGATGGCTTGATATTACCTTACCTTTAAATACATCGCCAGGAATACACACTATTCGCTGCAACAAGACGCAGAATTGTCTTTTGCATCTTCGTCTCGTCGCTGCGACTAGACGCAGTGCTATAGTTTGCTTCTGCGACTAGTCGTTACGATATACGTCGTGTAGGAAGCCATAATTTTCTTTGAATGTTCAAGAGAGGCACTCGTGTTGACCTGTCGTATGCGGCTGTGGTTGGCTGTGCACATAACTTCTAGTTATCGTTATAACAGGGATACCTGTTACACTTACCTTTTTTTTTCTTTTCCTTTCCAGCCTGCATTATCTCGTACCGTCGCCTTTCAATAAAACCCACCCACGTGTATAACATTCCACGTGCAATTCTTATGAAATATTAACATTTAAATAATATTCCACATGCAATTCTTATGAAATATTAAACATTTGTTATGTTCCACCATTTTAAGTATTGAGATAACAAAGTTCATAACTGTATATGCGGTATACAGGGTGGCAGGACATCGACGCGCAGCCTGCTACCGTGGATTCAGTACATGATTCTGACCCCCCCCCCCCCTCGTTGAAATGATTCGGCGGTCTAAAAAAATGCTGTTCCATACATTTTTACCGTGTATTGCACTTTTCTATGAAACAGCAGATTTTTTTTTACCACCCGCGAAAGATTTATACGCTACTCTAGAATCATGCGCTGGCATCATGGTTACAGTTTACGCGTCAATGTCCCTGCCACCTTGTATGAGACTCACCCATTTTCAGTACGTGAAAAAGTATGAAGAGTGATTGAAAACAACGAATTATTAAAATATTTAAAACGCACAATAGCCATTATTTATTTATAGTATTTGAGCACATACATATGTACATATATACATACCTAGGCATACACATAAACCTTAGTGCCAGGTCAATAACTTCTTAAAATTACTATTTAATATAACGCAAATTAATTATTTATAAACTTCTAAAGATAACCAGAAAGTATTAATGTTTGTATTCGTACAACTTCTAATTATTTTCTTTTACGATCCGTTTGTCAGACAGATTTAAGATTTGAACTAATTGCTTGGGGGAATTAAGTAAATTAGAATCATATTTCGTGTATTCCATTTAATGAAATACATAAATTCGGGTTGGCACAACTACAAAGTATTAACAGTGAAAATATAGAGAAGAATTTTATCAGTCATAGAAACATCAGGATCTTTGGTTCTATACGTTCGTTAGAACATAGGCGATTATAAATTGTTACTAACTAATTAGAATACAACAAATTATCTTAGGACATTAGGAAGAAGGTTTATTAACAGAAGAATAATTTTCACTGTAGTTGATGTGCTCCCCGAATTGTTGCTGCCATCTGTGAAAGAAAAAACAAAGTTATTTACTGCTCAATTTTTGACAACTAAAGAGATTAGACACGTCCAAAGAGAATCGGATTAACTGTTACGGTCACATAAATAAATAATACGCTATCCTGAGTACGTTACAAGAATAAAGTCTACGCAATTGCTACGACGTAGCAGTTAGTTACGGCGTAACCTCGTAGCGCACTCGTAGCACTTTTGACCACCACATGTGAAAAAAAGTTGTTTGCTTAATCCTAAAAAAGACTTGACATTATTCAAAGTAAAAACAAAAAACGAATAATCTAATTGACTATTTAGCAAGTCGACGAAAATTGTGAAAGTCAGCTTGATTAAATATTACGCTCCAAGGACCAACATTTTGTCAGCACTTAGACTAACTGGGAACTTTAGCTTAACAAGTCGTTACTGTAAAGGCCGAAGTGATCTCAACGGAGTCCGTTTTAACTAGCAGGGCAGCCGGAGAAAAATTATTACTTGGTCTGGTCCGTGAACTGAAGGTCAATTCTCGTAATTTAAAAAGTTCAATATCTAGTCGCAGTCTCATTTCGGCGACATACAAATGTCAAAAACTTGTCAAAATGTAGGAAAATTAGAAGTATTTTTTGACAAATTGAGACAGATCAGACTGTGTACGTTCTTAAAATTACGAGAATTGTCCCTCTGACTTTGTAGCCAGTCAACGAATTCTTGTTCAAAGGTAGCTACCACCTGTCACCATTTACGGCCGATCGCTATTGTTGATAGACAGTATAATTCTATCTGTCCTTGAATGTAGTCTCACAATCATCGATAAAGGCTATCTATCTCACGAAAACAATATATATGGGTCAGATGGTTCTATACTTTTCTCTTCCGTGCGTTATCTCTACTATATAAAAATAAGTCGGGTTTTCCTTCCTGACGCTATAACTCCAGAACGCACGAACCGATTTCCACGGTTTTGCATTCGTTGGAAAGGTCTCGGGCTCCGTGAGGTTTATAGCAGGTAGGAGTAGGGTAGGAGTAGTGTAGGAGTAGGTTAGGAGTAGGGTAGAAGTAGGGTAGGAGTAGGTTAGGAGTAGGGTAGGAGTAGGTTAGGAGTAGGTTAGAATTAGGGTAGGAGTAGGGTAGGAGTAGTGTAGGAGTAGGGTAGGAGTAGGGAAGAAGTAGTGTAGGAGTAGGGTAGGAGTAGGTTAGAATTAGGGTAGGAGTAGGGTAGGAGTAGTGTAGGAGTAGGGTAGGAGTAGGGTAGGGGGTAGGACACCACGCGAACGAAGTAGCGCCGAGCAGCTAGAAATAATTTATATGACAAAACAACGTTTGCCGGGTCAGCTAGTTAATATTATATTTCTATGGGTCATAGTCGACGATCGCAGACGGTTCGCGGACGTCATCCAAAGAGCAGCCAAACTCTAGACTGCCGATTAGATACATCGTGTACCACTACAGCATGGGTCCCTGAAAACGTCCAACGGCATCGCGGAAGACCTAGACGTAGATGTCGGGACGAACTTGGCGCCTATATGAGGAAGTGGTCCATATTGGATCAGGATCGAGTTGAGTGGAAAAAGGAAAGAGAGGCCTTTGCCCTGCAGTGGAACAATACGGGTAAGTTATATTATACGAGTATTATACAAGCTTCTGCCCACGATTTTTTTTTTCTTTTATTTTTTTATACGTTGCCCCATTCTAGGAATTTCTCCTGTATCGTGGGTGCGTTTACAACCATTTAAACTCACATACACAAACAGCCAGACCCGGAACAACTACTTGTAGGTCATACAAATATTTGTCAATCGCTTAACCACCCACCGCGCCAACCGCGCCAATTTCTTGTTCTCCCGGCTCACCCAGTCGCAATGCATTATCTGCCCGTGGTATCACTTCGTTCTGACTTTTTTTTCTTTTCGCTCGTCTCCTAAGGGTGACAGCGTAATGTTAAACCACCCATAGCCTTCCTCAAAAATTAGGCTATCAAATGCAAAAAGGATTTTTCAAATCCGAGTGGTAGTTCTAGAGATTAGAGAGTACAAACAAACAAGCAAACTCTTCAGCTATATTATTACTATGGATATGGTTGTAACGGAACTATAAAACTAAAGAAATATATATTTATAAGGTTACAACCAACATAACTTTAAAACACAACGTGTGTAATAAGCCTTTTTATTAAAAAAAATAACCAGTATAAGCTGGCCTCTTATTCTATTGTAACTCCGTACTACGTAAGGCCAACTCAAGGTTAAAGTGGTGCCACTGGCATAAGGTCCATTGTACAATAATTATTTGGGTGTAGGCTAGATTTAATTTCAAGTCTAGCCCATAACACTCTACGAGTATTTGTGTACGAGGCGCTCATAAATTATCATTTACGCAAAAGTTTATTACAAACAAACATTTGCAATTTATTGTGTGATTAAATGATAATATTATATTATTACTCCAACATAATCCACCAAAACCTCTTTTAATTGAAAATAAATACCACTTGCGTCCATATTTTAACGAAATAATTAATGAAAACAAACTTTTCATGTTAAACAAACTTGTGCAAATAAGTTTAGTCATCTCAAAAGATTATTTCTAAAGCGTAATATCAAAATTCATGTTTTAAGTTCAAAACTAGTTGGAAAACAAATACCTTTATCAACTAAAGATGTATTTTTGAAGAAAAACAAAACGCTTGTGGACCAATCAGATCATAGAGAAGTTGTAAGACACAACCCAGTTAAGTAGACTTTAGGAATTCTGAGGCACGTTTAATTAATTCAAGATCGAGTTGGGTAACTTGGTACATTTTATAAATAAACTTTGTGAGCTTTTAGTAACTACTTCGACATTTTAAGAATAGAATCTGTACATTATTGGAGATAATTGGTTTCTTGATTAATCGGGGACCCAATAATGTCCAGATTATCTTTTTATAAATGTTTCAACTGTCAAACTTTTTCCTTTATCAGAAATTTACAGTCGCTATTGTGTTTCTGAATTTTTATAATTTGTGTTTTTCGTTTTAAAGTTGCTTATAAAACTGGATGTATATTATTATTTATTCATTTGTCGGGAAGAAAACAACTTCTAAGTCTGCATTATGATTAACTAGCTCTTCAACCGCGTCTTACAGGATAAATCTTATGTGTTAATCCAGGTTGTGGTCTAACTGTATGTCAAATTTCATCCAAATCCATACCAGCCATCTTCGCGTGATTGAGCATTAAACATATAAACTTTCACATTTATAACATTTTGTAGGATCTATATAGTGTTTATTACTGTCGTTGAAAATAATTGGTCACAAACAATATGCAATTACGGATCTAATAAAAAAAACAATTGAATCGCCTTATTCCAGAATCGAATCAGCCCACAATAACAATCGAATAACTATTACAATTGTCGAATAAAATTGCAAGCTCGGATTCAATCTATCGCCCCCGTAGTGTGATATAAAAATCAACGACGCAGCTGTTTGATTTGATAAACAAAGACGTATATATTCTTGACTGTTCTTTTTAGCTTGAGTCATTTGTAACACAAGGGCACAGGACACACAGGAGGTTACAGGAGATTACTTTGAGGGCGTGTAATCGAATTGCTATTCGATTGAATATTGTAACCAGATTATTCGATTTATATTTACATTTGTTTATCAATAACGTAATCACATGTTATGAACAATCATTGCCTTATAAGGAAAACTATAAAATAACGACTAACAATCTCCTTTCTTCCGTACAATGCCGCATTTTTATAAGATTCTACTATTTCTTCACTACTGTACAGTATAAGGTTATCATAACAGCCCCATAACACTACATCACATAAAGTTACCCAGATTTAAGGCTAATTTCCCTAAGGGGTGGTAGAAAATTTACAAAGAACACTTTTGGCTTAAAAGCTTTTGCTAACCCTTGAAGAACTAAAAGTGGCGTGTATTTAATAGGTTCTGTGCGTGATTCAAGCTTGTATGTGAACAGATATTACCTAGTCGTCGTGAGACTTGTGAGGGTGTTTCAAATATTCATGTGTTATTTTGGCCTATTTGACCGTTATACGTCATAGAAATCGGGGTTGTGTCAACTAAGGTCATGTTGTTTGTGATTGTTTAAATTATTTAAGACACGAATGTGACGCATGTTTACTCTGCGAGCTACAGAATAAACAGGGTTACTGTAAGTATAAACTAAAACATGTTGATAAGGAACTAGTGACATTTAGACGATGTTTTAACCCAGATAGGGACTATGATAGAGGAACTTTCTTGATTGATTAAGGAGCAGACTGTGAGCCAAGTTAATGAACAAATTACAATTCTTAAAAGCCGGGCTACTTAATTACTTTCTTTGAGTATTTACGAAAAACCTCTAAAATTAAAAGAAGAACAGTAAAGATGACTGACCTAGTCATTAAAAATGCTGTTTTATATTTTACAAACACTAATTGGGTTTTAAATTTTCTTAATCTACGTTCTCTGGAAGAGCGGTAGCCGCCACATTCCGCCTCCAATTCACTGACGAATAACGTCGCTGAAACGTTATTTATGTTAAGTTGGTGTGTTTTCCTAGAGACCGTTTTTGACATCGTAAAGTCAAACCCCGCTGCATAGATTTAAATCGCTAGATATGACCTTACCGTACATAGTCACACGAAAAAGTGTCCATACTGAAGATTGAGCTCACACATTATAAAATAGTGTTTACATGACAATCAAGTCAAGTCACTGCGTCATTGAAACACGACGCAGACACTTCGTGTGCGTTAGTTAGTGTAATTATAATGTTGTATGTATTTATAGTATTTTTAAGTTATATTAGTACTGTATTGTATGTGTTTATATAGGCCTTGCTGCCTGAAATAAATGGATAAATAAATAAATAATAAATTGTGTGTCAGAGGTGTCAAAACGAAACAGAAACGCGACTATCTTTTAACGTAGTAGGACAAATCTAACGATTGAAATCCTCACCACTGCTGTCATTTTCATGACAGCGGCCAGTGCGGCCGTAAAGTGACAGCCAGCGCTCTTCTTGGAAGCCATAGCTTTAGATATACTCCGCAATACTTTATAAGAATGGGTGTCCCCTTGTTTCGCAGACAGAAATTTCATCGTTTCCCAGAAAATATTTCATGTAATAATTGGTCCTTGTATTTTTATTTCGAATATTATTGTTTCAAAGACTATTTACTTGAATAAAACATAATTCACAGAAACACACAATTCAATAATTTTTTAATCACACAACAAACAAAATTATCAAACAAAGGAATTACTTTTTAACGAACATCGTTTGAACGGTGTATTTTTCCATGGTGTTTATTTCAACGAAATGGATAAAAATAGACGAATTTTAATTAAAATATTGTCTTGAAAAGTCAATATGTAGCAAAAAAAGTTAGTGACAGAGAAGAATCGCTGCAAAACCGACTCCACGTAGTTTTGTCTGCCTTACTCCTAGAGTGTAATTTAAATCCGCGTAGGCGCGGAGGGGCGAAGCGGCCCGCAAGCTGACTTGAGGAGCAGGTGGCCAGCGTGTGCGCGCGCGTCCTCAGCCACGGTGGTGAGCGTGAATACCATCTGCGACTATCGTCGCAGCGCTACGCAGACTAGCTCGCGTGGGACCGCTGGAGCCCCGCAGCGCCGGAGCCGTGACAGAAACCATGCCTGCTGCATGTTGCATGCTTGCTTGCACGCTGCATGTCGCATTGATTTGGTTAGAACTAAGAACCCCAACAGAAATTACCTCAGCCAGAGTATATAATATAATAATAATTTTACCAACGGTATAAATTGAAACGTTTAGGTTTCTAAATGTTATTCTTGGTACTTAATAAGTTTTATATTAAATAAACAATATAAGGACAAATAATATTTGATTTGTTATTCTAAGATATGATTATTCTAACATTAAACTTTATGTAAAACAAAAATCAATGATTTAAAAATCTTCAAAGTAAGTATTCTGCGTAGTGACTATTTTAAGGAATGAAAATATGAGAAAAAATTTTTGTGAAACGAAATTCTATAAAACTACTAGCTACGAGTATAAATCAACGTACAACCATTATAAAGAGCAAAGTACTTTAGTCACACATCTCACAGTCATCTAGCATTTTCCCAACTATGTTGAGGGTCAGCTCCCAGTCTAACCGGATGCAGTTGAGTACCAGTATTTTACATGGAGCGACTGCCTATCTGACCTCTTTGTAAGACCGGTTATCAGACTTTCGGGCTTCTGACAACCCGTAACGACTGTCAAAGACCCACGAATGACAGCCGGGACCAACAGCTTGACGTGCTTTCCGGGGCACAGAGGGTCTTCGTATGTAAAGATGGTCACCCATCCACGAACCAACCGTGGCTAGCGTAACTTAACTTGATCGACCGACCCGTGTAGCTGTAATTACTTAGCCCCTCCAAAGTGGTTTAGCCATAAAATTAAAAAAAAAACAGTCTGACATGTTCCCTCATTACATTATACGTGTATTTATTTGTGGATTTGTTACAGCTCACTCTTGTTATTTATTTGAACAACCGCTAACCCTTTTAATTTGTTTTTCCAAACATCCGCAGTGTTGCACTCTAGAATTACGTGCACAAACTTGTTTTCTTTTGCGCCGCTGTGTGGAGCCACATGTTTTAACGGCACTTATCTCAGTTTCAATTCTAAGCTTAGCGTTGTTTCCTTTTATTGTTCGGTGTTTGTTATACTCGTAATTATGAAGGGGAAATGTTGTTTTAAAACGTAATTAATGAAAGGTTTATGTTTGATTTCGAGGTTTTTGTTGTATTTATATTGGTTTGAAATAATACATAGGTACTGTTGTTTATTATTGACTGGTACAGTATTGTATACATTTCTTTTTCATTTCTCCTTTCGTAGGTCTGCTGGAAGAAATTTCTTAAGCTTAACTTTTATACTCAATATTAATATGTCGTATCCGTATCAATTTTACTGTATGTACATACTTCCTACTTTCATAAACGTGAAAGTTTGTATGGATGGATGGATGGATGTTTGTTACTCTTTCACCCAAAAACTACTGAACGGATTTGGATGAAATTTGGCACACAGGTGGTTTATAACCAGGATTAACATATAGAATACTTTTTATCCCGATATTCCCACGGGATCGAAACCTATGCGGGTGAAACCGCGGGGCGCTGCTAGTAAATAATAAAATAAATAACTGACTAATGCTCTCGACTTCGTCCGCGTGAAATTTCTTGTTCCCCCGATCCACCACGTCACATCGCATCGCCCGGCCGCGCTATTACTGTTTTTATACTGACTTTTTTGTGTTTGCTCGGCTCCTAAGTGTCTAAACGTGATGTTAGTAGCCTTATAGCCTTTGTCAAGAATTGGACTATCAAATGCAAACAAATTTTTTCAAGTCCGACTTTAGATTTAGAAATTAGCGCTTTCCAACAAACAAACTCTTCAGCTTTATTATTTGTATAAATATCTTGACCACTGAAATACTATTTGCAAATTGACGCTTACTACCGCAAAACGCGATACTTTTCACAACATTTTATTCATCATCGTTTTATCTAAACAGAAACTAATTAAATTCCAGCACTATTTTAAAATGAGTTTACAGTTTAATAAATGGTTGTGGTCGGAACCTAATTATAAGGTTTTACAAAATATGAAGCTTTCATCAACATTGAATTTGTATTTCTATTAATTTGTACGGTACGGTACGGCGTGCCGTACCGTACCGTACCTACCGTACCACGGTACGGTATCGGTAATTTGTACGGTACGGTACGGCGTGCCGTACCGTACCGTACAAATTACCGATACCGTACCGTGGTACGGTAGGTACGGTATCATACACGTTCTTTAATCATTATGTTCTCTGCTAGTGCTGTGTACTTCTGTAAGTGACTAAGGGCCGGTTTTTTGATCCGTAGTTAAAGTCAACTTATTGTTAAAAATAGTAACTTAGGGTTAAATTTTTGCGAAATGTGTTTTTTGATCAATTGTTAGTTTATCAAATGGTTATTATTTAAACTAATAGTTAACTATTTGACCATTAGCAATGATATTATACCATTAGAAAAACTAAAAATTCTATTAACCTTGACGTACGTCAAAAGTAACATTGTTTGTGACGTACGTCAAGCCAATAATTTTGTGAATCAACGCTTTCTTTGGATTCACCATAGTTAGCGCCATTTTTGACGTATGTATACGCGTGTGTCAAGTGGACGTGAAACAATCCATAATGCCTAGTACTGTATGTAATTTTTGTTTGTTTAGGTATGTTCTAGTGAGCAAAGCCCTTTGTACACACACGTCTTTAGTTGCCGTGTGTAGGCACGGTGTTGCAAGCAGCTTGTTGACGGACACGTTTCTTCTACGGCGCGGTTGGTCGGTCAGTGTGGTATAGATCACTATGGAAGCTTGTTGACGGACATGTTATAGTAACAATAGATTAATTAATTAATTGAAGGATTTCCCAGCCAATGATAAGCCAGCCAGAAATATTTGTATGACCTACATGTAATTTGTTCCGAGTCTGGGTGTTTTTCTATCTATAATATGTATGTATCTACAAAAAAAAAAAATGTACCTAAGTAGTTTATCAGCCATCTTGTTACCATAACACAAGCATTAGGTTGCTTAGCTTGGGACTAGATGGCGCTGTGTGAAATGTCCAGGGATATTATTATTATTATAATGCCCACAATATCCAACATTACGAGAGAGTCGCTAATCTGTGACATTCAATAATCATTCATTGACGAGATAAAATATTCCTCTAGTATTGATCCAATACCAACTTAGAATTTCCCAAACGCCAAACAATATTCATACAAACAAAAAATTGAATTCCATAAAAACTTCGAAGGCACGACTATGAAGTACCGATTTACATAATATAATAAGAGTATGGTTGTTCGTTCGTACCTATAAACTTTACTATGGGCGTCAACTGAAATGGTTTTCCGCAAAATTACCCACTTTTCATATGGTAATGCGACCGATTAGTTATGATGCTTTTAAAATTGTTACCTACCTCTACCTGTTTATTTCTAGCTGGCAACATACACTTGTTTTTAATAGATTAATGAGTATTGCAGGTATAGAAAACTCATAGTTAGCGCAGTGTGAGTGTCGTGTGTAAAAAGCAGTGGAAACGGCTGCGATTTACGAGTTGTAGGTCGTAGGTTTGAATCCAGACAGCCGCTATACTTTGTGTAAATTATTTCATCACTGCTGTTCTCGAAAACGGTGAAGGAAAACATCGTGAGAAAACCGGCATGTCCTAATACCAAAACTTCGAAGAGATGTGACATCTACCAACCCGCACTGGGCCTGCGTGGTATATTATAGCCCAATCCCTCTTAAAGAGAAGAAGCCTGTGTCCCAGCAGTGGGAACATTCATCATCATCATCATTCTCCTGCCCTTATCCCAATTTATTTGGGGTCGCTGCAACATGTCTTTTTCTTCCATACTTCTCTATTAGTGGTCCTCTCGGTAGTCCCCCCTTTCTAACCATATCATCATTCACACATTCCATCCATCGTTTCTTTGGTCTTCCCCTCCTCTTATAGCCATCGACATTCATACTCAAAACTCTCCTCACGACATTTCCCTCATTTCTCCATAACACATGCCCATACCATGACAACCGATTAGAAACAGAAGCAGTGGGAACATTATAGAATGATTATGCCAGTATGTCAGTGAATGAAGTACGAGTATCAAACATTCGAAGACATGTGACATCTACTAACGCGTGGTGGATCACAGCCCACTCCCTCTCACAGAGAGGAGGCCTGTGCCCCAGCAGCGGACATATTATAGCCTGATTATATTACTTATACCGCTACAATGCTGAGTGTCGTGTGTAGATTCTGAAATGGAATAAATGTTTGTAAATGTGTAGGAATCAGCACTTTAATTACATTTTAATTTAATTACCTTAGCGACACGAAGAAGAAGCATCCTGATTACATAACACACTTTCAATCACAGTACGAGGGTTTTGGAACAAATTCCTAATCCATTACATCTTAGGTTTGAAAAGTTCGTCTGCTCAACAATGTAAATAACGCAATGAATGTGACTGAATTGTCAAAATAAAAGCCATTGCAATCAATTGTCATTTTATGTGTGTTACGCAACTACCCCGCTGGTTGATTATTTGTTTTTTTTGTGTAAGGGTAAACGTCAACCATAAAACTTCCATAAACGGCTTCTTTACTAAAATAACACATGTTTTTAACCCGATAAAGCACACGTGAGCAAACCCATAAAAACTCAGATATGAATTTTACCCGTGAAAATGATTTTATGTATTCTAGAACATTCAGGCGTTCTAGAACAGAACTTTGCTAACAGAAATAAGATATTAAAGATTAAAATTCTTTGTAGCTATCAAAACACTAGAGGTTGTATAAAAATTCAGAGAGGCAGTTTTCGTAATTTTAAGAACGTTCACAGTCTGATCTCAGGCTCAATCTGTCAAAACTAAATTTAATTTCCCTACATTTTTGACAAGTTTTTGACATTGATTGTCGCTGGGATGAGATTGCGACTAGATTTTGAACGTTTTTTATTACGGGAATTGGCCTACAGATATTTTATCTGAATTTTTCTACAACTTTTATCAGTTTTACTCCCTCTAATTTACAAGTCTTACTCCAAGCCACTTTACATAGAGTTTTCCCGCAGCAGAAATGTTTATTTGGCAAAGGATATAATTAATGAACAGCCTGTGTATTACGGTAACGTAATCGGGAAGGTGTACAAGGTGATATTATGTTGCGTTCCGCTAACGAGGTGGAATATTCTCTCATATTATTATAACGATGTTGAACTAGGGATGCTAATCTTCATGGAGAAAATAGTAATTTTTTATTCATTTTAGTTGCTAAAAATAAACGAAAGAGGGGCTTGTGGCTAATAAATAACAGCCGCATGAGTCGATCGATCAGGTTAAACTACGTTTGCCGCGGTTGTTCCGTGGATGGGTGACCATCTTTACATACCCTCCGTGCCTCGGAAAGCACGTTAAGCCGTTCGTCCCGGCTGACATTCTTGGACCATTGACAGTCATTAAGGGTGTCAGAAGCCCGAAAGTCTGACAACCAGTCTTACCAAAGGGTTTCGTATTACCCAGTGACTAGGTTGTGGAGATCAGATAGGCAGTCGCTCCATATAAAATACTGGTACTCAGCTGCATCCAGTTAGACTGGCAGCCGACCCCAACATAGTTGGAAAAAGGCTAGGCAGATGATGATGCTTCGCCAACCCTGGCGGAACTGTCTAAGCAGCAAATGACCCCCTTATAACATTGGTGTGTAGAACAATGGCTTTCAAAACCAAGGATTTATGTTCTAGTCAAGTATAGGTTAGTTTTTGAAAGTTATCTAATATTTTATTTTAATAAGGGCTGATTTTTCCTACTCCGGATGATTTTATCCGAGGAATAATTTTGAATTTTCGACAGTTCTTCCGTGCAAAATCTGTCAGACGACAATTTTATTCCACGAATAAAAAATAACTGTCGATTAAAAAAATCTGCCTTAAAAAGCGTGAAAAATCATTGCGTTCATAGTTCTAAATGAAAGAATTTCGAGCACCTAAACAGTTCAGTCAGTAGGCATCTCACAATTTGATTAGGTTCTTCTATGCTTTTTAAGAAAAAAATCCATCTCGAATTTTTCAGTAGCAGCGCGGAGTCTGGATTTCTGCCTGGTTGATACAATAGGCTCGCCCCCAATTACATAAACATAACTGGCTAAATGTGGGTGTTACTATAAATACTCCTCTGCCCTATGGGGATTAATAACCCTTTGGGGATTACAAGCGTGATTTTATGTTGTTATGTACTCGTATGTTACTTAATGTACAAATACATACAGCAGTTTTTTTTTTAAATAAGAAATCTGAATATCAAAACATAAACCTTGGTCAAGCAAAAAAAAACTACTCCTTTAGTCAGTAGCACAATGAACAATAGGTAATAGGAAAGCACCTGCGGCTCTATGTACGTTTCATTTTCCTTACAACTTAATAACAGGCTAATACTTCTAATTAACCTGTCCCTACTCCATAGACGAATGAGTTTCCAACAGTTTTTTTATGACCAACCACATTATCCACACGTCCAAACGACGTAATAATTTCAATGCATCGCGTGGTCTCGTGGTCTAGAACGGACGTACGCCGAACCATATGTGCATACAAGTGACAAATGTTTCCGAAGGAATCGCTTTGCTAGTGACCGCAAGAGTCTCGCATATGCTACGTCGCCGCAACGTATCGTGACGCCCGAATTTACTATAGGATTACGCTTCTCGGACGTAAACAAATGACGCTGTGGTGTGTGGTGATGCAACGAATTGCGTGATTTTGCTTTATTTAGTTGGGGTTTAAAGTTGGGTTAGTATTTTATCTACTATAATTATTACGTTAGTATTAAGATTCAACATCCGGGCAGACCTATTGAGGTTTTTGTGATGTTTCTTTTTAAATTTTCTTTTTTTCCTTAATTAATAATCAATACAAAAAAATATAATTTTAACTATACCATAATTTATAGCTATAAGGTTTGAGCAAAATGAATATGAAAAGCATAAATTAATCTACCGACTAATTTTTTCAACAGTTTAGAACACTTAAGGTATATTTTTTTCATAAATCTCAGCTGACGTTATTAAAAAGTTATCATCTATGCATATAATAAAACTGTAGACGAATCATTTCAGTACATTGAAAATATTTCCAAAAAAAAATTGGGTTGTTAAAGGATAACCAAGAGATGCCATTTCATAATTTTTTGGAATTTATGTCTGTTACACGTTAGGTATATTTTTGCATAAAACTCAGCTGACGTTAAAAAGTTATAATATACGTAATAAACACATCAAACAAGATTAAAATAATTAATATTCGATAGCCATTGGTACAAACATATATGACCAAAAAATATATTTTGAAAAAAGTCGGCACATGATCGAAAAAGACGCAGCTGAAAATACCAGTTTTTAAAACGGAAATGTTTTGACATATCAATTAGGCACATCAGCGCGACCGGACGAGGTCGGGCTATAAAATCTACATATTTTATCGATATTAATTACGATTTTATCGCTTCGTAACACTAAAAGGTGTTGAGTTGAAATATTGATACTGATATATTTTTGGCTTATGTATAACTTACCACCAGATATAATAACATATAACAGACAAAAATAGTAAATGATCACCAAAATTAAACTCGCATTTTAATGTTAACTTATAACCAAAGTTTTAACATCTCACTATCCTATTTAAGCAAAATTACTCCAAATAAATCATTGTTAACCCAAAAGTAGTTAATGAACACCAAATTATTAAGCACATTTTAATTTAAAATGACATGCATAAAAATAACATCTTATTATCCGATTATAGTAAATTACCCTCGGCAAAGAAAATATTTTGCCAAACATAGTAAATAAACTCCTAACCTTTTTGTCTCCAAATTGATTAACCAATACCAAAAAAATATATATATCTTGAGCGTTTCGTTTATTCAAACAAATGCTATAGGTATCTAAGATAAAAAATAAAACTAACAATTTCAATAGTCCTTTTTTTAATTATTTAAACAATCATAAAAAAGTTAGTCCTCTTAAAACTAATAATAAACAGTTTAAATATCTTAAAACTAAACTAATAATAAACATTTAAAAAATCTTAAGAAGAATCTGTCTTCTGTAATAATTTACTGCACAATTAATGCTTTCTTAGCTTTGGCTGGTCCTCTTTTGCGCTTCATGCCAATCGGAATAGCTCTGGCCTCTGAAGGTGGCTGGAAGTGCTTAAGCCGAATCGCCAATCCAACGAGATGTTTACAAATGTAATCTTTGAGAAACTTCGGGCAATTGCATGTGCCGTGTAACCAATTTTCCTTTTCTCGGGGCATTATAACTTCCCACTCTCTAAAATGTTGCTCTTTGTATTCGTCAAAGGTCCCCCACGGCTTTTCATAATTTTTGCAATCTACATCCGACCCAGCTGGAATTCTGTATGAGCAAGCTAGCTCAGTGCTATTCTTTAATGGCACCTGCTTCGACAATTTTGCCCATTGGTAACTTTCTGTTCACGTCTTTAAAGATACTGTCGGCAGTTGAGCGAACTGTCTCTCGCTATTAGTCCTGTATTCATTAGACCAGTCCTTAACTATATCAGAAGCAATTACTAAGAACCGCCCCAAAGGATGACGCTCACGAAGCGTACCACCATTTTTGATTGTTTTATTGAAAGATTCTAGAGCATTGTTTGTAGCAGGAGTCCCCGGAGATGCGCCCAAATACCAGAAACGATTTAGTACGAGCCATTCGTTTTCAAAGTATGTAACAAAATCATTTTCGGCTTTCCACTTGTCCAAAAATTTTTCACTGGCTCGATCATATATTTCCTGAGTTGAGGCACACTGTAAAGCATCAATATCTTGTAAGATCTCTTTTTGGGATTCCTTTTGCACACTTTGGTCTACTCTTGTTTGCATCTTCTTTTTCGCGTGTGCCCAGCACATTCTTATGACTGTATCCGTTCCAAACGTGCACGCAAAGGCAGTTTGTATAACCTTCGCTGCATCATAGACCAAAACTTTACAAGTTAAAGTATATGAGAAGATTGAGTAAACTGTTTTTTTAATGCGGAAAATAAAAATATGAAGTCTTCCTTTCATTCTGTTGTTGTCACAGCTAATCAAAATGGGTGAAAATGTTTATCTCTGTCTGTAGTTCCAATCACAAGTACTGCAAACCCTTGCCAAATGAGCTTATACGTGGCATCCGCGTGAAGAACAAAACATTGGCGTGATAGACCAATTAAATATTTCGTCGTTAACAAAACCGGAAGTTCTGATCTAATCTGAGTTCTGTTCTGATGATTTAGAGAGTTTTTTTTTTAATCATTCAAGCTGTTCCAAGCTTATTACCAATGGTCCGTATTTTTTTTCCTACGTATGATTTTAAGATAATTGTTTAACTGTACCTTAGTTGGCAGAACTAGTCCATTAATTTTACTTAAGTTCTTCATAATAGATTTAGGTTTCAAACGCAGTTCGAATAGTTTTTCTATTTCCTTTTTCGTTGCCTCATTTATTCCACTAGTCGACTGACAGTCACAATTTTCATGGTCGTGACATGTTTCAGAACGAAATAATAATATATCATCACATAATGCGTCAAATAAAAGATAAATCGCAGCAGAACACTGAATTTCAGCCCGAAGCTTCACTTTGTTACAACGATAGTAACGTTTTACTCCTTCTTCAGTCGTATGATGTTTTTGTATTGACCAGGTCTTCTCATTTTTGATAAATTCCTCTGCGCTCCGCACAGATATAAATTTTCTTTCAAAAACCCAAACTTTATTTTGCTTTCGACGTTTTTTCGTATGCTCCGTGATTTTATTTTCGTCTTCATCTGATTCCGATGAAGAACTCAACAGCGGAGCACAAGAACTCGGTCCCGCTAAGTTTTCATTCGCCATTGCAAAGAAGATAGATACCAACAGACAGAAAACAAAACACACTCAATGAACGCAAGTGCTCGCACGAGACTAAATTGTGGATCGTGTCGGGCGAGTGCGGCGCTTGCGGTGCGGTGGGAGGGGATTGCAAGCCGGAGACATAACTTAATATGGCATCATTATACTTTATTTGGTAATAAACCTACGTTTTATGGCAATCGTGGTTATAGTGGTTTATTTAGGCAGAAATGGCGCATTAATTTGCTCGCTAAGATTTAGTGATCATTTACTACATTTGGTGTTCGAATTCAATTTGAAGTGCAGTCGTGACTAAAATAGCTAGTACTATTGTAATTTTAGACTTTATTATTCTGGTGTTGAGTATATATTTATGGTAAAAGAACGAAGGGTATCAAAGCATTTTATGGTGGTCATCATATTTAACCCCTATATTTTTAATTTAAATTGTACTAAATATAAATGTTTTATAAACAAATAAATAAAATTGCATATTGTCTGTCTGTTTGTTTCGGCTAATCTCCAAAACAGCTGGACCGAGTTTCACTGGCAGATAGATGATGATATTATTATAAGGTTTTTTTTTTAATAAAACCCATGAAATCCATTTTTTTCCGACATACACGCGAGTGAAATAGCGGACACAGCTAGTACCAAATATATTTATTTAAACTAAACAAGCCCCAGCCCCAGTCATTTAAGCCCAAAAGTGGAATGATGTAGGCTGATAGAAACCAGTACTCAAATACATAACAGCCTATAATACTCGCACTGCTGGGACACAGGCCTCCTCTCTTGTGAAAGGGGGTGGGCAATCAACCACGCGGGCCCAGTGCGGATTGGCAGATGTCACATGTCTTCGAATTTTTGGTTCTTGGACATGCCGGTTTCCTCAAGATATTTTCCTTCACCGTTTTGAGAGCAGTGGTGATGAAAATGATTTACACAACGTAAAGCGCCTCACTGGGTTCGAACCCACGACCACTGTGCTCTAAATGTAGTCAAATGAATTATGTATTAAAAAAATATAGAATAATAATATCCCTGGACATTTCACACAGCGCCATCTAGTCCCAAGCTAAGCAACCTAATGCTTGTGTTATGGTAACAAGATGGCTGCTATACTACTAAACAAAAAACAAAAGAAACACAATAAACATCAACAAAACAAAGATATAAACATCACAACATGTTTATATATAAACATCTAAATTGAGAGCTTCCTCCTTTTTTGAAGCCGGTTAAAAATAAAATGTTAATCGTTAAGGACAACCGTTGAACTCGTTCGTGTTCAATTGTACTCCTACACATTACCTACTTCAAACGCCTACGAGTACATTCAAAGTTCAAATCATAATCATATGCTGCAAACCGCCATAACTTCGCAGAACACTAAGCTTTATTGATAGTGTGAATAACAAATTAATTCTAAGTGGGTATTATTACATCACGCCTTGCCTACATCGGCATTTAGGTAATGAGAACGAGCCGTCTGCAAACGTTCCCGCTTAGTAAATATTTGATTAATAATCAACCTGATGCCATTAATAAACCATAAAGCAATCAAGAGAAGAACGAGAGATAATGCTATATTGGGATGTCATGTTAATGTCGCCGTGTTGTATCAATATTGTAAGGCCTTTTTCACACCCGTACGGTTTCAATTACGGGCCGCAACGTCTTTAATGACGTTGTCATTAATTATACAAGCAAATAAAAACCACGAACGTACCGTGGCTGTGATGTGCAAACCTATAAGCGTGCGATCCTGCCACGTGGCTGTGTGCGTGCTGAAGGCCAATCCTCGTAATTTAAAACGTTCACGCTTAACTGAGACGTTGGCTGAGGTAGCAGCGCAGTGCGGGAGGGGTGTGGTGACGTGATACGAGAGCTCAGTGATTCGTCAACTGTGACAACTATCACCCCTCCCGCACCGCGCAGCTACCTCAGGTAACGTCTCAATTAAGCGGTCGGCCTATAGTCGCAATGGCATCACGGCGACAAACACGACAAACAAATGTCAAAAACTTGTCAAAAATGCAGGGAAATTAGAGGTATTTTTGACAGATTGAGACTGAGATCAAAGTGAACGTTCTTAAAATTACAAGAATTGCTCCATTGGTCTATTACTCAGTACGAATTTCACACGCACGGACATAAACACAGCATGGTCTCAAACCCTTTCATACTCAATTTAACGCTCGGATAACCCTAGTCGTGTACGTGTGATAGGTCTACGCAGCCGTCTATACAGGGTCAATTTAAATTAGCTAGCGACACTCCGCAGACGTGATCGTTATCTAAACATGATAAAACAAAAAAGTAATTAATTTAATTATTTTTGTGGGGTTACTGCCGCAGAGTATTCGGGTAATTCACCAACTCAACACAAGCGACCTGGCGGCCAACTCCGAAGTGCAAAGTGCGAATGTTCGGATCGGACCGACATATGGCCGAACCGAATATTATTGAAAAATGCGAAAAAAGTTCGGTTCGGCTCAGTCGGGTCGGGACCATAGTCAATATTCGAAAGAGTGTAGGATCGGAACGGGCCGAACCAAATAGTAACTTCGTAGCAGGAAACGGCCGAACATTCGGCCGATACTATTTCGGAGTAGACCCCCTGGACACATGAAATAACAGTTTAAAAAATCAGTTCTTTTTGTGTAAACTTCACAGACGTGATTGGTATCGATATCTAAACACGATACAACATATTTTCACACGTAAAAAAAATTCAAATCTTTTTATTTTTTATTTTATCGTGTTACCCATACCATCTGCAGAGTTTCGCTAGCTAATTTAATTGGACCTTGTATAGTTGCGGTATGATCGGAAGTCGTGTGTGTGTGAAAAGAGCCTGATGGTTCAGAAATTATGCGAGTAATTAAGGCAAATTGATTCATCTGTGGATGCAAGCTATACGTGCTTACTAGTGGAGTAGTGGGTAAACTGTTGGTAATGATATGATAATGTATGTTATTCGAGATTATCACTCAGCCGTTTTGGGTGATAATGTTCTGTGTATGCATTAGGAACATAAGACAATGAGTTGTGAGCTACACAGTATGAATGGGTACATAAGAAAAAGTCTGAAAGTAGCACCGGTGACTGAAAAGCCACCAACCACTTACATTTGCTATTACAGGGGACCCAATACAACAATGTAGTCACAATTTCCACACTCAGAGACGTCACCCAAAAACCAATTACAGCACCGACATATTTGAATTTTTTTTAAACTGTCATATTTTGAATGACAGGTTTGTAGTTTATACCTGTCGATTAAATGGAATGATTAATTAACAAGTAACGACTCTGAGTACCGGCACAAGTCATACAGAGGACAATATTATGTTACATAACTGTCACCCTCTGGAATTCCGCCAAAGAGCAAGTATAGCATATGTAGTATAAGTTGTGTGAGAATCGGTTGTCATGGTATGAGCAACTTTCCTCGCTACCTTTTCTTCATTCCGCATCACATGGTGCGGAGGATTTTTTTTTTATCCTTTATTAAAAAGAACCAGGTTCTTAATAATTAATTACAATCTAGCCTATAAGACTAATAAGCAATTTTAATCTAACTTAATTTATTACGTGATAATTATTTTAAAACTTAGAATAGTGTTTATTGTACTTTACACAAGTCCGTTCAGCTTTCTTAGAGTCTGATAATTATGATGATATAAGCACTGTGTTCATGTGTGTCATTGGCACTATTATTTTTACACTTTTTACACTACACTAACTCAAAAGGTTTTGTGCGTTTTAGTCTGCTATTATATTTGTTTGGTCTAACAGCTGAATTGCCTCGATGTTCACATGTCGGTGGAGTCGGTGTTCATGCACCTCAGCAAATTTTTGGATTATGTCGGTGACGGGTTCCATTTTTAATTCACGATGGAGGTCATCATTTCTCATATACCAGGGCGCATTAACAATACTCCTGAGTGTAGTGCGGAGGAATGAGGAAATGGTTGTGAGGAAAGTTTTAGGTATGAATGTGGACGGCTATAAGAGTAGAGAAAGACCAAACAAAAGATGGATGGACTGTGTGAAAGACATATGGCTAGAAAGGGGTCACCCGATATAAAAAAAAGTTTATTTCAATTACAAAGGGCATTTCGATACATGTTATTGGAGATCACCTTTTAAGCAAGGAATTGCTTATGTTAGGAGAACCCTTTCTTCCACCAATATGACGACTAATAGAGAAATAAGTATGGCAGAAAAGACATGTTGCGCCGACCCCAAAGGCGGGAGAAAGAAAAGTGGTGAGCTTCAATATCTCGTGTTCTTATTGTTTAAAGAACCAGAATTAAGCTTTCGTCCACTAACGATTGATTACGGTCCCAGAACAGTATTTATTTAGATCCTTCCACAAAACCTAATGTTATGATTGTTAATGTATTATCATCAATATTTCAAAACAGTTTTGTAAGTAAAAATGTCAGTGGCTTCTAACGCTAAGTAATTGAAGATCTAAATCAACAAAATAGTAGAAACATTTAAAATGTGATTGTTTTATTATTACACTTTTGATTAATTGACCTTTTTAGACATCAATAATATTACACTTTTGATAAATTGACCTTTTTAGACATCAATAAAAAACTATTATAACTATTTTGCCATTGTAAGTGCCCAGATTATTTTCTACGATAACAAACGATTTGTCATTGAGTTATTGAGTTGAATGATAGTGAATAATGATGTGATAATAATAAATTGACCGGGAAAATTTTAGAGCCAGCCTTTTGGGCACTGTTCCTGTTGACAGTGATGCGGACGAATTTTTTGATGCCCTATGATTATTTTGCTTATTTTTTCACATGTACATATGTATTATTATTTTAAATGTTAGCTTATAATATAATGTAAATAAAGTTTTAGTGAATAACTGAATAGAGACTGGAGAAATTAACTTTGACATTTCATAATATTTGTAAAGCTTAACAGAAGAGCAGAGGTTTGACCTATTATTAACTCACAAAGTCAGAGGCAAAAGTAATAATAATAATAATATCCCTGGACATTTCACACAGCGCCATCTAGTCCCAAGCTAAGCAACCTAATGCTTGTGTTATGGTAACAAGATGGCTGATAAACTACTTATATACATTTTTTTTTTTGTAAATACATACATATTATAGATAGAAAAACACCCAGACTCGGAACAAATACATGTAGGTCATACAAATATTTGTTCCGTGCGGGAATCGAACCCGCGACACGCAGCGCAGCAGTCAATCGCTTAACCACTGCGCCAACCGTGCCGTCGAAAAGTGATATAGTACTATTAATAACTTGCTTCTAATTTCATCAACGTTTCAACCTTTGTAGGTCATATATGTATGTAGGTATGTCTGTTATAGATAATAATCAATCTTTAAAGCCTTTTCCCAACTATGTTGGAGTCGACTTCCAATCTAACCAGATGTAGCGGAATATCAGTATTTTATACGGTGACTGCCTATGAAACTTCCACAACCCAGTTACTGGATAACAGATACCCCTTGGTAGGACTGGTTGTCAGACTTTTGTTCTTCTGACTACTCAATACGTCTGTCAAAGATCTACGAATGACAGCCGGGACCAACGGCTTAACGTGCTTTCCGAAGCAGCTTTGCTTTGCACCAATCCACGAACAGACGCGCGACGGACCCTCGATCGATCCGTTCGGTCGAAGGATGACAACAACAAATATTATTGCAGACGTTCTTATAAATAGCAAATCTAATTTTATTACCCCACTCAGTACTTTAAGCGATGTCAAAGCCAATATTTGTATTCGTAGCATTATCTATGCATAAAGTTTTCTAAAAATGGTTGCAGTCTCGTTCGAACGTTATTTGCATCTGATGTAATTTCATATTTTGTCCTTCTATTCTTGGGACAAAAATTCCTCTGAATTTTCAGTTTATCTTTCTTCGGCATTTTCAGTTTTCCTTAACTCTTTCCTTATTGACTTTATTTGCTCCAACAATGTGGAAATTCGCAAATGAATGGAATACTTCATCAATTAGGTAAATAGGTACTTTAATATTTTTCCAGTTTTCTTGTTAACGTAATTGTTATTCTGAACTTTTCTTCTTCTTTTTTTATTAGATCTTTTATGAAGATTTTAAAGTCAGTTTTCTACTCCATGAATTTTTACCTTTTGTAATATTTAATCCCAACTTTGTTGGTTCATGAGATCTTGCATTTATATTTGCTACTTTTCGCGTTTTGCAGGAAGATAGTGTGAAAATAAATTCTTTAGAAGCTGTGTGAGGAATAAGGCTAGAACATACAGCTGAATATCAAATTACTATTGTAAACAGTAGTGCAGTTTCTGCGCTCGCAGCTATGTCTTAAGCATGATTTCTTGGCGTGTGTACTTGATACATATGTATTTGTCTTGCTCTTGGGTTTGTCTTGAATAAACATGTTATTGTTGGACGTAATTTAATATAAGAGGTATTTACGGAAGGATTTAAGTTCTAACAAGAGCAGTGGTATCCTAGTGTTAACGGCCCGACTTACGATTCGTTTTTTTTTTCGACACGATTTCATCACCAGTGCTCTCAAAGCGGTGAAAGAAAACATCCTAGAAATTCGAGGACATGTGACACCTACCAACCCGCGGGTCGTGAGGGGGGTTATTTCAAAGATAGGGCTTTGTAATTTTCGTCGTTCTAAAAAATTAAAATGAACTATTCCATACATTTTGACCGCGTGTACTACTTTTGTAGGAAACAGCAGTTTTTTTTTTGTAATCACGTCTTACGTAACAGGTTGTGCGTCTATGACACCGCCATCCTGTATAATAAAACAAGATTAAACAATCCCAACTTTTTAATAACAATATTAAACAATTCACAAGTCCATATCAACATAATAAGTACTTCAAAGCAATTTCACAAGTCACCTTAACTTCGCGGATAATTCCATGTAACGACGTTGGTTCGCGAACACATTTGTGGATATTTCACCGCAAAACGTGATAGAAAATGTTACTCAGCAATTCTACTAAAAATCACACTCGGTGACAAGAAACTTAAGCATTCATGAAGGATGGTTAATAAATAGTACACATACATAAACACACAGCTTCTCCCAATGGGGGTAACTACAGAATACCACCTGAAACGAGCCGGGAGCCGAGCGGGAAGAGAACGCCCCAGATGTACCTCATTGGTGATGTTCTTCAGAAAGTTCAGATGCGTAGTTGTCGCAACCTGCGTACGTGTATGAACGTAACCGATGCAAAAGGATAATAATGATATATTTTGCATAATCTGTAAACTGGTTTTAACAAACACTTGTACATGTAAAAAATATTTAAAAAAAAAAAACTATAGGTATGTGCTTGGTGTTTTCTATGCAATTATTCCGAGTAAAATCAATGAAACTCGAAGATCATAGAATTTTTCAAAGTCCCAGACATTATCTTGATCAGATCATGTGAGGACCATGCAGATTGCTGTCTGAAATGATCTATTGAGATAATAACTACACAGATTTGAGCGAATGTGTACATGCGTCATTAAACGTTTATCTCAACCCAGAACTTAAGGAGCTCTTCGTCTCGACGAAAAATACGGATATTTAAGTAGGCCGCATAAACTAACGATGGTCAGAAACTTAAGAATTCAGGAACGATGGAATCCACTAGTTTACTAAAACCATTCCTTTTAAGAGCAAATCCTAGTAATGAATCAGAAAAGCAAAAGAATCATGAACTAGAAGAAGAATTATTGCTAAGTACTTTCAATGTTCCGAGTGCGCGGATAAATGACGTCATAAAGCGAAGTTGGTATGATTTAGCAGTAACCCATATCTCACGTAGACTCACTTCTATTTTTGGTCTAAAGTCATTTAGATTATACATCCTTTCCACGTGTAATAACATCATATGTTGAATATCCACTAAAACTAAACTCTCTATATAAATTAATTCTTTATTTCAAGACGCTCCATCTTAATTAGTATCAAAACCACTAACTTCATCTATTTTCATTCCAAATTTTGTCGTTACGCACAATGTCATGTCATACTTGCTCATTATTATTTATGGGAAGTCTAAGACGGAACCTATCCAGCATAATATTCATAACTAGCTTTTCGCGGCTACGCCCGCGTTGATGTCGGAAAATATCCCACGGGAACGTACGTACGTTCTCTTAAGTACCCTTTGTGTTAATCCAGGTTATAAACCATCTGTGTGCCAAATTTCAAAAAAAAAAAGAAAAAAACTTAAAAAAATAGTCAATTGTCAGACGCCAGCAGGTCAAGCTACCCGAAACTGTAAAATTTTCCTAATCAACCTTGAACCTTAATGCTTTAGCGATGAAGTTGAAAATCTATTAAGGAAATTTGACAGATTTTAGTAGCTTGATGAGCTGCCGTCTGTATAGTTTTGACTTCATTACTATTTTATTATCGCAACTAATATTATAAATGCGAAAGTAAGTTTGTTACGCTTTCACAATAAAACGGCTAAACGGATTTGGATGAAATTTGGCACGTAGGTAGACCATGACCTGGAAAAAGATATAGGCTACTTTTTATATTGGATCGCAGACGAAGTCGCGAACAATAGCTAGTATTATATACAAAACTATAGAAATAGTAATAATATAATAAAATAGTAGTTGGAGAATGTGGGTATTACGACACTAGTTTATTATAAAAATAATGCCGTTAGAAGGCCGCATTGGCATTCGTAGTTGGTACGAATGTACACATTTCGTGACCTGCAAAGGAATATTCAGGGATTTTCGCCTTTGCAAACAGATGTCGTATAAAACACATTTTTGCTCTATTTCTTGTCGCTTATTTGGTTTTGCAGATTCAATATTTAATGTTTTATGAAAATCATTCTACAAATATTGTTTCACGAGAAAAAAACAGTTTATGGCGAGGCGTGTCCCGAATAGCGCGGATTTAAATGCTTTAAACATATTTTAATGGTTATCACCCAGGATTCACCACATAGCATTGTATTTTGAGAGATAAGAATGTAGTGTTGTTTTTTTTTTTTGCCATGTAGGTAGTAGACGTGCTCTAAAACTCCGCTTGTCCTTTGTGTTATTTTAATAAACATAAATAATTATAATATATTACCAAGGGACATCCCACATCTTCCTAGGACTAGGATAAATAATACACTTTTTATAACTGTTTCTTTTAAAGTAAACTATAATATTATGTAAGCGATACACGAGTGGGCTGCTAACCTAACTTAATAAATCAGAAGAAAGAAACTCAGAAATAATTACAGCCACGGCGCACGAGAACAGAATAGTTAATACAATTACAATCTTTACAAAACTACTTAAAACAATTGTAATAATAACTAGCACATCGGCTATGTACTACAGTCAACAAAAGAGATAAGTATGCAGGGTGTTCGAATATAGTTGAAGATTAGTAAGAAACCGATGGATGTTTTCGAATGAAATTAAGTTTGATAAATGAACTGTTTGTTTTCTATTAATTAAATATTTTTTTAATCGAAAACATCAATCCGTTTCTTACTAAACTTCAACAGCTATATCCGACGACCATGCATACTTATCTCTTTTTTTGACTGTACCTAACTACATAAAACTATAAATTATGTTTGCTTTAGCCAGAAAGTGTAGATGTAGACTTACACATAGCTGGCGAAATGTGGATGTAGAGTCAGCAACAAAAGTCAGTTAACTCTGTTACTTTTACAATACATCTATATTGATACAAAATGATGTGATACATTGGTTTTCACTATTTCATGTAATAGCAAAGAGTTAATTATTCTTAAATATTCTATTACTACATGTTTTTTAAGAATATTTTGCTCAATAATTAAGATTTAAACAACTGAAGTGTTAACCGACTTTTGTTGCTGACCGTACTATACAGGGTTAGTTTTCAAAAATCAGCCAAATTTAAGGATGTAGTACAGACCATCAAACTGAACAATTTTCTCCATGGGACCAACATCGTAATTGCGAATAAAAATTCAGCCGCCCCATACGTTTAGGTCAAGTAGGTATTGAAGTTTTCTATGGTACAGTTGATAAATTTTTCGCGATCACGATATCGGTTGCATGGAGAAAGTTGTTCAGTTTGATAGTCTGTACTACGCCCTGAAATTTGGCTGGTCTTTGAAAATAAACCCTGTAGATGCGCGCCTGTTATCTCCGAAGGGTTAGGCAGATGCCTAACCCTTCGGAGATAACAGGCGCGCTGTTATGTATAATATATAGGAACAATCGACATTCGATAACATAATAAAATAAACGTGTATGAAAAAAATTATAAGACCTGAAAAATTTAAACAGCAAAATATAAGAAAAACAAAGTATCAGTATGGAACTGCTTTTTTTTTTTTAATAACCGTCGAAATATTTTGTCTCAGGCGGCTTCAGAATCATATACTGAATCCAAGGTAACAGGATGCGCGTCGATGTCCCGCCTGTATTAACGTTATCCAGATCCCTCAAACCTGCAAATACGTTGTATACTTCAAACGCGCCGTACATTCAGTAGATTCTGAATACTAGCCACAAACAAAAGACGTGTGTGAGCATCCAGATCCCTTTGACAGCGTCCCCATGACCCGTCCCTCGTATAAAATCTATGTCGTGAGCAAAATGCAATGTGAAATATCAGATTCCATTAGGTACTGCAGAATCTTTCAGAGACGTCACGTTTTAAATTGTATCGTTTCGATGCAATGGAAGGTATGCAGAATTATTGGCATAGAAAAATTGTGAAGAATGTATGTAAAGTGATGATGTGGACTAGAAATAGCTGGTATGGAGCTATTTTTAGACACCGGCCAAGTGATTTGGGTTCCGCGTACAAGCGTACAGTTATTTTATTTTTATTATTTGTTGTTATAGCGGTAATAGAAATACACACTGAGAATTTCAACTGTAAACCTATTACGGTTCATGAGATACAGCCCGTTGACAGATGGATGGATGTATGGACGAATGGATGAATGGACGGACGGACAGCGGAGGCTTATTAATAGGGTCCCGTGGCACCCTTTGGGTACGGAACCTTCAAAGACAAGACCTAATAACAAATTCGTAATTCTAATTAGTTTCTCCTAGGAGTATGTCCTTGTCAGTAGACTCATAATAATTATTTACGTTTGATTCCGGTTTCTGTGAGATTTTGGTGATTCTATATTTAATGTTTTCAAAAGCATTTTAGCTAGTTTTTCGATTCTAGCTATTTGGTTGGCTAACAAACTTCGACTTTATGTGGATGCTCGCTCAGTAGTAAAATTATTATAACACACATTACCAACCTATAATGTTCCCACCGTTGGGACTTATTCTTCCTCTCTGTGAGAAGGAAATTATATAATTGTTTATCTATCTATGTATATTTATACTAATAATAAAGCTGAAGAGTTTGTTTGTTTGTTTTGGCGCGCTAATCTCTTGTAGGACAAGATCTCTTGAAGAACTCCAGTCGGATTTGTAAAATTCTTTTTTGCATTTGATAGATAGATAGATAAACCATTCATTTGGCGCACACAAAAGTACCATTAGATGATAACCAATTACCTACATGAATATAATTTAGCAACCAAGGTGCCGATATTAAAAACAAAAAGAAAAACATACATATCTAAGTAAAAGTGTCATTAGGACGAATACTTAAAATCAAATTAATAACGAAAAATACACAGTGCAGTGTGCGTCTCAAGGTTGCACCAAATTCAAGTCCAGCTCAGCATAGGCAAATATACCTGACGCTGTGCAGTGGCACTCGGACGCTAAGCAGACAAGATTTTGTGTAAACAGGGTGGCAGGGACATCGACGCGCAAACTGTAACCATGGATTCAGCACATGCGTTTAGACCCCATAGCGTTGAAATTTTAAGTCGGTTATTAAAAAAAAAATTGCTGTTCCATACATTTTCACCGCGTAGGTATTGCACTTTTCTATGAAACAGAGGGATTTTTTTTTGATAACCAACGAAAAATTTCGAGGGTTCTTCATTCATGTGTTGAATCCGGTGATAGCCCAATTCTTGAGGAAGGTTATAGGCTATTTAACATAACGCTAGAGTGCTTACGAGCAAAAAGAAAAAAGTCAGACGCTTAGCGAAAACGAGGTAATAGCGCGAGCGGGCGATGGGTAGCGACGCGATGAATCCGCCGAAATTTCACGCGGACAATGTCACAGGCAGAAGCTAAGAGTAACATAAAGTTTATAAAGTTCCCTCTCACAAACTTTTAACTATAATTAATAGAAGATATAACTCTTTTTCTTCCAGAGTTTTAAAATTAACGAGTGTCAATACTCAGCATTCTAGATAGTTCGTGTAGTGAATGGTCAGATGGATGCTGGCCATCCATCTTGCTTATCCCGTACGTCACGTGAGAACAATCCAACCCCTTTGATAGCGTGCCGGTGGTCCAAATGACAGTCGTATAAAATCTTTGTGGTGAGCAAACTGCATCGTCAAATATCAGTTTCCATTATGGCGGGGAAATCATTTGTTATGGCTGCCACGTTCAGAATTGAATGATGTTGAAATAGAAGTAGGAAAAAAATTATAAATGATAAATGATTTTATTTTTGTAAGTAGGTTTGTACAAACACTTTTACACGTCAATCATATTTTAAAACTAGATGAGGTCGGCGTTTCCTATCTGACTAGTCTGAGAAGAAAGGCCGAAACAAACTCAGACGTCACAGTCTCTTTTAAAGTCCAGACATAATCTTGGTCAGATCATGTGAAGACCATGTAGATTTATGTCTGAGATGGTTTTTTTGAAGAAAGAACCAAACAGTTTGAGAGGACCTGTCCAGTCAGTGCACGCATTTGTCAGAAATCGTGCAGCTCAACTCAAGACTTAGGGAGCTCAACGATCCGACGAACAATACCAAAGAAAGGACATTTGGGTAGGCCACATTAATTACTCAAACTGCCAGACCACGACAAAAACTAAGGGAACAGAGAGAAAAATAATATATATACAATGACCCACATAGTCTTCACATTCACAATAATTAAAATAATAGAAAACTTTACAAAGTAAGCAAATGTCATAGTATATATCAAATTCATCAATGTCAAAGTGTATATAAAAAAAAAAAAAAAAAAAACATCAACAAAACAAAAATAAAAAATAAACACATTCAATATGTAAAAATTGGAAGCAGCTTAATCCCAAGCCTTTTTGTCCTCGATATAAGCCTTAACGGTATAAAATGCTTTCTGGCACAACTTACGTTTAATGAATGATTTGAATTTATTAAGGCTTAGATCTTGAACGGGGCTTGGAACTTTATTGTAAAAGCGTATACATTGGCATCTGAACGAGCCACCTATTTTCTTGAGCCTTGTTGTAGGTAGAACAAATTTGTGTTTGTTCCTAGTATTTATATCATGGATATCACTGTATTTTTTAAACAATTTTATATTTTTATGGGCATATAAAAGATTTTCATAAATATACTGAGAAGGCACAGTCATAACATTAATTTCTTTAAATTTTTCTCTGAGCGAGTGTCTCGGACTTAATTTATAAATTGATCGAACAGCTCGCTTTTGCAAAACAAAGATAGTCTGAATATCAGCGGCATTTCCCCACAATAGAATACCGTACGACATTACACTATGAAAATAGCTAAAGTACACTAAACGGGCTGTCTCTATATCAGTTAAATTACGAATTTTTCTAACAGCGTATGCTGCGGAACTTAGCTTTTTTGACAATTTGTCTATATGTGGACCCCACTGAAGCTTAGCATCCAAAGTTATGCCTAAGAATACTGTGCTGTCTTCAGGATTCAATTCTTCGCCCTTTACCAACACATTAGTTTTCACTTGTCTAACGTGAGGCAACGTAAACTTAATGCATTTGGTTTTTTTCTCGTTTAGAAGTAAATTATTAACATTGAACCAGTGGACTACTTTAGAGATCGCGCTATTTACATCGTCAGTAACCTGCTGCTGACGTTTAAGTTTAAACAAAAGTGAAGTGTCATCTGCAAACAACACTATATCATGATTATCCTTTATGAGGTACGGCAAGTCATTAATATAAATAAGAAACAAGAAAGGACCAAGAATTGAGCCCTGTGGGACTCCCATTGTTACTAAAGATCCGGGAGATCTTTTTCCGTTAACATCAACGCTCTGAATCCTCTTACTCAAGTATGAAGTAAGAAGATCCAGAGCAGCGTTCCGGATTCCGTAGTGGCGGAGTTTCCTGATTAAAGTTTCGTGAAGAACGCAATCGAATGCCTTGGACAAATCACAAAAGATGCCCAAGGCATCGCATTTGTCTTCCCATGCATTATAAATATGTCCTATAAGTTCAACACCGGCATCAGTAGTTGAACGACCCCTTGTAAAACCGAACTGTTTGCTATGTAATAATTTGTGTTTATTAAAAAATCTTTGCATTTGTTCTAAAATTAATTTCTCAAAAATTTTACTAAAGGTAGGTAGTACAGAAATAGGTCTATAATTTGTAGGGTCTGATGTACTACCTGATTTAAACAAAGGTATGATTTTACTATTTTTCATAAGGTCAGGAAACTCCCCACTGTCAATACAACTATTAAAGATAAGAGCTAGAGCAGGTGCTACAATGTCAATAATAGACTTAGCAACTTCTACAGAATTGCCCCACAGATCTGCAGTCTTTTTTACATTTAAAGTGTGAAAGGTTTTAATTATATCTCTACAGGTAACATGTTCAAAATGAAATTCCGAATCGCAACCATTAACATTTTCCATAAGCAAAGACTCAGCAACAGAAGGTGATGAGTTTAGGGATTTAGTAGTTGAAACGGGAATATCTGAAAAGAAATTTTCAAATGCCTCGGCGACTTGTGAGTCTGATTTTATTATGTTGTCATTAATAGACAGGCTGTAGTCAGTATTTCGGTTACTAGATCTTCCCGCTTCACTATTAATAATAGACCAGGTCGTTTTAATTACATTATTGCTGTTTTTAATCTTTGAACCCAAATAACGTGACTTGGCCATATAACAAACTTTTTTAAATAATTTTGAATAATTTCTTACATACAAATTAAATTCATCAGTGTTTACGTAAGTCCTTTCATTGTACAGTTCATAAAGCCGCTTTCTACTTTTATTAATACCAATGGTAGCCCAATCACTGAAACATGTGTTACTATTAACCGAGATAGTCTTGGGAATAAAGGTTGAATTAAATTGTTTACAGTATATATTAAAAAAATTATCATATAGATGATTAGGATCCGCATGAGTGGACAAAACTGGTAATTTATCAGTGAGTTTACTTTTGAAAACCTTCAAGCGACATGCAGTTTTGGGGTTAACAGTGATATCTTTTTTAACCACTATTTTGTTTTGATTTGGAATAGTAATCCTTTGCCCACAATGATCAGAATCTAGTAAATTTATAATTTCTTTGTGGCTTGGTATAATATCTGTATAAATATTATCTAGGCATGTGGCACTAGTAGGGGTTATTCTTGTGGGCTCCAAAAATAGGTTTACAAGATTGTAGGACTGAAACAGACTTATAATTTTACTACGAGAACCTGAGTTTTCTAATAAATTGACATTAAAATCACCGCAAATGATAACGGACTTGTTTGAGTTACAAATCCTGTCTAACACTTCATCCATTACCTTTTCAAAACAGTCATACAATCCTGATGGGGGTCTGTACACACTTAATACAACAAAATGCTCCAATTCTATACAGGCAATTTCAACTGTACGCTCAACAGATAGGCTCACAATATCGTTACGATCTTTAAATTTGAGCTGGTTACTTACTAAAATTAATGAGCCACCATGTATAGCATTTAATCTGCTGAACGAACTACCAACCTGGTGATTATTAAAATTGAACAAGAACTGGTGGCTTTTCAGCCAATGTTCTGTTATACAAAGAATATCAATACTATTAAAATTCATAAATAATTCTACTTCTAAATCTTTGTTCATAAAACCTTGAATATTTTGATGCACCAGGTTGATACTATTTACTGATTTTAAAGCCTTTTTTGAGTTGCTTTTGCAATTCTGTACAATACAGCTAGAGGTATCCTCTATTGTCTTACTTTCTAATTTAAATTATTAGCAATGTCATTAATTGTTACCAAATTAGTGGCAGAATTATTTATACTGTCATTGCGTTGCTCAAAAGAAGCAAGTTGTTTAGCCAAATTTTTGGCTGTAATTGAAAAAAAATATGATAGCGACACAGCTATCTGTCTTTTATAATAGTTAGGCAGATAGTACATAACAATGTTATATCTATCTTTTGTCAAATAGAAATTTTTACTAACATAATTGTTAAAATCAATCAAATGGAACAAGTTATTATTATAAGTCAAGTTATGCATTGTCATATTTAGTTCAAATCTTAAGCTATTTTCTTCCTGTGGCAAACTGTTACTATAAGGGAATGTAAACAACACAACTTTTCTTAAACTAAGGTTGCATAATGTTTTATGATACTGGAGCAGTTCTCCTTTGTTTACATTTCCCCTATTACCCACAAAAATTAATAAAGTTGTATCCTGGGTAAAGTTACATTTAATAATTTTTTTCATAATATGAGACAAAGAACAACCAGGCATACAGTAATTTATTATTGAGTGTCCCGGATATTCATCTGTCAACAAGTGACCTAAGTCCTTACCAATCTCATCACAAAATAAAACAATGTCATTATTTAAAGTTTGTTTACAAGGTTTATTGGAACTATTAGTAGAAGGAATGATCAAATCAACACAGGGTTGCAGTAAGGAGGTATTGCATGTTGACAATGAATGGTCCGGCGTAAGCACATTGGATGGTGTTAGACAATGCTCACAGTTGTTTTTTTGTGAGTTTACCAGCTCATTCATTGCCAACACATATTCCCTCATTAGGTCTTCAGAGGTATTATATTTGTTGGTCATTGAACAAAGTTTCTCCTGTAGATGGTCAAGTTCAGATTGCAAGGTTTCTGTGTCAATGTATAAAATCCATGAGCGCCTTTTTATTTTCTAACGTGACAATATTAACGTGGTCGTGCACGTCCAAGTACGTGACGTGTCACGTTGTACACCACGATAACACTGAAGTAAAATGTACGGAAATTATTTATTATTATGAAGATGCTTTTCGCGTCCATGATAACATTATAAGGACGTGGACATGGACGTTCGCGATAATGTCGTCATGTTAGAAATTATTAAAGTGCACATTGGAATAAGAAACAAATACAAGCCAAAGAAACCATCAAATCATATTTATCATCATTATCATTGTAGCCAAAAGAAATCCATTGCTGGTTTTTGGGTGAGGCCTATGTCCACCAGCGAGGCCAAAACTGTACCATAAGCATGTTCGTAGGTACATGATTATGGTTCAATTTTTGTCTCGTTTGGAATCAGCCATGTTCAAACCTCTTCGTTTCGAATTTGGTGCCATTTTAATTATTAATCTATGCAAACGGGTTGAACTATTTTTGTAATAAGGCCACGACGTCAATTTGACTGAAAATTGGGTTTCAGTGAAATCAATGCCTTAGTTCTACGAGTATGACTGCGAAAAAGTATTTTAAGAATGCTTTTAAGTTTTAAAACTTGTGTATTTACATAAATAAAGGTCAATAAAACCATGCAGCCGGACTATTATTTGTTTCTTTTATGCTGAGCGGTATTTCTTTTTGCACCTCCTGCGAAACACGCTATTCTTTTGTTGCTTTTGAGCAACTGGTCTTATTTTTCAGTTTATAATTGACTGACCTGCGAATCCTGCGAAAAGGTATCTTTGTTTAGAAAAATAAACTGTCTACTTTACCATTTTGAGTGTTCCGTACCTCAAAAGGAAAAACGGAACCCTTACATGATTACTTCGTTGTCCGTCTGTCAAGACCCTTTTTCTCCAACATCAAGTTGAAACTAATATTAAATACTCAAGACTGCAATCCCTTGAAGCAGTGAAAACAACGCGATCAAAAGATAAGGGCGCCGCAGATTTTGACACCCGCAAGAGAATCAAAACCTATAGGGTATTTCTCACTGACCTAGAATCATGAAATTTGGCAAAAAGAAATTTAATGTAGCACAAGTAAAATCGAAAATCCGAAAACCGTAAAGTAATTACATTATAAAAAATAAAAAAATGCCGCGATAAACAATTTACATACCTACAAATTTGTACGGGACCCTCGGTGCGCGGGTCTCACTCGCAATTGACTGGTTATTTATCTGTACCCTTTTCTTCCAAAACATAATCAAGCTGATACTATGAATCCCACTTACTCCCTCTCCGGGATTACCAACTCACGATCGGCGAAACTAGACGACACTCAACAACAACAGCGGATATAACACTCCAGCTCGAAATAATACCTCAAATGGAACAAATTTATTGGTACTGATAGTGGATTTACCACTAAGTATATACCTTAATACAAATTCGGGCTAGCTACATAGAAAACGTAACATTTAGGCTATTAGACCTAATGCTATGTTGCCGGCATACTAATGAGGTAAAGTCTATTTATACCAATCCGGAAAAGTACTGGTACGAACATTTGGAATAAGACGTATTTATTGGAGGTTTATTACAACACGGATCTGTGTTTTGTAATACAAAGTTCTGTGTTCGTGTAGGTAGTAATGAACATTTGCACACCATTATGTATCATTGTCATTGTCAAGCTTACACAAATAGCTCGTTCGGGACTTGCAAAGTTCATAGCTTTTTATCCCTACCCGAGCAGCTTTATTGGCGATGAGCTGCACAAAACTGAGCCTAGACTTCCGCATAAGGTGGGCAGGTGATGCGAAGGAATAAGAAAAATGCCGTAAGGAAAGTTTAAATGTGAAAGTATGAATGTGGATGGTTATAAGGGTAAGGTAAGATCAAAGAAACGATTGGTGGACTGTAAAGGTTGATAAGGCTAGAAAGGGGGTGACTATCGAGATGACGATTACTAGAGAAGTATGGAAAAATACATGTTGCGCCGCAAGGCCAGGAGAATGATGATTCGTGTAGTCTCGCAGGATAAGGCGTCTCGGCGGGGTAATTACGTAACACACTTACGGTAGCAATAGCTTTCATTTTGACAGTTCAACAACATTCATTGCGTTATTTACGTTGTTGAGCAGGCAAATTTTTCGGTTTGAATCCACGAACTACAACTCGTATGTCGCGGCCGCAACTACTGGGCCACCTCTGCTCCGTACTGTATGTAAAATATATAAATATGAAACAGGTCCATGATTGGAAGACTGACAGGCAACGCACAGCCTGAACCACTGACTGAAACTTGAAAAGAGTTTAGAGCGTAGAGGTGCATTTCACAAAGGATTTTCAATAATTCAACGACTGACGGTTTTAAACTCCTGCATAAGAAATATTCTTCCTAGCTTGAATCGCCATTAACCACTCTGCTCGACTAGATTTTGACATATGACATATCAGCTGACTCGACGGGATTTTGCAAATTACGTCATGAAATTCAGTAAATTACATCAACTTTCAGCATTCAAATTTATTAAGAAAAATATGTTTCCGCGCTTATTTTATACAATATATTTGTGGCAAATATCTTTAATTATTTGTTGAGGTCGGTCAAACTTCGTTAGTCTACTACGAAAGTTGTATAAAATAGGTATTACTACACCTATCCAAAAGGCAGGCACCTTAAACTCGCTGGAAATATGTACATATACAACCTATTCTCTTGCTGAAAATATGCAAAAGGGAAAAATAAAGATATTATCATTCTCTCCGCGTTCTTACTTTTACCATTTTTCTTACTTAAACTACTTATAAAACGCAATCAAGTCTTGATAAAAATTACAAAAAATTGTGTTTCGACATGACACTTCTTAGTGCTGACCATCCGTCCAGTTTTCTTATTTCGATTCAAAAATTGCATAAAGTCTAATCGATAATCGGAATTTGCAAAAAAAAAATAAAAAAGGTGTAGAAACTATATAAATCCTCTTTGGTATATTTTTCATGAATTAATTTATTTTTGAAATTAATCATTTTAATTACCGTACGTGTATGTACACGTACACGTACGGTGTGGTTAGGTGTGTAATTTTTTATGGTTCCCTACGTCCAAATGAAAAAACGGAACCCTTGCAGGATCACTTGTGTCTGTGGGTCTTGTCTTTTCTTATTTGCTTCGAATCTACTGGACCGATTAAATTGAAATTTGGTACACATATGAATTTCTGTGACCCAAAGACGAACGTGTAACGTAAATAAATTGATTTTGAAAATGGGGTCACTCTTGGGGTCAAACTAGAAAATTAAAAAAAAAATCTTTGCTGTACCTCTGTGTGACATATCAAATGAAAGGGCTTGTTGTGGGGGTTTTAAATATATTTGCTTATAACTAAAATAAAAGTTATGTGGCCGTCTGTCTATGTGCCGGTCGGTCTGCCTCTCTGCCGTCTGTACAAACCTAAACTAACCGTAAAATCTAGATTTTGACCAATTTGCACCGGCAAGCCTTTCTTACAGGGTTAACGCGGGCGTTTTCGTGGACGCGCGTTGTGGGACAAAGTAGGCACTCCTTATGTCCCAAGCTGCCGTTCTGTAGCTTGGGATAAAATTTTAAGAACTTTAATTGTCTGATTTCTAATTTAAATGATCTGAAAATAGTTTTACGGAACCCATAATTTCGTCATGTCAGTCTGTGCGTGCGTTCGGATGTTAATGCCACTAACCATTTTACTCGTAGACGTTAACGAGTGTTAATAACACTATATCGTATTCGTATTCTCTGCACGCAAAATGGTGTAGTAAAATTACGATAAACATAATTAGAGGTAGCATTCCCCATGCATGTACCCGAGGGTTGAAAAAAATCTATGCACACAAGCGTGTGGGAGGTATTGTTGGAACTTATTATTAAAATTATAAAGATGTTTCTAATTGACTTTAACTTTTAAAGTCAATCGTTTTTGAGATATGAGATATTTTCGTTTAAAACCGCAGAATTAACTTGGTTTTTTACAGTTTTTTCGAGAACTTTTATGAAATACTAACTTATTTCTGCAGTCAATCAAATTAATGATATGCGCTGTGCATGCGTAAATATTCATCCCAAGTACGGGACCTTTCACTGTGCATGGTCCGACATACACTTGGCCATTTTTTTTTTTTTAATTTTTTTGGGAAACTACCACAAAAAGTAAACAATTTCTATTACTCAAGTAAACTAATATAAATAAAAACTACCAAGCTCATACAGCTAACAAAACATAATTAAATGTAAAGTGTTTGCGGTTTCCCAAACTTTTGCTAAGCCTATCTAAAAATGTATACTGGGCATTCTGTAGCAAAATATTAGAAAGTATCAAAAATTGATAATTGCACAATAAATAAAAATAATTTTGAATAGCGAGCGCATTCCGAATATAAATTCAAATATAGAAACAATTCGGCGCGAAATTGAATAAATGACTATCTATGGTCATAGGTCCTCTGTTATTGACTCAGTTTCAATATAATATCCAAAAAACGATTAAAATTACATTAGGAAAGCATAAATCATTATTATAAATAATGCTTGTTGTATTTAATGCTTAAAATAATTTTATTTCAATTTCTGAGAATCGATTTCTGACATTCGTCATATTAATTACTCGGGTCAATCGAAATTTAAAAAAAAATCGTTTGGCATAATCGCTTTCGCACATCATTACGATAAAAAAAAACAACAATGGTCGGCGATTTTGAACACAAATTAAGTAGTGGTAATGAATAATACGTGTTATTGGACCTGTGTTTCAATATTACGTTATGATTTGGGCATTTTCGTGTTTTTTATAACATTTGTAATAATATTTTTCACATTTTACATCTTATCTACATGTGTGTGTGTGACTTTTGTGAAAAGTAAAAATGTAAACACGCACGATTGGCGCGAAACTTCGACTCTAAATATCAAAAAACTACATTACCACTACTTATTTAACATGAACAATGGATGAATTCGTCAAATAATTAAATTATGTATTATTCATTGCCCCTGTGGTGAAGTTTGGATTTTCGAAATCCCCAATTTTTATGTTTTTTAGCCTCGACCACCACTGTCATCAAAATGGCGATTATCGCATTTACAGACTTGAATTTAATAAAGGTAAATTAATAAACTTGCGCGCTAAATATGGAAGATTGAATGGCGATAACATATGAGTTTTTTATCCAACTCTCTTAATTAACGCACATTCATAAGATTTGATGGGTAGCATAATCAATATTTACATTATCATTAGGGGTGTCGTATGTCGTCATTTCAAGGTCCAATGGGACCCCTTACTGAGCCAGCGGAGGTTCGTGTGTTCGGGTCCATTCGGGGGCGCTACCGAACTATACGGTTAAAGCGCCACGCTGTATATATAAAATAATAATTTAAAAAAAACTCAGTAACAGTCCGTAGACAGGATTTGTGCCCGGTCGATGGCAATAGGCTCGTCCCCTTTTACGAGGTGCATCTCTGCCTAACCCTTCGTAGAGAGCCGTGATGTATTGTTATGTTGTGTTATTATGGTGGGTGAGAGAGTGTTTTATTTGTTTTTATGCCACTAAACGCATTTTCTTTCTTAGGCTCTTTGTACACGGCATGGTTTTTTGGACGCATGAGGAACAGGGTGTACAGTTCACTCAACCTCCATAGGAAAGGGAGGATCCTCCGACCAGACGGGTGATGTGTCTGGCGGGCAATTGCCGAACGATTGATGTTGGGAAATTGTATCTATGCTAATTGCGCGGTAAACTCTGCTTGCGAGATGCAGGATTTGCGTGACGTCAGTATGACGCGTTGTTCGCATGTGGCGTTGTAGATACCGCTACAGTTTCTTTACGGTACGGCGTATAAACCGCGTCGTAGAAAATACGTATCTATCAACAAGCTTCCATAGTGATATATTCAACACTGACTAACTATGCCCACACACTGCGTACCGATAAACCGTGCCGTAGAAAAAACGTGTTTTTCAACAAGTTCCCATAGTGATCCATAAACTGACAACCGTGCCAACACTGACGATTGACACTTTTGACGTTCGAAAAGTGCTGATTCTCAGCCTAATTTGAATAAATGACTTTTGATTTGATTGAACACACAGTGAATAAACCATAGTTTTTCACGGTAAGAAACACGTGTACAAAGGGCCTTAGAACTCTGCCACCACGAGTAGGAACTTACCTATATATTTTCGCTATAAGGTGAAGTAAAAGAATTTATCTCTTACAGATCTTACTCACACAATAGTGGTCCCAAACTGGGCCTAAGCCTGTATTCTATAGGTAAGATTACTGTATACAAAGAACACAATATGTCTTACTTATTTGTAATATGAGTAGATCGTGTCTGTACCAGTATTTCAGCTGTTCAAAGCCCTGTTTATTATATGTAGGCCACAAACATTGATAATATTAAGGAGGACAATGCGAAACTAAGTTCTTAGATAAAAGCTTATGTCGCAAGTTCAAAGGAAACACGTGTAGGTATATAATGTAAGTTATTAGAATAATTCATAACACGCGAGTACGGTAATAATATTATACGTTAAAGTGAAACTAACAAGGTGCCTACCCAAAAATTCTTAGAATTGAAATGGTTTTCACGGAATTCCTTTATAAGTATATACGTATAAAGCCAGCCCATCACAGACTTAGCTATAATATATATTTGTCGGAGTCATTCGTTTGACTATTCGGAACGTTAGCGCCATCTCGTGGCACTAGACAGAGTCTAGCCTGAGTTCGTGGGGAGACGAGAGCAACAGCTACAAGAACGGTGTGAGCCGAGCTCTCGAGATCATCGAAACATTGGACATCGTACGAACAACATGTGTTTAGAAACTGTCTCGCGTTCCGTATCGTTGAGTGTGTGATTCGCTAGTGTGACTGATTTGTTCGTGAATTGTAATCTGATTTAAACTGCAAACCGTTTTTCTATTGTGCAATAACCAATACTACCCATAGTACGCCCACAGTAATTAAAATATGCCTGATGCTAACGACAGACAGACATACCTTCTCCGTCATATTAATATAAATCAAAGGTAGGCTATTACGCCATTGGGCACGCCACAATTGCGGCGATAAGTCCCCTCTTTGAGGAGTGGCTAGAGAGGCGCCACGGCAACCTCACCTTCCACTTGACACAGGTCCTCACCGGACACGGTTGTTTCGGGAGGTTCCTGTTCAGGATAAAGCGGGAGGAAACGCCAAGGTGTCCACCACTGTGTGGATAGCCCGGAGAACACGGTGGAGCATACGGTGGAGGTCTGCCCGGCTTGGGCAGAGCACCGCCGTGTCCCCGTGGCGGCGATCTCTCGCGTCCGGCCCTGGTCCAGGCCATGGTACGGAGCGAGAGTGCAAGGGAGGCCGTTACCTCCTTCTGCAAAGCAGTAATGCTCGCGAAGGACGAGGCGGAGCGCGTGAGGGAGATTAAATCTCTGCGCCCTCACGCCCCTAGTCGCCGCAGGAGACACCCTGGACGGGGGAATCAACAGCCGACTCCCGGCCACCGTAGGTGCGGGCTTGCGGGCGGCGAGCAATGGGCAGCTCGCCGCCCGGTAAGGCCCGGCCAGGCCCGGGTCGACAGCGCGTTGTGTTCCACGCGCGCCTCAAAGAGATGTCAGCACGAACTGACGGGGTCCGTTAGGGCCGATGCCTGCCAGGGCTGCGGGTTGTTCGAAAGAGATACCGAAGCCCCTGATACATTTATAATATTTATTTGTAAGAATGTAGTTTTACAAAGTATAGTGGTAACATTTTTTAAAGTTCTATACATTTTACCATAACATATGGTGTACAAATATTAAAATGTCATTTTATATAACTAAGTACAATTAATTATAAGATTTAATGATTAAAAATATGTCCAATATGAATTATTATAATAATTTAAAATCTTAACACACACACACATTATATTTATAATACATTAACATATAAGGTTGTGCATCCTCGTTAAATTCAAGGAGGTACTTAAGTATCTATGCTACTGATTCTCGACACGAATCAATAATTAAATAAGTAGGTTTTTTTTTTCAAATTTTCGGAAATCGGCATGTGTGGGAAACGCATTTTAAAACGTAGCCTATTTTAGACCGCACTGTAACTGTCCTTTTACACACCCATAAAAACGCGGCCGCTTATACGATACCATAACGCGATTCTATTTTCTGAAATACTGTCAAACTTAAATTACTAAAAAAACAAGCATGTATTCATTTTATTTACCAGGGATCGTAACTTTATTTGTATATTTTTGTCTTTCACTACAGCCTCCTGAAAATTGACGAGGATGCAAAACAACAGCTTGTATATCATAGCTACGTTTGTGATGGGTGCTTTAACTTCTACGAATGCTATAAAAAATCGGTAATATTACTTGAAAGAATCGGCATATTTTGGAATTCAAAACAAGGTTACACGTTTGCCAAAATTCTCGAACATTCACGAAAACGTAACATGAAATTTTTCAATCAAAACATTCCGTGATTAAAAGCTATTCTGTTAATCTACAAAGCTTTTTCAGGGGTCCACGTATCTGCTACCGGATCAATTAATAGGAAAAATAGCACTGTTTAAACAAATTCCGGAATGGAAATAATTCGGTATAAACCCAACTCTTAACGCAACGTTAAACCACTGTAGGCCCGTTTCGTATCCAAACATTGTCGTTCTTTGTTGAGCTCGGGCCCCATTCGTTACTACCCTACCTAATAAAATATAGCTTTAAAATAAATGGGACCATGTAAACCAAACTTGAATTTCCTGACTTAACAAAACTTGGTTTTGTGTTGCCAGCGAGATTGGTTTGAATATTAATTACGGTAAGATAGTTGACATAATTCAAGTTAATTAGTTGTGTCATATGCCAAATACAAGGGCGGTTGTAATTATGTAACGTAGCTAATATCAGTCAAACACACGCGCGTCTCTCTCAAAAGTATCGTTTACACGAGGTGTTTCTTGCCTCGAAAAGACGATAATTTAATGGAAATAAAAAGTTGGCTCTTGTAAATAGCATGCTCACTTTCCTGCTTATTTGAGGGGCCCGTGGCTAAATAATAACAGCCGCACAAGTCGATCAATTAGGTTAAGTTACGCTTGCCGCCGTTGGTCTGTGGATGGGTGACCAACTTTACATACCGAGACCCCGAGTCGTTGATCCCGGCTGTCATTTGTGGATCTTTGACAGTCGTTACGGGTAGTCAGAAGCCCGAAAGTCTGACAACCAGTCTTACTAAGGGGTATTACCCATTAACTGGGTTGCGGAGGTCAGATAGGCAGTCGTTCCATGTGAAATACTGGTATTCAGCTGCATCCGGTCAGACTGGAAGCCGACCCCAACATAGTTGGGAAAAGGCTAGGCAGATGATGACTTTCGTGCTTATTTCTTATATAGGACTTTTTACTGTTTTTATTTGATTCTTATTTGACCTACATTAGACTGTGTGCCTTATAATCTGTGCTGAATAAATATTTTTTTTCTTTCTACGAGTATGTACGATTCACGCATAATTTGAAGAACACCTTAAAAAATTGGAAGCATCTGTGCAAACAAAAAATCTTTCGATTTGTCAAATGACAGTAGGTACGAGAAATTGACCGTAGAGTATCTCATATTTCTCGTATAATGTCATAATCATAGACGCGATTTAGTATCTTGCTTGATCTTAAACACAATATTATGAGTGCAAAAACGTATGGCGAGTGTAGCCTACTACGAGAATGACAAGGAAATTCTCACCTCTCCACGGGCAAAAAACCCTCCCCGTGTGAATCAGCCTTTACGTGTTAACAATATACAGTCATGTTACCTCTATCGTGAAGAGGGAGGCTTTGTTTATGTATATTGTATTGATATGAAATCTGAAGAGTATGTTCTCGTAAATAGAAAGTATCTACCTTGGTGAATTTTTTATGGTTTTCGAAGAGACGAAATTTGCAAACATAATTATGAAGCAATGGATTACGAACTTTCTTCAAAATCCATCGAATTTTGATGAAATGGGGGCTCATGTCAATGTGGGTCTACCCCCAAGTGCCCCTAGCAACTACTCAACCAAACAATTGATTCGTCATTTTCAAGGTTTACCCTTCACTGCCCAGACCTCGTAACTTACAGCGTAGGTCATACAATAACTTCTAATTGCCTATACGCCAGTCCCAAATAAATATTACATCGCGACTACATACACACTGTATCGGATTAAACCCGCCACGCGGTTTCACCCTCATTAGTTTTGATCCCGTGGGAATATCGGGATAAAAAGTATCCTATATACTAATCCTGGTTATAAACCATCTGTGTGCCAAATTTCATCCAAACCCGTTCAGTAGTTTTTGCGTGAAAGAGTAACAAACATCCATCCATCCATCCATACAAACTTTCACGTTTATAATATTATGTAATATAATTATATAATATAAGTAGGATTTCAGACCAAAGAACAGAAAAAGGAGCAGAAAAAAAATGTTGAAGAAGTTGCACAACACTAGCAAAACACTTTTTTATGCTTAGGTTATTATTTAGACTAGTTATTACTACTAGTTATTATTATTTAGTTCTTTCTCTATGTTTTACTTATTTCATGCTTACGAATACCATTTTACTTTTATTAATTTAAAGACGAAACTAGCGGAATGTGGGCGTACAGACGCACCCACACAGACACACATCAAGCTGCCACAATCTGTCAAATTTCTTTAATAGATTTTCAAGTTTATCGCTAAAGCATTAAGATTCAAGGTTGATTGGGGAAATTTGACAGTTCCGTAGCTTGATGTGCTGGCGTATGTACTATATAGGTTTACTTCTGTCTTATCCTTTGGGGATTATTGGTGTGGTGTTATGTATGTAATTTCAAGACATTTTTAGACACTTTTACCAATTGATTTGACTTCGATCATTTTAAATTCTTTGTCACAAACTTGGATTACGAGTTATTAAGAATCAAAATAACTTGAGTTATTAACCTATGGAAGTACAACTGCCAAATCTAAGAAAAACAAAAACAGTCGTAAAGGCTATAAAAATTGGTTCAAAATCAGAAACAGACTCTTCAGTCTGTAAAAATTAAAAAACAAATTCAAGTCACGAACTGTTACTGTGTAAACTAATTTAACTTTAGAGACTGTCTTTGTGTTTTAATGAAGCACAGGCACTAAATACGTACGCTCGTGTCCCTAAAATGCAGTTCAAATTCGACTGATCTAATCAATGCCTTCCTCTAAAACGATTCGGATGAGCTCGGAACGTTTCGTAACGATTCGGAACGAACTTAAAACAGCGTGTTCTGGATTCCTCAGTGCACATTCACGAGGTGGTTTGTTTTACGAACAAAGGTTTGATGTTTCATTATTTGATTACTAGCTTTTGCTCGCGCCTTTGTCCGTGTGAAATTTCGGCCCCTGACCCACCGCGTCGCATCACATCGCCTGCCCACGATATTACTTCGTTTTCGCAGTTTCTTTCTGTTTTATTTTTATTTAGATAGATATCAAGCGCACAGACCGAGTCAGAACGGAACTCAAGTAGCGGATGTTGGAGAAAAAACAGCCAGGCTGAAGTGGGACTGGGCCGGACACTTCGTGCGAATGCATCCGGAGAGATGGGCAAAGATCGTCACTCACTGGACGCCTGAAGGAGGACATCGCCGTCGAGGTAGACCAAACTCAAACTCAAATCATTTATTTCAAATAAACCATTTAAAGGCACTTTTGAATTGTCAAAATTAAATTAAATAGTCGGTCAGTTAGTCAGAAAGTTGAAGCTAGACCTCTAAGGTGCTGAGCTATCACAATTTTTGTCTAGCAAGTCGGAAAGAAATACCTCTTAAAACAGAATTATTTGCATGCGCTGCCTTAACAGTTGTATATAACTAAAAACAATGCATGGCAATCTGGTCCGCCTTAAATAGTTCTGCAAAAAAGTCCGCGACACTATATTTCTATCTTTTATATTTTATCATTTAATATCACTTTTCTGTTTCAAAAAAGTATTTTTTTGACATGCTTTCGTTTGGATGAAAATATATTACTTAAATATCAGTCCTTATAAAAATAAATTATTTTATGATCACAAGGACATTATAGAGATACGATTTGCGGTTTACAGTATGTCAATTGGTCATATAGTTTCGGAGATAGTAGAAAATTAACACGCGAAATGCCGTTTATCCATTTACCCATAGATGGCGTTGTACAAATACGTCATTTTCCTGACTCACGGTGTTCATACTTTACGCGGATTAATGACATTGTCGGTATTGCCATTGGTTGATGTAAATTGATTGGATGTCGTTCTATTGATTTCTATTGGTTTTGGTTGTTTTAATTACTTCGTTCCTTCTCCTCTTCGTAATTCTGGTTAACGATTGTTTCTAACTATCTCAATTTGAGGTAATAATAATAATAAAGCTTAAGAGTTTGTTTGTTTGAACGCGATCTCTGGAACTACCAGTCTGATATTATTATGAAAAAATATATTTGCATTTGATTGATAGCCCAATTCTTAAAAAAGGTTATTTAAACGCCACGACTCTAAGTAGCCGAGCAGAGAGATAAACAGTCCGAAAGACGAAAGAAAGCTAAGTGGAAAATAAGTAAGCTCGGGCAGGCGACGCGTTGCGACAGGTCGGGTCGAAGGAACCAAAAATTCCACACGGACGAAGTCGCAGACAGAAGCTAGTAAATAATAAAGCCTTTATGAACCATGAATCTATTTACAAGTCCTTTGTTATGATAGAGTAAGCAATATCACTTCAAACTTTAATCAAGAGATTTTAAAACTCGCCCACTCTATTTATTTATCCACACACTGGAACGCCATACGGCAATTACACCAACGCGAACGGAGCAAAAAATCACTTCATGTGCTGCTTTGCTTGCTTCATATTTAAATGTAGGTACATATAAAATCTTCAAAAGGATTGAGCTAGTAAATATTTTCTTCGATAATATTGTTATAGTTTATTACTTGGTCAACGCCGCCACCGGGACGAGGAACTGGGTCATTTCTAGTTTAGCTTAGATCAGCTAAAGTAACGACGGTTAATTTTCTCGTTACCTTGCACCGGTTAGGTAGTTACCTTGCTGTGACTCCGGTTCTGTGAAAATTTGAACACGAGTAAGCAACTTTGAAGCTGAGTATAGGTAAATATCTGTGGGTAGACCCCTGTGGTTGTTAACTGAAGATAAGCTTGTGAACTGGGTGAGTGGACACGCTTAGCAAGCATCGATTGTTGCGTAAGACTACATCAATGATTTAAGACAAAGGTCCGAATTCCGCTGACTTTTTTATTCTTCTTTTTTCTCCCAAGTGCAAATGAAATCAAATCATTTATTTCAATTAAACCATTTCAGGCACTTTTGAATTGTCAACATTTTAAATAGTCGGTCAGTTAGTCAGAAAGTGAAGCTAGTTGCCCATTCCAAAACGTAGATCTCGTTGGAGAAGAACGGGCAAGAAACTCCAAGGACACTCTTTTAAATCAAGATATTATTAAAAAATCCTGGGTACATTATTCTTATTGCTTCTATATGTGAGAACAATGAAAAAAGAACAATTTAAAATATAAAATTAAAAATAAGCCCTGGCAGTTAAGAGATGACCAGTCTCAACCGACGGCGCCCGTTCACGAACATGACGCGTGGATCAGCACCACCCAGCTCAACCATTTTGTAGGGAACCGAATGATACAACACACGCGCCACCACCAGTGAGACATTTAAGTGAGCATGACATATTCTCAACTGCCATGCTCTTTCAAGTCAACATCAAAATATCATAAAAACGGATCTATGGTTGTAAGAACCATAGATCCGTTTTTATAATATTTGTTTTATACAAAATTTAAAAAATGTATCTAAATTATACAAAACTATAGGAATAATCAGGAAGAGGTATTTAATATTCAAGTATTGAGAATTAAATCATGATTGAATAAAATAAACATTACGTTCGTAATGTCAGAAACACAAAAAAAGGTGCTTATACTGTACCAATGCTTGTAATTCCATCTCCAACGACGATGACGAATGACGACGGCAAGTCAACCCAGACAAGATGGATAATGTTGGACCAACAAATTGGTAATGCATCTAACATTTATATATCACATTCGAGAAGCTGTTAATGGTCACTCTCAACACATTGGCTTAGATTTGAAACATTCATTGAAGCTTTCTTGGTCTATAGCAATGTGCTCTGTACCTACCGGCCGTGAGATTCTGAAACAGTTCCCCGACATTCGCTTCTCCGATGAACGGTTCGCCGTCAGAACAATTAACTTCTCAGTGTTTCGCCGATAGAACGATTCACTTTTTAGAATTTTATCAATAAAACCTGTTACTTGCAAACGATTCGACTGTTAGGCATTTACACCAAGGTATAAAAGATTTATTTTACACCTAAAACAAGTTCAACACTGAAAAGTAAACCGTTCTCTCAGCGAACCGTTTATCGGAGAACTGTATCAGAATTGGCCGTGAAGCTATTTAAATATTACTATTTTTAATTTATATTTTAGAATGATTACTCTCCAAAATCTCAAAAGAAATGAGAAAAGTTGGAATTATTAATAACCAAAATCAATTCCAAATAATATCAAGACTGATGAAACCTCTGTTAAAGAATGAATTACTAAAAATAGAAAGACCGTACTTTAGGTCTCTTCTGAAACGAATATCAATCAATAACGTTTTAATTAAAATATTGAAGTTCTAAATTGAAAGGTAAGGTTCGTATTATTGGCGATGATTTATTTTTAACGAAGGAGAGAAGGTCACCGTCATATAGCCTGAAACAGCGGTCCTTTACAATATTGTGTTGTATTGAACTATTGAACCAGAACGTTCAATACGTTTTTGAAGTACGGTATCCCTATAATATTTCACACGTGGCAGGATAATTTATCTAAAATACAGAATATTATAGTTGTAGGGTTGCTTGTTGTGAAATTAAAGCCCCATTGAACTTGATGATATTTTATTGGCAACTTAACTTATTTTACGTTACAATTTATATATTAAATATCATGAGGCAAACCTAAGTGGAGGGATGAAAGAGACTGCGTGGCTATCGCCCTTCAGACCTCCCCTAGCTGGGTAGTTTCCTGAAGACTGCTAGGCTATCAAAGCAGGGAACTGCGTGGCTACCGAGCTCAGAAACATCTAGCTAGTGGCTGACGATTTATTCGAAGACAGCTCTACTTATAAATGCGGATTGGCTGTACATGTGTGCACAATCTCTACACGTACTCATCTGTAGTAAGTGGTGGTGCAGATTACTTGCGGGGTGGCGCTTGCGCAGATTGTTGTACACGAAATTTGTAGATGGCATCACTTGTCTACAGAAATCGTTTGTAGCTGCTGTCTTCTAGTTTATGATGCCGCTCATCATAGTGCTTTAGATAATTTACACTAGATGGGGCTGTATGTTTGTTACATGGTTAATATTGAAAATTAGGTAACGTACGCGAAACAGTTTCCCAGAACTAGCATTTGGATAATATATAACATCATATTAACAGCATAATTCGTACATTTACAGATATTATTCTTAAGGCAGGCATCACATCTCCGCCGCGAAACCATAGCAGCGAAACCGCAGTAGTTCCGCCATGACTTGTCCTTTGTACAACAAGCGGAACAGAAGCGAAACTGCCTGTTCTAACGCACAGATTTGATTATGATCTCTTTCCCACGTGATTTCGTCGATCTGTCAGAAGCCAGTTACACCTCCGCACAAAGTTCGCTATTTAGTTGCGGTGCCGAGTTTGTTTCGCACGTATCTGTGGCAGTCAACCAATTTAGAAAGCGAAACTTATTTTGTTTGTTGTAAAATAATGAAAAAAGTATGGTCCGAAATAGACTGTACTGTACTGTATTTATTTACTAAGTTAAAAGTGACGACATTTTGCTCCGATTATTACAATTAAACTCTCTCATAATGTTTCGCTACTCGAATCGCGACATAATGTAGTAATGATTCCTAGCGGAATTCGCTAAGCGGTTTTCTATAATTATTTCCGGGGCGGAGATGTGATGCCCGCCTAATACATTAAAATGTATACCAAAGGATATTAGTGCATTGTTATAGGTTTTTTCCTTTAAAACACAACTCGTTGTTCGGTAATAAATCCTTGAAGTATAAACATAGTCGAATTAACGATTCCTGGGAACCAACGATTCTGAGAAGGCGAACGTGTCTGAGAGTACCGTGTGTGGTCTTATATTAAAATACTAGCTTCTGCCCGCGACTTCGTCCGCGTAGATTTCGGATTTGTGACAGGATTGCGTATCTCAAAAGGAAATCAAAATAACCCATAAAAATACAAAATATATTTTTTAAGTAAATAGAAGAAGATTTATTTTTTAAACTTTGCGAAAAATGAAATCAAAATAACCCATAAAGATACATAATAATTTTTTTTTAAATAAATAGATGTAAGAAGATGATGTTTTTAAACTTTGTGAAAATTATGAAAACTTTATAACACTATACAGATCATGGATGTGATAAATAGTTATATTATGACTTGATTTTGTAAACTTATTCCTGCACGTGCACGGCCTTGGTGACGCCCACTTCGCAACGGGCCGTGCAGCAGAAATCGTAATATTTTAATTTCGCCATAACTTCAAAACCAAACGACCAATTTTAATCATTCAACGACCAAATATTATCTACATAAACTGTACTTACTGATAAAATAATTTATTTTGATAAGGATGAATAGCATGAGTAAAATAAATGCGTATAAATGTAGTCCAAAAAAATTCAAGATTTTTAAATAAAAAAATGGTTGTTGTGCCTCACTCGACATAGATAGGTATAGTGTGTTGCGGACTTTTTTGTAGATATTTATAAGATCTACAATTAATTTGAACATTTTATGGTTCTATCTTTTATAGTTTAGGCAGCGTACGCAAAATAAGTAACTTTTCTGGTTGATTTTTTACACCTTGCGTCCGAAAAACCCAAATATCTTACGGAACCCTATTTTTTTCCAAAATAAAATTTAGTCTATGTTACTCATGGATAATGTAGCTTTCAAATAGTGAAAGAATTTTTTAAATCGGTTTAGTAGTTTTTGAGCCTATTCATTACAAACAAACAAACAAACAAACAAACAAAGTTTTCCTCTTTATAATATTATAAATAATAAATATAAATATAAATAAATAAATAGTATAGAAGTATAGATTATGTTATAATTTTTTTTCTACCTTTATTACAGGTATTGTGTGTGTTCGACTCGATTTTCTTATTTGACTTCTCATCTTCATTTTGCTACAAGTACGACGCACACACACAACGCAGATTTTCGGGCTTCTGACAACCCGTAACAACTGTCAAAGATCCACGAATGACAGCCGGGGCCTTAAGCTTAACGTACTTTCCGAGACATGGTATGTAAAGATGGTCACCCATCCACGGACCAACCGTGGCAGGCGTAGCTTAACCAGATCGATCGACCCGTGTGGCTGTTATTACTTAGCCACAAACCCCTCCAAGAAGAATAACTTTAAATTGAAAACAATAACTGAAATACAAAATTACTTCTTCTTACCAATACCTTGTCGCACAGTTGTTTTTTTTTTATTAGCCGTTAATGCCCCACTGCTGGGCAAAGGCCTCCCTACTCTCATTCCACCTCTCTCTGTCCAGAGCTGCCAAGGACCAATCTTTATGAAAGGAGTCCAGCTCATCCCGCCATCTCCGTCTGGGCCTGCCACGATGTCGTAAGCCATTAAGCGGGACCGACAAGGTCGTATATTTGGCCCATTGATCGTCTGACATGCGGCAAATATGTTCAGCCCAATTCCATTTAAGCGTGGCAGCTTTCCGAGTGACATCAGTTATTTTAGTCATGGAACGGATTGTTGTATTCTTAACCCGGTCCACAACTTTAACCAGAATACTCCGTTCCATAGCTCTCTGGCAAACCTCGAGGGTGGACCTCTGCTGAATTGTCAAAGACTATGTTTGAGAACCATACGTGAAGATGGGAAGAATACTCATGTCGATGAGTCTTCTCTTGAGGGATAGAGGAAGATCGCCCTTCATTAGATCTTTCATGCACATTTGAATTATTTCAAGTTATTTAAAATAATGCCTGAACTCCAAACAAGATTATACGAGGATCAAACTTAACACTATAGCATGCAACTCAGGTAAATAAGTTATTCAAAGTCCGTTGCGTACTTCGATCAATAATAGTACTAGATTCCCGACAAGAGCTTCAAAAACGGCCCGAAAAATAAGACCACGAATACTTTGGTGATCTTATTTCAAATTAGTATGTTTTTAACCTTATTATTTAACTTTAAGTTTCATTTTAGAATAAATGACTGAAAATTTAAAAATAGAATGATTTTATTTTCAAGCGACCTTTTAAATATATTTTGCAATGGTAATTATACTTACTTACTTTATGTGAAGTTGTTAATATTATTAAACTTTTGTCTAAGAAATGTTGATGTTTACGTGTGTGCAAACGTGGCCACTTGAGCAACTGATTTTTGTTCCTGATCCTTAATCTAGTACTATTATTGATCGAAGGTTGCGTACTACATATGTGAGGTATCTCTAGAGACTTACTGGTTTCTGGCAGGCGATGTATAGAGTAAACTACTGCTTCGTGCACCTCTGGGACGCTGACGGGAGTGGTTCGTATCCTCTCCTCTTCAGCACTCTTTTCTAAGCTTTGCAGGTATATTGAGTAGACGCTTGCTGTACACCGAATCTATATAAACAAAAAAAAAACGTTAGTGTCATAGTTGCTTCTTGTCCAAAAAACTGTATGGGAATAACTTATAAAAATCGTGATAAAAATACCTATAACTGACTGGCTGACCGAAGGTATAAAATCAAAATCAAAACACATAAACCTACAAACATGGGCACTTATAAAACGTCAGAAGCTATGTAATGCTATGCTATTGGTCGTATCCTACGGAGAAGAGCCGGCAAGAAAACTCTTTTAAAAATAATTGTTTTTTAGAATGTAATTGGTCGTATCCTACGGAGAAGAGCCGGCAAGAAAACTCTTTTAAAAATAATTGTTTTTTAGAATGTTTTCAAATTACAGTGTTAACAGAGATTCCAGGTACGTCGAAGGAACTTCGCTGAGGCAATGTTAATGTAAGTAGTAGATACCAACGTTGTTATGCTTTTAGTATATTATCGCTTTTATATCATTTAATGTTTTTATCGACATATGTATCCTGCCCGTCCTACGGTGCTCAGGCCTGGTCGCTCACCGAGTCATAAAAGTTCCGCCTTGGAGTTTTCCAAAGAGCAATGGAACGCAGCTTTGTGGGTATTAAAAGACAGGACAGAATTCGGAACACCACGCTGCGTTCTAAAACGGGCATACTCGATGTAGGAAAGAAGGCTGCCAGACTCAAATGGGATTGGGCGGGTCAAATCAGCCGTATGTACGATGACCGCTGGGCAAAAGCCTCCACACAATCAAATGCGTGCCTGAAGATGGACGGCGCCACCGAGGCCGGCCCAGAAAGAGATGGCGAGACGATTTGGACGCGTACCGCGAGGGCTGGTTCGACGTGGCGCGGGAAAAGAGTTCCTGGAAGGATTTGAGGGAGGCCTTTTCCCAGCAGTGGGACAGTAAAGGCTAACAAAAAAAAATGTTTGTAACTACTACTCTAAACTCTATTACTCTAATAGACTATAAAGGATAGTCTATTACAAACATTTTTTTTTTGTTAGCCTTTACTGGCCTGCGTCATCTTTTATTTACTAAAAACTCAAGGATCCTTTCCAAGTTGCATGTAATGATCCACTAGCTTGGTTTAAATAGCATATAATTGAAATGTTGCCTGCACCTATCGCATTTTATCGTACAGTAACAAATAACATGCTTAGGTACCGTAACGAAATTTAAAATTGCGACCCGCGATTGTTATCAGAACTAACTATGGGTCACGATACGAAAGGCTGGTCACACTTATTCCACGAAGTCTAGGCTAGGCAATAGTTCATAACTATGTAACCCACTGCACTAAAACTAGCTTATTTATTACGACAAACAAACTATAGGGAAGTTGGCTGATGTAGTGTTTTCCGAACTTACAGCCGAAATAGCTAAAGTTTTCTGGAAGCAAAGCTACACTGTGATCACTAATATGGCCGTAGTTTTATCTTACGTAGTATGTGGTCCTGGTCACAACGGGTTTGGCTTGTGAGCTGGACCGCTTTTTCATGAAACAAAATATTATCTACTAGCTTCTGCCCGCGGCTTCGCCCGCGTGGATGTCGAAAATTTACCCACAGGAACGTGCTAACAGGATAAAATGTATGTGCTTCCCCAGAATGCCATCTATGTGGCGGGCCCTTTGTGGCTAATTACAATAGAAAACCAATTGTGTCTCATTAGTGGTGATTAAGAGGGTACCTATATGAGATCTTTACCTAAGTACCTAACTAATTTAAAAAAAAACTCAATAACAGAAAATTAAATACCTACCTACCTAAATAAACCTATTTCTGATGATAACTAATCTAAACTCAATAAATAAGCAAAATCCCTAAAAACTAATATCTATACGAATGACTAAACCTACCTAACAGTATTATAAAATAACCTACGGTCACTACGTACACTATCAAATATACTACCTATACTTTAAAATTAAAATCTATACCTACGACTCATATAAAAATAAACCTAAATAACTCTAAAAATTAAAAGGAATAAAAATGAACTCCACTGCGGGTGACCCAACCTACGACAAACTTAGTATTTGCGGTTGGTACAGTACAGACAGTGGTAATCGGGTATAGGGATCGAACCGCAAAATTAAGTTTGTTTTTTATTGTATATACTTTTCCGGGATAAAAAGTACCCAGTGTGGTGCCCAGGATATTAAAGAATAATTATACCAAATTTCATCGTAATCGAACCGGTAGTTTTTGCGTGATGCCTGAACAAACAGACAGACAGACAGACAGACAGACAAAATTTTTTTTAATCACATTTTTGGGTTCGGTGTCGGTCAAGTAACACCCCCTTTTTTTTTATTTTTTTTTTTTTTAACACCCCCTGCCATTTATTTTTTGGATATTTTCAATGTACAGAATTTTCACTTCTACAGATTTATTATAAGTATAGAAGATCTTGGCCAACTATGTGGGGCAAAGATGATGAGCCAGCGAGTGGGCAGTCGAGGGACAAGGATAGCAGGTATGGAGTGAATCTGCCGCTTTTCATAAATTTGGCGGTGGACACTTGGTAAATGTATGGACGGTGGCTGTCCCTACAAATACTAGTACTACCATGTATATGTCGCAGTCAACTGGTTTAATTAGCCGTTTAGTTAACCTCTTAGCCTTTTAACTAAACGGCGGCCGTTCAACTAACGGCCTGAATGATATTCAATAAATTATTATAGTTAAGCTTGAAACTGCAACCAATCACGTGCGAGCCGAATTCGTCGCAGTACCTAAGCCAGGGCACCCCGACCAAATGGGTTAGGTTAGAACTGTGATCAACCGCGTGCGAGCCGAGAGAGCGAAGCGAGGCGAGCACTACTTCCAAAGGCCAGGCGGTTGACTAAACGGCTAATTTAACCAGTTGGCTGCGACATATACAGTCACGAGCACCGATATGTCAACACTTGGCAACTTTCAATTGCGATTTTTTCGTGAAATAACGAATGCAATGTTGAAATACGACACATTACATAAACCTATGGGTACGAAAATTCTATGTTCGTAACAGCATAAAATTTCATTAAAAAATAAAGGAGTAAATCGCTTTTGAATAAAGTCGAGTGTATACATACTTTTGCTCGCGACATATGTTTTTTTCAAGCAGGCTTTACACAGGTGATGATATTTTAGCCGCACGGTGAAAGTCGACTGTCTAGTTGCAAGTTCCAAAGTTGAGTATGTTACGACTTTTGTCGTGCGGGGACAGGTCGCATGCGGCGGGTGACTATATAAGATCCACCGTGAAAATAGTCAGTCGCAGGCGACCTAACGTCGCATGAGGGTCGACATTTCGATGCAAAATGAACTAAGTAGTCACTTGCTATTTTTATCAACCTGTGTAAAGAGGGTGGGGATTCGGCTTGTGAGGCGATTTTGTAAGCGGCCAGCCACACGGCGAAAATCTAACTAGTGTAAATCAACCATTATCCCACAGATAAGTGGCTTAATCAATGGGACGTCGAAGATTTATTTCTGAACATTATTACACTACAGCATCTGAAGAAGATAAAACACAAGACTTTCAATAAAACTTCGACTGTTATTGTTGACAATACGTAAATAACTTTTTATGGAATCACTGAACTATAAAGTAAGCTGTAAGCTACTTACCTACATCGAACCAACAATAAAATAACAATGTTTTTATAAAACTTAACAAAGTATCTACCGATGATGTATGAATGCAATTGTAAACAAAAATTTTGTGGTAAATACATAAGGATATCTATTTCCGTTACATTACGCAAAATTGGCATTGGATTAACTCTACCATTTACTTAATTGAATAGCACACAATACGGTATAAACTACGGAATCAATAATAAAAATAAAGTAATTATAATTTTGCCTGAACTTTGATATGAAAGTCAGACACACTTCCAACTACACTCACGCGCCCAAATAATTGAACGTAGAAATTTCGTTCAGAAACATGAACTCTAGCTATTTCGCCACGCCTCTGTTTGAGTGTTTTAGTGCCCAAATAACCGTCGAAAACGACGGTATTCCGAAATGCTCGGAAACAAACATGAAACAGATGAAATTACAGCGAAAAACTGGATATGAAAAGGCTATAAACTAGAGGAGTACTTATGGGCATAAAAAGAAAAATAATATTTCACAAATGTACAGTTTCGGGCGTATGTTACACCCAGTATCGCTGTAATAATAATACTACGACACCATAAACACAGTGAGATTGGAAGAGAAATGCCCGTGTTTGCTACTTCAAGTATGTGTGTCATCCCCGTATAATATCTGAAAATTTAAGCAATTTGTTTATGACCCAAATATCGAAATTACCAGGTCTTTGAATGAGCAAATTACCTGCCACTTACGTCAAATCACATTTACATTTCATTGCTTACAAATTAATGGTATTTCTTTGACTTTTTACCTCCATAGCAACGTGGAAAATTAAGTCATAAGATTTCGTTTGACGTCTCAATTTATTGCTGTAATAAAAATAAGATTCGACTCACCTTAATTTTCCCTCTCACGAAGTGATGTTTCTGTACGACGAATTGTATGGTGCTGTAGGCGGTCATTGGCCCTCCCACTGTTTCGCCATCCACTCGATGCAAGACATGCTGACTCAGCGCCTGCGAAGATAGTATTACAAGGTGTTAGCTCGCGTGACACGAAAGATAAGAAAAGCCGACACGACCCGGAAAACTTTCAGTTTAACGCTCAGGTAACCAATATGAGCCGTTTTTTTGCCAACCTATAAAGTAAAAAAGTAATAAATTTAATTCTGGGGAATGGCTTCCATCGTTTTGTTAATGTTATTGCAGTTTTAATGTGTTTGAAGCTAGGTTACGTAGCACGTGGTGATAGTGAGTTATGATTACAAGGTTCAAATTCCTCTGTAGTCTCATTAAAATTTTATTTCCGTTTAAAAATTGTTAGACCGTGAATGTGAATGATTTTTTATCAAACTATAGTATTAGTGTACCATACTGAATATAATGATCATTCACTAAAAACTTAGGTAATTTAATGTTGAACCAGACTGCAAAATTGGTTTTGAAATATATATTTTTATTCTCATAACATAATTATTTCAAATTGAAAATCATATTTGTAAGGGGTGAATTCAGAATCATTAGACTGAGGGAAGGTTCTTTATAATTCAAAGTTCTATTAAGGCAAGCGTCTCGATTGACGATTCAAAACAAATTGTTCGCACGTAAGCCGACTATTGAAAACTTTCCATGGACGTTAAACCTTCGGTAAATAAGCAAGTGAATAATAAAATAGCATTTTATTCTCTTTCAAACAACTAGCCCGTAATTTATTCATGAGACATTATAGAGTACCTCAAAGTGAGATTACTTTGAATATTGACGTCACTACGTTCAGCTTTGAGCACTATTTTTGTTTCCGTTGACTAACATTCAACGAATTGAATACTTTTAGTTGGTGATATACTTTATAGGGAAAAATTACTACCTATTGTTTTACAGCAAGAAAATAAGAAGATCATTGATGTTAAAGTTGGTGTTTCCAAAACGGTCAAGTTTATTAAATGGTAACTAACAAGAATTTCATAGAAGCCACGCTCATACCGTAATTACTTAGTAAGTACCTAAGTATCTTTATTTGCATAAAATGTTGTAAATACAAAGGATCAGAAGGAGGAGAATTTCCTTGGCAACACTACTGTGTTTTCAAGGAAATTCTATTAATTAAAATAGAAAACTCTATTATGTACACCCATAATATAAAATAATAATCATCTTAATTCTTCTTAGTAAACCTACTTAGTAAAATCAGTTGGTATCAATTGCAACAAATCGATTATAGAACTTTCAGTTTTAGTCAAAACTTGAACCAGAGGGGCAATTCTCGTAATTTTAAGACCGGGCACAGTCTGATCTCAGTCTCAATCTGTCAAAAAATACTTCTAATTTCCCTACATTTTGACAAGTTTTTGACATTTGTTTGTCGCTGAGATGAGACTGCGACTAGATTTTGAACGTTTTAAATTACGAGAATACGCCTTCAGTTGACATGTGTGTCGTCCAGTCCATTCAATTTCCCTCACAAATTTTGGGGGTAAAAACAATGACAAATCAATTTCTCGCAGCCCTGACCGTAAAACCACAAAGTGAATGACAACTGGGTATTATTTGAACAGCTTGATTGGTGCAGGGGGTGAGTAATTGGCATCTGCGGTACGAAATAGTTGTGTGCCTACAAATAGTTGTTCAGTCTGGGTGTTTGTGCACGTGAGAATGTGTCTGTTGGCCCAAAATACTAGGAATTGGTGAAAGACGGGCGTTTACAGGACAGTCTTGAGTAGGTAACCTTGAAGTTCATATAAATGTGAATACTTGATCGATTTTTGGCATGGATTTTATTACCAGTGTTACAAGAGGTTTTGTGTGTTAGATAGTCAGTAATATTATGGTGGATTCTTACTTCAGTAAGAGCTGATTTTTCAATAGAAAAATTCAAAATTATTCCTCGGATAAAATTATCTGACGTTGGAAAAATCAGCCCTTATGAGCTGAGCTAATTTTTCAATCATCTGGTAACTCTATTCGAGGAATAATTTTGAAATTTTGACAGTTATTTCATACAATAACTATCAAACTTCAATTTTATTCTTCAAATAAATAATATCTGGCAATGGAAAAATCAGCCCTTAGTAACATAAATGCAACGGCTTGTAAAATAATGTAAAATAACTCAATCACAAATGCGGTTAGCTTCGTAGAATTTAATTGTACAATCTAACTAATTTAATAAATGGCAAGGAACTTAATAATACCCAGAAATTGTCTAAGATGAGATTTCAGTATGATAGATATCGATATTCTACGAGTACTTTTTCATTTCCTAAGACCTTGTATAGGCAGTGTTAAAAAAAACACTTCGTGTTATTTTTTCTTCCATTGAGCCCTAAAGTAGAACCAGAATTTAAGTCTACGAGTACGTCTAAGTATACTTAACGTCGCAGAAGTTACATTACTTTCGCTTTCATACTATAATAATAATACTTTCTATCTATAATATGTATGTATTTATAAAAAAAAAAAAATTGTATATAAGTAGTTTATCAGCCATCTAGTTACCATAACACAAGCATTAGGTTGCTTAGCTTGGGACTAGATGGCGCTGTGTGAAATGTCCAGGGATATTTATTTATACTAATAGCATAAAATAGCATAATTAGTCTATAATGTTCCCACTGCTGGGACGCAGGCCTCCTCTCTGTCAGAGGGAGTGGGCTGTAATCCACCACGCGGGCCCAGTGCGGGTTGGTAGATGTTACAACTCTTTGAATTTTTTGGTTCTAAGACATGCCGCTTTCCTCACGGTTTCATATTAATAGGTCGGTCAAATGAAAATCTACTTATTATTCCAAATGATAATCGAATATTAATAATAGCCTTCTTTAATATTCTGTTCCTCGTTTAACTAGTCAGCCGAGTATTCGAGCTTGAAACATTTTTAATTTTCACTTTTCCTGGTCGTTTCATAGTTCATCGAAATACGCGATACCTTTCAACCGCAGTTACTCATAATACGAGTTGTTTCCGGATGACAGCGATGCGGACGAGTACTTCGCTGCCTTTACTGTATTTTTTTGTATTAAGGTGGATGCTCCAAGGTAGCCCGCGAAATTCAAATTTTCTTATGTTTTTTGCAATTTGCTGGTCAGTACTAAGTTGTACGTTGATTAAAATGTGATTCGCGGCCGTAACAAATATGTATTTACAGAATTATAATCATTAGAACACATGACCTGGAATTAACGCACACCACCAAACACCCCAGGTGTTAATTCCAGGTCATGTTGTATATTCTATACCGGCTGACTTTTTTCAGTCTGGACAAAAACAGGGTATAAAAGGCGAATGGAGTAAGACCTTATGGCACAGATTTTTCTTTTTTCATTTCTCTTTTCACCTTTCTATACCCTATTTTTACCCTGTCCTTTTTATACCCTGTTTTTGTCCAGACGGTAAAAAACAGCCATTACAATTATTTTATTATTTATGAAATAAATGGAGTTATAAGCAACTACTTACTATATGATATTATTGTCAAGTTATTAACAAAGGTATGAAATAGGTCGAGATCGGATTTCCGCTTCTGTGAATACCACTTTACCGATACCTACTAGTTTCTCTGAAGGTGAAATCCGCTTATTTCGTAAGTACCTAGCAACACTACTACTAGTATATTATATGTCTAGTAAGGGAGTGATATGAAGATTCGAATGACGTTATTTCGACGCACGCTATTTCGAAAAATTTTACGAGTGGTACGCCAGTTCGAAAACACATTGGGTCGAAAACTGTTATATCGAATGACGTTATAGCGACGCACGCTATTTCGAAAAACTGTTTGAATGGTACGCTAGCACGAAAGTTTTGGTATCAAAATCCACTGTTGCGAATAGCTTATTCCAATCTGAATTTGTCTGGGAATCAAACTCGCGACCCCGATAAAGCCTTATCTTTGTATTGGGTTTGGGAAACAAGAGCCATGAGAAGTATTATGGTGGTACTCATTACTTTTGGTACTCATTACTTTTGGTAATGAATACCACCTATAATTTTGATGTGTTGATTTCTTTGTTATTATTATATTAAGGAAATTAAAAAGTTGACTTAAAATAATACTTTGATACCAAGACTTTCGTGCTAGCATACCATTCAAACAGTTTTTCGAAATAGCGTGCGTCGCTATAACGTCATTCGGTATAACAGTTTTCGACCCAATGTGTTTTCGAACTGGCGTACCACTCGTAAATTTTTTCGAAATAGCGTGCGTCGAAATAACGTCATTCGAATCTTCATATCACTCCCGTCTAGTAATATAAATAATCTTTCTTTAAAAAAATAAATACGCGAGGAAAGAAATTCAAAGTTGCTACGCATGACATATCAAGGTGTACATTTCCAGTATAAGCTGACTACTTCACTGTACGAAAAACCTATACAATGCGAGTTCAGCTTAAACTGGTAATTTTTAATATTTTTTTATACCAACTCGGAGTCTGGATTTTTGTGTCCGGTTGAAGGGGATAGACTCGCCATGTATTACATGGGACTCTAACATATCTAGCGTAATGAGGGTGTACTTACTGTATTTGTTTTCTTGCAAATCTTCCTGCATACCCTCCGTCTGGGGAGAAAGGAGGGTATGTCGGACTCCTACCAACTGAAACCCCACGATTCTTTCTACATCCATGAGACGGAGGCCCGGGAGATACTGGTGCATTCACGCGCCCTACCGACTGGCATCAGCGGGCTCCATCACCAAGTGCGGCCAATCGCACGTCTTCCCATAAAGACACGCATGAAATAGTGCGCCCCACCGTTTTAAGCCCTGGCTGGAGGCCTTAATTTATTGAGGCATCCATAGACAAGTCCTGTTAACCAGATGACAAACTCCTCAGTTGACATGCGCGATGCCATTAAAAAAAAACAAAACTGCGCGCCACCTCTTTGAGCCTGACCGGTTGAATGACTCAGCCGATCACTTTGGGGCATACCTACAGACGTAACGTTTACGTTGTCGTTTTTAAATTTTATAAAATGTAAAGTTTAGATTTTACAGAATAGATAGATGCTTAGGTACAAACGCCAGCCAGTGCGATTCTGTAACCATCTCACCGTGAAAACTCAGGTGAAGTGAGCGTGGAGTGAGCTGTCATTCCAACTAATACTAGGAATTGAAACTATTGACAGCTCACTCTAAACTCACTTCACCTAACTTTTCACGGTGACATTTTTACAGAATCGATCGGCAGGTCAAGCTACCCGAAACTGTCAAAGTTTCCCAATCAATCTTGAACGTTAATGCTTTAGCGATAAAGTTGAAAATCTATTAAAGAAATTTGGCAGATTATAGTAGCTTGATGTGCTGGCGTCTGTACCTAAGCATCTATCTATTCTGTAAAATCTAAAACTTAACATTTTATGAAATATAAAAACGACTTAACGTAAACATCACGTCTGTATATGACGAGTTGGATAATTTTGTAACGTACAGACTGGCACATCAAGCTACTACAATCTGTCAAATTTCTTTAGTAGATTTTCAACTTTATCGTTAAAGCATTAAGATTCAAGGTTGATTGGGAAAATTTGACAGTTTCGGGTAGCTTGACCTGCTGGCGTCTGTACCTACTATCAATCTCAATCTGAATCATTTTTAAGAATATTGCTAATCCATTGCTTCAATTATGTTCGAAAAAAATGTTTGCTCTACAACATAAATAATGCAATGGATGTTGATGAACTGTCAAAATGAAAACTGTTACTACTATTAGTGTGTTACGCAATTACCCGGCTGGTCATACAACGTAGGTCTAATCTCAAAAGGCTGTCAGCAAAAGTAGGCCATTGTATCATTACACCGAAATTCGTGCCAGTAAATGGTTAAAATTAATTTACCGGGCAGACCTTTGTCCGACATCTAATGAACCTCCAACTCGACCGCTGGATGTAACTAATTACTAATCAATACCCTTTTCTACAGCCCTGTGAGGCAGACGTAAGCGAATAAGATAAACAGAACGTGTTGATCTATTGGCTGTGCCTGAATCCACTTCGATTGTGTATTAACTTCTTAGTTGTGCGGCATGAATATTCTATGTAAAGTCAAGGCAAATTATTGCTTAGCAAACTCCTCTGTTCAGACCACAACTATAATTTTTAACAGTCGTATAAAATGGCTATAACACGTTGTCAATGTGCTACACTATTATGAGTTTATTTATAAACGACGACAAAATTTAAGTCAAATTATAGTTAAAAGTCGCTAATTACGAATGAAAGGGTTAATTTCCCTGACTGTAAGTACTTTCTCAGCAAACAACCACACAGTGACAATATCAAAACCCAAAACTTTCTAAAACATTTTGCGACCCGACGATGGAATCTAAATAAAAATGATTTACGCTCATTTTATATTTTATTGAACATTTTATTCCAGAAAAGCAAATCGGAACCCCACAATAATATCATCCAAACGACTTTATACTTCCATAATCGTTGGCGGCCACGCATATAAATGTGTTCAAGAGATATGCCTCCATCAATCAAGTTAGGACAATAAAAAAGCGGACTAAAAGTGCGTATTCCGAATATCAAACGCTCCCAGAGCTGGGTGACGTTCCGAATCACCTTTTTTCGGGATAATACCAAGAATTATAGGTGTATTTATCGTCCGATTATGTTAAAGTCAACAGCGCTGTTCTATTTATCGTATGTAGTATCGCTTTTGAGGGTTTTATGACTTCGACGAGCGAATCGCCCTTGTAGAATAAAATATTGCGGTTAAATGAGTTTACGAGTAATTTGAATTCTTGAGGCGTTTTCAACTGGGTTTTCTATTTTGGTACTCTGCTGCACCACAATATTTCTTTATAGTAGCGAAATCACATACGAGCTTCGTTATTTCTAGTAATAGTTTTCTATCTAGCAAAAATAAAATAGTATTGAAGAGAAATAAATGCTGGTTTAATCTCTAGAAGAAAAACGTTTTAGAAGGACTAGCAGTTTGAAAGCCCTAATTAGTTTCATATGTTTCTAACGTTTGAGCAACTTTTTTTTTGATAAGTAATCTTTTTCAAGTAATGAATTAATCAATTGTCTAGCCCTTTCCCTTAGGGTCGGCTTCCAGTCTAATTGGATGCAGCTGAATACCTGTATTATAAATGAAGCGACTGCCAATCTGACCTTCACAACCCAGTTACTGGGTAACATTGGTACCCCTGGTAAGACTTGTTGTTCCCAGACTTTTGGCCTTCTGACTACTCATAACGACCGTCAAAGATCTACGAACGACAGCTGGACCAACAACTTAACGTGCTTTCCGAGACACGGAAGGTTCTATATGTAATAGATAGTCACCCATCCACGAACCGACCGCGGCAAGATCGACCCATGTGGATGTTATAATTTAGCCACGAGCCCCTTATCAAGTAAAACATAACGTGATTATGTGTAGGTACCTTCAAAAATAGTCATTGCAAAGCTCTTCATATCAAACCAAAGATAAATTACCTACTCCAAAATGTCTGAAACAACTGTAGATTACGTGTCCCGACCGCAGACTAAGCCAACCTTACACCCCAGCCCGCCCACCCTCTTCCCAACCTTCGCTAAATTTATTCCTTCCTACTAATTTCACGAGCTCATCAAAAATAGTAAGCAGTCACACCAGTCATTAATTATTTAACAAGCTCTTCATCAAAGTGAGTAAAATACTCGTATAATTTTAATTGAAGCCAGGTTTCAGCTTTCCTCTCTTCTTCTTTTACAAAAGTTGAGTAGTACAATTAAAATTTTAAGATCAATAATTCGACTTCGCTTTAGCACCCATTTTATCGAAGTTTTTGACGTATCGGAATGGTGAGGAATCTGATCGAGAACTGTAATTTCCATTTTACTTTTGAGTTTAATACTCAAAAGTTGAAAGATTCTTGATTAGTATTTTTTTTAAACTAGCTGCGGCTCGCGGTTTACCCGCGTAAGTTTGGATCCCGTGGGAATATCGGGACAAAAAGTATCCTATATGTTAATCCTGGATAAAAACCATCTGTGTGCCAAATTTCATCTAAATCCGTTCAGTAGTTTTTGCATGAAAGAGTAACAATCATCCATCCATCCATCCATACAACACAATCCATACAACTTTCACGTTTATAATATTAGTTGGATGTTAATTAGACATAACATCACGCCTGTAATATCCAAAGGGTTGGGCAGAGGTGTACCTATGGCACACACACATTTCACCAGCAACCTTTATTTAGTCCCATTAAATAGGGAAGAGCCTATTGCCATCAACCAGGCATAAATCTAGTCACCGTGCTACTACTGAGAAACATCTCACGAAAAACCTACGACCAACGAAATCTCTCACGGAAAACCTACGACCAACGAAATCTCTCACGGAAAACCTACGACCAACGACTAAAACTTTTGCTGTTTAGTATACTACCTTGAATAAGTAGTATTTAAATTCCTTAATTTTTAGGGTTCCGTACCCAAAAGGTGCCAGCGGAACCCTATTACTAACAGCAGCGTGTCTGTCAGCGGGCTGTATCTCATGAACCGTAATAAGTAGACACTTGAAATTTTCAGTGTGTATTTCTATGGCCGCTATTATGAAAAAATAAGAGATACAAGAGACGTACTTTTTTCGGCGGATTTTACCGTTTGATATGGACCCCCATTGCGTGTGGTCTGGCACGCACTTGGCCGGTTTTTTAATGCTATCCCGCAGTCCAAATTTAGGGTAATACCATAGAATCTTCTAAACAGGATAGCAATGCCCGCAGTTCCCATTTCCACAGAGCTGGGCAGGCGAATTAATGACCGTTCCCGCTGTAGACTGCTGCTTTTGACTAATGAATTTTCTATTGAGCTCTAACGAAGCGCGTGTCATTGAGATTACATAAATCAAAGTTTCATCAGCGTTTTCACCATCCGACGACCCACATACAGGATGGGCAAATAAGAGGTATACACTTTATTTTTTAAATTTTATTCTATGAAATATAAAAAATATTAAGAAAATAATCTGAGACAAATGTGAACCCTTTTCACTGCGTTTTTCGTGACATTTTCACACAATTACTGCATTATTTCAGTGACTGTGTCTATAGCCCCAAAAAAAGTCAGGAGCTGTTAAATCCGGGGATCTTGGGGGCCAATCAATGTCACCGTTTCTCGAAATTAATCGACCCGGAAACGTTCTTTTCAATGTCTCGATTATGGCTCGTATTGTATGACATGTGGCCCCGTCTTGTGGCGCCACATGTTTCCTAAGCCTAACTGATTCACTTGATGTAAGAAAACTCCTTTATCTGTTACAATGCCATGCTGCTCAAATTTAATCACTAAACGAGTTATTGTTAGCCGCGAAGGCCGTGATTTCTACCAAAAATTGGCCGAAATTTTACTTAACTTTTCTTAGAGTTTCCGCAATACATGATTGGGTTGAGTAGCATGTTTTAATAATTAAAACACTTTGTTCAGTCGTAAAACGCTCCATAACAAATTTGCCGTCTCTACACAAAATAATTTTCATGAAACAACTGTCATATTTGCCGCCAAAACAAAATGGCGGTAACAAAAAGTTGTGTACTTCCAAGTTGCCCACCCTCTACTTGGACTATGATTATTTATAATTTGTTTCACCAAAGATTATACCAAATATCGTCACTAACTGGACGCCTGAGGGGGGACATCGCGGTCGAGGTAGACCACGATGAAGGTGTTGCGACGATGTGGTAACATTTGCAGGACCAACATGGCCTGAGATCGCACAAGACAGTGAGGTTTGGAAGAAACAAGGGGAGGCCTTTGCCCAGCAGTGGGACACAATGTATGATATCAACAAAAAATTCAAAGAAAAGATAAGTAATACAACGGGTTACACATACTTATAGGCTAGTACTTGGGAGTGTATAACATGGCAGCATCTGTAGCCGAACTGGACGAGTCCTGTATCTAGGGATACAGAACCAGCCCCCTCAAAATAGACAATAATACATAATTTAACCCAAAAGGCATGCATAATGATGCATCAGTGAATGATCATAAACAATAAAAACTAAAAAACATCAAAAATGAGCGTGTGTGTGTACGTGCGCGTGATTTTATATATTACTAGTTTTTACCCGCGACATCGTCCGCGTGAAATTTGGGCTCGCCCGCACTTTGTTCACGCTTAGTGTACTCTCTGACTATTATTCATTTTCCTCGGCTCTTAAGGGTCGTTGCGTGATGTTAGATCGCCTATAACCTTCCTCAAGAATTGGGCTATCAAATGCAATAAGATTTTTTTTAACCTGACTGGTAGTTCCGGAGATTACCTCCTACATACATACAAACAAATTTTACCTCTTTAAAATATTAGATTTATTTGATTAAAACTCGATTGTAGACTTTTAGGGGCACCTAGAATCAATTCTATTTTCTTGTAAATCTTGACGTTTAAAAATGCCTTTTAATGGCTTACTTAAAATAAATGATTTGATTTTGATAATAGATTAATCGCCATTAGATAATATCGCTAGAAAGAGGTGAGGTATGGAAGAAAAAGACATGCTGTGCCGACCTAAAATTAATTGGGAAGAGGGCAGGGGGATGATGACTCATGGAGTTTTAGATGATCGTGAGAAATTACTCAAGCAATCACCACGCTTGACAGACGTATTTCCGATAGTATTATTATTTTGGTGAGCGTTATATCCATACTTGCTGACTAATTTAGTATGAGGAACAGGGTGTAAAGTTCACTCATCCTCCATAGAAAAGGGAGGATCCTCCAACCAGACGGGTGTTATGTCTGGCGGGCAATTGCCCAACCACTGATGTCGGGAAGTTTGTCTATACTGAAATATAATAATAACAGTTATAAAGTAAGTCAAAATAAAATAAAAAAATATGCAAAACTAAATAAAATCATAAATAGATGCAATAAATTTAGGAAACAACAAAATCACAATTCCAATAATATTAAAATAAGGAAGGAACGTGTTTTTCTAATAAATAAATTAAAAAACTATGAAATTAAATTAGAAGATAGTAAAAACATTTATCACATTGACACTCAGCGATTACAGTCTGAAGTTGAGGTACTTGAAGAGTCACTACATTTACATTATATTAAGTATGTGAGCTCTCAAAAACAAATAAAGGAACACATCCTAGCTGCAAACGAGTTGGTGGAAATGCGTAGCGATGAGGCAGGTAGAGTGGACCCGATGACTCTGAGCTCCACTCAATGTTCTTGTCAAAGGGAAACCAACCTTGAGGCTATCCAACCTGAGGCAACGGAGGACCCGTCCCAGTCTGGAGGAGCTTGGGACTGTATCCCCGGTCAAGATACACCACATGTTGTACAATGTTCATCTGAAGTAGCACAGACAGATCCTTATGCTGTCACTTCTTCTAGTAAAGTTTGTTGTTGTTCTGTTATGTTTTCAGATAGTTTAGGGAGAGGGTTAGGTAAATTATTGAGTAACAACCTGAGTCAATCTGCTGTTAATTATTGTATGCCTGGGAAATCCTACAAAGAGATAATGTCATCAATAACTAGCAATAATTATGATCCAAATGCCATTATTTCTGTATTTGTAGGTAACAGTGATAAGGTAAAAATAGATGACATCACTGACTGTGTCACTGAAATCTTAAAGATTAATTGTCAGAAAATAATATTGTGTGCTTTCCCATACTTTGAGCACTTATCAAGTAGGCAAAATTATTATATACATATGCTCAATAACCATATGCACTTCTTAGTTAATCACTATAGTGACAAACTCATATTTTTTGACACCAACACTTTTGTTGAGCCATTTAAATCGACTAGGGATACAGCGTATCTGCCTATTAGTTTTAGAAGTCAAATAGCAGGGCTATTAGCTTTTATTATTAACTCAGACATAAGTAGTATGTCGAAGTCTCATGTAATTAGCACCATAAAAATTAGTAATAATACTAATATTAAGGTGGTTAGCAATAATAGTTTAAACTAGTCAGTAAGACAACAGAAGGTACCAATAACAAAATTCTTAATCTCACCTCCAACAAGGTATCTTCTAGCTCTCAATTAGTTAAGTGTAAAAAAGGGGCTAAGCAGAATTCCTTGAAATTGTTTCATCAAAATATTCAAGGTATTTCTTCCAAATTATTAGAAATTGAATTGTTTTTAGAAAAAACAATGTTTGATATTATTTGTATAACTGAACACTGGTTGAAAGATTATGAAATGCTAATTAATTTTGAGAACTACAGTATGGGCAGTTGCTTTAACCGAAAATCCATGCTGCGTGGAGGTTCATTAATTTTAATTAAAAATTCTATAAAATATAAGACTCGTAAAGACATAGTTAAACTATCGATGGAACATAGCATTGAACTGTCCTGTGTTGAGCTAGATATGCATTTTATAGTGTGCGTATACAGACCTCCAAACTATCAAAACTACTCTATTTTTGAGTCAGTAATGGAAGATGTCTTGGCAAAACTTGCAACTGGTAATAAATCAGTAATTATTTGTGGTGACTTTAATATTAATATTTTGGAAATCAATTCAAATAGCAATAGATTATTAAGCCTCTTTAAATCATTCAATCTGTCAAATGTGTTTTTGGAACCAACACGAATAACTACGGCTACTGCTACATGTATTGATAATGTTTTCTGTTGCTGCGAATATCTAGAGAAGGGCATTGTAAATTATCTCCCTTCTGATCACAGCGGTCAAACCGTTTATTTTAAGTCCAACACACCAATCCAAAAAGTGCAGATTCAAACTAGACCAATAACATTGAGTAATTTGAATAAGTTTAATATAACTTTAAATAGCAAGTTAAGTGTTCAGGGCCTAAGTATGACTAATGGTAATATTTTGTATAAAGAATTATTTTCATTGGTACAAACAGAATTCAATCATTATTTTAAGAAGAACTCTAAAACTATTTGCCCTAAGTTTTTATTCAGTGACTGGGCAACTAAAGGAATCAGAAAAAGTAGGGATAGATTATTTGAACTGTATGGCCTTAAGCCGTATATTAACACGGATACTTTTAATAAGTATGTTGCTACTTATTCTAAAACTTTTAAAAATATCTGCAAAGCAGCTAAAGCTTCATTCATTAGTAACAAGGTTAAATCAGCAGACAATAAAATAAAGACAGTTTGGAAGATTATTAACAATGAAACGAACAGGAACAAAACACGTAATACTGATTTCACACTTAACACTCCCCGCGGTCTCATTAGCGATAACATCGATGTTGCTCAGGAATTTACAACTTTCTTTACCAATATCCCAATCAAAACTACAGAAACGTTAAATTCCTCGCCCGCACTAGCTATAGAATTATTGAGAGCGAATGTCTCAGCCTGTACTGAGGAATTTAAATTTAAACATATTGACCCTATAGTTATTATAAAAGCATTCAGGCAACTTAAGATCAAAATTACCGAAGATCTGTGGGGCATGTCTACTAAAGTTTGTCAATCCATTATTGAGACAATTGCACCCTACTTAGCTTTAATATTTAATTTGTGTGTAGATCAAGGGGTATTCCCGGATTTAATGAAGTTCAGTAAAGTTATTCCACTTTTCAAATCTGGGGACAGCAAAGACACAAATAATTATAGACCCGTATCGGTTTTGCCGGTTTTCAGCAAGGTGTTTGAAAAAGTAATGTTAAATCAAATGCTCAATCATTTTAATCGTAACAACATCCTACACGATCAACAGTATGGTTTCACCAAAGGACGTTGTACAACTGACGCCGGTGTCACCTTATTAAAACACATCTTTAACGCATGGGAAGAGGCACAAGATGCAATAGGCATCTTTTGTGATCTATCCAAGGCATTTGACTGCGTGAATTACGAAACACTGCTCTTGAAACTTGAGCATTACGGACTGGGTAAACTAGCTGTTAGCTTAATAAAATCATATTTAAATGACAGATTTCAGCAAGTTCAAATAAACGGTGTGAATTCATTGGGTTTAAAAGTCAAAATGGGTGTGCCGCAGGGCTCAATATTAGGGCCGTTCCTATTTTTAGTTTATATAAATGATTTACCTCATTTACTAAAAACCCGACCACAAATGGTGTTATTTGCTGATGACACATCACTCATTTTTAAAGTGGATAGACGTGCAGAGCAGCTTGACGACGTAAATAATGCTATGCTTATGGTCCATAATTGGTTTACTGTAAATAATTTAGTATTAAATGAGAAAAAAACTAAATGCATTAGATTCGCTTTACCGAATGTTAGAAGTAGTGAATGTCACGTTGTATTGAATAGGGAGATACTTGAATTCGTCGAAAGTACGGTTTTCTTGGGTATCACGCTTGACTCAAAGCTGCAGTGGGGTCCTCACCTAACATCACTTGCAGGGCGGCTAAGTTCAGCCGCTTACGCTGTCTGGAAAATCCGTCAATTAACAGACGTGGAAACCGCAAGACTGGTCTATTTTAGTTACTTCCATAGCATCATGTCTTACGGTATTTTGCTGTGGGGACGGGCTGCAGATATTGATTCTATATTCATTCTGCAAAAGAGGGCTGTCAGAGCCATCTACAATCTCAGCAGACGCGAAACTCTAAGGCAACTGTTTAAAAAAATTAACATCATGACGGTTCCTTGTCAATATATATACGAAAACATTATGTACGTTCGAAAACATCTACATCTTTTTAGTAAGATAAGTGACAGGCATAACTTTAACACTAGGAACAGGAACAAACTAGATCAACCGAGCTTCAGATTGTCTAAAGTAAAAACTTCTTTTATGGGGTACTGTGTAAAATGTTATAATAAAATACTACTCGATATTCTTCAACTAAATGAGAAGAAATTTAAAACATGCATTAAACGCACACTATGTAGACAAGCATATTATAAGTTGGACGAGTATATAGTAGATAAAAATGCTTGGCTTAATGCTGGTCCTGCTCCACAGGCAGTTGGGTTTACAAGTTGATCACAATTTCAATATTTGGAAGAGGTGCTTCCCCTTTTTGTTTTTTTTTTAGTGTTTATTTTATATAATCAGGATTAATTTTTAATACTTCAGTATTAAATACCTCTTCATGATTGGTAGTAATTTTTTTTTCTCTCATCTCTTAATTAAATTGCAAACTATAGTTTTGTATAATTTAGAAGCATTTTTGAAAATTTTGTAAATGTAAGAACCATGGATCCGTTTTTTATGATATTTTGATGTTGACTTGAAAGAGCATGGCAGTTGAGAATATGTCATGCTCACTTAAATGTCTCACTGGTGGTGGCGCGTGTGTTGGATCATTCGGTTCCCTACGAAATGGTTGAGCTGGGTGGTGCTGATCCACGCGTTATGTTCGTGAACGGGCGCCATCTGTTGAGACTGGTCATCTCTTAACTGCCAGGGCTTATTTTTAATTTTATATTTTAATTTGTTTCTTAACATTGTTTTCACATATAGAAGCAATAAGAATAATGTAACCAGGATTTTGTAAAAATGTCTTGATTTAAAAGAGTGTCCGTGGAGTTTCTTGCCCGTTCTTCTCCATAGAGATCTACGCTTTGGAATGGGCAACTAGCTTCAACTTTCTGACTAACTGACCGACTATTTAATTTTGACAATTCAAAAGTGCCTGTAAATGGTTTAATTGAAATAAATGATTTGAGTTTGAGTTTGAGTTTGAGTTTGTATGCTAATTGCGCGGTAAACTCTGCTTGCGAGATGCAGGATTTGCGTGACGTCAGTATGACGCGTTGTCCGCATGTGGCGTAGTAGATACTGCCACAAGTGCGAAAGCATCTCTGCCTGCCTGTTATTTTTTCACGCCCAAACCGCTGAATAGATTTCAATGAAATTGGCACACAGGTAGACCATGACCTAGGTTAGAAAGAAAGAAAGAAAAATACTATTATAATTTTTTTTTTTTACCCGGTAGTACATTCCCATGGGATGATTTTGCCGCGTGCAAAAGCTAATACAGCATAAATCACAGTTTACAACAAGCATGGAAAGAAATGGGGTCTATTATTTGAGCCACTTCATAAATCACTACAAAACATGGGTCATGACTTCGTGAGAGAATGTAACTCGACCTATGGCATTAATACAAGCTATATAAAAACACCTTTGAAAAACTACCCTACTGCCGTTTTCACGAACACAAAACGAACGCCTAAATAAAACTCCGCTGCTGGATTTTAAACTTTCGGCCCAAAGCTGTGCGTTGACAATCCAATAGCTTTCATTTAGATGTCGCCTAGTGTTAGTGAAAAGTCTGATAAATATATTGACGGCTTAGCAAGTTTCGGGCTCAAACCCTGCTCATTTATGTTGGGGACCTGATGAATGAGATAATCAATTGCCTTTGACTTTTATACGCATAGATTAATTAATAACGAGGACTTAACCTTACATCTTTATTAAAGGGATGTAAAGCCGATGAGTTTTTCGTTTAATAGAGATTAATTGTTACAGTGTTACTTTATTAATATTTATTTCCTTTTATATAAGGTAAAGGCAGTAATCTCGTTCCCTTTTACAAAGGACTGACGAAATCTGGAATACATATTTTTATACCTGTGCCTAACTTTCGGGAAATGCATGCGTGATTCGTCGCGATGCGTGATGGTGTGGTCCTTACCTATGAAACTTCCGATTTTACTGGCTATTGTAAAGATCGATATTTTTCATTCTATTTAGAATTACAAATTCTAATTACATTTATAAAACATGATGATATTTTGTTTTTCAAAATCAGTCGTTCATTTCTTTTTCCGCTGTTCGATTTTTTTTTCATATCGTTGTGTCTGTAACCATGGAAAACTCAAAATTGCGATACGAGTTTCGTCGTGACACCAACGCACGCAATATTAACGAAGTATATGAACCGCATGTCATCATCATCATCGCCTAGCCTTTTCCCAACTATGTTGGGGTAGGCTTCTAGTCTAACCGGATGCAGCTGAATACCAGTATTTTACATGGAGCGACTGCCTATCTGACCTCCACAACCCAGTTACTGGGTAATACGATACCCCTTGGTAAGGACTGGTTGTCAGACTTATGAACCGCATGTGAACGCCGTTTTTGGTTTGATCGGTTCCATTCTGGAAATTTTATTCTCAATAATGAGCCCCGTGGCCGGTCACGAAAGTCGTCAAACCACGTTGGAACTTGCAGCAATCTTCAACGTACGTGATAAATCGATACTGACTCATTGACTTCAAATTGGAAAGATAAAAAAGCTCGGAAAGTGGGTACCGTATGAACTCACTGAACAACAACAACAAAATCGCATCGTAGCACCGCACAACGGACAGTCTCAAAACTAGAGGAGCTACCACTGGAAGCTCTCCGTCACCCACCTAACTCACCAGACCTTACTCCAACTAATTTCTATTTTTATTCAGAATTTGGATAAATTTTTACAGGGAAAACATTCAAATCTAACGACGCGATGATAAGCGCCTCTAAAGTCCTGCAGTGCGATTCGGTAACCATCTCACCGTGAAAACTTAGGTGAAGTGAGCTGTCATTCAAACTAATGCTAGGGATTGACACTATAGACAGCTCACTCTCCGTTCACTTCACCTAACTTTTCACGGTGAGATTTTTACAGAATTGATCGGCTGATCTTTTTGTATGCACGTGTTTCTGTGAAAAATAAACCTAGTTTTTTTACATTCATAACTGCTTATGCCAATAAAAAATATATCCGTGATTATTTATATAAAAAAACAGAGCAAGCAGTCAATTAACCTAACACTTGTTGCTGTGGTTTTGCATGGTATTGACGGCGTCATTAATATTGATACGCTCGCGTAATGGAAGTGGGGTGGAGGCATTCATATTTTATTAAAGCACTTTGTTACATATTATTAATATTCCTGTTTACACCTCTGAATGGGATGAAAGGATATTTCTGGATTCGCTGGGAGCTAGTATTCTAGAATATTTAATACGGAAGGAGATTTATTATTTATTTTAAATAAAAAATCGCTCGCAAATAAAAGCTCGCAAAAGACAGAATTGTGTGGAAAAAGGAACGGGAGGCCTTTACTCTGCAGAGGGACAATACAGGCTGTTAGATAGATTAGAAGCTAAAAAGTTAAAAGACAAAAAAATACAGACGCTATACTTCATACCGCGTTTTGTAGCAGGTTCATGTGATAGTTCTACAAAACATCCTGTACCTATTACAATAATATAGAATACAATTTTCATAAAATTAACCATTAAATACATATATAAAATTGACCCAGATTAATAAGCCACTTTCCAGTGGTTCAATAGGTAATCTGGGTCATAGAAACTGTTTAAAAAAAAAACCATAATTATTATAAACACTTATTAAATGAGCACACACTTTTTGAAGAACCATTCTATGGGGTTATGGATATGACAGGTGATTTAGATACAGTAGAGGTTAAAATTACCTACTGTCAAATCCACCAATTCTATCATAAATAATTAGGTCAAAATCGAATAACGTAACATAACCGCCTGTAATTCTCGAAGGGTTAAGGCGTAGCTACCTTAGTACACCCCATTTTGCCAGTTCTCAAAATCTTACATGAAAACAGTATATATTGCAGGAGCCAGCCTGTCTTACATCGTCTTTAAAATCATATCGTAACATGTCAGTGAAATCGAAAGGGTTTCAAATCTGAACCACGAAGGTTTCAACCAAAATACAAATTTAATATTCGACCTCCTTTACGGTTATTATCATATTTCTCATAAATAAGGTAATAGTTTCCTGCAGTATAACAAGTTCTCGCCGTTCCTTAAACTTGGTCGGTTCCCGAGTAGTATTGGGTCGTGACAAGATTTATGATAGAAATAATTATAGGCCCCTTGGACAGTAAATAATATTTTGGAGTAAAGCCTGATTTACACGGTGCAATTTAATTGTCTCTGTCATACCATAATTTGAAGCACACCATCCTAAATAGCGTTTAAACCGTGAAAGTAATTTGTTACTTCAATTTTATAATAAGCCACAGGCAAGCCACTTGCGCTATGTAAAACAAGCTTAATGTATCAAATACTTGAAGCAAAGTGAAAAGATTATTAGACGTAGGTATAATAAGTACGTAAGTAAAATGGAGGAGCAGTGGTGGCCTAGAGCAGCAGTGATGTCCTAGTGGTAACGGCCGCGACTTACGAGTTTTAGGTCGTAGGTTCGAATCCAGACAGGCGCTTTACTTTGTGTAAACTATTTCGTCACCGCTGCTCCCAAAACGGTGAAGGAAAACTTCGTGAGGAAACCGGCATGTCCTAGAACCAAAAATTCGAAGAAATGTGACATCCACCAACTCGCACTGGGCCCGCGTGGTGGATTCCGGCCCACTCCCTTTCACAGAGAGGAGGCCTGAGTCTTAACAGTGGGAACACTATAGGTTGATTATGCTAAGTAAAATGGAAAGTAGGTCTAGAAGTCACAGAAAGTAGAATTGGATGAATAAAACATCAAAAATGTTCGTAAAAGCCAATAATTATGTAAAAAGATTCGCAGTAGATTATTCATCAAATGCTACAATAAATCATCAATTCTAAAACGTAACATGTCCAGTACTGTGCAGTGTTTAGTATCTGCGTGTCTTGGGACCAGCCAGTAACCAGTAGATCTCTAATTTGTAGAGCAAATGAAAAATAAACCAGACGAAAACGTCCTGGAATGCCAGGTCAACGTCAACGTGTTCAACTAGATAAATTTTTTGGACGAAAGAGACTGCGAGGCACTGTAGACATTATAGCCTATTTTGTGCTTACATGCAACCTCCGCGAGTCCGATAAAAGTTATTGGCACGAAATACAGACAAACATTAACTTAGTTGAAGATTAGAAGACTTTAGGCGTCAGATTTGGCTGACAAGCCAAAGGAAAAGTTCTAAAATACGCATAATGATTTCTATAAATAATTATTGAACATACGTGATAAATCGTGGTTTAATTGATTCCTCCCGGTACCTACCCTGAGAGCTTCGTAAAGAGATCACAGTACATACCTACTACTGTAATAGAAAACATATACATACATATATATTTTTTCGATCTTTTTATCGAACCAACATCTGCCTAGCCTTTTCCCAACTATGTTGGGGCCAGCTTCCAGTCTAACCAGATGCAGCTGAATACTAGTATTTTACATGGAGTGACTGCCTATCTGACCTCCACAACCCAGGGAATACGATACCCCTTGGTAAGACTAGTTGTCAGACTATCGGGCTTCTGACGACACGTAACGACTGTCAAAAATCCACCAATGACAACCGGAATGTAAAGATGGTCACTCATCCACGGACCAACCGCCGCAAGCGTAGCTTAACCTGATCGATCGACCCGTGCGGCTATTAACCCACAAGTCCCTCGTCTTTAAAACCAATCCCTAATCGTTATTTATCTATTTACGATAGTCTGATCAAGTCACTGACATGAAAAACACTTTATCTATTGGATCGACTGCCGAAACTGTAAAGTAAGCTAAGTGTTTTATAAGTAAATTAATAATAAAATTGTTAATTTACTTATAAAACACTTAACCTACTTTACAATTTAGTTTTAGCCACACAACGAAAACCTCTCAAGTTTTCGGTATCTGTGTGCTGGCGAGCCGTTCTTTTATTGATTTATACTGTAGCGGTATCTACAACGCCACATGTGAACAACGCAACATACTGACGTCACGCAAATCCTGCATCTCGCAAGCAGAGTTTACCGCGAAACTAGCATACATACAAACTTCCCAACATCAATCGTTGGGCAGTTGCCCGCCAGACACAACACCCGTCTGGTCGGAGGATCCTCCCTTTTCTATGGAGGATGAGTGAATTTACACCCTGTTCCTCATACATCTGTAGCGGTAGGTATCTACAACGCCACATGCGAACAACGCGTCATACTGACGTCACGCAAATCCTGCATCTCGCAAGCAGAGTTTACCGCGCAATTAGCATAGATACAATTTCCCAACATCAATCGTTGGGCAATTGCCCGCCAGACACAACACCCTGGAGGATCCTCCCTTTTCTATGGAGGTTGAGTGAACTTTACACCCTGTTCCTCATGCCTCCAAATATCTATGTATACTGGCGACCGCGACGTGATTATACTTATTTACATACTAAAAAATAAATAACAAAAAATACAAGTATCACTACAAAACATACAATGACCATACAGTGGCCTTATCGCTGTCTGCGATCTCTTCCAGGCAACCTAATAATAAATGAAATTTTCCCAAAAAAAAAAAAAAAATCTACAACGATAAATATAATACTTTTATAATAACGATAATAATTTATACGTACATAAGTACATACGTAGTAGGTACATCGGACCGAAATTATGTCTGGACTTTAAAAGAGACTGTGACCTCTGACTTTGTTTCGGTCTTTTTTCTCAGATTAGTTAGGAAACGCCGATCTCATCTAATTTTTAAATAAATGATTGACGTGTAAAAGTGTTTGTGCAAACCTACTTACATAAATAAAATCATTTAGGATTATATAGTTATAAGTACAAATCTAAACGTTTCCTTGCACAAAACTTCTTTGTGCAAGGAAACGTTTAGATTTGTACTTATAACTTTTCGAACTCGTTTTGTATAACGTTTGCAAGTCTGGAAGTTCATTAAGAAAAAAAGGTACTAAATTGTCTGCAACTCTAGTCCTGTACTCATTATTTCATTCACTAACAGCTACAAATGAAATTGGAAGATAACAGTCGTCTTATTTTCAACTAGATTCTACCCATGACTTCAACCGCGCGAAATTTAGGCCCCCGACACATCGCATCGCATCCCATCGCCCGCCACTACTTTTTTTTCGCTTAGCATTCTTTCTGACTTTTTTTTCCTTTTGCTTGGCTCCTGTGGGTCTTTGTGTGATGTTAAATAGCCTATAACATTCCTTAATAATTGGGCTATCAACGCAAAAAGATTTTTTTCAAATCCGATTGGTACACTAACAAACTACCTCTTTATAATATCAGTATAGATAATATTTTTAAAGCAAAACTGTGTCTCTCGGTCCCCATTAGTTGTTTTCACGACATAACTATCGACTTTTATCATAAAACGTATTGAGATACAAGTACACTCGGACAAAAAGTTTTGTTTACAGAAAACACACTGGTACTTTGCTCTTAAGTTTGTTGTGTGTACTCGCAAAGAACTTTGCCACGCTGAAAGTGCCTCAGCTAGAACCAGTTTGATAAAGTTGCGTGTTATCTCCTATGATTAACACTAACTGTGACTGACCCAGGCGTCCCCGAGCGAAGCAATCATAGTAATTGATTTACCTTCTTATTGGCCGCAGAATGTTGTTTGATTAGCAAACTTCAAGTGTATTTGGCAATATGGGCCAATGAGACTTCGGTCGAATGTCCATGAAATTAGCGTTGGATATTGACTTTTGATCCTTGACTAGTTGTCAAGGATTAGGGTAGATAATTATTTTAAAGTACTGGAGGGGCTGGTGGCTAAGTATTAACAGCCGCAAGGGTCAAACGATCAGTTTAAGCTGCGATAGGAGCCTTTTGGCCTCGTATAGGACATTCCGTTTCATTTTTCTTTATGTTTTATGTTTCATTTTATAATTTGGTATTTTTATTCTTGATTGTGTTTAGTTTAGTTTTATGGTCTTCCTGTACGAGTCGCAAGGAATACTTTTTCTTGTTTTCTTTCTGCGCTTGCTGTGGTTGGTCCGTGGATGAGCGTTCATATTTACATATTCCAAAAATAAGCACGTTACGCTGTTGGTCCCGGCTGTCATTCTTGGATTTTTGACAGGGTAGTCAGAAACCCAAAAGTCGGACAAACCGTCTTACCAAGGGGTATCGTGATACCCAGCAATTGGGTTGTGGTGGTCAGATAAGCAATCGCTCCCTGTAAAATACTACTACTCAGCTGAATCCGGTTAGACTGGAAGTCAACCCCAACATAGTTGGGAAAAGGGTAGGCAGATGAAGAATTATTTTAAAGTACTGCACCCTAATTGCGTAGCACACGATCAATCGGAATCCGAATCATTTTGAAGCAAATTGCTAATCCATGGCTTCATAAGTTCGAAAAATTTGTCTGCTCAACACATAAATAACGCAATGAATGTTGTTGAACTGTCAAAATGAAACCGATTCCGGTTGATCGTGTGTTACGCAATTAGGGTGCAGTTCACGCTTGATTGGCTACGTTGGTATGTGTAGGCGTGGAACGAAGCGTATTAAACGATGAGTGATACTATTTAAAACTCTGTTTATCTTTATATATACTTATTTGTTCTGTGCGTGTGTTTGTCACTGAAATCCTGCTAAACGGAAGAATCGATTTTGATTTTTAAAAATTGTGTGTGTTTGAGTGAATCCCTGGATGGTTTATATTTATAATTGGACCCGGTAAGTGGCGCTGTAATCAAGTTCTAGGAAACAGGACAACGTCTGTCCGGTCAGCTAGTGATTACCTACATCTAATTACGTTATCCATAAAATCTATAAAAACTGTGAGAAGAGTGCACGGGAAAAAAAACTCGCACGAATGCTTAAAGGGAAACGCGGTCACGAGGTCATTGGCTTTTATTCCTTGCAAAAGTAATCCTCTGTTTTCTTCCTGGGCCCTAATTCACTATGACCACTTAACGATTCCTTACCTCGAAAATACGTCAATTCCTTAGCTAATCCCGCCAATCTCGCTTTCATTTCGCGCGTTTTTGTTCATCGTGTCATAGAGAATTACGACCCTGGTTAATTGGATACTAGTTTTTTTTTTTTTTTCATTGTAATGTATATGTCTCAGCCAACTAGTTAAATTAGCCGTTTAGTCAACCGCCTGGCCTTTGGAAGTAGTGCTCGCCTCGCTTCGCTCTCTCGGCTCGCACGCGGTTGCCCTGGCTTAGTTACTGCGACCAATTTGTGTCATACTGATTGGTTACAGCTCCAACCTAAACTATAATTTATTGAATGTCATTCAAGCCTTTAGTTGAACGGCCGCCGTTTAGTTAAAAAAGTTAAACCAGTTGGCTGCGACATATACACTGCGCCTAGATTCGCGGGATCCCGGTCATTATAGACTACGTTCATTTCTAAAATCCCCAGCCAGCCAGCCCAGTTCCTAATCTTAGCTAAGCTATATCCACCCAACGAACTCCGTCAAGTTCGGATCGTCCTTCAAAGATTATTTTCTCCTCCCGTCGTGTTGACAGTAAGATTGTTATTTAATTGAAGAATAAATTCATTTGTAAATATTTTACAAGAAAAAGGAATAAACCAAATGGTAAATAATTTTAGAAGTTGCGTCACGGACGTGACACAAACGTGATATAAACTGATATTCATGAAAATATTTACCAAGGTGTTATGATATTGAATAAGTGTCCGTAGCGTGTTTCATGAGTGAGTGGTGACCTTATACCTATTATAATAATAATAAATAATAATAATAATAATAATAAAAATGTTTATTTTCTTCCACAAAAAACACTTATTAACTAAAACTTAAAAGAGGAGAAAATAATTATTCTGGTGAAGGACAATGTTCATTGTGGGAGACTGGTGCCTAAACTAAGCCGTGACTTGTATTTCAGGACACCAGAGACTCCCCCCTACAGGCAATGCACGAAAGTTACATTGTATAAATGTTATGTTATAAGTGCTAACTATCTGTTGGAAGAGAAGAAAAAAAAAATAAAAAAAAATAAAATAAAAATTTAAAAAAAAAAGTAATAATATAAATCTTAAATTAGTATGAAGTGCAGTGGAGTTCAAGGTGTATGTGGAATGTGCTGAGTGTGTGATGTAATTTTGTGTTAGTCTGTGTGTGTTTGTGTAGTGTGTGTGTGGGGGTGTGTGTGCGTGTGTGTGTTGTGTAGTGTTGAGTGGATGAGAGGGTATGTGAGTGGGTTCATGTCCAACTAGACGATTGGTTCCTATCATATTACGTTATTATGACTAGCAGCTCTTCTGTTTTTGTGTAGTTCAATTTAAGTAGCCAATTAGTCACCATAAGTTTACATTTAGATTTATTGTAATTAAAAATACCAATTTCTTTATTTAACTTATTGTAGATTTCAGGTCCTCGGAAAGTATAAAATTTTTGGGCAAAGGCTGTTTTAGATTTGATTGTGCTACATATTGCATACTGCCTCCTCGTTGTTAATTTAGAAAGGTCAAAAGATGATGTATCTGAATGTTGCCGCAGAATAGTAAAAAGGATGTAAAGTTGCCTAACAGTTAACACCTCAGCTTCCCGATACAGTGCGTCAGTGGGATAGAGTCGTGGCTTTGAAAGACCAACTTTTAAAATCAACCTTTGGGCTCTTTCTATTTCTAACATTTTAGTTTTACCAGCACCTCCCCAAGTTGTTACACAATATATCAGTATAGATTGAACAAGGGCAAAATATACCATTTTAAACGTTTCACCATTAGCTACCTGTCTAAGCTGTTTAAAAATATAAGTCAGTTTCCGTACTCTTTTACACAAGTTGTGAATGTGCTGATCAAAGGACAACCTTTCATCAACCGTTACACCCAAGTAACGAATGCTTTGTGTAGGCTGTATAGTTGAGCAGCTACATTGATTCAAGGGAGGAAATGAGCACTGATGAGCAAATATGGGAGGTTTATCTCGTAAGAAGGTTTCTACGCTCCTGATTGCAAAAGAAATGTATTTTGTTTTATCTGCGTTAAGAGTAAGCGAGTTTGCAGCGAGCCAGTGACAGACCGTGTTCAGACCTGTTTGAGCTAAGGAATATACTTCTTCCCAAGAATCGCCCTTGAAGGTCAAAGTTGTGTCATCTGCATAAGCTATTATTTTGCAGTTTTGAAGATTAAGTTGACATAGCTCATTTATATAACACAGAAACAAAGTGGGGCCAAGAACACTATATACCTGTAACCGTTTGATATTATTTCATCTATGTGTTGATGTAAGAGCAGAGCACTGGTGGCCCAGTGGTAACGGTCACAAGTTACGAATTGCAGGTCGAAGGTTCGAACCCGCTTTACTTTGTGTGTGTGTGACTGTTTGTGTGTGTGAGTTTAAATGTTTGTAAACGCACCCACGATACAGGAGAAATTCCTAGTGTGGAGCAACGTTTTTTTTTAAAAAAAATTATCACCCGTTTCCTAACGATTTCTTCCTTCATGAAAGCAGTCTTTGATGAAGGAAAAAATCGTGAGGGGACCGGCGTGTCCTAGAACCAAAAATTCGAAGACATGCGAAATCTACCAACCCGCACTGAGCCTGCGAGGTAAATTACGATCCACTTCCTCTTACAAAGAGGAGGCCTGTGTCCCAGCAGTGGGAACATTATAGGCTGACTATACAGTTGCTGTGAGAACCTAACCAAGAGGAAGAATATCATACATAAAATCACGAAGGCCTTTCAAGGACACGACCTTCAGTAATGAAGTACGCGACCATGAAGAGAGGCTCAAGTTAGCAGCAATAACGACAGCAATCCCTAGAATAAATGCCTATGGAATATGACTGGTGGTTAGGTATGGCTACAGCTCTTATTAACCTTGATAAGAACTGTTGCCGTACCTAAACACCAGTCATATAGGGGGGAAATCCTCATGGATGTCCGCCGCCCTGGGTGGGTGGCGGGGTCTGTCAGATTCTTACTGGGTAAAAACCACCCCGGTGTTCCATTTCGCACCTACGGCGGGGGTCGCGGGAACGTACGATTTTTCCTCAACAAAACTCTTCTACTTACCCTAACTGATAATACAAGGCCTAATTAATTTGACCAACCTAATGACCTTTTGGCCTAATATGGCACTGGCAACTGAAGGATCACGGGTGGGTTTTAGTCAGTAAAGGTCTGAAGGTCTGGCACGCGGAGGTCATTTGGTGATTTCCCACCACAAAAAAGTGCTAATTTGACCCTGTAATCGAGCCACAGAGCAAAAACCTCTTCAAACAGAAGAAAACTGATATTGGAAAAGTAAATTTTGAACTCTGCTACTCTGCAATAAGGATCAAAACCGCAACATTGCCAATACGTTTTTTTTAAACAAATGAAAAGTTTTCTGACGTGGTCGCTTTTGCATTGAAAGATAATATTAAGGCTAAGCCAACATTTCCCCTTAGGTTAATTTACTGTCATTATCTTCGTCAAGTATAAAGGATTTTATTCAAATTACCCCAACACCCTAAAATTTGGTTTAAACTTAATTGTAAAACAAACTTTTTGATTAATTGAAATTTATTACCCTCTTTATGAAGGGTTAAGGGGCAGGAAGCTTAAACGATGACAATATTTCGTCACCAGCGGGGCGATTGCATAACATACTAACAATAGCGATGGCTTTCATTGTACCCCCAAATTGTTTTTTTTTTTTTGTGTGTTTATGTCCTTTTTTTATGCGTCATGTTTGCCGCAATTAAATGCATTTTCTTTCTTTTCTTTTTCTTTATTTTGACAGTTCAACAATATACATTGATTATTTATGTTGTTGAGCAGACAAAATTTTCGAACATATTATTATGAAGCAATGGACAAGCCTTCAAAATTATTCATATTGTGATTTAAAGTGCGTTACACAATAAGGCGGTTTCTATGCTGTATTTATAATATTAAGGTATGCATTACATATCTTGGGTTTGGTTCAGAAAAAGAAGTTAATGACAGACAAATAAGTACTATTGCAGTTTTTCTGGCCTGTGCATCAATCAATCAAATTAGGCCATGAGTCTTGCTGCTAAAAGAAAAACATTAAGGTACAGATGCCAAGCACCTCCATCCTTTAATAGATTTTCAATTTTATCGCTAAAGCATTAAGGTTCAAGGTTCATTGGGAAAATTTAACAATTTCGGGTACCTAGCTTGATATGCCTGTCTGTACCTATTTTAATAAAATTTAATTTGAAACATGATTTTCCTAAACTACATAAAATAAACTAAGTAACCGAAATCATCTTTCTCCATTTTCATTTATTTTTGAACAAAGCAAATAATAGATCAACACAACATACAAAGACATTCTGGAAATGTAAACACTTTATCTATTATGTTTTCATAATGATAACATAACATAACACCACGACTGTATTCCCCGAAGGGTTGGGCAGAGATGAACCTACACCCACCAACATATCGCCAGTTATGTTTAACTCCCACGTAATACTAGGCTAGCCTATTGGCGGCAACCGAGCACAAATACATAAATGATAAATGATTTTATTTTGTAAGTAGTACAGCACCCTAATAGCGTAACACACGATCAATCGGAATCGGTTTCATTTTGACAGTTCAACAACATTCATTGCGTAATTTACCTACGTGTTGAGCAGACAAATTTTTCGAACTTATGAAGCAATGGATTAGCAATTTGCTTCAAAATGATTCTGATTCCGATTGGTACTTGATAGGGGCTATTGATAGGGTGTAGATTGGAAACCTCAATAATTTACAATAATATTTACATATTACTACATATTATCTTCTATTCTATACTTATAATAAATCTGTAGAAGTGACAATTCTGTACATTGAAAATATCAAAAAAATAAATGGCCGACAGACAGACAGACAGACCGACAGACAGACAAAAAATTTTTTAATCACATTTTTGGATTCTGTGTCGGTCTAGTAACACAGGGGGTGTTACTAGACCGACACCGAATCCAAAAATGTGATTAAAAAATTTTTTGTCTGTCTGTCGGTCTGTCTGTCGGTCTGTCTGTATGTCTGTCTGTCTGTCTGTTTGTTCAGGCATCACGCAAAAACTACCGGTTCGATTACGATGAAAATTGGTATAATTATTCTTTAATATCCTGGGCACCACACTGGGTACTTTTTATCCCGGAAAAGTACATACAATAAAAACCAAACTTAATTTTGCGGTTCGATCCCTAGACCCGATTACTGTACCAACCGCAAATAATAAGTTTGTCGTAGGTTACGTCACCCGCAGTGAAGTTCATTTTTATTCCTTTTAGTTTTTAGAGTTATTTAGGTTTATTTTTATATAAGTCGTAGGTATAGATTTTAATTTTAAAGTATAGGTAGGGGTGGTTCCGGAGTTGGTCTTTTAAGAGGAACCGGGACCACCCCTATGTGCGGATGGTGATCACCGGGGTGGTTTTAGTGAGGTAAAAATCCCACACTCCCCGACCCCTCTCCCCGGAGGTCGGGTGCCTTTCGAAGGTTTCCCCCCGAAAACAAAAAAAAAAAAGTATATTTGATAGTGCACGTAGTGACCGTAGGTTATTTTATAATACTGTTAGGTAGGATTAGTCATTCGTATAGATATTAGTTTTTAGGGATTTTGCTTATTTATGGAGTTTAGATTAGTTATCATCAGAAATAGGTTTATTTAGGTAGGTAGGTATTTCATTTTCCGTTATTGAGTTTTTTTATTTTTTTATTTGGTAGGTACTTAGGTAAAGATATCATATAGGTACCCTCTTAATCACCACTAATGAGACACAATTGGTTTTCTATTGTAATTAGCCACAAAGGGCCCGCGAGATAGATGGCATTCTGGGGAAGCACATACATTTTATCCTGTTAGCACGTTCCCGTGGGATAATTTCCGACATCCACGCGGGCGAAGCCGCGGGCAGAAGCTAGTACCTAATATTATGTACTTATTGATAGCAAGTTTCTTAGCAACAATAGGGTTGACTGACATTTTAAACTTACGTACGGACATTGAATTTAATTAAAAAAGGTACCCTATCGGCTACAATAACGAACACGCTATGTCATTTACATAATATATTAAAAATTTTAATTAAAAAGTAAAACATGTTTACATTTTCATGCGGTTACATGTTCATCATGCTTAATTGTTCTTATTATTGTTGTTTGTTTGTTACTAAAGTTATTTTTCTACTCAGCAATTACGATTTTGTTTTTGTCTTGATTTAAAAAAAAAAACAAAATATTTTATTTCACATAAACCAACATGGCCACTTATGAAACGTCAGAAGCTAGGTGCAAGGTTCCAATTGGTCGTTTCCTATTGTAGCTGGCAAGAAACTCCACGGTTACTCTTTTAAAAATAATTGGCTTTTACAATGTTTTCAAATTACAGTATATGGGAGGACAGCGTAGGCATGTCAACAAGTACCAGGTACTTGATAAAATAAAAAAATGGCCAACAGATCTTGATTGTTGTTGTTTTGTTGTCATCTGCTAATGTCGCGGGCGCATCACGGATTAATTTTGTAGGTATTGTCAATGACAATTAATGTGCGTTGTCTTTGGTACCTGGCCCCGACATCAAGCAATGGACACCATTGACAACTTTTTATATGCTTGAGTAAGAGGCTTTTGACTACATTGTTTGTGTATATTTTATATCTTTTGTTTTTGTAATGTGCGATTTGTTTGTGGCGAATAAACAATTTTTTTTTCAGTGTGATATAGGTAATATATATGTATAGGTACTGTAGGCACTTAAATGAAGGAATTTTTAGTAAAACTCTATCATACACCTAAACATAAACCCCTTTATACATAAACGTTGCTTAAAGTTAAGTAATGATTAGCGACTGTTTAATACATTTTTGAGGTTTAAACGTCTATTAACTACGTAATAATCATTGCTTATAAATAAACCCCATAGTCACTAAATAGTAATACGAAGGCCAGCAAATACATAATATGTATTAAATGAATACCAGTTACTAAAGGGTATGTTATCGTAAATTGTAAACTTTAAGTATATGTGTGTAAGGATAACTCGTGGTAAACGTTCCTAAAATGTTGGTGTTTCGGGTACGTCGGAGGTATTTAAGACGCCCTGAGAACTCCGTCACAGGGATGACTGGGAAACCGCTTCACAAGTAAATTCTCAGCACATTTTTGAGGGAGATTTGTGCTAAATCGTGTTTTCATTGACGGGAAATCATTTTTATATGTCAAATGACCGTGAGACTAAAACATGGACTGGTAATCTATGTAATTTATCACTATAGTATAATAATAATAAAAAACTTGAGAGGTGTCAAGGGACACCCGGATGGAACGAAGTATAACTGGCTTGCTTTCTATAAGAGAGAGAGAGAGAGACAGACAGAGAAAAAACACGCGCACGCCGCACGGCTTACAACTATAGCAAAAAGTGTCGGTCCAACTTTTGGTCTTAATTTTTTCCGTCTAGTCTAGACGGAAAAAATTAACGCGCGATAAGGAACTTCGTTCCAATAGTCCTCCAGACCATATTTCGGTAATGGTGGCCAATCTCAACGGAGACTAGCTTTCGGCGCGGCACAAGTGTGTGCACAAACGCAGACCGGTGTTCTTCCCTCACTCTCATAGTCCGATGGGACGGCAATCCGACACGACCGTAGAGAGACCAGGCGCAAGACCAACGGCTTAACGTGCTTTCCAAGGCACGAGGGTGTCACACCGCCAACTTTTAAACTCCGGGCAAGAAAAATCCAATCACACTTCGCCCGGCCTGGCAATCGAACCCATGACCCCACGCTCAGCAGTGCTGCTTATAGATAGTACCTTACCTATATTATTATAGTCATAAATCAGATAATCTCTAAAAACAACGGCGTTCAAATTCTAATGTAACCAAACCAAAGAACCATTGTGTTAACATTTTAGAACTGGATTCTATAAGGAACTACCTAAAGGAACTGCCTTTTGTAAAATCAATTTTTGAACAATATTTTCTCTCAGCAATTTAAGTTTCAAATATAGAAAGGCTTCATAATATTGCACGCCAGTTTATTTTTAATGAAACAGCCAGGGTTGCAAGGACATAAAAAGAGTTTGCATACCTAAATATTGTTATACTTTTTACAAATAAATGTTATTAGGTACTCAAATTAAATTATTGCTTAACTTAATCAATGGTTATAAATGGCGAATCTGATGATAAATATAACGTTGCAGGAAAGACTTTATCACAAGTGGTCATAGTATTACTGGTTCAGCAGCTACGATATCATCAGGGTTGTGCCGAAAAATAGCAGGTAGTCACGGACGTGGTACAGCAGCTCTTCTGACCTCATCTTTCATCAGAAGACGGCCGCCACGCAACCATCGATGCAACGCTCTGCTAGAGTGACTGTCACCAGCGTGTCACTCTTATTCGACGTTTTCGGTGATTCTAGTAACTTCGTAACCCAACTAGACGGCGCCACTTGCTGTGCCGTCAAATAAGTTTTCATATTTCTTGCTGGGGGAATTTTAACAACCGTTTATTTGTTATGAACGATATTAAACTGTGAACTTTAACTAAAAAAATATATTAAAGGGTTGACTTTTTACGGGCTGTTTTGCATTATCAGCCTGTAATGTTTTCACTGCTGGAACACAGCAAGGCCTCCTCACTTCGAGGAAGTGTGCTGTAGGTAATCTACCCACGGCGGGTTGGTTAATATAACATGTCTTCGATTTTTTGGTTCTAGGACATGCCGGTTTCCTCAGGATGATTTCCTTCACCGTTTTGTGAGCAGTGGTGAGGAAATTATTTACTCAAAGTAAATACTGCCTGCCAGCCTGCGTGGGTTCGAACTCGTCGGAGCCGTTACCACTGCATCTGGGCTGTTTGTACAGGTATAATTGTTGACATCGACGGTTTAATTTTCAGATACAAAAATAAGTGTCGATTATAAGTTTGTGCAGCCCTGATGAACCCTGATAACATCTTCAGTGTTTGTCGAAAATGTTTTACAGTAATATCCGATAGTATTCTACTATTAACACGTGTTGCGCCGACCCTAAGTAACATGGGATAAGGGCAGGAAGATGATGATGATGATGTTCTAATCTTCCGCGTATTACGTTAATCGTGAACGTCGTTTGATAAAGACCATGGCTGTAGAAAATGACAGTGATAGTAGTATAAAAGGCAATGCCTGTATGCAATGGTTGGTGGCCATGCTAGGTAAATAGACTGCCGTTTCTGTTGTCAATGCAAAACAAAATAGTGTAATTTGATAGTATAGAAGTGGTACAATTTAAGCGCCGGTTCAATATAGGTTACTCTCCCCTATAACATAAGTCCTCATTCGGCCGCATACACAGCCACTTCACAGATCACTTGGGCAAACAAAGGAAATCTCGTTACTGTCATAATTAGCCAGCTTGGCACTTGGCAAGTTGCATTGTGTTTGTCGTATGACTAATTAATTCACAGGGAACTGCTGCTTTCTTCCTGGTTCACAAAAGCTGTATGATCTAAAAAGCTTTGTACTGGTCTAAAAAACTGATCTAAAAAGGTTTGAACAAAGTTTCAATTACGGCGTTTTTTTAGTAGTGTCCTACTGGTTTTCGCTGAAGGATGTTCGATGCCTGCAAGAAATAAATGTTTTGGGCTATAGAAAGTTGACAATCTCTGGTTTTTGTGCCTCTGAGATACAAATCTCACAGGCACAATAATAAACCTCATTTTTTCGTTTCCTCATTTTTGATTCTCTCCGGATGCGTTTACAGACTAATAGAAACTAACTAAGAGAAAATAATAGAGTGATGCGACATTTTTTTTTAAATACACCATTAAATTTTGATCGATTTAATCCTTAAAAGGGGTCATTGTACTCATCATTATGAACAACTTTTACTACGGGATAAACCCTGAATTCGTGAAAAAATTTATGTTCACATAACTCGACATAATGTATGGATCAACTGACTTTTTTTCATGATTTCAGGGTTGGTCCCGTATTTATTTATATATACTTTATTGTACACCACAAAACAACATAGCTTATAAAATGCATGACACACTACAAAATATACAGTGGGCGGCTTTATCGTATTACTACGATCTCTTCCAGGTAACCTTAGAATGGACAGTGATTTTCCTTGACATAAAATGGGACTGTCGTTGGTGCAAATGTTATGTATACAACACTAAAATAGATACCTACACAAATAATACATATCCAAAATTATAGATACATCATTTGTCATATTATGACAAATGACAGGAAGGATAACATCCAGCACAGGGACTAACATATTACGGCTGATGCAGTCACTTCCTACTGCATTGGAAGTAATCAATAGTATGCCCGTAGTAAAATTTCTTCATAATGATGAATACAAGGAACCCTTTTAAGGATTAAAACGATCAAAATTTAACGGTGTATAGGAACTGGGACATGTTTCATGTTTGTCTGCATAGGTGTATATTTAGCTACGTTTTTTTTATAAGAAAAAGACGTGCAACATGCGTTAGCTACGCTTATACGTTTCACAATGGTAGTATAAATTAGAGAATAATATAAAATGTCGCAAGCAGAGGCACTAAACACGTCTTATTATGTCCAGAGAGCCATAATATTGCATCGACTTGCAGCCCTTGCCAATTCATCCCAAACGTCGCCCGAAAGCACGAAAAAGAAACTTCAAAACAAGGCAACGTCTATCGGGAAATAAACGAACTATTTCATTTGTAGCGAATACCACAGTCCCAACATACGGGTTTCAAGCGGGCTGGGTGGCACCGATGACAAAAGTTTTACAATCAGTGGGTTCCCCGGCCGGGTACTCGTTGTCAGACTATGAAATATCATGGACAGCGAGTGCCCTTTGTATAGCAGCTACGTTTGGAGTCTCTCTATTCGCTTATATCGTTGACAGATTTGGAAGGAAGGTGGCAGTTTTGATCATGGCTGTACTGCAAGCGGTGAGGGTATTTTTCGTATATTTTTTTGTTTTTATTTGGTTGTGTTTTGTTTCCTTTTCGGTATTTAAATCGTCATTCTATATCTGTCATCGTCAAAGAGTTTATAGAAATAGAAAGATGTTTTATGTTCGTTTAGCATTAAATGTATTTTAGTAACCGGCTGGGCAAGCGAGCCTTATTGATAAACTTGTACCAAGTTATACAGCGTGGCGCTTTAATGGCGACATTAATTTAACACACGTATACGGTTTCGCGTTTTAGTTTTATGAATATATTTTAATTTAATTAAACATTAATATTTATTTATTTATTAACAATTTTTTAAAATAGCATCTTAGAGCAACCTGACTTAAAGAACTGTAGCGCTGGGGTTATTTGCCGCCCCCAAGTGGGTTCCCGCATTGTCGAGGCGGGGGGGCTCAGCAGCCATAGCTAGCGGAGCCACGGTGAAGCTAAGAGGAACCCAAGCGGGGGCCGCTCGTCAGGGCTTTGCGGCTTAGCCCGACGTAGCGGCCGGCGGGTAGATTGCGGTGCCGCTTGCGCGACATCGCAACCTACCTGCGGCCGTAGCCCCCCCAACGCGGGGGGCATGCGGGACCTGCCTTTTAGGCGGGCGTGGAGGCCAGCAGGCAACGGGTGCAGGGGCACCGTTCCCTGTATTGCACAGGCCTCCACCAGTGTGGGATGGGAATGGCCAGGTGTTTCCGGCCATTCCCGTAGCCCCCAACGGGGGGGGGGGGGGGGGGACTTCGGGCCCGCCATTCCAGCTAGGCGGGCGTGCGCCAGGAGGGCAGTGGAAGTAAAGGCTATGCCGATTCCCGATGTGGGAACACCGCTGAGTTTTAGTGGGTATAGTGTCATTCCGACAGGGAGTCCCACATACCCCGTCTCGTCCCCCGCGAGACGGGGATGCAGATAAAGCATTTCTCAGCGAGAAAAAAAAAAGGGTGATTTGCCGGGATCACGGATCATAACATCGCATCAATGTAATTAAAACAAATAATGTGCAAAGAGAAGGCGAATTGAAGCAACGAGAGAGAGCCCTATGTCGGCGAGCGGCGCAGGTGGAAGTTTTCAAGTTACGATTTTTTTTATGTTGTTATAATTTTTATGATTACTGGCCACTAGCCCTAACCGTGTGTCAAATTAATGTCGCCATTGTAGCGCCACGTTGTATACCTTATTTTTGAGTGTTGAAATAAGTCAATTGATAACATAAATATAATAATTGCGTTTATCTTTTTTGTTGACTTAAGTCTTAATAAAACACTTTAACTAAAATAAATAAAATAGGTACCCATTCTTTATAACGTCTTACAATAATAGATTCCCTTTTAAGCTTTTACTGTTTTATATACCTACCTTACGTAAATGGTTAGGCTATTACAATAAGTACATAAGATCAGATCACATTAGATGTTTTGTGTATTCTATACTCAGAGAAAACACATTAGAATAGACTTTGTTGATGGCGTTTTTTTCGTATCAATCAGGCAAATTGGTTTGTTTTTTTCGTTTGTGTGGAAATATTGACTACATTGTTGTAAATAAATTAAAAAAATAACAGACATTAAGAAATAATTCTCGCTTCACTTATACTAGGCGGCTATATTCTAGTTTAGAACTAGACAATAAAAAAAACTTTTAATGGAGGCTATAAGAGTCAATTTAGGTACCTTGACCTAAGTTTTGCCCGTCTGGCATATTAGATTAGGTACCGAAACCTTTCCAACTCCGTCTTAGATAAGAATAGATTTCCTTGAGGTTGGGACTCCGCTTTCACTATTTGGAAATTAACTTACAAAAAGTAGGTACTAGAAAAATACTTTTGACATTTATTTTACATTCTATTACTTTAACTCACTCACCTGTTATTTTTTTTGCAAAATTATCTGCTTTTACAATATTTGTAAATATGAGCACCATGTGTCTGTCGCAGCCAACTGGTTTAATTAGCCGTTTAGCCAACCGCCTAGCCTTTTAACTAAACGGCGGTCGTTCAACTAACGGCTTGAATGATATTCAATTATAGTTTAGGTACCTAAATCACTAATCTCGCGCGAGGCGAATTGATCGCAGTAACTAAGCCAGGGCATCCCGGGTTAGGTTAGAACTGTGATCAACCGCGTACAAGCCGAGAGAGCGAAGTGAGGCGAGCACTACTTCCAAAGGTCAGGCGGTTGACTATGGCTGCGACATGTCTATCACATAAATAATTATATATGTATAATAGGCTGGGGAAAAGTTTCTTCGCATTTTTTAAGAAAATTCAAAACATTTTTTAATATAGTTTATTTACAATAAAGTATGGAGGTACCATTTTGTTCGATAACTTTTTCCCATCTTGTACGTAGGGACATGATCCCATTGCTATAGAAATTTTGGGACTTCTGATCAAAATACCGCGATAAGTGGTGTGGCAGTCCTCTCGTGATGTTAACCTGACACTGCCTAAAGAATTCTGAAGAGACCTAAACAGGTGGAAATCTGAAGGTGCAAGGTCAGGACTATACGGCGGATGCATTAACACCTCCCAGCCAAACTCTCTTAAGTTTTGCTGAGTGGCTAAAGATGTGTGAGGTCTAGCGTTATCATGATGAAAAACCACACCCCTTCTATCGATTAATTCCGGCCACTTTCTCTCAACTTCTTGCTATAGGTAATCTCATCAGTTGTTCGCAGTAGAGTTCAGAATCGATGGTCCTGCCTGGTGGTAACAGCTCATAATGAATAATACCCTTCCAATCCCACCACACACACAGCATCACCTTGTTGCGAGTTAACCCGGGTTTCGCCACAGTCTGTTAAGCCTGACCGGCCTTTGACCACGACCTTTTTCGCACGTTCTTGTCGTACGTGATCCACTTTTCATCACCAGTTATCAGCTTCTTCAAAAATTGTTCGGTTTCATTACGTCGTAATAAAGAATCACAAATGAGTACACGATTCATTAGGTTTCTTTCAGTGAGCTCGTGAGTTACCCAAATATCGAGCTTTTTTGTGTACCCAGTTTTTTTCAAATGCGCCAATACTGTTTTGTGGTCAATTCCCAGTTCTTCAGCTACGTCGTAACTACTGATATGCCGATCTTGCTCCACTTTTTCAAAAATGGCATCCATTTTATCCGTAATAGGGCGACCAGAGCGACATGCATCTTTGACATCAAAATTTCCGGATTGAAAACGCTTAAACCCAATTGGTGCTACTCTCACAGACACTGCACTAGGTCCATAAACATCGCAAATTTTTTTCGCGGCTTGCGTTGCATTTTTACCTTTTTTGTAGTAAAATTTTAAAATATATCGAATTTCTTCATTAGATTCACTCATCTTGACAGTACGAAAAACAAATGAAAATCACACATTTTGGTAATTTGAATTTGGAATTATATTCTTTAAAATTTAAACTTTCAATGATACCAAAACCAGCCAGATACAAATAGTATAGCCAAAGATTTTTATTACGAGTTCATACATGCTATAATGCGAAAAGACTTTTTCCCCAACCTAATAGGTACCTTTCATTGCTTTATTTTTATGTGGTATACCAATTTATTGTATGTGCCTTATTTTCACACATAATTATATAATTAATGTACCTACTTATAAAAAATATTGTAAAACATTTTAAAAGAGTAACAGTGGAGTTTCATGCCCATTCTTCTTCACACGAAACTATCTTTTGGAAGGAGCATTGTAAATTCTGACGTCCAAAAACGACGTCTAGTGCCTATTTGAAATAAATGGTTTGACCTTGACAGCTTTTATAAAGTAGATCTCTAAACTTCAAAGGTCAATATCTGAAATAATGATAGATCATATATCTAATAAGGTAATAGTGAAATGTCTAGTCTGTTCATATGAATAGTTTATTACAGTCTGATAACATTGTATTAGAGGATTTACTACGTCAATGCCTGATCCCAATAGATATAAGTTTTAGGTCCAAATATACTTGTACTAACCTATTCGAAATGTTGTGAGGACAGTTTTGAGCATTGGTGATCCACACTCATACTCAAAAATTTCCTCACGGCTATCACGGCATGGCTATAACAGTAGGGGAAGACCAAAGAAACTAACAGACAAAAATGGATGGACTATGTGAAAGGTGACTACCGAGATGACGGCTAGTAGAGAAGTATGGAACCAAAATATATGTTGCACTGACCCCAAATAAACTGGGAGACAAGACAAGAGAATAATGAGTTATGATAACTCAGGTAGGGTTATCATAACAACGCTAGAATCCAAAATCTAGAAAAACCAGCATTAACAACCACTCTAAACGCTGCCATACTGTATTGAACATCAATCAATGTTATCGTAGGAGTTCTTTATGCGCTGTTCACAAAACAAAAACCCGAAAATTTTGTCAGTTTAAATCAAATCGACGACCGCTATTCTTCCAACAGATGTTTGCTGTCGGGGGCAAAGCAAATCAGGTTATCGAAATATATCAATTTCAATACGATAGGTGACGATAGCCTCTCGGCTGGTTGCAAATAGCTATGTTGGCGTGAAAACAGTTGTTTATTTGTTAGTTCCATCTATTAAAAGACGTGGCTTTAGAATATATTTTATAATATTAATAACAACCTAACCCCTTTTCAGCTTGGTTGGATAATGAAGCTGTCATCAGCAAACATTGCAATGTTAGCAAGGCTTGCAGCGGGCTGTCAGCTAGTGGATGATACAATGTAGTGCCGATGAACGTCAGAGAGATAAGTCAGGACAACATTAGAGGGGTTCTGGGATCCTTTATACTGTTCCAAAATATAGGCATACTGGCCATGTTTACTATGGGAGCCAACTTTGATTACTACACTGTGTTATGGATTGTGGTATGGGTACCGTTACTGACTATTTTAATGATGCTAAATGCACCTGAATCGCCAGCGTTTTTGGTGAAGAAAGGGAAGATTCATGTAAGTTTTTGAGCCCAGTTTTTTAGCAACTACTTTCATTGTTCATTAATTAGATTAGTGGTAACAGCCACGACTTACGAGTCGTAGGTCGTAGGTTCAAACCCTGACAGGAGCCTGACTTTGTGTAAATTATTTCATCACCACTGAACTCATAACGGTGAATAAAAACATTGTAATCGGCATTTCCTAGAACTAAACATTCGAAGACATGTGACATCTACCAGCCCGCATTGGGCCCGCGTGGTAGAAATACAGCCCACTCCCTTTCGAAGAGAGGCCTTTGTTTTAGCAGTGGGAACATTATAGGCTGCTTATGCTCAATAATAAAATGAACCTATCGAGAGTCAGATGAGTTACTTTGGCTAACTTGAAAGTCATTAAACAGACTCTGGACATAGGTTCGCTAAAGCAAGGAAAACTTGCTGACGTAGATTCATAGATTTCTCCGTCCTGTAGTGTTAATGTGATGCTGTAAGAAAAACGATGGGACACTTATTATCCTGTGTGTCCTGTTGCCTGCACGTTACAGGAAGTTAAGGTCGCTACTGAAAGCGCCAAATTTGTAGCCATATTCTGGGTCATCTCAATTTAGATTGCCGTCGATACGCTATGAAACAGCCGTAACTACTTAACTGGGGTTTATTGAAATTCTATAGAAACACAAATTGAAAATAACATTATTTGGCGGTATATTTTGACAAGTGTATAAGAAAGTCCTACTATTTTATAATTCCGAGACGTTTGGCCAAATTTTCTAAGAAAACATTTTAATTTGTTCTTTAGGAGATATTTGTTCTCTAGGAGATAGTTAGTCTTAATTTCCCAAAGTTTCCGTTTGATCCCACACATTTATACACTCCAATTACGTACTAAGTCCGCGCAACAATTCTCTCTCAGTCCGTTAACACCAGTTCATTACGACCAAGTGATAAATTCGTTCACAAAGCTCCGGTAATGGGGCGATTTACTAATCCATTAATAACGCGAAAACATAATATCTGGGTGGAGTAAAATACAGAAACAGATAAACAATAAGAATCCCTGGGATGAAACTTAAAATTGCGGATACTAAACTGGCGGCATGCCTAACAAATTCAATAAAAACCGTTCAAGTGCGTGTCGGACAGCTATGCTGCTGGGGAGTTTGTTGCGCCACTTCTTCTTCCCAGCAATAGCACTAGGAAGTGGTGTAGGGCGGGCGTTTTTGGGGGACTGTCTTTTGTCATTTTGTCGTTCGAAAAGTGCTGATTCTCAGTCTAATTTGAATAAATGTCTTTTGATTTTGATTTTGACCACGCACAATGAAGGGTTCCGTAGACGGAATGAATTATCCCAAGAACAAACTTAACATTGTAGTTGAAAATCATGTTCTCCCATACATTGCAACTGCAAATGTAAGTTGGTCGACTATTACTCATAAACTTGTAAAGCCTACTTAGCTGTGATAGTTTTCCTTTTAACTCTGTATATACCTACTACCGTGAATTGTTTCACATATCTAAAAACAAGTATTTAGCTGGCAGGGGGGAGGGGGACACTGGACTCTAATAAAAATACGAACTTTAAATCTTAATATTTCACAAACAGATCCCTGAATTGAACCCGCAATATTTTTGAAGACCTATCCAACGATACCCCAAACCATGGGGCAGACGAGAAAAAAAAACATACCCAGTCACATAATAGAGGAGGTACCCTAAAAAAATATTTTTCAAGATTTTATTTTACCACTTTGTCGACGTGATTAATTCATGCCAAATTATAGCTTTCTAATACTAAGAGTGTCTGAGCTAAGCTGCGGATGGACGGACATGGCAAAACTATAAGGGTTCCTTGCTGACTACGGAACCCTAAAAACGTGCTTATTTTACGATGTCTGATACGCCATTAAAAAACGTCAAGTAAAATTTTCCCCGGGATAAACCCGGATCTGAAAGAGGTCTAAAAGAAAATGTAAACAAAAAGGATCACCCCCACCCTCCTACAGACTCTTAAGATCTGTATGGGTATGTACATAATTGATGCCAGGTAAACCAGAGGATTTTGGTTCACCTGCTGGTGGTGTTTATAAATACTGCGTTTTCCCCAGAGAGAGTACTCTGCGTTAAAATTAATGTGGAGATAAATTCTGTCAGAAGAATAACGTCTAAAAAAATCATTTATTAAGATAAAGCCGTGGTTAAAGAAGCCCTGGTGTAAATGTGTTTCATGTGATTTCCATTGGACCCGCAGACCAAAGTATTTTTAATACATTTTCCTGCTTTTTTTTAATATGTTCTTAACAATAAAACACGTTTTCTCTACCTAGAAGTGGTCGCAGCTGTGACCAGTACTCAGAAATGTCATCACAGATTTACATAGGAATGTTCCTTTGTTCGACGAGTCCTAGCAAATGCAATATCAGAGGAATGTTTTTAGACAAATACATGGGTTACAGGAAGCAGCCTCGACAATAGCGTTTCTGAGAAAGCTGGATGTCAACTACAAAAGAATACAGAACGAAATTGACTACATGAAAAATCAAGAGCTTACTTGTAACTCACTGCCAAAGGTTTCCTTCGAACCGTATGTGAGAAAAAAACACGATTTTTTTGTTTGCGGATGGGAAATCATCAAATGACCCCTCCCGATCTGCGTGTAGCGGAGGGAGTGTCAGACTCTTACTGATTAAAACCCACCCGTGTTCCTTCCTTAGCCCTTTATGTTCCAGGGCAGCGGTAACCCTTTCGGACGATCCCGCTACCCCTAAGAAACACGTTTCATCTTGTATTTTTAATATCAGTCGAAGAGTAAAAATTTTATACGTAGGTACATAATAAAGGTAATGCCAGCTGCACACGACCCAGCTAGATCTACATAGATTAATATTCTTTTGTTATTTTAACGAAAAGTAATAAATAAATAAAACGCAGTATAAGCAAATATGTAGGTCCCTAAAATGAATGCTCGAATTAAAAGATCAAAGATTCATCATTTATGTCCTAGATATACTTCGATTTTTTTTGTATCTTTCCAAACATACGAAGTCGGTTCACTTTTATATATGAAAAGTAATAAAATAATCTGTTTTAGAAAAACAGAGATTTACTAAGGCTTATTTTATTACTGTCCCTATTAATACATCCATCAACTTCCTAAACGAAGTTTAATATTTTAAACACTTGTTAAACTGCTAAAGGATTTTGGGCTGTCAAGATTTGTATTTCGGAAATTATCCACAGTAAACGTAGGTCAGGGTTGAAGCAAATCAAATTGGGAGAAACTTGTCACTCTTTTATAATAATGTCGGGTTAAGTCGAAGTACTGCAGTGCTTTACTGTTTTGCCATTTTATTCTAGTTTACATACGTATTGGGTTTTGTTGGCACATACTAACTAATATATAAATGATCACATGATCGTATTATATATTAGTTAGTATGTGTTAGATTATGAACACAGTCAGCAACATTGTTGACTGTGTTCATAATCTAATTAGGATAATGCTCCATAAACTGCTTTCTGCAGCCTTAGTTTTGCTTTAAATTGATGACTTATCAGGTTTTTTTTAAACTGAAGAATCAATGCCTCTAACTTAAATACAAATAGACTCTACAAAAGCTTATACCACTAACTATTTCAATGTAACTTTTGACAGAGGACTGAAGGTTCGTGATCGTATTTTTTTTCAAAATGGCGGCCACTTTTTGACCTTAAATAATGCGATAGCTGACATCTATGTAAACAGAAAACATAATAAGACCAAGCCCCGTAAATTGTCACGTTTCCGAGGTATTAACGTTCAAAGTAATAATTAATATACTTTTGGCAGTGCCCTACAGGGTCCACAATTGTAGCTTAGCTTTAAGCCATTGTAACACCTCTACAACATTATGGAATGCAAATAAATATATGAATATGTATAAGTTGATCACGTGACCTCCATATTTTTTTAACCTCACGTCTTGTTGCATAGATGTTTGCAATCATAGATATAAGACATTTCTATGTTTGCAATAATCACTCTGAATGTTTAAAAGAAGTAATCAATGCCAAGCTCCATACAAAAATCTTCAATCCACTTTCAGTTAAAAACAAAGCATGGCGGCGCGGCTGCATCCTTCATACTGGTGACGTTTCAAACGAACAGCGGAAACTTCGCCACTCTGACGTACTCGTATTTGCCCGCCATCTTGAATCCGCCGGCGTCACGTGGAACCCAGAACTCCGGAGTCTCAGCTTCCCGGCAGTTATGATCCTTGCCTCGTTTATCTCAATGAGTTGTGTGGAAAAGTTCGGCCGGAAGGTAAGAGCCTTTCCAAAGTAATTTTGATAAATGTGTTTGCTGACTAATCTTTATTTCTGATCGGATTAGAGAATAAATCTTCCCTATACTTTGCGTTTCAACGTTTTATTTGTACCTACGTTTCCTGTTTTCTCGCGGGGGATTTCGCTGGGCTCTGATTTGTAGGTTTTCGTTTAATTATTTCTTGCTTTTACTTGGCAGATTTCTTAAAGCTATACGAAATTGTTCGTCGTGAACTGACTAAAAATCCTCACTAACGTAAAAACTATAAAGTATCTCGGTTTTACAAAATTTACGGCTATGGCCACAAGTACCTACTGTTTTAGGTAATAAAAGCTTTGGTACTTTGATAAATAACCCGCTTTCCATCACAGAAAACCAAAACCGTTAAAAAAATATTACCACTACGAATATAATATCTTTTTATTATTATAATACGTGTTTACCTAACCTACCTATTCAAAAACCCTTTTGGCTAGTGACAACCACCGCGGTCGACTGCTAATTCATTATTCATGTTGTTAATATTAAATTTTCATCTGTAAACTTTAATTTTCAGAAATATTCACACTAATTCTGAATAGTTCGCTGGAGACTATTACCGTGGTTTTGACCGTGGCTTTTTGTAAATGTTACGTAAGCCTTATTAGCTCCCAGGACAATAAATTAAGTTTTACACGGCAATTTTTGGGTAGAACTTTCTAGACTATTATGCATGGTGATTTACGTTGACATGTGTCGTTATGACCGACCCTTCTGTCCCTTCAACTCTTGGACTTATTAACCATACGACGCGACGGTTCGTAATCGTTAATGCCCCTTGAACTTTCGATATAGAGGTCTCTCCAAAGAACCATTCAGAATAGAATGGTACTTCACTTCGGAGGCAGTGATGCGTACATTTTTTCGAGAAATTGAACGATATATATATTTTCTGTCATCTTAAAAATTATAATATACTAGCTTCTGCCCGCGGCTTCGCCCGCGTGGATGTCGGAAATTATCCCACGGGAACGTGCTAACAGGATAAAATGTATGTGCTTCCCCAGAATGCCATCTATCTCGCGGGCCCTTTGTGGCTAATTACAGTAGAAAACCAATTGTGTCTCATTAGTGGTGATTAAGAGGGTACCTATATGATATCTTTACCTAAGTACCTACCTAATTAAAAAAAAACCTCAATAACAGAAAATTTAATACCTACCTAAATAAACCTATTTCTGATGATAACTAATCTAAACTCAATAAATAAGCAAAATCCCTAAAAACTAATATCTATACGAATGACTAATCCTACCTAACAGTATTATAAAATAACCTACGGTCACTACGTACACTATCAAATATACTACCTATACTTTAAAATTAAAATCTATACCTACGACTCATATAAAAATAAACCTAAATAACTCTAAAAACTAAAAGGAATAAAAATGAACTCCACTGCGGGTGACCCAACCTACGACAAACTTAGTATTTGCGGTTGGTACAGTACAGACAGTGGTAATCGGGTATAGGGATCGAACCGCAAAATTAAGTTTGTTTTTTATTGTATATACTTTTCCGGGATAAAAAGTACCCAGTGTGGTGCCCAGGATATTAAAGAATAATTATACCAAGTTTCATGGTAATCGAACCGGTAGTTTTTGCGTGATGCCTGAACAAACAGACAGACAGACAGACAGACCGACAGACAGACAGACAGACAAAAATTTTTTTAATCACATTTTTGGGTTCGGTGTCGGTCTAGTAACACCCCCTGTAAATTATTTTTTTGATATTTTCAATGTACAGAATTTTCACTTCTACAGATTTATTATAAGTATAGAATAGATGTGACATTATGATCTTTCTTCTATATATAGAGAGCAGTGGTGGCCCGATGGTAACGGCCACGACTTACGAGTGGTAGGTTGTAGGTTCGAACCCAGACAGGCGCTTTACTTTGTGTAAATTATTTCTCACCACTGCTCTCAAAACGGTGAAGGAAAACATCGTGAGAAAACCGGCATGTCCTAGAATCAAACATTCGAAAACCTGTGACATCTGCCAGCCCGTACTGAGCCCACGTGGTGGATTACGGCCCACTCCCTCTCGCAGAGAGGAGGCCTGTGTCCCAGTAGTTAAAGGCAGATTATGCTTATGCTTATTATGATTTTTATGGACGTATGCTCATATTATGTATTACTCTTACGATCCTTAGCAGTTCAGCCAGGGTTGATATTATTCCCAAGGCGCTACTTGAATCTACGTTCCACATAAATATCTTGCGTGAGATTGTGGAATCGCATAATGTGGTTAGCTACTACAATGTAATCTTGCCCGGTTCTTAATGGAATCGTTTTGCTTTTCACTGTTATGTTGTGTATCTTTAAATATTCTTACAAACCATTTTGTCGCACAATAATCCACTATTATTTCAGTATTGGCAAAGACGTTTATATAAAAGTATCTAAAAATACGCAGGACATCGGAATATAGTAGCAAATCTTTTATCTGTACAGTCACATAGTTTGACAAGTATAACACCTTCACTGTCACATTTTTTTTTTTTTAATCCAGTCCCGACCCGGGACGTTGCTAACCTATCGCCTCTCTCGTATCGACTTTTGAAATCGGTGTAAAAATAACATTCCGGGTCAAAGGACGTACGGCGTGCAAACTGTGGCGAGGCTGGCTCCATGCCAATAAGACCGAGAAGCTTTTCAGTTGATACAACTTGGAAGGACAAAGTAAAAGATACCATTTTTGTCAACTTTAAAACTTCAGCTTTACTAACTTCTTTGGAGGCAAAATTAAAGCATTTTTACTTGAGTTGTGTTATGTGTAATAATGCGACCCGAGTGTTGATGGAGCTGTTTCGCTTCTGTAGCGCATCAGGGACGTTTGCTGAAGCTCGTGTCAATTGCTTTTACGGCTACAATGTAAAAAAGATGCACCTCTCTGGTGCGCCGGGTGCGGGCCAGCCCCAACTACTGGCCGCCAGGGCTGCGGGTTGTTCAAAAGAGATACCGTGGCCCTTGGCACAGGCAACTGAAGGAACACGGGTGGGTTTTAGTCAGTAAAAGTCTGACACTCCCTTCCGCTCCGCCCAGAGTGAGAGGGGTCAAAAAAAAAAGCCCCAACTACTGCGGTGGGATTCTCATTATTATATGGCAGTGTTAGGTTAAATTTACTAATATAGTTGTTACGAAAATATTTGAGTCCTTTGTTACTTGTATATAAAATAAAAAAATTGTGTAGAATCTACCTCATACCCGGTTTTACGGTTTCTGAAAGCCTCAAGTCAATAATACGAACACGCTGTCAAATATTATATTTACTACTATAAATTAGTTTCCCGAACAACAACAACAGTCACTCTAATCACTTCACATGATATTTAGCAACAGATAAATTCAAGAGAATTTCAGGAACTGAGAGTAAGTCTAACATGCCTCAAGTTGTCAGAAATAACGACGTTCTTAGAAAAATAAATCAAAGGATTCTAGAAATCTACGAAGAGAAAAAAGAACGTCGGGAAAAATGAATGACTTTTTCAGATATTGAGGAGCTTTGTCGCTTCTTGTATGTAACTATGTTAGGTACGTCAAGGTAGTGAAGAGTACTTCTTCATTTATTTCGTTATATTTCTGTTTCTCAGAACAGGGAAATATTGCGAAACAAAAGTATCTAATACAATTCCCATAATAAATGTGACAGGAGAGGCCACTTTGTTTGGCAACTACTTTCTGACACTACTACTTTTCTATCCAAAACTTTTAATATGCACCTTACGACGACGAATGACAGAGTTGAGAGCTTTCAACCATTTACAGTGAGGGATATTTTCCTTGTATATGTCACTTTGAGTTAGATATAACTTTTAATGTTTCGATGAGTCTGGTATTATATTTCTCTTTTGTTTTTCTTACATATTTGCTTTTATGTGTAGTGTATAACTACATGTCATTCCAGATTGTTAGACAGCTGGAATGACATTTTTAGAAGACTCATTGTGTGGAAACTATCCTATTTAGAATAACGCAAAGTATGGATAAAATATTAGGGCAGATTTAGCATTTGTCATATTAAAATCAGACAGTATGATCTTAAAATTAATTGTACGACTACCATAATGTTTAAACTTTAAACAAAAGACTGCACTTTAAGTAGTTTTCAAAGAAATAAAAGGACACAGACTGAAACACGAACTTAAGAAACTTTAATTATTGTGAATCTAGATAGTGTTAAGATGTAAACTAATAAAGAAGGAACATGAACTAGTGACGGCACGGCTACACCAAAACTAAATAAAGATGTCCGGAAAGGATTTAATCAGAGCAACAGATGCAGAAAATGACGAGCTTTTTCTGCAAGTTAGAAAATAACGAATCGGAGATAGGTACAGTGCTTGATAAAGAAGGAAAAGATAGTGACCTAGAAGATTTATTCAATAATAAATTAAATTACGGAGGAGATAAGCAATCTGTTGGTATAGATAAAGTTGATTAATCCATATTTATACTTGTAGGCGAAGTAATCTTGTTTGTAGACTACGTCAGTGTAACATAATCAGCACTAAATATTTACGAGGCGATATAGGGCTACATTTATTTAAGTAATGATTTGACGGCGGCGTCGCGACTTACCATGAAGGACAGTGTGGGATGATTGCGATGAGTTCTAGACAAAATATTAAATATTATGACCACCGCCCGATAAAATATTAAGGTGATCTTATCTAACAGAGTGGGAGGTGGTGGGCCATGAAACGTGAAAAATGGGCTTCAAAACAGCGTTTTCAATGTTTTAACATTTTGATATTAGTATCAGCAACTTGCAATAATGATAATATCTATAGCTTTTTTTAAATACGCAATTACCTACAAAGATGCGACGTGTTGCCAAGGTAATTTGAACCTTTGGGTGCAAACTTTAAGCACATATTTTGCACTTTGCCACCCCTTTTTACAAAGATTTTAAACAAGTGTTCAAAACTTAGAAGCTATGTATATCTAGCAATCATTATAAAAATTTGCCTTCTCTCTCTATTTCAGCCTCTCATTAGTATAACCTTAGCAGCAGCAGAGTACTGTCACATGCAGTGTTAGGAACAACGATGTTGATACAGCATCAAGTAGGGTCCACACCAGGTCTGATGCCTAACTACAGGCATAATAACGTACGTCGCGGTCTACGCAGGTGGAATATCACCAATGCCATACATCATAATTGCCGAGATGTTAAATTTTCAAGTAAGTAAATGTGTTGTAATACCTACGTATACAGGTTGGCAGAGACATCGACGCGCAAACTGTAACCATGAATTCAGCACAAAATTCTAGACATGCGAAGACATTTTACATCGGTTAACTAAATAAAAATCAGCTGTTTCATAAAAAAGTGCAATACCATACGCGGTCAAAATTTATGGAACAGCGCATTTAAGTACGCTGTACCAGTACAGCGTTCTAATAACTGTTTGCTTTAAAAATAAAAATAATTGTTTCAATAATTGTTGATGAATAATTTGTTTGCTGTACTGGACGACGTCATTACGTCGGCGCCGGCTGTCACTGAAAACCAGCGCTGGGGCTCTGTCATGCATAGGGTCGCAGCATAATACTGAGCGATAACCGTTTTGCGTGGATGTGACGCATGTCAACCATTTCTTATTGTTTTTTTGTGATTTATGTTCTATTTTGCGTCACGTTAACCGCAAATAAACATATTTTCTTTCTTTCTTTCATTTTTTTTTAATGTTTACTGTTTGCGCATCGATGTCCCCGCCACTCTGTATAGAGTGCTACAAGGAGCTTATGGACCCCAAATGACATTGGCAAGGCGGGGGCGTTGTTGCTAAACATTTATAAAACTATCATAGAAATTGTATTGACAAAACCAAGAAGTCGCCCTTAGTTCAGACTTTGATGGGCACGCGTCAAATGAACCTTGTAGCGTTGTACACAGGGTGAATTTTTGAGATGGTACTCCAGAACGAAACTATGTACCTATGTACAAACCGAACAAAGTAGGTACAGACGCCAGCACCTCAAGCTACCTGAAACTGTCAAATTTTCCCAATCCACTTTGAACCTAATGCTTTAGCGATAAAGTTGAAAATCTATTTAAGAAATTTGACAGATTATAGTAGCTGGATCTGTTGGCGTCTGTACTCAATGGAAGCGTAAGCTCAATTTTGGAAAGTAAACGATATTTTTTGCTGAAAAAGTGTCGAGTTTAACTAGGAATTGAACGGGGTCTTTTTAACATCTCAAAAATTCACCCTGTTCACAAATTTAATTAGTAGACCGTACTGCTTTACTTTGAGTTACCTACTTAGTTTTTTTTAAATGAGATTGCATAATTTTAGTTCCTAAACATGAAAAAAAAAGATAAACAAATCAAGTATCTTGACTTGGCTTGCAAGGTTGTTGACATGTGGTATGTGGACTCAGCAATCATTGTGCCGAAAGTCGTGACAGCCATTGGGTTAATAGCTGAGAGCCTCGACCAACGCCTGAGGAGGCTCTTGTTGGGCAGCTGGATCAAGGTCTTGATTCAGAAAGCGGTACTTCTGGACACGACCCGCATTGTTAGGAGGTTCCTCTTGCTGAAGCCCTGACCGCCGGTATCGGTACCGGTGGGCTACTATTCAAAAATAACCCGTAAATTGTTAATGTCCTACCCAATCTCTGACTGCCCACTTATCAAAACTCGACCAAAATAGATTAACAAACTCGACCCAAAAACCACAAAACACTCACAACAAAAATATTAGAGGGCTCAAATGTCCATAAGTAATTAGAAACTGTCAACCCGACGTAAACCTCAGGTACACGGGGAAGATTCTGAATAATACGAGTACTTATGCAGATATGTACAGTCATGACCACAAATACATTATATAACATACATAATCAGCATATAGTATTCCCACTGCTGGGACACAGGCCTCCTCTTTGTGAGGGGGGCTAATAATCTACCACGCGGGCCCAGTGCGGATTGGTAGATGTCACATGTCTTCAAATTTTTGGTAGAACCAAAAATGATGGACATGTCGGTTTCCTCACGATGTTTTCCTTCACCGTTTTGAGAGCAGTGGTAATGAAATAATTTACACAAAGTAAAGCGCCTAGCTGGGTTCAAACCTGCGACCTACAATTCGTAAGTCACGGCTGTTGGGGCCACCACAGCCCTCTAGTACGTTATACTTATGCAAGATCAAAATTTATTAGTAGACCGTACCTGTTTTACTTTGAGTTACTTAGTTTTTTAATGAGACCGTAAAATTACGGATCCTAAAACGGCCAACTACATAAAAGCAAACCTTAAATTGTTAATGTCCTACCCTGTCTCTGACTGTATAGGTATTACAACTTATCAAAACTTGCCCAAAATGGATTAACAAATACGACCCAAAAACCACGGGACAATCACAACAAACATGTTGAGGGCTCACATGTCCATAAGTATCTAATTAGAAACTGTCAACCCGAAGTAAACCTCAGGTAGTCGGGCAAGATTCTGAATATAACTTCTGCAGGTAAAGTCAGGACCACAAATAAGTTACACTTATGTAACATTCAACCAAATCAAAAGATTTATTCGTAACATTAAAAGGATCCTCTTAATTAACACGCATTTCGACGCATACTTGTTCTTATATGTGTTTGTGTTCTTTTTTTTTTTTTGTTTACCGCAAGTAAACGTATTTTCATTCATTCTTTTTAATTTCTTTCTTTCTTATTTCTGGTAAACTTATGTGAAAATGCCCGCAAACTTGTTTAAATACGGTCCTTTATTCTAATTTTTTTTTACAATAATTAAAATTAACTGGCTACTTTTACATTTAAAAGCGATTTCCTCATGAATTATCGCAAGTTTGAGAAAATACCTATTTCGTAACAGTATTTTTTCGAAAAAATTTTATTCGTAGCACCACAGTACTTTAGGAGGAATTCACTTATAAATCTTGCGTAATGTAAGATAAATAATAAAGCTGCAGATTTTGTTTGTTGGTTTGAACGCGCTAATCTCTGGAACTGCCGGTTTGATTTAAAAAGTATTTTTGAATTTGATAGCCCAATTCTTGAGGAAGGCTATACTTAGGCTATTTAACATCTTGCTAAAACTCTTAGGAGCCGAACAAAAAGAAAAAAGTTAGAAAGAATGCTAATCGAAAACGAAGTAATAGTGCGGGCAGGCGATGCGATGCGACGAGATGGGTCGGAACAAGAAATTTCACGCAGAAGAAGTCACGGGTAGAAGCTAGTGTAAGATTTATGCTCGTGACTGTACTTACCATGTTTTGGACCATAACGTACCGGAATGCTGAGCATGTAGTACAGAAGCATGTTATTATTATGAAAAATTGTTGACAGAACATAACCCTAGATACTTACTGTCATTTTGGGAAATTGAGGACTGTAGTTTGTAGGTGACGATATTAAAATTTAAACTGAATTTTGGTTTATGGGCTCTAGTTGGTGCATTTTCTTAGACCAGTGTGATAGTTACGTAACTAACAGAATGAATGGCTTTCATTTTGACAGTTTAACAACATTCATTGCGTCATTTACGTTGCTGAGCATTTAAATTTTTCGAACATATGAAGCAATGGATTAGCAATAGCCTTCAGATTGCGATTTATAGTGTGTTACGCAATTAGGGTGCCGTTTATTATTAGGCTTTTTAACAATGAGTACACTGTTACTTTACAATTTGTACATTGCAAACTTAAGTCTAGCGCCCCATGGACTGCCAGACAACAGACACAATAGAAAATCTATTGTTGGCGGTCACCGGTGACCGCGGTGGCAGTCAATACCTTAACAAAAAGCACAGCATGCACTACACTGTGCACAGATAATAACACAGTAACATAAGTAATACATAGTTTGAAAAAATAAAATTATTAAAAGCTTATTGCAATAAATTATAATCATTTAAATTAATGCGTTTAGTGCGTTCAGTGCCCACTTAACGCACGACGTCATCGCGGCAGGCCAAGACAAAGATGGCGGGACGAGCTTGACTCCTATCGTAAGGACTCGCAAAAGACAGGATTGTGTGCAAAAGGGAGACGGAGACCTTTGCCCTACTGTGGGACAATACAGGCTAGTTAAAGAGAAATTAATGCTAAATACTTGCTGTATGCTACTTTATTTTCGCTTAAATACAAGCAAACTTGTTTAAACCTATGTTTTGGAAATAGTTCAGATTATGAGTTTGATGCGGAGGCAGACTGTTTTTGTAGTAATCATAAAAGTTAAATTAAATTAAGTGTCACTACAACCACGAATGTTTTGATCTCCGTTGAATATGTTCTCTTTTATATACAGGGTGGCAAACTGTAACCATGAATTCAGCACATGATTCTAGACATTCTAGCGTACAAATTTTTGGCAGGCTAACAAAAAAAAAGCTGTTTCATAGAAAAGTTCAGTACCTACGCGGTCGAAATATATGAAACAGCATTTTTTTAAGACTTTTATCTTTTTAAATCTATCTTGGAAACTACCGACAATCATCTTTATTTAAACTTCTAGGTACTTTAAAATAGTTAAAAGCCAATGCTTTAAAAAACTTAACTTCCACTTTTTGCGAAATTTAAGTCTTCTCATTTCATTATAATTATGTTTCAATTTTTTTTTTCTAACAATTGACCTTCATTTTCTTCTTTTTTTTTGCTTGCGTATATTAAATATCGCAAAATCCTTATTTTATTTAGCCAGTAACTTAAGGAGCCATTATCCGCTTAGAATTATTCATAACTTAAACGTCTTGTAGATCGTAGATAAAAAGGTGATTTAACAGATTTTCTGTTTATCGGTTTAGGTGTTTCTAACAAGGTTTTTTAGTCGGTTTTCCTTAAAGTAGGTTTTGGTAACGCCTGTTCTCTTTTGCTTTTTATAGACCAGATTTATTTGCGGATATCACATTTCGAATGGACTGAATACGTCTCATCGTCTAGATGGGGGCAGGTTTATATCTGCCATGGAGGCATTTTTTTAATTTCGAACTTTATTGGTTGCCTGGACCGGCCCCGCCCGCTGGTGCGCGGCCTGCACCCTAATTGCGTAACACACGATCAATCGGAATCTGAATCATTTTGAAGCAAATTGCTAATCCATTGCTTCATAAGTTCGAAAAATTTGTCTTCACAACACGTAAATAAAGCAATGGATGCTGTTGAACTGTCAAAATGAAACAGATTCCGATTGATCGTATCTTACGCAATTAGGGTGCTGCTCCGTGCCTCGGAAAGCACGTTAAGTCGTTGTTCCCGGCTGTCATTTGTGGATCTTTGACAGTTGTTACGGGTTGTCAGAAGCCCGAAGGTGACAACTAGTCTTACCAAGGGTTATCGTATCACCCAGTAACTGGATTCTGGAGGTCAGATAAGCAGTCCCTTCATGTAAAATACTGGTATTCAGCTGCATCCGGTTAGACTGGAAGCCAGCCCCAACATAGTTGGGAAAAGGCTAGGTAGATGATCATGATGAGACTTGATTTATTTGCGGATATCACATTTCGAATGGACTGAATCCATATTATCCAGACGCAGGTTTAAACCATGGAGGCAATTTTGAACTTTATTAGTGCTTGAATAAGTTGCCTAAAGAAGATTACAAACACAGCGTTGTTATTCAAAAAAATAAAACTGGCACGTCCTTCGTGAAAATAATGGCACCGGGGGTTTGACTTCACAGTGTCAAAAACTCTCTCTAAAAGAAAACACACAAACTTATTTTCATAAATAACGTTTCAGTGACGTCATTCCACGGTAAATTGCGGACGCAATGTGCTGGCCACCGCAGTCTTGGGAAACCTTAGACCCTTTACGATATTATTTTTATGAAAAGTGTTTTTATTTTGGTGGATATCGGATTTTTTCCAACTGATTAGTTTGTCTAACAATCTATGGAACCGGGATTCCGTCGTCTAATCCCACGGATAGATTACAAAAAAGAAACATTATTTACGTAGGCATCGTAAACGCTCTGGGTCTAGACGACTGCTGAAAGATTATATATATTTACTAGTAGCGCTCCGCGGTTTCACCCGCATAAGTTTTGATCCCGAAAGGAATATCGTGCTACGAATGCCTATCTTATGTGTTAATCCTAATAATAAACTAACTAGAAAATAGAAAAATATTTATTGTCCAGGTAATACAGTAAGCGGGTTCACGGGTTTACAGTAAGTTAAAACGACATGAGTGGCTTAAAATATTACCTATAGCTAGGTTACAATATGGTATTTGCTGGATGAACTATGTGCCAAATTTCATCCAAATCCGTTCAGTAGTTTCGTGAAAGAGTAACCAACATCCATCCATCCTCACAAACTTTTCTCTCGTTTATAATATTAGTAGGATTTATTTGTACACCACAAAAATACATAACATTAAAAAAATATCTATCAAACAAAGCGAAAAAATTACGATAGCGATATAATGCGTAGTGAACTGCCTACCCTTTTTCCAACTATGTTGGGGTTGGCTTACAGTCTAACCGGATTTTTACATGGGACGACTGCCTATCTGACCTCCACAACTCAGTATATACTACACCCCTTAGTAATACTGGTAGTCAGACTTTCGGGCTTCTGGCGACTCGTAACGACTATTCAAAATCCACGAATGACAGCCGGGACCAACAGCGTAGCGAAAAGTACCCTACTCATTTGAAACTATTAAGGGATGGCCTGAAAATATTACCTTCAGTGCTCTGTCGCCTATTTTAAGGCACAATTTATTTATTTTATTGCAAAACATTCTCTCAATCTGTCCATAAAAGTCAACCATTATTACTCGTCAATCGATATTTTCTCGTTATTCTTGTTAACTTATCGTCCTGTCAGCTGAAACATTGCGTGGCTTTAAAACTTCAAAAAATACATTCGCTTTAGTTCTGCAATTTATATTTCGCTTCAGTATGTCAACCTTGTGACCCGTTTAATCTATTTTTATTATTTCTTACCTTTGAACGTTCGAGTCAGTCCAACCAGCTATTATATTAGTGGAGTTGTTAGTTGAATAGAAACAGAAAATCGAGATTGGTTTCATTTTAAATGCCATTTTGTCTGAGTGGCATAGTTTGTAAGATTTTTTATAATCATTGTCTATTACTTCTATTCTTATTAATATTTAAATAAACCTTCTCGAGTAACGATACGTTAGACCATACAGGGTGTAAAAAGACCCATCACGGAGCTGCAATATAACGCAGGTAAAACATTGTGCTTAAGGGCACTTGCCTTGAAACTTTGACCTTCAATATCTCCTTAACCAGAAAGTTCTCAGGTATGGCTTACTACAAACAAAACCATCACAATTATCTGGCACACCCTGGCAGTCAACTCCGCTACCAACCTTGTTGATTGGGTAATCTATTTACCACGACTTGAGATGTTCCCGTATGCTCCTGCCGACTCAAGAGGGCTATAATGGTTTATTACGATTTAGGTTTTCATTAAACTCTATAAAATCTGACGGTTTAAGACGCGAAAATACAGTACCTACGAGTAAAAGCCCTGTGCTCGATGAGATTTCCCATATCGGCACGAACTTCCATACAAATTTTTAGTTAACTCCTTATGGGGATGAATTTTCAAAACTCTTCCTTTAAAGCTCACTTTGGATAGAAATTAGACACAACAGCTGTGCGTAGTATGTCAACCCCGCCCCACGACATAACCATGAGGTTGTAGGAAGTAACCACGAGGTGGTTGGTCGTGGGTTCGAACCCAGGCAGGAGCTTTACTTTGTTTAAATAATTTAATCATTGCTGTTCTCAAAACCATTAAGGAAAACATCGTGAGGAAACCGACATATCCTAGAACCAAAACATCGAAGACATTTGACATCTACCTACCTGCACTGGGCCCGCATGGTGGATTATAGCCCACTCCCTCTCTAAGAGAGGACGCCTGTGTCCCAGCAGTGGGAACATTATAGGCTGATATTGTATGAATCTAAGATTTTCATTAAGTAGATGACCTTCCAAGATTATTATTTTTCATCAAATTATTAACTTATATAATACGTGTTCACTCATCATAGTTGTAGGGCTCTCCAACAAAGTTCAACACTTGCAGTGACGTCAGAAGTGCACTCCAACATAAATTAAGATGACGTTAGGTCGACACTTAAGATACTTAGTACCTAAGTTTAGGACTATGAAAACAGTACAGTCAACCACAATACGATGTACATAAGTAAAGGCGGACAAAGATTAATTTTACTATCTGTGTATAGTTACAAACCTTTTTTATAATATTAGTATAGATAGCATCGTACTGCTTCGTTCACGTTAGTTTTTTTTATTGACTTTTCCATGTTCTACAAAAACTAAAGCCAGTTTCTTAAAACAAACAATTTCACTTTAAGTAGTTAGTTTTTCTTTTCGCAAGCGTTGTTCGAGTAACTTACTTAAACACTAAATTAAAAGCAGCTCGCTTCCATAGATCGTATCGTGGTGCACTTTACTTTGCATTCACCGAGTATATATCAGAGCTCGCGGTCGCAATCCGCAGGGGACTAAAAATGACCATGAGCGTTGAAAAGCATTTTGTTACTCGAAATATACTACAAGAAACAGAATAAATGAAAGACCACTAACACAGCAATTAAAATGTATAAATGAAAGCATTGTTCTATGCATTTGCCGTAGATCGGTTAATAAAGAATATTTGGAGCCAGCCAATGGGAGCTCGTGGCTAAGTATAACAGCCGCATGGCTCGATGAATCAGGTTAAGGTGGAAGGGTGACCATGTTTAGGTACATACCGAGACACCTCCGTGCCTCGGAAAGCACGTTAAGCCGTTGGTCCCGGCTGTTATTCTTGGATCTTTGACAGTTGTTACGGGTCGTCAGAAGCCCGAAAGTCTGACCACCAGTCATTCTAAGGGGTATCGTATAACCCAATAACTGGGCTGTGGAGGTCACATAGGCAGTCGCTCTATGTAAAATGGAAAAATGTAAATGTCGCTGGTATTCAGCTGCATCCGGTTAGACTAGAAGCCGACGCCAACATATAGTTGGGAAAAGGCTAGGCAGATTCATTGGTAATTTTATTTTACTGTATGTAGATATTCAAAATCTTTTAGTCGCGTAATGTCTATGTTGTTGATTGTCTATAGTTGTTCCGGGTCTGGCTGTTTGTGTATGTGAGTTGGAATGTTTGTAAACGCACCCACGATACAGGAGAAATTCCTAGTGTGGGGCAACGTTTTTAAAAAAGAAAGAAGAAAGAATTACTGTCCACCAGTAGTTAAGTTACAAAAGGTCAGGCAGGTACTTCAAAATAACGTACTTGACCTGAAGATCTTCGCCAATTAGGTTAATGGGTTTTTGATTGCACTCACTAAGTTATTACACTATTGATTGTGTTTTAAATTGAGGGGTTTTAATTAGGCCAACAATTCCCATAGCACCTTTATGAGTGAAAAGAACTCTGATAAAAGTTGTTTATGCCATAATATATTATTTTATTTATGGTTCATAATATTTCATGCCTAATTACTGGCAACTCTCATTATTAGTATCTGTGCGACACGAAATCCCTTCCGCTTTCCCTCTCCCTTCCGCAACCCTTATAATGCCTGAGCGAGAGCGAGAAAGAAGATTCGAAATGCGCGAATATGGCCGCTATAAATCAAACAGACAGTTTCTCAACCGCTATCGACGCTTGCGGGTCATAAATAAACCCAAAGTCGAAAAGAACTCAAATTCACCGCGAAGGACGAAGATCATCATTAAACTGTGCAAGTGCGCGCTTTGTGTGGTGTGAAAAGTGCCGATCTATCGTACGTGACATCCTGGACGCGCCGCCGCCACGTGGCTAAGGAGCCAGTTTCATCGAGTCTCCACCATAGCTCGCCAGGCAGGTACCATTGTCATTTTCCCACATCACCAGCACAATCTGCGTCATCGAACCGCCCCTGATACAGTCCACTAAAGAAAATTTCGATTTTCGCCCCAAGGCTATAAGCCGCCGCATCATTTTTGGTCCTTCGAGCCGGATACCTATTTTTCTTTACCTTTCGATATCGGTATTATTCTATCCGTATATCATAATCCCGCAACTACATTTCATTTCAATCTTCGTTCCTTAAACTCTTATTAAACCGCTTTCATTTATTGCAATATCTACATTGTCATTGCGTACATTCGCAGGTATTTCGCATCCCGCATATTTTAATATAAGTAGGTAGATAGGAAAACTTATCGTACCTACCGCTCGCTCGCTTCGCCATCGTTCGGTACGATACTCGTAAGTACCTACCAATCACACCGCGCGCAGATCGTTGCAGTTCGCGATCTATTTTATCTATTATTATATAACCTAACCTACAAAAACATCGATAATGTCTAAGAAAGCAACTATTGATTCGGATGATCCGATAGAATCCGCCATTCAAATAGCATTGTCATGTCGTAACATGATTTTTGCCCGCATGCAGAGCATTTACGACATAATGGAAAACATGAAGTCCGGTAGGGAACCACTAGAAAAGTTCATGTGTGCGTGTGTTAATGTCGATGCGATGCGCACCGAGTTCCTCGAGGCATTTAATAAATATAATTCGCTTCTTCTAAAACAAAACCCTAAAAATAAGATTGATGAACAGTCGTGGATTAGTTTTGAGGAATTATATTGCCGAATTAAGTATAATCATTCGAATTACTCAAACGCAGCGGCCATATCGGCTCCTACTTCTAGTGGTAGTGGTGTCAATAAGCAAACAGTTCGCTTGCCGCCCATTGAAATTATGTCATTCGATGGCGACATTCGTAACTGGCCCCTGTTCTACGCTAATTTTAAAAGCACGGTACATGAAAATAATACATTGACTGATTCGGAGAAATTATATTATTTGATGGGGAAATTGACAGCTAAAGCTCAAACCGCATTCTCAGGAGTTATCCCTAATGGCGATAATTACCAATTAATTTTTAATTCACTCATAAACAAATACGAAGACAAACGTATGTTGGCTTCTAGTTACCTTAATCGGATGTTTGAACATAAATCTTTTAATACCGCATCTATTCAAAATTTCGAATCCTTTTCTGATAATTTTGTTTCCGCCGCAAACGCATTAAAAAACCTTAAAATAAATGATTTGTCAGATTTGATATTTTTCCATGTCGCTATAAAAAAGGTCGATTCTGAAACCGCTCGACTTTTCGAAATGAATTCAAAGGACGAAATTCCTAAATTCGACGATTTAGTACAGTTCATTAAAAATCAATCTCGCATTTTACAAAATACTAAAGCTTTAAACAGCTCGAGTTCCACTCAGTCTAATAACAATCCTATAAATAAAAAAACATCCAAAACTCCGCAACCGCAATCTTACACTATAATTGATAAATCCGCTAAATGTTTGTGTGATAGCTTTGTCCACGAACATTTATTTAAATGTCCTGCCTTTTCTAAAATGACACCAAGTGATCGTTTCAAAGCAGTGAAGCAAATCGATGCATGCACTAACTGTTTAAGTATTAAACACAAGGCCAAAGTCTGTCGGTCTGAATCTAGGTGTAAAGCTTGTAAAAATAAACATCACACGCTTTTACACTTTAATCGCGAATCGCACGCGACTGTATTGTCGAGCAGTGTTGATAATAGTACACAAGCGGGTTCAAACGCCACGGCTCACGCTAGTGATAGCACGGCTGCTACCGAGCAGCTGTCGTTGTCGCACTCACAGGCTACAAGCGAGCAACATGCTCACGCCGCCGCCCGCGCCGCCGCCCAAAGCGCCCCGCAATGTAACGCGTCCATTGCTGCGTCGATGCTTAACGACTCGAACTCCCGCGTATCAAAGCCGCAAGGTAACACAAATACTACTATTTTGCTGTCAACCGCTACTGTAATAGTTCGAGATGCATTTGATAAGGAACATTTTATTCGTTGTTTATTAGACAGTGGCTCACAAATTAATTTTATTACCGCAGAATGCTGCAAACGATTAGGTTTGACTAGACGTTCATCTGATACGCCTTCCGTTAAGGGTATCGGTGGTACGGAAAAATGCGTTAAGGGCTCCGTACAATTCACTTTCTTTTCCCGCTTTAATCCGAACGTTAATTTTAACATTAATTCGCTAGTCGTCGATGCAATCACCGACAATCTACCTACCGCCCCCGTAGATATCTCCGCTTTGCCTTACTTATACGGTTTACCGCTTGCCGACGAATCGTTCGGTACACCCGGTCGCATCGATGTGCTGATCGGGGCTTCACTGTTCCCGCATCTTCTGCTGCCCCGCGTAGTTAGCAGCAACTCCTCCGCGCCGCCCGCCATGCAGACGGTACTCGGTTACGTCATCATGGGCACTGTGCCCGCGTTGCCTGTACGTCGCAATAAGGCTTTACTGTCTTGTTGCTCTTATGTTTCGCACCCATCAGACAAAGACTCGTTAGAATCGGCGTTGAAAAAATTCTGGCAGGTCGATGAAGCGCCCGTCACTCTTTCGACAAGCAAATCACTCGACGAACTGGAGTGCGAGTACTTTTATCATTCGACCACGGAACGCGATGAGAATACGGGTAGATACTCTGTAGCCTTACCGTTTCGCAGCGATGTGTTCCAATTAGGAAACTCACTCGATATCGCGAAAAAACGTTTTTTCTGCCTAGAAAGGAAATTAGAATCCGCACCCGAATTACGTACTGCGTATGATGACGTTATCCGCGAATATATTTACAAAGGATATTTATCGCCTGCTCCTTCTGATAGTTCAGACAGCAATTGTCCTGACTATGTAATTCCGCATCACGCTGTTGTACGCTTAGATAAGACAACAACAAAATTACGCTCCGTTCTAGATGCTAGTGCTAAAACGAGTACTGGAATATCTCTCAACGATATTTTGCACAGTGGCCCAAATTTACAGGGCGACTTATTTACCATAATTTTGAATTTTCGCTTGTTCGCATTCGCACTCTCGGCTGATTGCCGACAAATGTTCTTACAGATTGAAGTAAGAGAAGGCGATCGTCGCTTTCAACGCATCTTATATCGTTTCAGTGCAAACGATCCTCTGGTTCTATATCAGTTTAACCGCGTCTGTTTTGGTCTCAAGTCAAGTCCCTACCATGCGATCCGCACAGTTCGACAGTTGGTTCAAGACGATGGTCATCACTTTCCGCGCGCCAGCGCTATCGTCATAGACTCGCTGTATATGGATGACGTAGTCTGCAGCGTAAGCTCTGAATCGCAAGCAGTCCAGGTTTCGCATGAACTGATTAAACTCTTTAAAGGAGGTCAGTTCGAGTTGGTCAAGTGGACCAGTAACTCTCAAAATGTACTAAACAGTATTCCGGCGTCGCATAGGTTGACCGAAAAACTAGAATTCGACAAGTCGGTAGAGCAAAAGGTCCTCGGCTTGCGCTGGTGTAGGTCAAATGATTGCTTTGAGTTTCTTATTTCCGCACCGCCAGATACGTGTACTAAACGTGCTATACTGTCGGCCGTCGCTAGGCTGTGGGACATTATGGGTCTTGTCGCGCCTGTAGTTCTCTATGCTAAACTACTCATCAAAGAATTGTGGTTACTGAAGCTCGATTGGGATGACACCCCCCCTCGTCACATTATAAATATTTGGCAAGCTTTTTGCTCTGCCCTGCCGCTTTTAAATGATTTTAAAATCCCGCGCTATTTAGGTATTGTTGAAAATTGTGTTCTTCGCCTAATTGGATTTTCTGATGCCAGCGAAGGCGCCTACGGCGCTGTCATCTATGCGCATATTACTCGCAATGACGACGTGGTCGTTCAGCTGGTTTGTGCCAAGTCGAAGGTATCGCCGGTTAAACCATTGACTATCGCTCGATTGGAGCTCTGCGGTGCCGAGCTCCTCGCTAAGCTTCTTCGCCGTGTTCACGACACTTATAATCCGCGTTATAATGTTACCGCTATTTACGCATTCACCGATTCGAAGGTGACTCTTTGCTGGATAAATTCTTCTCCGCATCGTTGGCACACGTTTGTGGCCAATCGTGTCGTTCGCATCGTAGACAACGTTCCCGCGGAGCATTTCTACCACGTAGCTGGTACTGAAAACCCGGCGGACTGTTTGTCACGTGGTTTAACACCTGACAAATTTATTGAGCACCCACTATGGTTGCACGGACCCGCTTGGGCTAAGCGCGACCCTTCCGAATGGCCCATACATAAGGTTAATGACTTGAATTCCGAACCCATTCCGGAAGAAAAAGTCCACGCGCATCCCATAGTCGCGGATTCCAGTTCGGACAATTCGCTTCTACTCATACTCGCTGAACGTATGTCGTCTTGGACCAAGCTGCGGCGTACTGTTGTTTTCATATACCGCTTCATGAAAAAACTCCCGCGTCGAACTGACGCCGTTACCGCTAGCGACCTCGAGTTCGCTGAAAATCTTTTGTTGCGTCAGGTTCAAAGAAAACACTTCTTAAAGGATTATTCCGAGTTAAAAAATAATAAAATTTGTTCACCCGCTCTTCTTAAACTAAAGCCATTTGTAGATGGCGATGATTTAATCCGCGTTGGGGGTCGATTAACTCATTCGGCTGAGGCCTATAGTACTAAACACCCTGTAGTGTTGCCCAGGCATGATCGCATAGTTGAAATTCTCGTAGACTACTATCATAAAAAATATTTACATGCAGGTCCAGAACTCACTATGTCGCTATTACGCCATAGGTATTGGATCTTGTCCGCTAGACGAATTATTCGTCATAGAATCCACAAGTGCAACGCGTGCCACAGGTGGAAACCGCGACCTCATGATCCGCCGATGATGGGCGATCTCCCTAAATCTAGAGTAAATGTTGCTACTAAAGCTTTCTCTCATACAGGGTGTGATTACGCTGGCCCTATACAGTACGTGCCCGTACGCACTCGAGGTGCGAAGAGTCGCAAGAGTTACTTATGTATCTTCACCTGTATGACCACTCGCGCTGTTCACATCGAATTAGCTACAGATCTTACAACGGTTTCGTTCATAGCCGCGTTGAAACGCTTTTTATCCCGCCGCGGACCGGTACAATGCTTATATTCGGATAACGCGACCAATTTTCGAGGAGCTAATTCGTTTTTACGCGAATTGTATACCTTCATAAATAAAGAATACCGCCCGCGCTTGGAAGAGGAGCTCGCTGAGCATCGCATTAATTGGCAATTTATTCCGCCTGCATCGCCGCACTTCGGTGGATGTTGGGAGTCCATGGTGAAGACCGTAAAGACTCACCTTTTCAAGACAATAGGTCAACAACTCCTCTCTTATGAAGAATTGGTTACAATTCTTTCTCAAATAGAGTGCCTGTTGAACTCTAGACCTCTTACTGTTCTTAGCGCTGATCCAGTAGAGCCTAAAGCTCTTACTCCTTCGCATTTTTTACATACTGTGCCCCTTAACTCATTACCTGCCGCGGAAGTAGGTTCATTGTCTGATAACCTGCTTCAAAGACACTCTCTTATGGATAAATTAGTCCAGTCGTACTGGAAAAGATGGCGAAGCGAGTATCTGCATAGTTTACAATCGCGCTTAAAATGGAATAAACCTGATGGAGACATGATCAAGGAAGGCACTGTAGTAGTGATTGTCAATGATAATGCGCCTCCTTTATCCTGGCCTCTAGGTGTTATTGATAAATTGCATACGTCTAAAGACGGTAGCACGCGAGTCGTTTCTGTACGCACTTCTAATGGGATTCTTGTGCGGCCTGTGGTCCGCTTATGCCCCATTCCTACTCAGTAATATCTTATTCTGTCCATTCCCTCTTTAGTTCGATTTAAGTGTAATTTCACTTCACTTTCTTTATTTCCTATTTTTATTATTATTGTATTATACTCTTTAAAGGTGACCCTTTAAGGCCGCGAGGATTGTTTATGCCATAATATATTATTTTATTTATGGTTCATAATATTTCATGCCTAATTACTGGCAACTCTCATTATTAGTATCTGTGCGACACGAAATCCCTTCCGCTTTCCCTCTCCCTTCCGCAACCCTTATAATGCCTGAGCGAGAGCGAGAAAGAAGATTCGAAATGCGCGAATATGGCCGCTATAAATCAAACAGACAGTTTCTCAACCGCTATCGACGCTTGCGGGTCATAAATAAACCCAAAGTCGAAAAGAACTCAAATTCACCGCGAAGGACGAAGATCATCATTAAACTGTGCAAGTGCGCGCTTTGTGTGGTGTGAAAAGTGCCGATCTATCGTACGTGACATCCTGGACGCGCCGCCGCCACGTGGCTAAGGAGCCAGTTTCATCGAGTCTCCACCATAGCTCGCCAGGCAGGTACCATTGTCATTTTCCCACATCACCAGCACAATCTGCATCATCGAACCGCCCCTGATACAGTCCACTAAAGAAAATTTCGATTTTCGCCCCAAGGCTATAAGCCGCCGCATCAAAAGTTTTAAGGATATTTTGTGTATTTTTTTTTATTGAATGGAACAGAGTACATTATGAGAACTTGTAATTTTTTTTTTTAATAAAAACGGTGGGTGCGTTTACAAACATTTAAACTCACATACACAAACAGCCAGACCCGGAACAACTACCTGTAGGCAATACAAATATTTGTTCCGTGCGGGAATCGAACCCGCGACACACAGCGCAGCAGTCGATCGCTCAGCCAGTGCGCTAACCGTGTCGTCAAATACCTACTAATTTAACAACAAATATAACTTTTGCAGCTGGACAAAAAGAGTTGGAGGAGTTGGGAGGCATTTGCCTAGCAGTTGGACACTAACGGCTAGTAAAAAAACAATATAATCCACAACGCTGTCCACAAGTTGACATAATAGTTTAGAAAAAACAAAGTGTAGGTGTGATGATTATTGTATAACAAAGATAAATAAATGGTATAGTCGCGCGCGCGGGGCGCGAGGTGGGGGAGAAGCGAACGGGCTACCAAGCCGAGCGGACGTGCAGCACGACTATTACGAAATAGCACTATAGTTGTTTTACTTGATATCGTATACTTACCCCCGTGACAAGTGGACGTCACAACTGGCGACGAGTCTACGGGTAAGTGGAATAAAAAAAAAAAAAAAAACAAAACAAAAACAAAAGTAGTAAAGGGTTCTAAAGAGTAAGTACCTAACCTATTTATCTAAGCGTTCCGTTTTTATGGATATTGTGTCACTTGCGCTGTGAACAATTTACTTATAGCGTTCGAGATGATAATAATAATATAAATGAATAAATTCTTAGCTACGATAATTGAGACAATAAGTTTTTACTTTCCAAGGTCATCATTTCGATGTGTACCTATTAAACTTACGCATTAAGTTAAAAACATTTACGTAGGTAGGTAACCTGCTAGAACGTAACTACATACAAATTGCAAGCTAAGTTCGCGATTTCTGTAGTACCTACTGTTAGTAGTATAATTATGTATATGGGAATGTACATTATCATTCTTTGCCACGGTTTACGCTAGTTACGATAAAGGATGGGTACTTACTTGCCTGGTTATATTATAAATGTTATGAAAAACTACTCCTACCCTCTTGTTTTTAGTAGTAAGCGATCAACGGCTGGTACTAAACAAATTACTTACTTGTCAAATGATTGTACAGCAGTGTTTTGACGACACGGTTGGCGCAGTGATAAAGCGATTGACTGCTGCGCTGCGTGTCGCGGGTTCGATTCCCGCACGGAACAAATATTTGTATGACCTACAAGTAGTTGTTCCGGGTCTGGCTGTTTGTGTATGTGAGTTTAAATGTTTGTAAACGCACCCACGATACAGGAGAAATGCCTAGTGTGGGGCAACGTTTTTAACAAAAAAAAAAAAATTAAACAATTGACATTGAGTAAACATAATCAATAACAGTATTAAGCCAAAATTAATATTTGGCTGGTAATATAGATAGTTTGCATTACTTTGATGGAGTAGTAAATTGACAGAGTCAATTGGTACAACAAAAAAAAAAAAAAAAATTGTGCTTATAGCAAGTAGTAAACTGGCAATGCAGTTGGTACTATCAAGTAGTAAACCGAAATCATCGGTTGGTACTAACAATATACCATTACATTTTAGTTGTGCACAGAGTAGTAAACTGACAACGTCGGTTGGTACTAACAATATATTATTACATTTTAGTTGTGCACAGAGTAGTAAACTGACAACGTCGGTTGGTACTAACAATATACTATTACATATTAGTTGTGCACAGAGTAGTAAACTGACAACGTCGGTTGGTACTAACAAAATACTATTGTCGCAGGTTGCCCAAAATGTCCCAAATACCGCCTCTTGAAACATTTGATTGCGAAGGCGAGCCTGCGTCTGTGGGTTTGCGTTGGGAAAAGTGGAAGCGTGGGTTAGAAATTTTTCTAACAGCTACGGATGTGAGTGATCCAAAAAAGCGGAAGGCTAACCTACTTCACATAGGCGGGTTGACGTTACAAGAAATATACCATAATTTACCAGACGATCAGGAAACAGAGCACGATGGTGATGAATACAAAATTGCCATAAAAAAACTCGATGACTACTTCTCACCAAAACAATGTAAAATTTATGAGCGACATTTATTTAGATTATTAAAACAGGAACCGGGTGAAAAATTTGAGAAATTTTTAGTGCGGTTGCGTAACCAGAGCAGTAAATGCAAATTCTCCAATCAAGAAGATAATATTATTGATCAAATCGTAGAAAAATGTAGCTCGAAAGATTTGAGGAAAAAAATACTTACATTAGGCGATGATGCTACCCTCGATAAAATTATAACACAGGCGAATGCTATTGAGGCAGTTGAAAGACAACTCAGTGATTACGGTCTAGTAACACAGACATCTGGCATAAATAAAATTGATGTGAAAAAGAACGGTTCTGAGAATTTAGGATGCTCACGCTGTGGTAGTATGCATCATACTGGAGATAGTAATGTTTGTCCAGCAAAGAATAAACAATGCTTAAAATGTGGATTTGTAGGCCATTTCAAGACCAAATGTCGGACTCGGGCAAGCAAAAGGCTCAGGTCTGGTCTAACACCTACAAATAGACACCCACATAAAAAAATGAGGACATCCAACAATGAACAAAATAAACATGGAAATAATCAGAATGTGACATCTCATGCTAAAACCGATGTCAATTATATATTTCACATTGATGACGACGCTACGATGAGCTGTAATGTTGGAGGTGTACAGATAGACATGATAATTGATTCGGGCAGTAAATGTAATATTTTAAGCGACAAGACTTGGAATCATTTAAAAGAATGCAAGGTCGAAGTTAGAAATCAAATTCCTAAACCCGACAAGACATTTATCGCGTATGGCAGCGATAAACCTTTGACAATTATCGGATCATTTGATACTGACATCCAAGTGGGAGACCAAGTAAAATCGGGTACTTTTTATGTCGTAAAAGATGGCACACGAGATTTGTTAGGAAAAGATACTGCTATATCTCTCAATGTGCTCAAACTAGGGTTAGAAGTCAATCAGGTGAGTGAAAATAGTTTTCCTAAAATAAAAAATATACAACTCAACATCTCTATTGACAAAATGGTAAAACCAGTAGCTCAACCTTGTCGGCGAGTACCTATCCCGTTAGAAGAAAAAATTAATAAAAAGATTGATGAACTTGTTAAATTAGATATTATTGAAGCAGTAGAAAATCCATCTGGGTGGGTCTCGCCAATAGTGCCAGTGCTTAAGCCAGATGGTGACGTTAGGGTATGTGTAGACATGCGATGTGCCAATAAGGCTATCGTGAGAGAAAATCACCCTTTACCTACTATGGATCAGCTACTTCCAAAATTTAAAAAAGCTAAGGTATTTTCTAAGCTTGATATTAAAGACGCGTTTCACCAAGTCGAAATTAGCGAAGATTCTAGAGGAATCACGACATTCATAACGGGAAAAGGTCTATATCGTTATAAAAGATTGATGTTTGGCATCTCATGTGCTCCGGAACATTTCCAAAAAATCCTTGAAAGGATCCTTTTGCCATGTGAAGGTGCAGTAAATTTCATTGATGATATTGTCGTGTATGGGGAAAACAATTCCGAACACAACGCTAGGCTAAATAAAGTCCTAGCTGTATTCAAGGAAAACAACATCCTTTTAAACCAAAACAAATGCGTTTTTAATGTCAAGAGTATAAAATTTCTCGGTCATGAATTGTCCACTGATGGTGTTAAGCCTTTGGCTAGTTATGTAAAGGTTGTAGGAAACTTTAGAGAACCGACTTCAATCGAAGAAGTGCAAAGTTTCTTAGGTCTCATAAATTATGTAAACAAGTGGATTCCTAATATGGCCACTAAATCAGAACCCCTTAGGAGATTATTAACTCTCAAATTGGGAAAAAAAGCGGCAATCGGCTCATATTGGGGTCCTGAACAAAGCAAATCGTTTAAAGAGCTCAAAGAATCTTTGAGTAATATTCATACGCTCGGATATTATGACCCAAAGGATAAAACGACTGTAATGGCAGATGCTAGCCCTGTAGGCCTAGGTGCAGTGCTCATTCAGTCTGACAATAACGGACCTCGGGTGATTGCTTACGGCAACAAAAGTCTGACCGATGTGGAAAAACGATATTGTCAGACGGAAAAAGAAGCACTTGCACTGGTCTGGGCAGTTGAACATTTTAAGATATATCTATTCGGCAAAGAATCATTTGATTTGGTGACTGACCACAAACCGTTGGAGGTTATATTTGGCAGGCGCTCAAATCCTTGTGCCCGAATTGAGCGTTGGGTACTACGACTTCAATCATATAATTTCAGGGTGTTGTATAAGCCAGGTAAAACAAATATCGCGGACTGTTTATCCCGATTATGCGCCACAGATAACCCCCAACCGTTTGAAGATGAACATCACGTTAATCAAATCGTTCAACATGCGAGACCTTGTGCCATAGGGATGAACATTATAACAGAAGCTTCCCTTCAGGATAACGAGATCCAACTCGTTAGAGAAGCTCTATCATCAAATAACTGGGATCCATTGATAAATATTTATAGGATATTTCAAACCGAGCTTTGGACGCACGACGGCCTTTTGTTGAGAGGAAGTAAGATTGTTATACCCCTTAAATTGCGTCCCCAAGTATTGGAGGCAGCCCACGAAGGACATCCTGGCATTGGCGCTATGAAAGCACGCTTACGGACCAAAGTGTGGTGGCCCAAAATAGATAGTGACGCTGAGAAAATGGTAAAAGGCTGCAAGGGTTGCACCTTAGTTTCTGCACCGAATCCTCCAATGCCAATGAAACGTCGTGAGCTGCCATCAAAGCCTTGGGTTGATGTTGCAATCGACTTTCTGGGTCCTTTGCCTAGCGGACATCACCTTTTTGTCATAGTAGACTACTATAGTAGATACAAAGAAATAAAATCAATGAAGTCCATTACATCTATTGAGACAATTAAAATTTTAAAAGAAATATTCTCTAGGTTAGGAACGCCCCTCACCATCACCGCAGACAACGGCAGACAGTTTGTTAGTGAGGATTTCAAATCCTTTTGTAGGAACTTAGGAATACACATTTTTTATACTACACCCTACTCCCCTCAACAAAACGGCGAAGTCGAACGACAAAATCGGGACATTCTTAAACGTCTCAGAATTAGCCAAAGCGAAAAGTCAAATTGGTATGATGACTTGTTATTATATCTCACAATGTACAATAGCACTCCTCACTCAACCACCGGAAAAACTCCGTCTGAGTTATTTTTCGGTAGACAGTTTAGGGACAAAATACCTTCATTTACAGATTTAGAATCGCCGCCAATTTCCGAAATCAATGACAAAGACAAAATAATGAAAGAAAAAGGAAAGGAATATGGGGATAAGAAAAGAAAAGCAGGAGATGTAGATATAGGAATTGGAGAAAAGGTGTATGTCAAGAATATGGTAAAAGAAAACAAACTTTCGACAAACTTTAATCCAACGGCACACACTGTTATTAACTGTAATGGGCCGGAATATAATATAAGGAACGACGAGACAGGACAAGAATTGAGGAGAAACATCATTCATTTAAAAAGAATTGAAGGCCAATGGAAAGTATGTGAACACAATAAAATTGATTCGGACAACATCAGTGATAGTAGTGTCGATAGTGAATTATAAATGCTAACTACTCAAATTGAACTAAATCATGGAAAAAATATATATATATATATTTGATTTTTGTATACTATTGCAGGTTTCTTTTAAAATACTATTTTGTAGTTGTACCCACTGAATTTGTTAAAAAGGGAAAGGTGTGATGATTATTGTATAACAAAGATAAATAAATGGTATAGTCGCGCGCGCGGGGCGCGAGGTGGGGGAGAAGCGAACGGGCTACCAAGCCGAGCGGACGTGCAGCACGACTATTACGAAATAGCACTATAGTTGTTTTACTTGATATCGTATACTTACCCCCGTGACAAGTGGACGTCACAGTAGGTAATCGCTATGTGAGTGTCAGTAGCAATACTTGCAGTAATTAGTTGTATAATGAGCATGAATTAAGTTAAAATTTAGATAAAGATTACCTATGTACAGACGCCAGCACATCAAGCTACTACAATCTGTCAAATTTCTCTAATAGATTTTCAGCTTTATCGCTAAAGTATTAAAGTTCAAGGTTGATTGGGAAAATTTGACAGTTTCGGGTAGCTTGACCTGCTGGCGTCTGTACATAACACAAAATATTATGACCTTAGTAAGTTTGATGATTTTCAGAAAGGGTTCACACAACATGGGTTTTATTTATATTGTGTAAGATTGAATCATGAGACATATGTATGTAGGGCAATATTTGGAATAGCCGTTCGAAGAATGAGACACAGATTTGAGTGAACCTATCCCCACGATTGGCAAGCATTATTCAAACAACTTAGGGCGGGTTGTTTCACGTCCACTTGACGCACGCATATACGTCAAAAAAATGGCGCTAACTATCGTCAAACCAAAAAATCGTTGGTTAAAAATTACAATTACAAAATGATGGCCTTGCCGTACGTCAAATAATACCGAGTACGTAATCGTTATTATTTGACGTACGTATATTACGTTAACCAACTGTTTGAAACAACCCTGAACTCAAGCAAGTTATGGTAGGTATATTCAATAAAGTTCAATACAAACCTCACTCGATTCTAAATCAAACGCGAAATCTCGTTCACCTGTCACATCGGCATGAAACAGTCAGCTAATATTTGCCAATCAGCAAGGCGGTATCAAACCTGCAGGGTAATTGCGTCCCACACCATCAGTAGTCATGGTTTTCATTTTGACTGTTCAACGACATTCATTGCGTAGTTTACGTTGTAGAGTAGACAAATTTTTCGAACATATAAGGCAATGCATTAGCAATGTCCATCAAAATGATTCAGATTGTGACTGAAAGTGTGTCACGCAATTAAGGCGCTGACTGCCCAGTTCATTTCAGATGTACACTGCGGTATCGTTACTCCTGGAGACTACTTGTCTTGAGGTAAAAATATTTGTGTAGGCTTTAAAAAAATTAGGAAATTCTCATCGCCTACGTACGACAATATTTAAAAACGTGATTAATAACAAAGACCGAATATTATATTCGAAAAGAAGTTTGAATAAAGTTTGTGTGCGTACAATACTGTTAAAAAAAACTCGCAGATTTGACAGAATGAAAGCATTGAAGTCATTCGAGTCGCCATGATAGAATTCCTCGTTTTGAAAATCATTTTTCCGTGCATTAGTCCTGCAAAAACTCGAAAATGGCTCGACCGATAGTGGTGAAACTTTGGTAAGTGGTTGTGCGCGCGCCAGAGAAGGTTCCTAACATTAAAAATACATTGCAATATTAAATTATCAACAATATCAGTTATAAAAAGATCATTAAAAAGACAATTATTTTTAAAAGAGTAACCGTGGAGTTTCTTTCCGGCTCTTTCTCATAGAAAACGACCAATTAGCACCGTGCACCTAGCTTCTGACGTTTCATAAGTACCACCCATGTTGGTTTATGTGAAATATATTTTGTTTTTTAATATCAGTTTTAGAACTATTCATATTTTGTGGTATGTACCTACTCGTAAATAAACCACAAGGAACGTTATTTATTTATTTAATACTAGCAGTGGCCCACGGTTTCACCCGCATAAGTTTCGATCCCGTGGAAACATCGGGATAAAAAGTATGTCATGTGTTAATCATAATTATTAACTATCTGTGTGTATGTGTGTTTGTATGTGTGCACGTGAACTTTCACGTTTATAACATTAGTAGGACTTTAAGCACACAAATTTACAGACGCGGACTTAATGCCATAGGCACAACAACAACATTGCTAATTGGTTTCTCAAAAATTGTCAACTAGCCTAAGTATTTCAAAGCCACTAGCCTAGATATTATCTAGTTACAGGACGTTACGGTGTCAACTGTCTAATGACTACCCACTTAGCTCAGAATCCAGATTAGATCCTAATCAACGTTAACACAAAGCTAATCGCTGTGATGCGTGGGCAGTATCATGTTACGTCAGTCCAGCCTGTTTCCTGCAGAATTACGTCCGTGACGTCGTGTGCGTGTTCAAAATACCTATTAAGGCAGTTAATAATAGAGTGACGGACATAATTCGCTGAACAGCAAAGTATAGAGGAGCAACTGTGCATTGCAACATCCCGATTTCTGCCTGAAGCGAACTGTTCACTTTTGACTTATGTAATGGGGCAGTTTGTCCAGTGGTATTGCAGGTACTTGAAACATGAAAAAATGTTTTTTTTGCGGTGGGCGGTCTTATCGCTAAGAGCGATCTTTTAAAGACAACACAGATATCTTTAAATCTATTATAGTGTGATCCCTTATAATTACATATTAAAGCAATAACTACGAATAACTCGTCTAAACCTAAACGCATTGGTATAATCGGGCACGGCAAAGTTTGTACCTAATTAGATTTCAGAACTACACCGGTAGAGTTCTAGGCGATTTACATGTCTGCTCCCGGGAATTTGAATTTAGAGCTGCGCTAGTTGGAACGGTTTTTCTATCTACCTTAAAATGGCGACGGCGACACGACGCCGAATTTCAAATTACATGCTTTCTGTGCCTTCTAGATTTTTGATGCTCACGTAGTAAAAGATTGGTCTTTACTTATGGGTGAATCGTGAACTGGCTACTTTCATTCTTTCCAAACTAAATTGATTTAATAAACGATATGTGATGGTTGCGTGGGGCTTGTGGCTAAGAAATAACAGCCACACGGTTCGATCGATCGGGTTAAGCTATGCTTGCCGCGGTTGGTCCGTGGATGGGTGACCATCTTTACATACCGAGACCCCTCCGAGTCTCGGAAAACACATTAATCCGTTGGTCCCGGCTGTCACTCGTGGATCTTTGACATTCGTTTCGAGGCGTCAGAAGCCCGAAAGTCTGACAACCAGTCTTACAAATGGGTTATGATGGGTTATGTCAGATAGGCAGTAACTCCATGTAAAATACTGGTATTTAGCTGCATCCGGTTAGACTGGAAGCTGACCCCAACATAGTTGGGAAAAGGCTAGGCAGATGATGAAACGATATGTAATGGTACACTCACTTTTTCTTGTTACCCGTTGCTTACTGGTTTATTTACGAGTACCTACCGTTCTTCATAAGTTCTTGTATCAAGTATTAAAGTTGTCAAAAAATAAAAGGGCCGTTTTGACATTTGAGAATGCGTTCTTGACACCTGTCAGTTTCATACAAATAAATACGTGTTTTTAAAAGAAATACAAGCGAATTTGATCTTTATTAACTACTAGAACTGTCAATGTCAAAACGGGCCTTTTATTTTTGGACAACTTTATATTAAGACTTTTACTTGTACTTCTTATGACAAGTGAATTGCATTATTTTAGAGGAATAAATGTCTTAAACCGTAAATTGTTCACCCACGCAATCAATAAACATAGGAAAAGGATCGACCTCGTCGCCATATTGTAACGTTGTCAAATAACAACTGTCAATCTAACTTCAAATGAATCGCGTAAAGAAATATTTGTATAGAATTTGCTGACTCATCAATGACAATTTAGTAGTTCGATGTGAAGGACATCGTAAGTTCAGTAACAATTCATTAATAATTGACTTTTCACGAAAATAACACGAAAGAGGTGGCATGTCAAAATATTCACGCTAAGTAATTAATTTTAATGGCTTCATTAGAAATTAATTAATTAAAGCAATGAAATGAAGATGGTTTGAATATTAAAACATTGAACTTTCGGTAATACGACACCGACACTAATCTAAATAGCGTTCGGATTGATCTTCAATATCATTATACAAAAACAAATTACTTTGTAGTACTTACAAATTATTATCTATTAATGGATCGATTACCTTGGTGACTTTGATCTGATTGAAATATTGATTGTATACTAGGAAACAACGACCAGAACCTTTCCACTCAAATATGTTTTCCTCAAAAGACCATTTCAGACATCAATCTACATGGTCTTCACATGATCTATGACCAAGATTGTCTGGACTTTAAAAGAGACTGTGACGTCTGAGTTTGTTTCAACCTTTCTTCTCAGAGTAGTTAGGTAGGGAACGCTCACCTCGCCTAAATAATATGACGTGTAAAAGTGATTCCGAGGTCCTACTATTTACAGAATAAACAATTCAATTTCGACGATTACAACAATAACAAGTATTTGACTCATTATTGTCAGATAGGTTTGTTGCATAAATAATGGTATTGAAATACAACATTTACCTAAGATCTTCATAAAGGTCTAGTCTGGTAAAGCAGCCTTGAAAGGAAACCATAAAAAATGATAATGTATAGAACTTGTAAATGATAAATGATTTTATTTCTGTAAGTAGATTGGTACAAACACTCTTATCCTTTAAGTACCGACGTGCGGTCTGACAGGCCTCGACAGCCACTTGACATGCTTCTTTACCCCTTTCCCTGCTGAATTCCGATCCCTGCTTTTAAGTAGCTGCAAGGACAGTGCCCACGTTGACATCGAAACGGAAAGACGTGACGTCGCGCGCACATTTGGTGAGTAATTACGATTTGAAATTCCGACGCGGCCTCTCAGGCCTCACGTCGGTACTTACGTAAGTTTTTTGTTTTATTCCTTTGTTACACTAAACTATTATTTTTACAGATATTGTAAACTATGGATAGACCAGGACCTTCAGGTAGTAAAAGAAATAGTTCTGTGATAGATATACAGCATTCAAAGAGAACTCGGATAGAAATAAATGAATCTAATCCGAATTATATGCAAGTGATTGAGGGCTGGATCGCGGATGAAGACACCAGCGGATCTGAGGTTTTTTGTGGCCGAAGATTTTTGTCCGGAGCACAGTGAGCATGATACGGATACGAGCACTGATATTTCTGATACCGAAGAAGCTCCATATACACTTGCAGTCGCCGATCAAGACGCTGGCCTATGACAATTTTTTACCGGATTTTGGATTTTAGCTCCGTCAATTCTCATCTTCTATATGATGTACATGTAGGAAGACAAACTGATAGAGGAGCCTTCATAAAAAAAATAGCTCGATAGTTGGTATTAGAGCACATGAAGCGAAGATTTTGTAACCTAATATTGCCTCGTGAACTTAGGATGAGTTTGACAAGAGTCTTGGTTCTGATAAGCTAGAGCATCTGAAGATCAAGCCGAAGAAGTCAAGACACGCAAGACCTTCCTCTCTTGTCAACCTAAACTCAAAAGAAAATCGACGGATAGGTGCTATTCGTGGAAAAAACACATTTGTTTACAATGCGCGAAACAAGTGTGCCCTGACTGTGCTTAGAATTTAAGGTGTAGTTCGACTGTGGACATTTTTTTTTGCAGAGGTTTAATGTTCCTTCTATAGTTTTTTTCTTCAAGTTATATTAGTCTTAAGTACGAAATACCGTTTTTTGTTATTCTCAGAGGATTATTCTTTGTGTTATAATTTTTTATATCTAATAGTCGGATTTTCCCCCAAAATTCAAGCCAAATATTATTTTAGTCTTAAATTAAAAAATATAATAAAGTTTGTTTTCTTTCTATGCTTATTTTTTCTTAAAACCCTTTATTTCCATTATATCGCAGAGACAAATATTTAAATCAACACTTTCTTAAAAAAACACAACATAATATAAGCGGCTTCTTAGGCCTCACGTCGGTACTAACGTTACAAAAAATGCACGTCGGTGCTTAAAGGTTAAACGTCAATTTAAAATAAAACTAGATGAGGTCGGCGTTTCCTATCCGACTACTCTGACAAGAAAGGCAAGAAACTCATAGTATCTTTTAAAGTCCAGACATAATCTTGGTCAGATCATGTGAGGGCCACATGGCCCTACCATGATCATCATGATGAGGCAAAGACCATTTCAGACGCTAATCTATATAGATCTTATGTATCTCTCTAGTATGTTGGTCTTATAGTAAGAAGTCACTCACCAGAAAACAAGATTACCTATTGTCAAAAAATGCGATAGTGCACCTGACCAGCTATTAAAAAAAAAGTAAAAGCACAATGAAAATTAGTCTATTGCAGGGATGGGGAAACTACGGCCCGCGGGCCATCTCCGGCCCACGAAGGCTTGAAATCCGGCCCGCGACAATCAAACAAAAATCAAGAGAATATTTCGTATTGTTAGTAATTTCATTCTCATTGGCAATGGCCAGCTTGCATAGAACAGTTCACATGTCACATGTCCCCACAAAAACCAGCGCTCCTCAACCTTCTACTTCGCAGCTAACTTAAAAGTTTAATTTAATTACAATTTCCAATTTCTTTTTTATTCCAATAGTTATTTTGTAATATTGCACAATAAATTAGTGTTTCAAAAATACATCAATATTTTTATTTCAGTAATTAACATAGCCAAAAATGAAACAACTTGGCCCGCCATATATTTCGTTAGTATTATATTGGCACGCGAAGGAAAAAGTTTACCCATCCCTGGTCTATTGCCTCAGGAAACCTTTCTCACGTTTTTATTCCATGTCCAAAAAAAAAAAGAAAATAATTATGCTAAAGCTGCCCACATTCTAAAGTGTAGAATACCTCGAACACGTCATCAATATACGTCGGCTTAATGTTTTTAGCCCACAAAAGGGGTTTCGTTACGTATCGGGATATCCATAAAAAGCGTTGTTCGTTTTGAACGAATTTTTTAACCGACTAGGTAATCCTCTTCACCGTTCCTTTTTTGGCCAGACGGGTTTTTGAGTGCCTATTTTCATTCAGATTTCATATAACTACCTAACACTGTTTTGATTTCTATTGGAAAACTATGAGCCGACCCTCAGACCTCTTTTTTATTCGTTGGCACTTTGGCAGTCGTAAAAGGCTTAGGCCCGACTACCCCCATAATAAACAAAAGTATATTGTATTGTGTTGAAGCTATGTGGAGAGATTTCAAAATAACGCAAGATTATTGGTTTCTTAAGACATCCCCTTCTCTCCATTACGGTGGAAATCGGGGATAAAGTCAAAAACATTATGCCTCGCAGTTAGAAAGTAAAATACTCTCACGTATAAAAAAATTGCGCGCACGATAAAAGTGAAACAAAAAAAATAAGAGATTTGGTTTGTGGATTAAATTTTTCTTCTCTCTCATGTAACGAAATGTGCCTAAACGTGACGCGTTCTTGATTTCAATCTCACATCTCGTCCAATTATTGAATCACCGTCTAAGAAATACACTTCAATAAAAAAACAGTGTACCTTCATAAACCAATCTAATTTCTACCCATGACATGAATATACTTAAAGCCTGATGTACTATGCTGCTACTGTCATACGCATTGCGGTCATAAAAGTCCCTAATTAAATAAATAATAAACAATCTTAGACGATGCCTTGAAACTTGCATCGATTAAATGGGGCTTTATAGACCAAATACGAGTATCTGCCTAACCTTTTTTTCAATTTTATTATGTTGGGGTCGGGTTCCAGTCTAACCGGATGAAGCTGAACACCAGTATCCTAGATGGAGCGATTGCCTATCTGACTTCCACAACCCAGTTACTGTGTAACACGATACCCAGATAGGACTGGTTGTCAGACTTACCAAGACAAAGCTGTATAGAGCAATATATACCTTTGAAAATCCTGAAATATTCGTTGAAATCAAAGGAAACGTGCGCTAGATCCCTGGAGGCTCATTGCTTTAACCGAGAATTTAGGCTACCACGTCGATTCGGGTCAATCCTAGGCTTGGAGTATGCCAACAAATTAGATGACTGAGTGAATGTCTGTAGTCATAATGACGTAATTAATGGAGGGTAGGTTCGTCTTATGAGGGTCACCTTAGGTTACCTACGTGTGTACTTACCAACAAATTGCTGGGTACAGTTCTTGTTAAAAAGAAGTTGGTGCCTCCTTGCTCTAGTTTCAAACTAGGAAATTTCGAAACGGCAATTCGCTTAGGTACTATAAAAATGTTCAACAAAAGGGTTTCGAAAATAATATTAGGATATCAATTTCAGCAATATTGTTATTAGTGCAAGCAAAATATTCGTGTAACTAATATAATATGTACTACTACCTATAGTTTTATGGTTTGGAAAAACATGAAGATTTCTGTATAATCATCATTGACGCGCAACCTGTAACCATTAATTCAGCACATGATTTTAAACCCCTTAGCGTAAATTTTTTTTGAGGGTTAACAAAAAACAATCTGCTGTTTTAGAGCAAAATGTATAGAACAGCTAGATTTTTGGAACGAAGTTCCTTATCGCGCGTTGCGAAAAGGGGGCTGCAAAAGACGGAAAAAATTAAGACCAAAAGTTGTGACGACAATTTTGCTATAATTGTAAGCCGTGCGCATGTTTCTCTGTCGGTCTCTCTCTCTCTTATAGAAAGCAAGCCAGTTTTTTTTTGTCTGTGTTTTTTTATTTGTGAATAATAAAAAAAATATTATTATAACTTTACAATTCCTTCACAAATTAATCGAAAGGAACTTCGTTCCATCCGGGTGTCCCTTGACACCTCTCAAGTTTTTTTTTTTAATAACCGATGAAATCTATCGACGTGAGGGTGTTTAGAATCATGTGTTGAATCCATGGTAACAAGTTGCGCGTCGATGTCCCTACCACCCTGTAATAGGTATACACATAAACATAATACATTCTCTAAATGATGTTAATAACCGCATCCAACTTCGTTGTGGAGTTTGGAAGAACAACGCGTGAAACATAAAACTCTCTTTTCTCCGCGACTTTGTTCGCGTGAAATTTCTGCGTCGCATCGCATCGCCTGCCCGTGCTATCACTTCATTTTCACTTAGCTATTTTTCTGAATTTTTTTTCTTTTTGTTGGGCTCCTGAGGGTTATAGCGTGATGTTAAATAGAATAAAGCCTTCCTCTAAAATTGGCCTATCAAATGCAAAAAGAATTTTTCAAATCCAACCGGTAGTTCCAGAGATTAGCGCGTTCAAACAAACAAACTACAAACTCTTCAGCTTTTTTATTAGTATAGATATAAATAGTTATAAAAGGTTATGTTCATACGCTCTAAACTGTTAAATCCAAGTTTTAATCCATCAAAAATGTATGCATATTGAAAAATGCGATGGCGCTACTCAAACTATTAAAATATTGGATACAAATATTCATCAATCAGATTACATAAATAAACTGATCGCCTAAAGCGAATAGCTCAATCAATTGACTCAGAATGATCCGAAACGGGATACCTAGTATTTTTTATTCATGTAAAGTGAAAAGTTTTAAAATAATTAACAAAAATATTACCAAGGGGAGAAAACAGCAGTCTTACTAAGGGGTATCATGTTACCCTGTAAGATAGGCAGTTGCTCCATGTAAAATAGTATTCAGCTGTATCCGGTTAGACTGGAAGCCGACGCCAACGTATGTAGTTGGGAAAAGGCTAGGAAGATTGTTGTTTTGTTGTGTTTGTTTGTAAATATAATCGTGTGTCCACCAGGAAAAAACACTACCTTAGGGGTATTCCTGGTAGTAACATTACAGTACATTTACAGTCTCGTGTTTTGTGTCAATGACTGCCTCATTGGTCAAGTAGTCGCAACCACTACTGCTGAGTATCCTGGTTCTATTTCCAGGTCAGGCTAAATTATGAAACCTAAAAATAATATGTCTACTGTACAAGTAACTCCCGTTAATTTGCCCAGCCGTGAGACAGAATGTAGGCCGACAAAAAAAACTATCGTTTACCTGTAAAAACAAACATTTAGGTCTCAACGCTTTTAAGTTTCTCAAGTCTCAACGACTGTTTTTCTTACGATGGTGACCCTAATAGTAAATCTTATTATTTATTCAATGTACTGAGCCATACCATCACCATATCTATTACACATTGGTACTTATTTATCAAGTAACATAATTAAAGATGAAAAAAAAAATGAATGATGAATTAAAATGAAATGTACGTAAATAGGAACGTATAGCTAAATAATTCATAAATTAAAATCCAGGGTGGCAGGGACGCCGCCAGGGCTACGGGTTGTTCGAAAGAGATACCGTGGCCCTTGGTACAGGCAACTGAAGGAACACGGGTGGGTTTTAATCAGTAAAAGTCTGACACTCCCTTCCGCTCCGCCCAGAGAGGGAGGGGTCATTTGATGATGTCCCACCTAAAAAAAAAAAAAAAGTGTGGCAGGGACATCGAAGCGCAACCTGTTACCATGGATTCCGTACATGATCCTGAACGCAAAATTTCAACGCAGGGGGCGTTGAAATTTTTCGTCGGTTATTAAGAAAAAAATACTTTTCCATACATTTTGATTGACCGCGTAGGTACACTTGCTGGTGGCACTTTTCTATGAAAAAACTGTTTTTTTTTTTTTGTAACTGACTTTAAATTTCTTCTCTACCGGGTCTACAATCATGACTGTGCTGAATTCATGGTTTCAGTGCGCGTCGATGTCCCTGCCATCATGTAATTTATTTTACGAATTAAAAAATAGTCACATAATATTCTTTTATTATTTTAATTTCAGATACGAGCAAATGTTATGGCATGTTTAGTAACACAAGCGTGGTTCATGTCGTTCATCCAGCTGGCCGGTTTTACGGCCGTAGCGAATTTTCTCGGAACACATACCGTAGTGTATTGTTACGCAGCAATCAACCCGTGCGGGGCTCTTGTCAGCCTGGTATTCCTGCCCGAGACAAAGGGGAAAACTCTGAACAAATCGAAATGGACCTACTAGAAAAATAATGTATTTTCTAATAAATCGCTTGACTTCCTTGGTTAAGTTTGCGTGTGTGGTTGTTAGCGAAATACTTAAATGTACATACACATTTCTCGAAATTTCTAATTGGGTTTGAGTTCCAGATGATACTACCCATGAGTAATTGTATGTTTCAAGTTCATAATAATTTAATGATATGTACAGAAAATAAATTATCTCAATTAAAAGAAACAAATAAATCTCAACGTAGGTACCTATTACAAAACGTGGGTTTAATGGTGTATTCTCTTGTTATTATAATAAGTATGGCGTGGGTTTGAACGAACTATCACAGGTACCTATTATAAAATTATTGAATATTTTGAAAGAAAGAAAATACATTTATTTGCGGCAAACATGACGCATAAAAAGAACACAAACACCAAAAAAAAGTTGGGGGAAAATATGCGTCACATCCACGGCCATCGCTCAGCATAAGTAATGCTAAGACCCTATACGAGACAGAGCCCCAGCGCTGGTTTTCAGCGACAGCCGGCGTTAACGTGATGACGTCAACCAGAGCAGCATACGATTAGACATAAATAAAAACAACAATCAAAATATGAAATAAAATAAACCAGTGCAGCACCTTCTTTCTTTCTTCTTGCCCACGGCTTTGCCCGTCTAGACGTTGCAAAGTATCCCACGGGAAAGTTATACTGGGATAAAAAGACGGTATCCTATGTCCTACCAAATCCATTCAGCCGTTAAAACGTGATGTAGTGGTAACAGCCTGACAAAGATCCCTGCGTTCCTTTTCACACTGACTTATCATCATCTGCCTAGCCTTTACCCAACTATGTTGGGGTCAGATTCCAGTCTCACTAGATGCAGCTGAATACCAATATTTTACATGAAGCGACTGCCTATCTGGGTAATACGATACCCCTTGGTAAGACTGGTTGTCAGACTTTCGGGCTTCTGACGACCAGTAACGACTGCCAAAGATCCACGAATAACAGCCGGGACCAACGCCTTAACGTGCTTTCCGAGGCACAATGGGTCTTGATTATGTAAAGATGGTCACCTATCTACGGACCAATCGCGGCAAGCATAGCTTACACAAAACACTGACTTATAAATGGTAATTATACAAAATATAAGACATAGTTAACTAAAGCACGACATACACACACATTATGAACGAAACTATTATCTCTGTCGAGCAGAGAACGTACAAATTATCTCGCAAAAGCGAATATCATTTTCCAGTACACAGAGTTGATTTTTGGCAACTTGTTTCGAATCGTACATATATTTAAGGTGACCTAAAATTTGAGCCGCAACCGCTTATAAACTTGTATTACGCAACTAGTTTCAAAAAGCTCGTTTAGGAAGCTCGTTAAAAAGTCAAACATTTTCATAACGATTCTGTATGTTTGAGCTTGCGGGAATTTGTAATCCTACCTTTTTATACCCAGCTAACGGTTTACTCACATTAGGAAGCCATTTTTTAATAGAAGTCGGTTTTAAATCGAAGTTGAGTTTCGGAAATAATTACAATTTTACGTACTTATTTTAGACTAGCTTCTGCCCGCGGCTTCGCCCGCGTGGATGTCGGAAATTATCCCACGGGAACGTGCTAACAGGATAAAATGTATGTGCTTCCCCAGAATGCCATCTATCTAGCGTGCCCTTTGTGGCTAATTACAATAGAAAACCAATTGTGTCTCATTAGTGGTGATTAAGAGGGTACCTATATGATATCTTTACCTAAATACCTACCTAATTAAAAATAAAATAAACTCAATAACAGAAAATGAAATACTTACCTACCTAAATAAACCTATTTCTGATGATAACTAATCTAAAGTCAATAAATAAGCAAAATCCCTAAAAACTAATTTCTATATACGAATGACTAATCCTACCTAACAGTATTATAAAATACGATACACTATCAAATATACTACCTATACTTTAAAATTAAAATCTGTACCTACGACTTATATAAAAATAAACCTAAATAACTCTAAAAACTAAAAGGAATAAAAATGAACTTCACTGCGGGTGACGTAACCTACGACAAACTTATTATTTGCGGTTGGTACAGTAACCGGGTCTAGGGATCGAACCGCAAAATTAAGTTTGTTTTTTATTGTATATACTTTTCCGGGATAAAAAGTACCCAGTGTGGTGACCAGGATACTAAAGAATAATTATACCAAGTTTCATCGTAATCGAACCGGTAGTTTTTGCGTGATGCCTGAACAAACAGACAGACAGACAGACCGACAGACAGACAGACAAAAATTTTTTTAATCACATTTTTGGGTTCGGTGTCGGTCTAGTAACACCCCCTCCCATTTATTTTTTTGATATTTTCAATGTACAGAATTTTCACTTCTACAGATTTATTATAAGTATAGAATAGATTCTCTGATTATTTTAATTTTCATTTTAAACACTTTATTTATAAATGTATACCTACTTTATTGTGCAAACGCTAGCAGCAGGTCAAGCTACCCGAAACTGTCAAATTTTCCAAATCAACCTTTAACAATAAAGTTGAAATTCTATTGAAGTAGCTTGATGTCCTGCCGTCTGTACACCAGAAAATACATAGCAAAAAAATACGACTATCACTACAAAACATACAATGGCCTTATCGCTTTCTGCGATCTCTTCCAGGCAATCTTTGAATGGACACTTTCCCTCTTATTACAAAGCGAAATCTTACTTTAGTTCTGGCCTAAACTTTTGATTTCAGTATTTGTATTTCAAACTTTATTTCGATTTAAAGTTCTTAAGAGCGTTCATCCGCGTTCAAATCACAAGAAAGACGACGTGGTCAGCCCCGGCAGCTCTCGCGTTTCTTGTCGTTTTTCGTGATTATTTTACCAATGATCTAGTACTTGGCTGAAAAAATTAAGTAGTTACTTTGGTTTACATTTAATAAAATTATCACGAATAACCACGACAAATGCGACGTTGCCAGCCCGCGTGGGATGTACGCTCTTAATACTAAAATTACAAATTGGCACCAACTTATAATTTTTGTCTATAGAACTGCATCAGTCTGATCTCAGTCTCAATCTGTCAAAAATACTTCTAAATTTTCATACATTTTGACAAGGTTTTGACATTTGTTTGTCGCCGAGATGAGACTGTTACTAGATTTTGAACATGTTAAATTACTAGAATTGGCCTTCAGATCAATAGAAAACCTTGCTTTGTAATAAGGGGTTTTGTTTTTGTACAAAACTATGACATCTCGGAAATAAATGTAATGTGTAATGTTGCCAGCATTGGTTTTAAAAGAAGAAGAATACCAAAACACTGCTTATGAATCGAGATGGAAGATCTAAACCAATTTTTGACTATACTAGATTACACACGGTTATCACCATATCCACCAAACTGGATACGGAAGGCGGAGGACAGGGTATTGTGGCGCAGCCTGGGAGAGGTCTATGTCCAGCAGTGGACTGCTGAGTTGATTGAGTCACCATATTATTATCAAGCTGCAGAAGTGGTGATTCCAAATACCTACGTTTTGATTAGCAGACAGATAGGCGAAAACGAATACCCCTAATATCTTTCTTTACATAGTCAACATTAATAATTCGTCTTTCAGAGAAACTGATATTATAGGTCTAGATTGTCGGCCGAATAAAATGGGCCGACAAACTCTTACAAACTTATTAATGTTGACTATGTAAACACAGATATTAGGAGTAATCGTTTCAAACATTTGTAAAGTGTTAGCAGATTAATTAAATTAGATTGTACAATATCGGGACTATACTTTTGTTCGGAATGTTTGTTTAGGATGTTCTTCATTTTTTGCTTATTTCAAGTAGGTATCATTTTGAATGGTCAATCGTTTTATTTTGGGATACGGATTTGAGCTTTGAAAACCAGGGTCAGGCACTAGTTGTCTGGCATTTTTGCTGAACTGGGGCTTTTTGGCGTAACCGTGAGACACACTTTCCTGCTAATTTCTTACATTGGACTTTACACTTTTTATTTGATCCTTTTTTTTTTATTGAAGGCCAATTCTCCTAATTTAAAACGTTCAAAATCTAGCCGCAGTCTCATCTCGGCGACAAACAAGTGTCAAGAACTTATCAAAATGCAGGGAAATTAGATGTATTTTTGACAGATTGAGACTGAGATCAGACTGAACGTTCTTAAAATTATGAGAATTGCCCCTCTGGTGTATTGTGTGTCTTTTAGTCTGTGCTAAATAAATGTATTTTTTTTCTTTCTAACTTTGTAAAATCATGACATAATACATACGAGAGCGACCAAGAAACCACACGATATGAAATTGTCTTGACACTGTCACTTTATTTTTGGAACGAAGTTCCTTATCGAGCGTTGCGAAAGGGGGCTAGACGGAAAAAATTAAGACCAAAAGTTGGAACGGCACTTTTTGCTGTAGTTGTAACCCGTGGGGCGTACGCGTGTTTCTCTGTCTGTCTCTCTCTCTTTGAACTTCGTTCCATCCGGGTGTCCCTTGACACCTCTCAAGTTTTTTTTCTATTTTTCTAGTTTATTTTTAAATATTTAATAATATATTATATGTATGTTGAAACTGTTAGCACTCCCTGTCACTTGACCATAAAGGTTCATTAGAAAACCAACGTCAGACAACATTTGTCTAACACTCATGCTGAAATGAACCTTTTTGGGGCAGCCCTGAGGCACACACTATTTAATTGTAGTTAAAACATTATGTTCACTTTTTTATTTCTTTTTTTTTTGTTTCACGAACTGTCCCCAAATAAACGTTACTCTTTCTTTCCTTCTTAATTTCTAGAATCAATTTGATACTAATATATCATCATATTAATTTCAGTAGATAAGTTTAAAACTAAATCCAAACATAAAATATAGATTTTCCAAAATTAATCCTTCATGCTACGGTTATAAGTTTCAATTTAAGAAACAAACCAAGATAAAATACATGTTGACAGTTACAAATAACCGGTGAAAGAGCGTTTAATGAGCTTGCGTTGATTAAATGCTTAAAGTAGCAAGCTTTGTTTCATTTAACTCTACTTTTTCAAGATTAATTTGTAAAATTCTTTTGTATTTTCTTTTGTTGACACCTCTTTTTATTTAACCGTTAAAAGATATTATTATGTTTAGATAAAAGAGACAAATAAATAGATATTGTAGTTTAGTACCTACAGGAAAGTTGGCACCAACAATATTTAAAGAACGCGACGTTAAAATAATGCAAACTTTTTTTGTATATTTTTGTTATATATTTTTTATAGATTTTTCTGAGTATGTGACATGCCACACTTTGGACTTCTTCAAAATGTGTTTAAGGTTTGATTACTTACATTAAAATGAAATATTTCAACGTTGCATGACACAAAACACCTTTCACCTTCTGAAATCTTCTCTAACCTGAATTTAACATTTATGCAATAAGAATTTCCAATGCTGTTGAACATTATAAACATGCTCAAGTCACCCTGTTAACTAGGACTGACCACAAATACGCCAATATTCTAATAATTAACGATTAAAGTTTTAGCTGTAAGTTCGACTAGGTACCTACACGTCCTGCTATCGCTTCGAAATTTCCAAATATACTTTTAAGCGACACTACAGTATCAACCTGCTTTGGTAAATGGAACCTTTAGCCCATTGTGCTGAGTTCACTTTCTATTGGCGCTAAAGATATTAGAAAATCGACTCTAAAACGTGCTGAAACTGTGTTCAGTAAAATGTTCTATTAGTAAATGTACCTTTAACACTGGCACTAAAATAATCCTGTCTGGCATCGATTTTAGTTATAATTCGAACCGCAAAATCAAGTAGTTTTTAATAATGATATATCTGAAGCATAACAGGTTCATAATGTTATATGTATGCTTGTACTGAAATGGTTACAGAAACCTCTTCAGAAGTCTTTGTCATTCTAAACCGAACTTAATTCCAAGAAAAATAAAGTTGACAATCGATCCGTGCAGCGCATAATAAGGCACACGTTTTCCTGGTACTACTTACCGCATCGTTGTTGATGAAGAAAGACAGGTTGGCAGCTGGTAGCGAGTGGCGGCTGATACACTCCACTTTTAGCTTCATGCCGGGCCTGTACCGGCGCTTCAGGCCATGCATCGACGGTCCCGATTTAGGCAGAACTGGGGACGGAAATAATTACATTAATAATACATAATTTTAGGAGTATTGTGTTACCCAGAACTGGGGACGAAAATAATAACATAAAATTTTTAATGTTATTATTGCTGTCCCGTAAATTACGTAAGTATTTACATAATTTCTGGAGAACCAGTAACTGGGTTGTGGAATTTATGTCCATGGATTTTTAAATTATGTAAAACCCTGATATTTAGCTGAATCCGCATCGACTGGAAGCCAACATAGCTGGTAAAAGGCTAGGCAATTGGTCGTGTTATTTAATGGAAGAGTGTTTGGACAGTCCAAACATTCTTCCCTGAAAATCATTGTAACCTGTAAAACAATCCTCCTACATTTTTACCAAACATCTGCCGTTCTATGTAAGTCAAAGATTGAACCAACAGTAATTGCAACATCTCTCAAAGCTTTGGTTAGTTCTAAATGCAAATAACTGTAGCTTATAATTGCAGCACTTGAAGTCTTGAATCATGTTTAGTTATGCGCTACTGCAATCAGTCCTAGTGTTGAAACCCTGTTTCTGCTGAGTAGTTATACTGTGAAAAGGCAGCTGCTACTCTTCCCCATAGAAAGATAGAATATGCTTTTTTGACACCGAAAGAAAACTTATAGGTACTTCAAGTGCCCTTAGACGGTTTTTTTTAAATAATGTTGTAAATGTGGTGTGTGTGGAGTGTCGTTCTGTAATGGTATGGTATGTTGTTTGCCGCAAATAAACGTTTTTTCTTTCTTTTATGAGTGAGGGAATTTGTGTTTTTTAACAGCGCAACATCGTTATCTGTTTTGTTAGCAACTGGAAAATCAACATTGATGTTACCAATATTTTGATTTAAAATAGTGTCCGTGGTCGAGTTCTTTGCCCGTTCTATCTGACTAATCAACCCCATGACAAATCAATAGTGTTATCCAAAAATTAAATCAATGACAATTGGGTTAGTTGAAATAAATGCATTGAGTTTGAGTTTTTCAACATGCAAACTGAATATAGTTTCAATGTATAATAAAACAACTCGTTTTGCTTTCCCAACAAACTGCTTTCAGAACCATAAAAACATTCAAAACGCGACCAAAACTGCCATTTAAATAAATTTAATTCAACTTTAACGAACGGATCGCCCAAAAGTTAATAACGTACGGTCGTAACAGCAAAAAGGATATATCTCACTCATTTTCAAGTACAGATAATTTCCGGATTATCGTGAACAGGGGTCGGATTTAAGCTTACATATAAAATGGATCTTGTTCATCGCTGATAGGTGCCCATATTCTATCCCTTTAATATGCAAATAGTAGTGAGATTCTTCGGTACGATAAAATGGAACAAGGGCACTAGTTTAGATTTATTCGTAAAGTTAAACAAAAGCACACACGCTGTACTTGTATATTGGGTCATGACGTTCGATATACAGTAAATAGGTAGGAAGGTATATGAGAACTACTGCGACATCAGATAACTAAGCTTCAATGTATGCTGTTTTGTGTTGTGCATTGTAGTAAGCAAAAGCGAACTATCAGGGCAGGACATTTTCCGGAAATTCTTTTTATGGGTTTTATCAAAGAATCATCCGGTTTTAATCATAGGTTTGGCAGTATTCGTTTATGAGTAGACTAGCTGTTACCCTCGATTTCGTCTGCGATCCAGGATGAAAAATAGCCTATGTCCAGGTCAAGGTCTTCCTATGTGCCCAAATTTCATCCAAATTCATTCAGCCATTTTAACGTGAAAGCTTAACAAACAAACATATAAAAAATCTAATATTTTCTCTTTTATTATTAATATTAGTTTAGATCACATAAAAAACGAAAGCAATGTTAAGTTTTTAAGGTAATCTAGGATAAATAAAAACAGAAAAAAACTTATAAAAATAAAACCTTGTAAGTTTTCTGTAACTTAGCACGTTTACGTTGTTTTGACCTCAAGATATTTTTTTCTTTTGTAACCTTTGATACTCCAACATACCGTTTTGAAAGACTTTTGAAACAAAAAATAAAATCTAAAACTGTTACCAAAGACAATAAATAAACATTTATATGGCATGTCTTTTTCTAGAAAAGCAAAACGGTAAAACTATTACGAAACCATTTTCCCGATTCTCCTAGGTGAAAATATATCCATCAGCCTATAAATACTGAACCCTCACGTTCGCTACGCATTGCTTGCGTAAAACAGTGTCACCCTTAAGGTATTTTACTGCCCTATAAGAGCCTTAGACTGTAGTCTATCCCTTAGACTGTAGTCTATAAAGCGTGTCACTTTTGAAAGGGCTGATTGGAAGACAGCAGTTTTATCGCCTCTGTATCTAAAGGTGTTTTAGGTCGAAGAAAGGAAAAATATATTGAGTAGTTTACCTTTCAGGATGGGTTCACCACTGTTTGATGATAAGGTTGTATATTGAACCCTATTTCGAGCTGTCTATGATATAGTGTAACTAGGGTTGCCAACTTTTTAAATATCAAATATAGTATTTTCGAAGTCATTGCTCGTCTGTAAAAATATAGTAGTAAGTAAATTAAAAAAAATATATCAAAAAGTATAATTTTATTTTATTTTTTAAATGCATATTTTTTGCTACTTCGAAACTTTATTAAAAAGTTTTTTTTTTATATTCATACATAACCATTATTACACTCTAAATTAAGGTTACAAAATACCATAAATTCAGATTTTATGAGATTGATACTTGAAATGAAATTAATATCGTAGCCTACTGTATTTTTTAAGCCTAAGTAAATATATACACATACAAAAAAAAACAGTTGATCCATACATTACGTCGAGTTATGCGAACATAAATTTATGGATCAACTACTTTTTTTCTTACGATTTCAGTGTTGGTCCTGTAGTAAAAGTTGTTCATAATGATGAGTACAATGACCCCTTTTAAGGATTAAAACGATCAAAATTTAACGGTGTATATATAGCAGGATACAAAGCACATAAAATCCCCTCGTCTGTTAGGTAAGTTTATTAAGTTCGCTAACAATAGAAAAAGTAATTGTGTCTCATTAGTGACAGTTGAGCTTATATTATATAGTCGGGTTGGCAACCCTAAGTCCCCCTTTATTCATGAAATCTAGTAACATGTTCTCTGTATTCTCATAAAAATAAAAAGTACAGTAAGTGGTTATTTATTTAGCGTTCCTTCGTGTTTCGCTTTTATAAATACTCGGGTTAGAAATCACAAGTGTTGCGATTTTTAACTACTGCCTGACATTGATTTAGTGTTGGCCTAAATTGACCCTACACATGCATCAATCAATCAACTCAGCCGTTTGCAGCTAGAACTAAACGTATGACTAACACCAGGCACAACATTTGAAAACCACTCCTTTTCTATACTTCGACTTTTAATTGTATTCAGTAACTTGACAGTTGAAGGGTTACCACATTTTGACAAAAAAAAAAGATAGTGAGGTGGTACAAGAATTAACACAACTGAATGAACTTAAATAATGTACTTAAATGCAAACTTTTTACTATAAATTTAATAACTTGTCTTAAAAACACGATATACCTACACTATTAAAAATTGTAGAATTTGTTAAGTATATATTTTGTTTTTCAGTAGTACAACTTAGATTGTATTGATTATTATTATTATCCAGCCACTCTTAAATGACTTTTCTTCCAGGACATCTTGGAAATTGTTTGAATTTTTCGAATATTCGAATATTCTACGAATTACGAAAATATTCCGAATATATCATTCGTTCTTTACGCAAAATCGTTCACTACCCCAGCACTGTTAGTTTTAGTATGATAACATAATTTTTCTTTGAACTGTCAAGTTACTGAATACGATTAAAGGTCGGAGTATAGTCAGCAACTTGCTTTGTTATTTGTTTGTTTATCGCTAACGCTACTGCCGGGGACTGAGACAGCTTTGGACAGAGTTGTTTATATTAATCTTTGGCTTACCGGTCCAGCAAAGTGCACCATATGACACTTGGCACGTGTAGCGACCGCTAGCGGTCTTTTTTCCCGCTTCAATGATTGATGTAAACTAAGGTAAGACATTCACGATCATCGCAGATGCATTAGTAAGTCATTGCAATATAATCTCTTATCTTAAAGTATAAACTACTACCTTTTTTATCAACCTTACAGCAGTCATTCTAATTTATACTTTATATTACAATGAGATAAGAGTCGCAATCGCAATGACTTACTAATGGTTTTACGTCAATGTGCCTTTTAAGAAGATCATAGACTCACCCACAATATACATTTACGTGTGTACTTGCGCGATCTGGAAGGAAGGCGCTTCGGCTGACATTTCTAGCTAGCGGTGTGTGACCGCTTCAAATTTTGACACAAACTGAGAGAACATAGACTCACCCACCCTATCCATGTGCCTATGTAGATACTTGTGCGGTCTGGAAGGACGGCGCGTCCGCTAATACTTTGCACGTGTACCGACCACTCGCGGTCTGTGTGACCGCTTCAATTATATATATACTAACTGAGAGAAAATAGACTCACCCACGACATACATGTGCGTGTGTACTTGCGCGGTCTGGAAGGACGGCGCGTCCGCAGACACTTCACACGTGTAGCGACCGCTAGCGGTCTGTGTGGCTGCTTGGATTGTTAGCTTCTCTGCGTCACTTCCTTCTCTCTGTACAAAAAAAGGCTAAGTTTAGTTATCATAGATATAAAAAATAGTAAGAACGAAAGAAAATATAAGTTAATACACACTACAGTCCATCCACATTTATTTTACATCATTTTGCATCACTGTCAAAATCACAGTGGTCTTTATACTCCTTGTAATAAGGTTGCTGTTGGATTGCTGCTACTGACACGTCAGTCACAATCACAATGAACTTTATTCACGCTACAATAAGGTAGGTAGGTTGCTCCTGGCAGAGGTAAAATTACTGTGAAGGGACAAGGAAAAGTACACGCATGCTTATCCTGCACCCCAACTGCGTAAAATGAACACACTGATGGATTTTGAAGAAAATTTATGTGTCTGGAAAATTCGTCTGCTCGAATCGTAAATAACGCACTATAATATTTGAATGATAATCAGCTTATAATGTTCCAACTGCCGCGACAAAGGCCTCCTCTCTGTGAGAGGGAGTGGGCTACAATCCACTACGCAGGCCCAGTGCGGGTTGGTGGACGTAACATGTCCTCGAATTTTGGAACGAAGTTCCTTATCGCGTATTGCGAAAGGGGGCTAGACGGAAAAATTAAGATCAAAAGTTGGAACGACACTTTTTGCTATAGTTGTATGCCGTGCGGCGTGCTCGTGTTTCTCTGTCTGTCTCTCTCTCTCTTTGAACTTCGTTCCATCCGGGTGTCCCTTGACACCTCTCAAGTTTTTGGTTCTACGATATGCCGGTTTTCTCACGATGTATTCCTTCGCCGTTTTGAGAGAACTGGTGATGAAATTTAATCCACAAAGGAAAATGCCTGCCTGGGCTCGAACTCACGACATCCTACTAATGTTATAAACGTGAAAGTTTGTTTGGATGGATGGATGGATGTTTGTTACTCTTTCACACAGAAACTACTGAACGGATTTGAATGAAATTTGGCCATTTGGTTTATAACTTTCTTTTTTTATTTAGAATTTTTTTATCCCGATATTCCCCCGGGATCGAAACTTATGCGAGTGAAACCGCAGGCCGCAGCTAGTACAACTTATAAGTCGGAGCCACCACCGTTCTGTAATAATTGAATAAATGACTATAATGATTGAATTGTCGAAAACCAATTGGAAATGTGTTACGCTGTTGTGTGTTGTGTTAATTGAATAGCAGCAGCCTAATTAGGCTGCTGCTATTCAATCAGCATATTTAGTGGCGAGTCATTTTCGTAAGGCAATATTCTGAAATAATTATTAAGTAAAGACAAGCGCAATAATCTTATTGAATTTATTAAAGAGTTTTTGCAACCTGCACTAGATTGAAAATGTGTTCTGGAGTTAGGGCTCCAGAACACATTTTCAATCTAATCTTTCTTTCTTTTTCTAAATGATTTTGCTGATCCATTGCTTCTCAAGTTCGAAAAGCTTGCCTACTCAACAACGTAAATAACGCAATGAATGCTGATGAACTGTTGGTGTGTTACGCAATCACCCCGCTGCAATAACAACCCGTGATCTTCTTCATCGTCTCGATGTCTCTTTAATTATCTTTTACGACACCAACCATTAGTGTAATTTTACCTAAGTTAAGCCCACCACTTATCCCGAACATAATTTCAAATGCTTAACACTAATTGTAATCGCTTAATCCGTGGTAGATTATGGTGTAAGTAAACATCACTTTAGATTACCTTTCGGTAGTTTAGGAGTCTACTTAAGTTTACTTAGGTGTTTAGGTGTTAGGTACCTATGATAGAATAAGTTTTACACACTAAAAACCGGCCAAATGCGAGTCGGTCTTGGACACCAAGGTTTCCGTACCACAAGGCAAAAAACGCCGAAAAAACACGTTCCTTGTATCTCCCCTTTAATTTTTAACTTTATTTAATTTGTTGTTATAGCTGCGATAGAAATACTATGTGAAAAATTCAACAGTCTACCTATTACGGTTCATGAGATACAGCCAACTGACAGAAAGACGGACGGGAGGACGGATGGACGGACTCTTTGCAAGACTGGTTGTCAAACTCGGGCTTCTGACGACCCGTAACGACTGTCAAAGAACTACGAATGACAGCCGGGACCAATGGCTTAACGTGCTTTCCGAGGCACGAGGGAAATCCCATTCGAAGAATGAACATGATTTACAAATTCCGTTAACTAGTTTAGTAACAACTTTAAAATAGTATTATTCTAGAACTGTATGTCAGAGGAAAACCTAAAAGAGACTCCAACTTCTGTGAAATCTGTATCATGTAATAAGTAGTTTCATTAACTCAAACCACCCGTTAGCAGTCTTCAGCATATGCAGACGCAGAAAAGTATATAATAATTATAAATGATAAAAGATACCTATTCTGTAAATTGTGTTTAACACGACAAAAAATGTTTTAAAAACTATATAGGGTTGGTATTTACTATACGACTACTCTGAGAAGGAACACCGAAATGAACTCAGAGGTCACAGTCTCTTTTAAAGTCCAGATTTTATCTTGGTCGCATCATGTGAGGACCATGCACATAGATATCCACTATGCAGTAATGTCTGAGATTGATCTTTTGAGGAAAGAACCCACACAGATGATCCTATCCAGTCAGTGCATACATTTGTCAGTCATCGTGTACAGTTAAATCAACGACTCAACGAATCATACCTAAGTTATTATTAAAGTTAATATCTAAAAAAGAGCATGAGCTATTCGCATATAGTTTATATATGTAGTTTCCAATCGCGGTTAGACCCGCGTGATATGTTGATAAAAAGCTTATCCCCATATCAAATTTCATAAAGATTGGTCCAGCCGATTCGGTAATGATTTGTATGTATTTTGGAACTATCGAATAAATCCTTTTTTTTTTTTATTGACAATGGGCTCACTCTTGACCTCAATCCAGCCCAGAGGCAGGGATGAGATCTACGGTGGAACGAGCTTGCCCAGAAGAAGCCTATTCACTCTCGCCTTGAAGAGATTCGGGTTGTATGAACTCGGGAATGCAGACGCAGGCAGACGGTTTCACTCCTTAGCTGTGCGCATCAGAAAAGATGACGAGAAGCGCTTAGTGCGTATATATGGTATATTAACCAAATAGGGGTGGTATCCCGCAGTGCGTCTGGACTCTCGATGGTAGAAAGGTGAAGGCGGGATGAGCTCATGTAGCTCTTGAGCACACTCCCCGAAGTACAGTCTGTAGAAGATGGACAGACAGGCGACACTTCGCCGGTGAGCCAAACTGTGAAGCTTTGCCTCCACCAGCTTTTTATCTCCAATGAGTCTCTTAGCTCTGCACTCCACTGAGTCTAAAGTGGCGAGTTGGTATTTAGCTGAGCCATCCCACAGGTGACTGCAGTACTCCATACACGATCGGACTTGTGCTTTGTAAAGGGTCAGAAGCTGTCCCGGTGTGAAGTACCGCTTAACCTGGTTCAGGATGCCCAGCTTTTTGGCCGCCGTTTGTGCTTTAGACTCAATGTTTTCGCCGAAATTGAGATTTGCTATCAATTTCATGCCAAGAAGCTCGAGGTTGTCCGTCACAGGTACAGCTGCACCCCGGAAAGTAGGAGCCAGATCAAAAGGGCTCCTTTTCGCGCTGAACAGACAAGTCTGTGTTTTGGTGGTGTTGAAGCTGACCAGATTGTTGTCACCCAACTGGGAGACAAGACTTAAGGTCGCATTCATTCGGCCCACCAGGGCCCCTCTTAAGGAACTGACTTCTTCCCCTCCAGCCTTTGCGCTGGACAGATATCTCTCCACGACGGTGCTGTCATCTGTATACACAACAATACCTGGTATCAGTAGGTCATTGATGTGCAGCAGGAAAAGAGTCGCAGAGAGAGCGAACAGACCCCTGAGGAACGCCAGCATCAATCGCCATGAGGTCAGAGGAGCAGCCGTCAATGACTACTCTGATTGACCGTTCACTCAGGAAGTCAGATATCCAGCAACAAAAGCCAGCTGGGATTCCATAGGCTGGAAGTTTGCTCAGCAGACTTGCGTGCCAAACCCTGTCGAAGGCCTTCGAGATATCAAGAGACACGGCCAGAGCCTCCAGAGATATGGAGAGATCCTTGATGAGAGTTTCCGAAAATCGAATTGAAGGAGAGGCCTATTGCCAGCAGTGGACTGCTGTAGGCTGATGATGATTAAATAAATCCTAACATCGAAATGAAAAAGTTATTTTTTCAAACAAATTAGGTAATAGTAGTAATAGGTTGACTATGGGTTATGCCAATCTTTGCCTGGCTATAATAGAATTAGACATATTTGGTTGAACTTTTGTATGCAGACTGGGAACGTCATTCGGTATACGAAGTTTAATTTATTGTTGTATTGTCGTCTCTACCTTGTATATTGTATGGATGGACATCATCGTCATCATAATTTCAGCCGAAAGACGTCCACTGCTGGACATAGGCCTCCTCCAAGCACCTCCACTTCGACCGGTTCTCTGCTTTTCACATCCAACGGGTTCCTGCAGCCTTCACAAGGTCGTCGGTCCACCTTGTGGGAGGCCTTCCAACGCTACGCCTATATATAGATGGCTTTATAGAGGGCCATACGAGAGCAGAATGTCGCAATTTGATTACGAATATCAAGATTCAAGAGAGGCACTTCACAATACAGGGGCAATACAGCTTTCAACAGACTCTTGATTATTCGTCCTCAACTCCGAATAGCGACACAAAACAAGTGATTGTGCAAATACAAACTTGAATATGTATCAGAGCATCCATATTCAATCTGGCTAACAATAAGCAATTAAGTAAATAACTTAGTCTAAATAACTAGGCAACTGAGCCAGACTCCGTGTCGTAAAATTCAAACATGACAGATGCTGCTGATTTTGGTTAATTTACTCAAATTGTTTTGTTTTAATTTGAAGGATTGGATACCTGAGGGGCAATTCTCGTAATTTTAAAAACGTTCACAGTCTGATCTCAGTCTCAAGCTGTCAAAAATACTTCTAATTTCCCTACATTTTGACAAGTTTTTGACATTTGTTTGTCTCCGAGATGAGACTGCGACTAGATTTTGAACGTTTTAAATTACGAGAATTGGCCTTCTGATGTAATGTAACTACACAACACTATTAACTAATTTACCATTAGAATTATTCAAACACTAGATTTTGTCCGCGACCTTGTTCGAGTGAAAGTCGTAAGACACCACAATATACTAAAATAACAGCCACATTTTTATAAAACTTTCCTGTATACTACGTTCGTAGTTTTGGTCTCAGCTGTCAAAATATGAACAGGGTCAGGACTGGTGACGTGGGAGCAAGCGACGTACAATTGTCCATATGAGAAGCAACGTCCTGAGGTCGTTATTTAAACATAGGTATTGTTTATCACAACGCCTATAGGTTTTATTTATATCTATACTTTCAAGACATACAGGGCGATTTGTGATTTGTGTACTTTATTCCTGTCGGGGGGCTATTTATTGTAACCAACAGGCGACAGGTGACAGGATTCTCCAAGTTTCATTTATTCTCCTGCTTTCTTAGAAAGCACGTCAAAATGTGTTAATTTGTTTGCCATTGTCAGTTAAATTGAATCAAGAAGTTATAGTATGACCTATTCGCAACATTAAACACAATTCACATAAGAAAAGAAAATCCACATACCTAATTTGATATCTGTCACTAGTAAACCAGCAGACACCTCTCTACCCACCTGAAAATAATCCCTGATTCACCATATCAGCACCTACGTAAGGATAGAAAGGCCGTAATTGTAACAATACGTTACCCCGATCCCTATTCGAATTTACCGACTCCGAAAAGGAAAAGGGCTACCAACATACGCATACTCGGAAACAAACGAAATTCAACTTGTCACATGATTATGTCAGAAGAGGAAAATGCCATTTACGTCCCGGGAAACGTGAGTAATAACGGAAACCTACTAGCATCAGATCAGGGACAGATTAGACCTTTCATCCGAGTACAGATATGGCCCATCCGATGGGAGAAGCGGCCTTTTAAATTGGAGCCGTCTAATTATTCGTATGGTGGATTACCTACTGTATGAATGTGGTTCCATTTCCTTGTCTTTTATCTGATCCTGTGTGTGAATAGTGAAAAATTGAACGAGAAGAGGTTTTGAGTTCTGTTTTTCCTATTAATTCAACCCTTTCTGTTTAGAATAGTAAACCCACTAAGTCTGCTCTCACTTATATGTCTGCTAAAGTGTAATACAAAAGCGGGTTGTGTCTTCCCTGTGCTTTACTCAATTATGTTCTAAAATGTACCTACAGTATCACAATCATCCTATAATGTACCCACTGCTGGGAGGCCTCCTCTCCGTGAGAGGGAGTGGACCAATTCACACGCGGGCCCAGTCCGGGTTGGTAGATGTCAAAAGTCTTCAAATTTTTGGTTCTAGGACATGCCGGTTTCCTCACGATGTTTTGCTTCACCGTTTCGAGAGTAGTACCTGCAGTATTTGTAGGTTATTGTAACTTAATATTCATATGAACGCCATCAAAAACTGGCAACATTACCATTTTTAACGGCAAAGATTGACTAACTTCAATTCATTCCTTTTTTCTTAGATCACAACTACAGCTAAGTACATACGTAGGCACCTAAATTCCCCTTTTCATTTCAATCCCTGTTTCTCACAGAAAAGTTTCCTTTGCTATGACTAACAATAAGTTTTAAGTAGATGTGGGCTGGAACCGTAAACATAGTATTTCTCAGAAAATTGGCTTTGCTCCTCTCTAGTGCACAGGGATGAGCGATTGCTTGGTACGTCTGCGATCCTGGTAACCAAATTAGGAAACGTCACTCAAGAAGATTTGCTGTAAGCGACTTTCCTACAATTCTGTTAGAATATTTTTCATTTAAATAAATAGCACTAAAGCAGGTTTTTTAATGGTATCACTTTTTGGAGAGCATTCAGCGGGGTAATTGCGTAACACACTATCAATAGCAATGGCTTTAATTTTGACAATTCAACAACATTCATTGCGTTATTTACATTGTTGAGCAGATACATTTTCCGAACTCATGAAGCAATGGATTCGCAAAATCTTCCAAGATTATTTAGATTATGATTTAAAGTGTGTTACGCAATTAGGTTGTTCTCTTTAAGATTTATACATATAACATAACATCAAGCCTGTTTCTCAAGTAAGACAGTCAGGGTAAGGCAGAGGTGTAAGTAGGTACATACACTTCTAGCTTACCCTTAGGGTATACTTACGGTTTACTATAGATACAGTACACCCATAATTTCGCCAAGACTTATAGTATAATTGTATTGTTCTTTGCCAAATAAAACACTCTTATTTGGTTTATAGTTAAAGCCAAGTGTAGTTGAAAGTCCAACTTAATTGCATTTGACAACACGAAACGTAAACGTAATTGTTATGGTTTTCACACAATAAAAACAATGAAGGGGTAAACAGTAAAAGTCAATCACACGACTCTTTAAGACGTGAGCTCTGTATAAGTACTAAATCTAGTTACGAACAATACCTTCTTCATAGAAGTTACCTTCCTTTATACCTTCTTTTTCGAAGTTCTTACTTAGTACACGACTACTATCGCGGTTTCGAACGGTGTAAGATTAGCATACTTACCTATTTAGTTTATGTTTAATATTTCTTAAAGATCTCATCCATATTCTTAAGCTATCGAAATAAACTGCAAATAAGTACCTAGATATTGGTAGCAAACTCAAACTGAATAAAAACATACCGTCCTTTTGGGCTTCACAAGCTTATGAAATTAGGTAGTCGATTCGTACGAGTTTACTCGCCCGAAACGGGCGAATCGACACTTCTTATAATATCATTTTTTCTATAGGCGACTCGCACGAAGTTCATATACTTGTGGGCGAATCGACTCCAGAAATATGTATTAGGCAATTGGCACATTTTGAATTCTTTTCTTTCTCTTTCTTTTTTAAAAAACGTTGCCACACACTAGGAGTTTCACCTGTATCGTGGGTATGTTTACAAATATTTAAACTCACATACACAAACAGCCAGACCCGGAACAACTACTTGTAGGTCATACAAATATTTGTTCCATGCGGGAATCGAACCCAGGACACGCAGCGCAGCTGTCAATCGCTTAACCACTGCGCCAACCTGCCGTCAATTAAATGCAATGAAGTTAAGAAAATAGTACACGTTTTATAATTTAACTTTCATCCCGCCTGTGGGCTAGATATACACAGGCGAGTTACAGTGCCCTCCGCGTCCAGTACAACAACGCGTTCAGGGCGGTATTGGGGCTGCCCCGCTTCTGCAGTGCCTCGGGGATGTTTGCGGAAGCGCACACTGACTGTTTTCACACTACAATGAGCAAGCGGTGCGCGTCCTTAGTGTGCAGGGTGCGGGTCAGCTCCAATTCTGTCCTAGAGATGATTGCTGGACGATTGGACTGCCAGGGCATGTTAACGTGCAACGTAACGTGATATTTGCCGTGTTTTATTAATATATGTTATTATTTTTATCCAAATTTAAACTTTTATTTTTATTTTATATTATTAATTTCCGGGCGAGTAACTTCGTGCAAATGGATCAATAAGCTGCTTCTCCGTGTCGGGGAAAAAAACAGGTCGAAATGTATGTATAAAGGTTCCAGTAACACACATCCATCAAAGATATTTGATAGGTAGGTCTTCGTAAATGGATTACTTTCACCCTTGGAACGTATACGCCAGAATTATAAAGCAAAGAGTTTTTTTCGGAAAACTAAAATTACTGTTTTCTTGCAATTTTGGTGTAATCCCTTGATCCCTGAGGCTTTTACTGAATTTAGCTGAGTTTGGATGTTTAGGTACATGATTTCCTTATTAATTTATTTATTTTATTAATATTATTTATGTACACACAGTAAAGTAATAAAATAAAATAAAATGTATAGTTAATGTAAACAGGAGGAACGGAACCACCTAATACAAGCAAATCTTTGCTTAAAAGGGGACTCACAACTTAAGAATGTTATTTACATGAGTTAATGAAATAAACATTTTTATTTATTTTACTAGCTTCTGCCCGCGGCTTCGCCCGCGTGGATGTCGGAAATTATCCCACGGGAACGTGCTAACAGGATAAAATGTATGTGCTTCCCCAGAATGCCATCTATGTCGCGGGCCCTTTGTGGCTAATTACAATAGAAAACCAATTGTGTCTCATTAGTGGTGATTAAGAGGGTACCTATATGATATCTTTACCTAAGTACCTAACTAATTTAAAAAAAAAAAACTCAATAACAGAAAATTAAATACCTACCTACCTAAATAAACCTATTTCTGATGATAACTAATCTAAACTCAATAAATAAGCAAAATCCCTAAAACTAATATCTATACGAATGACTAAACCTACCTAACAGTATTATAAAATAACCTACGGTCACTACGTACACTATCATATATACTACCTATACTTTAAAATTAAAATCTATACCTACGACTCATATAAAAATAAACCTAAATAACTCTAAAAACTAAAAGGAATAAAAATGAACTCCACTGCGGGTGACCCAACCTACGACAAACTTAGTATTTGCGGTTGGTACAGTACAGACAGTGGTAATCGGGTATAGGGATCGAACCGCAAAATTAAGTTTGTTTTTTATTGTATATACTTTTCCGGGATAAAAAGTACCCAGTGTGGTGCCCAGGATATTAAAGAATAATTATACCAAGTTTCATCGTAATCGAACCGGTAGTTTTTGCGTGATGCCTGAACAAACAGACAGACAGACAGACAGACAGACAAAAATTTTTTTAATCACATTTTTGAGTTCGGTGTCGGTCAAGTAACACCCCCCGCCATTTATTTTTTGGATATTTTCAATGTACAGAATTTTCACTTCTACAGATTTATTATAAGTATAGATATAGAAGATTACTTATGGTCTTTTAAAAATAATGTTAAACCAATTTCAACTTCATTTTTGCTAAATTGCTAAATATCTGATTAGCCTACCTACACTGATTGGTTGGTATATTAATACTAGTTATATCTATTGAACCGGTTCCGCTCGCGGCTTCCTCCGCGTGAAATTTCTTGTTCCCCTGACCCCCGACCCCCCGAATCCTCCGTCGTATGACATCACCTGCCCGCGCTATCACTTCATTTTAGTTTAGCGTTTTGCTCGACTCCTAGCGTAATGTTAAATAGGCTGTAGCCTTCCTCAAGAATTCGGTTAAAATGCAAAAATAATTTAATCAAATCCGACCAGTAGTTTCAGAGATTAGTGCGTTCAAACAAACAAACTCTAGAGCATTATTATTAGTATCTATAGATATAGATTTTAGGTGCGCAAATCTGCAACGTTGGTCTGTAAATCTATCAAAGCGGCATCGAATACACCACTATGCACTCATAAAGCGTATTTGGGATAATCATGCAGGTAAAATCAAAACTACATCATAAATAGGAACAAGCTTTTGTACTAAAACAGAAGCTCTAAACGCGACATTTCTGATTGATTTCCGGCCTTCCGGGTATTGAGAACATTGCCTGACCTACCTACCGTATTATTAGTGATTCTCGCCTCTATATGTGATGTGTGTGATTTCACACCATTAAACCGTATTAGATTTATGTTTCGTCATTGTTGCGAGATTAATGACTTCTGGATCAAGTTATGGAGCATAACGTTAATGACGCACCTGCGGTTCTAAAGGGTATTACGAGCAAACAACTAAGCTAGCCAAATGATACCCATTTGGCTAGCCTTTTCCCAACTATGTTCACTGCACACCCTCACTCTTCACACCCTCACCCATATCACACGTATACGCGCGATTTGACCCTTTTTCTTTATCTCATAACGCTCATTCATTTATTTATTTCTTTTTAATTTTAGGATACCCTCTTGTTTTTAGTTTTGTATGTTTACTTTATCTACATTTCAATTGCATCAGATAGTGAAAAGTGCAAGCGCAGAGTCTCCTAACACAAGCAATTCCTTGCTTAAAAGGTGATCTCCAATAACATGTATCGAAATGCCCTTCGTAATTATTGAAATAAACATTTATTTTTTATTTATTTATGTTGCGGTCGGCTTCCAGTCTAACCGGATGCAGACTATAATCATTTTAATCTATATTTTATTCTAATAAAATATAATAATTCTCTTGGGATAAGGGCAGGAGTATTTTATATGGAGCGACTGCCTATCTGACCTCCACAACCCAGTTACTGGGAAATACGATACACCTTGGTAAGACTGGTTGTTAGACCTTTGGACGACCCGTAACGACTGTTAAAGATCCACAAATGACAGCCGGGACCAACGACTTCGTGCTTTCCGAGGCACGTAGGGGTCTTGGTATCTAAAGATGGTCACCATCCATGTTAGTAGGCACCGCATATGAATACTTGCCACAATCCTGTGGTCGATATTTTGATGGCTTCCCTTCAGACTGGAATATAGCTATGTTGCTGCGGTAGGAATAGATTATCCTATGGATCCTGAATGAATTCTTCCACACGAAGCTCTACTACTTTCGAGATTGCATTTTTTCCATTGAAGTAGATGTCTAACAGTACCTAAATATTAACAAATTAATTTCATGGATCATGAAATATAATTAAATTCTTGAAATATCTCAATTCAAACGATTCTATGCGTAAAGCCTTATATAAGTAATTGCGAAAACGTTCATAGTTTGAAATGTTTATTTGGTTTCATTTACTTAATTAAATTTACTCAAAGGCATTTCAAAGAATATACAATATTGAAATCAGTACCTACAGTTTTACAAAGGCTTGGCAGTGTTTTGTAACCGACTTCTAAAAAGTAGGAATTGCTCAATTCGGTTGTATTTTTTTTATGTTTGTTACCACAGAACTCCGTTATAATATATAAACCGAATTGGAAAATTCTTCTTTTGTTTGAAAGGATATACTTATTGTGTTCTGATGAGTGGTTTTTGAGTTAGCTTCAATAATACGGGGTATTTTTCTACTTAGTGGATGTTGATGATATAACTTATCAAGTGAAAGAATACGAATTTGTGTGGCGTAGGTACCACACCTAAAAAGTGGAAAATAGAAACTTTAATAAAAAAACACAACTTTTTTGTAAGACAGTTGTTTTTTTTATTTTATAATAAAGTTTTTATTGAAGTTATAAAATTGCCAATTAATAAAATTTTAAAGGGTGTTGTGCAGTGCCATTAGACTTTAGAGCCTTATTAGTTCAATTTGCTTATCTATTAATAACCGTGATTGTACAATTTACATCAGTAATTCTTAATTCATTACAATTGTTCACGACCACCTGTCATGTAAGTAAGTAAATAATTTTAGTAATTATTAGTTCTCACTTCTGTACTATTAAAAACCGGTCACGCATAATAAAGGGTTCCGTGGATAGGAAGAATATTCACACTTGCACAGCACTAATTTTATCGACCGCAAAAATATGTTTGTACTAGCAGTTTCACCCGCATAAGTTTCGATCCCGAGGGAATACCGGGATAAAAAGTATCCTTTATGTTAATCCTGGTTATAAACCATTTGTGGTCCAAATTTCATCCAAATCCGTTCAGTAGTTTTGGCGTGAAAGAGTAACAAACATCTATCCATCCATACAAATTTCACGTTTATAATATTACTCTGCGCCCCGCGGTTTCACCCGCATAAGTTTCGATTCCGTGGGAATATCGGGAAAAAAGTATCTTATATGCAAATTCTGGTTATAAACCATTCGTGTGCCAAATTTCATCCAAATCCGTTCAGCAGTTTTTGCGTGAAAGAGTAACAAACATCCATTCATCCATACAAACTTTCACGTTTATAATATTAGTAAGATAGGATATAGTAGGACTAGGATTCCTTGGAAAACTATGAAGTTATTTCTGCGGTTGTATCCCGAAAATATCCCGAATCTCTAAAATTATTGACATATTTTTATAAACTATGAAAATCGAAGTCACTTCTGCGGTTGTAACCGAAAATGTCCCTAATCTCAAAAACTATTGACATATTTTGTAGTAAAGGCACGTAGAAACATCATAATTATTATTCCTTTCATGGGATCCAACAATTTTTCCCCACAACATTTTTTGTTTTTCATTCATTTTTTGGTTACGGGTAAGTATGGTGATAGCGAGTGCTCCAGTTTGTTTATCTTAATTTTACTACACCATTGTTTAGTGGCGAACAGAATACACCTTCTGCTCAATTTTTAATAAATATAGTGCAAATACTCTCCCAGTAAAATGCCTGTGCGAAATCCGGAAGGACATGACGAAATTGTAAGGGTACCAGAACCCAAAAAATGACATTCTGATGTAATAAAATACATAAAACAAAAGAATGCATCTTTTAATTACGACACGTGCCTGTTATAAAAATGAATTTTGTCTCTCTTCGTTATGTCGTCCGTGGATGTGACTTGACACATTTCGTAATTAATTCACCCCTGAGAATATAGTGTGACACGAATAAAAAGGTTCTGTAAACTGGTCACGTAGATAAAGACTTCGCAGTCAGAAACAATGAAAATTAAAATATTTTTTGAAAATGTTTTTGTTACATTTTTACAGGACAAAGTAAAGTTTGTTTAACTGAAAGTACTCGTAACTTTTTTTTCCATAAGTCCATACAGTTAGCTACTCGTACGATCTAGGTGTTGCTTGTATCTGAAGGCTTTAGAGTACGAGTAATACTTACCTACTACATTATCTGACTATTTTATCTGCTAATTCTAATTTTTCACAATTATTTTAAATAATTTAGTTAGCTGCCTAAAAAGAGCACCCATTTAAAATGTTGAAAATAATTGTTAGAAATTTAAACAGATTTAGAATTACGGCTTGTTTTCATTTAATTTTTTATTGCTTTTTGTTTTTATCTTTTTATTACGGAAGCTTTTAGCGTGTACGTCTTTCAACATCATTTTTAGGGTCCGTGGAGTTTTTTGGCCGTTCTTCTCCATAGGAACCTATTACACTTTGGAATGGGCAACTAGACTCTTTGACTGACTGACCCCTTGACAATTCAAAAGTACCTGTAATTGGTTTATGAGAAATAAATGCTTTGAATTTGAGAAAATAATACAAAAACAGAGGTGGGTGTAAAATGTATCCTGTTTTTGCACTTGTAGTATTGGCATCCCAGTTCTTACGAAGTTTTCAGAGACTTCGTAACTATTAGCTCTTATGCTTGTTTCTGGCACCCTTAATATCCACTGGCACAAAACATGCACGTATTCAGTTATCTTTTACAACTTCATATCTGTTACAGCCAGGAACCTGTTTATTTTTTAACCTGCCAGCCTACAGCCTCCACTCCAGGGCAAAGGCCTCCCTTCCTTCTTTCTACTTTTCCCGGTCTACTGCGATTGTGGGCCAATCCTTTAAGAAGGAGTCCTGCTCATCCCGCCATCTCTTTCTGGGCCGGCTGCGATGGCGTTTCTAGCCATTTGGGATCCACTGAGTGGTGGCTTTTCTTTACTGCTGCTCCGACATGCAACAGATATGGCCAGCTCAGTTCCACATAAAATTTGTGGTTGTCTTAGGGCAACGTTATTTTTAGTCGAAAATGAATGCAGTCAAAACAAATCCATAGAAAAAATAAGATACAGATAAAATATAAATTGAATTTATTTTTAGAAAATGTTTTAGGAACGAATAAAAGTAGAATTACATTCCTGAATACGGAACGGAGAGGATAAAACAATAAAAATGCTCACATTTCACGAAAAATAGTAGAACAACGGTTGTGTCGGTGTAGACGTTACATGGATGTATAAAGGTACATTTGTATACATAAAAATGCCTACAGTTTTATTATTTCTCGAATAATATAGTCGCTAGTCAGGGTAATATTTGTCAGAACTGAAAATGGATGAGTGTTGTCTTAAGCATCTACATAATAAAGTAAAGTTATTATTATGAGGCGGAGTAACAAAAAAATTTGGTATAATATCTAAAAAATATTCGAGTAGAAAAAGAACTCAAAATGATTATAACATTTAATCATTTTTAAAAAAGACTGTTGGAATTACAAGTAGCAATAATGCTAACAATGCTAAATGCAATGTTTCCCGCGCTTACAGTTTAGCGGGCAGCCGTCTTCCCAACGCCGTATCAACAACTTGTGTTCTTAATAGATTATGTAAGAATCGTCATTGTGCTAATTATTAGTGAATAGACTTTATATCGAATACTAGCATTTTATTTACAACCTTCTCCAACCACGATATCAAAGGTTCCAACAAAGACTGAGCCCCATATCATCAACGACACTATGCAAAGGCAAGACACCAATGAGTAGCCACTAGTATTATATTGGAATGGCAATTTCAATACACAAAGCAACCCATCACAACAAGTTAATAACGCGTTGCAGTCCTTTCAAAGTTATTTTTCTTCTGACAACAGCAACCTTAATGTAACGAAAATAAAGATCAGCGTGATTTTGACAACCAAAATTGTCGACATAGCTCACCGAATAAGCAAGCTGAAGTAGCAATAGGCCGGCTATATTAGCCGTAGAACCGATGACCGTTGGGGTAGACGTGTTCTTGAGTGGAGATCACCTAAGCCGCGAATCACGAAACCTAAAAACCTAGCCTGAGGGCGTCCTACCTTACGTGGCAAACGTAAGGTAGGACGCCCTCAGGCTAGGTGGAGCGGATATCTTCGCAGGATGGCTAATAGCAACCGGATGAGAGTTGCCGAAAATCGAATGGCGTGCAATAGGAGTGCAACAGCAGTGGACTGCTGTAGGATGATGATGATAACGATGAAGATGTAATTTTGACAGACTTTTCAGTAGCAGCAACCTTGCAATCGTGGAGCATGAGGTCCTGGGTTTGATTCCCAGGTCAGGCAAAATATATTTTTCCATCACAAACTACACAGTAGTGACCGGAATCTGGGTCGGTGTTGACAGCAATAGGCTCACCCCCTAATACATGGGATTTAAACATAACTGGTGAAATGTGGCTATGCTAAAGGTACACCAGCCAATCGATTCTGTAAAAATCTCACCGTGAAAACTTAAGAGCAGTGAGCTTAGAGTGAGCTGTCAATAGTGTCAATCCCTATTCCTAATCATAATCCATTAGTTGGAATGATAGCTCACTCCACGCTCACTTCACCTAAGTTTTCAGGGAGAGATGGTTACAGCAGTGCGATTCTGTAACCATCTTATCGTGAAAACTTAGATGAAGTGAGCGTGGAGTGAGCTGTCATTCCAAATAATGCTAGGGATTGACACTACTGACAACTCACATCAAGCTCATTGAGTTTTCACGGTGAAATTTTTACTGAATCGACCGGCAGAATCGTACTGTTGCTCTGCCCATTCGGGGATCACAAGCGTTGTGTTATGTTATGAAACTAAAACAAATGAATACCTATAGTAAAAAAAGTAAAAAGAGTTCATTCAATTTCAAAATGGACTCTCCTAAACTCCCCCATTTCCGCATTTACGACTGATAAGAACGATTAGTAGTTTATTAATTTCCTTTTAATGCTATCCTTTTCCTTAGTCGAACCATTTAATTGCCCATAAGGCTCCCATAGGACCATGGCTAGACCCTTTCATGATCGAGGATCAGCTGTGAAATTATGATAAACGATGGACCCTTAACGAAACAATTTATTGTTATTTTTGAGATATCCGTCTTTTATGTTGGCGTGCGTTATTTCCTTTGTTATTAATAGCTGTGAATTCAACATTCTTTTCCTGAAAACGGCTTATTCATACAACAATAATGTATTTTAATAAATAATAAATAAATTTTTTAGAGATATATACTTTCTTTTCGATTGAATTAAAAAAACAGAAGAGAGATTTAGAAGGACATTATAGTGACCTTAAATATTGGAGATGTTCTTCAGAAAGATTGATTCGATAGATGAGTTCTTTCGAATGTGTCCCTGTAAATTTTATACTTTAAAGCACAGACATATTTAACTGTTAAGTAAGTAGGCATAAATTGACAAAATGTAGTTCCTTAGTAATTAATATATAAACTGTAAAAACCTGTACTATTGCATGCTATATATTGGTCAAATGTGTGTTTCCAAATATTTTATATAAGAACTTATTTTATGTACCTACCATATTTGATGCCATAAATGAATTGAATTGAAAGTTCAGGTGCATAGTACTAGCCACTGGATGGCGTGCCTATGAACGCAAACAAAATAAAAGGAGTAGGTATGCAAGAATCATAGGTGTTCTAAAGTATCGGCCTATCCCTATGTATTTAAAAATATCCTCTCTGTCTTCAATTAAAAGTTAATAAAATAAAAACCTAATATGGGTGGAGATGGTGCGATGAGTTGGCAGCTCTGCACAGAGAAAGGTGGAAAAAGAGTAGGGAGGCCTTTGCCCAGCAGTGGGACAATACGGGCTAGTAAAAGTCTTAAAAACAAGCAAGCTTTAGGTACCTAAGTTGCATTTGGGAGAAGACACTGGCTCTTGGAACACAGGTGTTATTACCTAGCGCAGGAGGGCTTCACTTTGTTTGTATGTACACATTTTTATGCCAATAAATAATTTATTTAGATTTAAAACAACAGATAATTAATGAATTTTAAGTTTACCGCGAATAAAGAAACTCCTAACAAAATTAATCAAGATAAATCTTCGTCGATTCTTGCTTAATAATTAAGACTTCACTTTACCACACTTACCACTTGAAAGAGCGATCAAATATTTACCTAAAAACACTTGAGTTAAGTACCCTTTTAGCATGAATGGGTTATAAACGACACGGTGAGAAGATGAGGTACACAAGATTATAGTAGCTATAACATGTAATGTTTCACTGTAATGATTATATGATAACATGCAGGCTTCACTGAACCACAATACTTCAAAGTTCGAACCCTGGGTCAGACAAACTGTTATTGTATTTTTCCATTAGAAAATTGGCCGTAGTACCAGTTTACCGGTTAATGGGCTTATCACCTTTTACATATGATTTTAAACATAACTGGCAGAATGTTGGTCTGAAATAAGTACTCTCCTGTCTTCCCCTTTGAAAGTACACGGGCGCGTTGTTATGCACGTTCGTGTATACAAGTACTCCAAAATATGTCAGTATCTGATATCGTTAGGGTTGATGCACTAAAGGCTGTAAATGTATGTATCAGTATGTTGCTATCAATTGTACGTCGTTTTTATACGATTTCCCAGAATTATTGGAATAGGTCCCAGATTTTTAGCAAGAGATTTAGTTAGAAGTATACTGTAGGACAAAGCTGGTGCTTAGGGAAGATTTTATGTGCTCTAGTTCAAAGAGATTTGGAAACGCAATGTACATGTTAGGTTTTATTTCAGCTGTAGAACTGAAATTTTAAAGCGAGTTCTAGTTTTTAAACAAAAAGAACAAACACTCCTACAATGCGTCGAGTTTCCAGAAAAACTCCACAGAGTTAACGATTTATCTAAACTAAATGAGATTTAGGAACAATTTAAACTGTTTGGAACAAAAACTTCGTGGAGTTCTACAGTATGCCGCTGAACAATTCAACCTTATTTCTTCTCTTTAATCTAAGACAAAAAAGAAACAAAAAGCTGGCAACTCTGTGACATCATGACTGTGGGCAACACTGTGTGTTTAACCGATGTTGCCTACATAGAAAATTATGGGGTTGGAGTGCTTCGCGTTAAATGCTTGCATATGTTACCACCCACCTAATCGTGTCGGCTCGCTCAAAAGCATATCATTATGATTACGTGTGTTACTTTGCCTAAAGACCTAATTTACTAGTACATAGTGAAGTGAACTAAATGTTGCAAAGGTAACCACTTGTGGCGGTATCTACATAACCACATGCGAACTACGTATACTACGCATCACACTGACGTCACGCAACATCCTGCATCGTGCTATCAGAGTTTAGCGCAAGCAGTTAGCATATATATGCCAACGTATGGTTGCGAACACTGTTAGACGGCACGGTTGGCGCAGTGGTTAAGCGATTGACTGCTGCGCTGCGTGTCGCGGGTTCGATTCCCGCACGGAACAAATATTTGTATGACCTACATGTATTTGTTCCGAGTCTGGGTGTTTTTCTATCTATAATATGTATGTATTTACAAAAAAAAAATGTATATAAGTAATTTATCAGCCATCTTGTTCCATAACACAAGCATTAGGTTGCTTAGCTTGGGACTAGATCGCGCTGTGTGAAATGTCCAGGGATATTATTATTATTTGGATTAACACATTTAATTTAAGTTTATAATCTATGTCACGACATTGTAAACTGTCGATAAATTGTGAAATGCATATTGTTTGCAATATAACATATTAATTTTCGATAATTTATCTATGTCAAATTGTGAATGAACCTGCATTAATCCACATGGTTCATAATCTGTCCGATTTTATCACCCGTAAAATGGAGAACCAAGCTGCTCGGTCTTGGCGGAAGCTAAATTGGTTGCAGTAACTAAACCAGAGCACCCCGACCAAATGGGTTAGGTTAGAACAGTGAACAAACGCGCGCGAGCCGAGCGATCGCTAGTTCCAACTTGGTCGCAGTTAGGTACTTGTCTATTTAGTATTAGCGCAGCGTGCGATCCGTTGCATGCAAGTTAGATACCAGTTTACAATTTATCGGTTTGCCACGGATAGATTAGAAACTACCGCAAAATTATGTGTTAAATTGTAAATGGTTTTTTGTTGATAAACTATAAAAACTTGTCAGTTCACAAGTTTCTATAGTTTATAATCTCGCGAGATAGATTATAAACTAACAATGACCATATAATCATACGGTGACCTATACAACGTCCCGACACTCGCCGGGCAGGTAGCCCACAAGACACAATACCTGTCTGGTCTGAGGATCCTCCCTTTTTTATAGAGGAAGAGTGAACTTTACCGGAACCCGTTCCTCATACCTCTATACACTCAATGGTTATTTTTGCTACATTTAGTTCACTTCCGCCGTTCACAGTCGAACTTTAGGTTTATAAATCAATGATTATTAAAAGGTACTTCATCGTGTGTAGTATAAAACAAAATCGTTTTCGTGTGTCTGTGTGGCCGCTTAGATCTTCAATACAACATAATGAATTTTGATCCGGTTTTCACTACCATTTACAGCCTTTATACCTAAAGGTTTATACATTTATGTAATCTACCACGCGAGTCCAATGCGGGTTGGTATACATATATCACATGTCTACGTATTTTTTTGGTTCTAGGACGTGCCGATTTTCTCACGGTGTGTTCCTTTATCGCTTTGACAGCAGTGGTGATGAAATTTAATACACAAAGTAAAGTCTAAGCCTAGGTTCGAACTCAGAACCTACAACTCATAAGTCGGGGCCGTTATACTGTATAATGCATTTATTTTTGTATAATGCAGACAAAAAAAAATGTATATAAGTAGTTTATCAGCCATCTTGTTACCATAACACAAGCATTAGGTTGCTTAGCTTGGGACTAGATGGCGCTGTGTGAAATGTCCAGGGATATTATTATTATTATTTTAAACTCACATTTCGTAAAAAGCCTGCGAAGCAGGGGGCAAATCGCTAGTTAATCATATTCAAGAGTAAAAAGTACCTAGTGCTTGAAAGGTTTTTATGATCTACAATCGTGAACTAGAGACGTAATAACTTCACTATAATTATAGTATCTGCATTGGTAGACAAAGTTTTTTCGCCTCCACATACTCGTAATATAACTTATAGTACACCCACATCTCGCAAGTTACGTTTAATTCCCCAGTAATAGGGGGCACCAACCCGTACTGGGCCCGCGTGGTAGATTATAGCCCACTCCCTCTCACAGAGAAGAGGCCTGTGTCCCAGCAGTGGGAACATTATAGGCTGAATATGCTAATAGGGGACGAGCCTACTGCCATTAACCGGGCACAAATACTAACTCAGGACTGCGGCGCGTTGTGTTCCACGCGCGCCTCAAAGAGATGTCAGCGCGAACTGACGGGGTCCGCTAGGGCCGATGCCTGCCAGGGCCGCGGGTTGTTCGAAAGAGATACCGTGGCCCCTGGCACAGGCAACTGAAGGAACACGGGTGGGTTTTAGTCAGTAAAAGTCTGACACGCCCATTTCACTCGGTCATTTGATGACTTTTTTGATGAAACCCAAAAAAAAAAAGGACTGGAAGGAGAAAAGAAAAAAGGACAGATTGAAAAACCTAATAACACTTTGCCCAAATCGGGAATCGAACCCAGGACCTCGTGCTCAGCAGTAGCGCTCGCAACCACTAGACCAACCAGGTAATCCCCAGTAATATCTCTTCATTTAAAAAATATATCTGCAATGAAATCTTGAAGTGGATACTTGAAAGCGATTCTGATTGTTAATTGATTCCTAATGATTACGTCTTGGCCTCATTAGGATTGAGCTTTAGTTTCAATCATTTAAATATCTTCATTATTTTATCTTCGGGAGCAAAAATGTTAATTTAGCTAAAGATATTGCCAATTTATTATTTTCGCTTTTTATCTTTGTTAAAAAAAAACCTATTTAAGCCTGCAGGGTCATGCGTAACACATTTGTCACATTGCCATTGATTTTGCCCATTAACCCTTCCTATGCCTTCGTATAAACGTGGATCCACGCAAGACACAACGGCTTTTAATTGTTTCTGTAATTACGGCATTCAACCAGTTAGTCAAAATCCAATCCGTTATTTTCTTTGCCAAGCGGGCGTATTTTTCAAACAAATGAAGTAATGGTTATGTAATTATGTTCCAAATCCCTTTCTGATTGTGATAGAAAGTATGTTACATAATTGGGATGTTATTCCTGGACAAGAGCCACAAACCCAAGGAACATTGACATAGGCAACAATATTATTTTCCCAATGCCATTGTCTATTAGGTATACTGTTCCGGGCTTTGGTTTTTTAGTCGTCAGTCGTAGGTATACCTACGTACAGTCACGAGCAAAAGTATGTATACACTCAGCTTTATTCGAAAGCGATTTTCTCCTTTATTGACGTGACAACGTCTTATAAATTGGTTTGCCGGGTGACACTTCAAGAAACTGCGTTACGCTCCGCTCACGTTATGCGCTCACAATGAGAGCGAGTGAGAGGCACGCGTCCCTTCCACTCGGGCATGGTTAGCCCGCCTAAGAGCGAGAGAGACAGACATAAAAAGTGAAAGGCACGCGTCCCTTCAAAGTCGTTGTCACGTAAAACTTTCGCCCGTATACCGACTTTACAGGCAACCAATTTTTTTTTTTAATGAAATTTTATGTTCTTACGAACATAGCATTTTCGAACCCATAGGTTTATGTAATGTGTCGTATTTCAACAAAAATCAAAAAGAAAAGCGAAAAAATCGCAATTGATAGTTGCCAAGTGTTGACATATTGGTGCTCGTGACTGTACACCTACGTATATTCAAATTTTATTTATGTTTCAAATTGACGTTATTTCAAGTTACACAAATATTAACTTTATTTTCATGGTTATTAAGTTGATGTCAGAGTGACTAGCACTATTGAAAAAGTTATAAAAATGTTTGAAGTTGTAGCGTAAACTGAACTTAATTGTGTAGGAATTAAAGTTATTTTTCCATAAACTCACATTTGCTTACATTTTTGGCGAAAATGTCGCAATTATATGTTAGGTTTACAACCTAACTTAATAGTTAGGTACCTAAAGATAAAACCAAAAAAAGTCACACCGCAACGCAACCTCACTGCTTTGGTTTCTTCAAAAAGTTTTCTGGAAAAGTACCTAGTACAATTACCAATGATTTTCTTTGTAGGAATAACTTTATCAAAATTTTCCTCGAGTGCCTACCAACAATGTATAAAGGAGTATGAAATAATAAGATATTGATGTTTTTATTATTATTAATTTAAGGACTTATAGAGGTACGAGTACGAGGAACAGGCTGTAAAGTTTACGCATCCTCCATAGAAACCAACCAGACGGGAGTCGTGTTTGGTGGGCAACTGCCCGACAATGTTTTTTTTTTTTTTTGGGAATGGTGTCTCGCCTAGTAATTTGTCGTCTGCTTTACCGGACACCCGACGATTGATGCCGGGACGTTGCATATATGCTAGTTGCCCGGTAAACTTTGGTTGCGCGATGTAGGATTTTGCGTAACGTCAATGTAATGCATAGTTCGCATGCGGAAATGTAGATCATGCCGCCGCCACAAAATTTTATAAAAAAATAATGTTAAAAGAGGCAGGTAACAATAGAAAAGTAATTGTGTCTCATTAGTAACAGTTGAGCTGATAAATAAAACATTTCTCGTAGTAACTTTCGTATAAAGTGTTTTAGCCACTATTAATCTCAATTCACATTCAGCTCAGTACGTCCCAGCTAGCAAGCTTGTTCTCTAAATTCACATACTGAGTCGTCGGTTACTGCAGACCGCCCCTTTCGCGCCAGTGAGCCTGTGATTCACACTATCCTACTCCGCCATGCATACATTTTCAAAATCCACTTTAATGACTAGGCAGTATTTGTAAAGCGATCCACTGTCTGGTATTTTTTCTAACATAGATCAAAGCAAGCTGCTTCCGCGGCTACGAACACGTTACTCTGTTTTTTGTTTGCATTAAAGTTAATGAGAACGCGAAGTCGTATTTTCGTAAGAAATCTGATAAAGAGAAACCCTCTACAATAATCTAAAAAGATTTAAAACAAAAAATACACTGTCATTTGTTTTTCCGACCATTCCTCCGTCTGTCTGTCAAGACAACGTTTTTTCTCAACGCATGCAAACGCGTGGAGGTATCAAGTTGAAATTAATATTTAATACGTAACTCCCTTGGAGCTTTTAAAAAATCAAGCTTCTAAGTCAAGGCAACAAAAAATACTGCCATTTATGCGACATATTTTAACAATCAAAACCCATAAGGTTCCCGTTCACCTAGAATCATAAAATTTGGCAAGAAGCAAGATCTCACAGCACAAGTTAAGAAAAATGTCCGAATCCTTACATAAATAATCATGACGTATATGGGAGAACATATTTTTCAACTACAAAGTTAAGTTTCTTCTTGGGATAAATCCATCCCAACTACAGAACCCTTCATTGTGCGTGATCCCGCAGATCAAAATATAGCGTCTGAAACGAGTGACTGATTAATTTCAGACCCACAATGTCAGAAGATGAGCTGAACTTGAACAAAAAATACCAATTTAGACGCCAAGCCAATTCCTTTGGTTGATCTTCTATCTCATCTCCACATAGGTAACAAGTACCCTCATCCTAATCGATTCTACGTCTGGCACGAGAATATAAATCAAAACCATTCAGAATTTCCTCCTATTGTCATCCAACAATTTTGTCTTGTATGCCTAAAGTAGGTATACTACTTTAGGTGTTTTTCGACGATATGGCGGTCCTTATCATCGACAAATATGCTTTTGTCAATAGAAATTGGAACTGAATGTAGACAATGCGTTGTGATACTGAAATAAACAAACAAAGCGAATGGATCTCATGTTTCAATGGAGACTGGGGCCGGGCTGGCTGTCACCGGCAAAATGTCACTGATGAATTCAATGGCTCCACTTTTGCTTCATTGAATGTGGAAGCCAGAGTTTGCAATCAATAGCATTTATAAATAGACATCAGTGACGAAGACTGAAAATAAAATTTTAGGGGAGAATTTCCAAAAAGTTTAATAGACAAACAGAAAACCCTAACGTTTTCTAATTAAAAGCCCATGTAGAAATTTAAAAACAAATTATGAAAACTGACAAAGTGCCGCTAGCTATGACTCACACTGACAACTTTTACGAAAAGAAAAGTTTAACAAATCATTAATCAACCAAATATAACACAACCATATAATATCCACTTTGATTCATCATCATCATCTACCTAGCCTTTTCCCAACTATATTGGGGTCGGCTTCCAGTCTAACCAGATGCACCTGAATACTAGTATTATACTAGCATTTTTTTTGTATTGTTTTTTTAATACGATACCTATTCCTAATATCCACTTTTATTGATAAACCATTTTGTAAGAGGGACTTTGCCACTGATAAGCAAACATGATACAAACGTAACGTAACTTGACGTAACTTTGAACTAATAAACGCGCCGACGGGAGCAAAAATATGTGTGTAACTCATAGCGAAATTCAAGTAGCTAGTTAATTTTCTTCCCAACTGAATTTATGAAATATTTTACATACATTTACTAAGTAGGTATTCGTATATGTTCGCTAGTAATGAAAGGGAAGGCTCATGACTGTAATATTATTATGTTTGAAGTCGAACCGTAACCACGTCTCTTTGTTTGTCTACATTAATTATATACCGTTAAATTTTGATCGTTTTAATCCTTAAAAGGGATCATTTTACTCATCATTATGAACAACCTTTACTACGGGACCAGCCCTGAAATCGTGAAAAAAAAACATCAGTTGATCCATACATTATGTCTTGTTGTGCGAACATAAATCTATGGATCTACTGATTAAATTTTTAGTTAGTCCTAATGTAACGCAGAACTCGGCATGTGTTCGTTGGTGTGCTTCACTCAATTCATGCGGTACCCATTTTTCAAACATTTTCACTTTTTCGTGAATTAAAATTATTTTGTCACACACCGACGCCTGCCGCTATCTCTGCCGTGGTTTGCGACGGATCTGCTTCCACGATCACTTACTTTTTCACTGTCAACTAGGGTCTCCAGCCGTCCACGGGGTTAGTTCTGTAGGTTAAAATTTCCAGAACGAAATGTTGGAACCACGTACGGTGTTTTCTTTTACAGCAGCTTCCCCATATACATCATTAATCTTTCGAGCTGTTTTTGCAGCGCTTGTGCCTCGCTGGGACTCGTATTCGTAACTAACGCGATCATTTAAGTTTTCCTTAAAGTAAACAGAACGATGTCAAAAAAAACTAAGCGCGAAAACAAATGAATCATTAAATTCGAAACACAAATGCACAAGCCTAATTTTGAATTTGGACCAAACGCCTGATACTTAAAATCAAAGTTGGCAGTTCGACCAAACGCCAATATTTCATAATAATATGTAAAGACTTTCAAAAATATTGAAAATATTGGTACGTCATCCACCATGATTGCGCAGAAATTCAGTTCAGTTACTAAGCCAGTTGAATCACCACCTGGGCTTATATGTATAGTCAGTTTATTAATCCTGGGGGAACTATGACATGGTGGGAGGATGGGGAACTTAAATATATTATTATTCATTGGGAAGGCAGATTGATAACAACATAAGGAATTTATTATTACAGCGGTAAATCTATAGATGAGGAATTCAGCATAGTGACAGGAAAACCAATTCTTGTTTCCGGTCTTATGTGTTTCTGTCATGTTTTGTAATCACGTATCTTAGTGAATTTCAGTTGATCTTATTTATACTAGTGACTTCTGTAGGCCAATTCATGTAATAAACGAGGTATTATTAACAGATTGGTACTGAGATCAGCTGTGAACGTTTATAGTTTTCTTCTTTAATTGACAGTATCTGACGTGAAAATATGTCAATTCTGTAATTTTTCGCAAGTTTTATGTAGGTAGTGCGTTAAGCTTTTCTATTTTTGGCATATTCATGGTTTCAAAAACGTAAGAGTAGCCACCGAATCGTCCATTACAGAGATTCAATAACGAGATTTAGAGAGGGACCTTCAGAATGTAGTGGCAACGTATTGTTTTGTAGGCATTGCAATAGTTGAGGGGACCATTCGGTCTCCCACGGGAGTTCAAGGGACTTAGGTAGGTACCACCCGTTGCCCTAAGCATGGCCCAAACGTGACGTTTTAACCGAAACGACGCAGGTACAGTCAACATCAAAAAGATGTATACATACACACAGAAAAGTATTAATTTGATTGTCTACCATTTATGTCCCATAATACTGTATGGATGTCTAGCTATAATTATGTAACCTATTAAAACTATTACTATTATAAATATGTTTGAATGTTTGTTCCCGAACCACGAAACAACAGCTGAACTGATTTGGATGAAATTGGGCATACAGATAGCTTTTAACCTGGAACCTTTTAACACATAGAAAAAAAATGTGGTTATTGGCATTACAGCAAAAAATACACCTTAAAACTACAAAAAACAGAAAACAAAGATTATAATGCCAAGAGGGCCTCAGCTCAGAATAATGCCCGATGACAACACAAGGTTTACAACCTGACGCTCATTTATATGGTACTTTTTATCCCGGTAAATGACATGGACCTAATTATAAAGTCCACGCAGACCAAGTCGCAGGCTGAAGCCAGTGTGTAATATGTTTTGTGATAACACATTGTTACAATATTTTAGAACAAAGCAAAGATTGTAGACGATTAAATGAATTATTACATATACTTTTGAGGCTGGCTGTTGGTACCTCTCAGGTAGATAAATATGAAATATCTCTTCATAACTGTTCTATCTGTACACGTTAGTTCAACTTAAATCCAATTTCGAGACTGCTTTAGAAGCTTGCTTTTGTCTAAACAAGTTATGATCAAGAATGTTCATTTTGCCTCTTATGAACAAACTACAGACTCCTCAAGAGAGAGAACTTTGTATGAGACAACTTTTCTCTTCATATTAATAGTGGAACTTGGAAATATGTATGTTCGTTTCATTACAGAGGTGCTTTATGACATATGATACCTATTGTAGTAACGACATGTAATAATTACAATGGCTTTGTATTTGACGACACGGTTGGCGTCGATTGACTGCTGCGCTGCGGGTCGTGGGTTCGATTCCCGCACGGAACAAATATTTGTATGACCTACTAGTAGTTGTTCCGGGTCTGGCTGTTTGTGTACTATGTGAGTTTAAATGTTTGTAAACGCACCCACGATACAGGAGAAAATCCTAGTGTGGAGCAACGTTTTTATAAAACAAAAAAAGATTGTTGCATGTATTCGTGGAACAGGAATATTATATTCATTGCTCATGCATGACGCGCAAACTGTAACTATGAATTCAGCACATGATTCTAGATTTCTACGCTTGGGGTAGAAAATTTTCGTCTTTTATCAAAAAAAAAACTGTTTTTTGATTGAAAAGTGCAATTCCTACGCGGTCAAAATGTATGGAACTGATAATTTTTTTTATTTTAATAACCGACGAAAAAATTTCTACCTTTGGGTCTTAGAATCATGTTCTGAATCCATGGTAACAGGATGCGTGTCGATGTCCGTACCAGTTCTCAGTAGTACTTATTGTTAGTGAATATGCGTGCTGGTTGAAATCAAATCAAAGTTATATATAATTCATTATGATACCACTTCGAATCACCTCCCTCGACCGGCTGTTGGAAAAATTGAATATGTTAAACCGAGCACTGTAGTTTTCGTAACAAATCAGCTCATTTTTAAAGCTGCAGCTGTCAAAAAACAGTCCAACAAGCTAAACCTATTAAAAATTTATGCAAGTTCTACATCATACATTTCGTCAATGGCAAACTGCTAGTGAATCTGCCTTCGCGTAATACCGCTTCAAAGGGGAGCATAACCACAGTACAATTGTCCCAAGACACTTCGGGATACGCTTCGGGAATCATCGTCAATTTTCGGAAATACGAACCCGCGATGGTGAGATGTATTAAAGAACTGTTAGAACTATTGAGGTAGGTACTTGCCTCTTTTGTAGTACCATGATTTAAAAATTATACTTATTCGGAAATACGCAGATTACCGAAGCGCAAACCTTTTCTGGTGTACCAGTACATCATCATCAACATCATCTGCCTAGCCTTTTCCCAACTATATTAGGGCGGCTAGCAGATGGGTGCAGCTGAATACCAGTATTTTACATGTAGCTCCACAACCCATTTACTTGTTAACACGATACCCCTTGGTAAGACTGGTTGTCAGACTTTTGGGCTTATGACGATCCGTAACAACTGTCAAAGATCCACAAATGTCAGCCTGGATCGACAACTTAGCGTGTTTATGCCTTTTCGAGGCCCATTCTAACCGTGGACCAACCTGATCGATCGAACTGTGCGGCTGTTATAACTCAGCCACAAGCCCCTGGTATACCTGTACGATACTAATTGATTCGATTCCACATAAAATATAGGGCACATTTCCTATACCCGTCCCACGCTTATTTTCTATCTTCACCCATTATTCGCCTAAGTAGTTTGGCCGTTCGCGCTAATAGTCAGGCTTTCAATCAGTAACAGCGAGCACACCTGATCCCACGCAATACGCGCGTATTGTGTGCGTGTCGGCCTGACGGGGCTTTATATGAGCTTAATATAATGTAATGATGGTTGTATGGGTTCTTAGAAGGGCATCGAGTGCGAAGGTAATAGAGAGGGATGGCTTTAGTTTTGATGGAGATATTCTGGTGACAGATAATAGTGTGTCATTGAATAAGTAGCTGTAGCGGCGAACTTCTTACCGCCTCAGAATCAATAAGAACGAATGTATGAGAAAATTAACTATCTTCATTTTTTTCCTGACTTTTCCCATATTTCAATAGTTATTCTGCTATTCGGGGCGGAGACAAGCCCACCTAATCAATGATTATATAATCGGTCCAGCCGTTTCTTGAGTTATAAATGGTGTAACTATCCCGACTTTGTTTTATTTCTATAGATAGAATATGATATGACATCTTTGACATATTGATTGTTTTCAAATAATTATATCTTCAAGGTAACTTTATTTATAGTGGTATGTCTATTGAATAACTGAAAGACAGAAAAAAATTACGTTCTATTTTAGAGTTCTGATAGCTGAAACCCCATAAAAGTAAAAAAAAATAAAGCCTGAAAAACATTTCAACGCTATCAGCTAGAATCAGGCTTTTGTGCAACATTTTTCATCGCACCATTTCTGCCTATCCATCTGATTAATGCACGGCTCATTTATTGGTTTCAATTGATCGTGAAAATAATTAAGTGGCACCAAATGTAAGCACTTTACATATTAAGTAGTGTAGTGTGTGTGTGTGTGTGTTTAGTAGTGTATTAAGAGTATTCTATCTATCTAAGTAATCATATAACACAAGCAGAAAGGAATTGGAAGAAATTGGTGATTGGAATTGGCGGTTGGCGCAGTGGTTAAGCGATTGACTGCTGCGCTGCGTGTCGCGGGTTCGATTCCCGCACGGAACAAATATTTGTATGACCTACATGTATTTGTTCCGAGTCTGGGTGTTTTTCTATCTATAATATGTATCTATTTACAAAAAAAAATGTATATAAGTAGTTTATCAGCCATCTTGTTACCATAACACAAGCATTAGGTTGCTTAGCTTGGGACTAGATGGCGCTGTGTGAAATGTCCAGGGATATTATTATTATTATGTCCTTTATTTATTTATATTTCTTATTTTAATACATTTTTAAATATTAGTATAAAAAAAAAACATTTAAAAATATAAAAAAATAGTAATCCACCGGTGTCGGGAGCAGGGTCCAAGCTACCGGTGGTTAGGGCTCCAGAGACAGAAACCTCCTCACAATGCGAGCCGTATCGAGGAGTACTGCGTTCTGAATCAGGCCCTTGATCCAACCGCCTAACGAGAGCCTCGATAGATGTTGATCGAGGCTTTCGGCCATCAGGCCATTAGCCGATACGACAATCGGCACTATGACAGTCGAGCTCACATTCCACATGTCAACAACCTCGTGTGCCAAGTCAAGATATTTGATTTGTTTATCTTTCTCAGCTTTCACGAGGTTCCCGTCATGTGGAATGGTAACATCGACAATCATTGCGCGGCGCACTAATCGATCTATCACCACTATATCAGGTTTGTTGGCGACAACAGTCCTGTCAGTGATGATACACCGATCCCAGTACAACGTGACATGGTCATTTTCGAGAACTGGGTCGGGCACATACTTGTAATATGGTACCTCAGAGTTAACAAGTTTATATTTCAAAGCAAGTTGCTGGTGAATAATCCTGGCCACTTGGTTATGCCTGTGCAAGTACTCGCTGTTAGCCAAACGAGAACAACCAGAGATAATATGTCTGATGGACTCACCCGGACGGTGGCATGCCCGACATACGTCAACCGTCCCATCCTTCATAATATGTCTCCGGTAGTTATTCGTCAAGATAACTTCGTCCATAATTGCACAGACGAAACCTTCAGTTTCCCCGAAGAGGTCACCAAAACGTAGCCAGGAAACGGACGCTAAGAAATCTACACCGGGCTCATGAAGAGCCCGATAGAAGCGCCCGTGAAGCTCCTTGCTTTGCCATATCTTCTTGCGGTCATCGGTAGTCAGTACTACAGGTTTGCGCCAGTTCTCTTTCGCCATGGAGAGCGGGGTGAGCCCCTTGTCCACTGCGACCACATCACGGTGCATACCCACTTCGGCTTTTAAAAAATATTCCCTGAGACTGCACACCTCGCGGTTGTGGAGGGTCTTCGCATTTAAAAAGCCTCGACCCCCACACTTCCGCGGGATATACAGTCTCATAACCGATGATCGTGGGTGATGCATCCGGTTTGCGGTCAGTAGTGTACGGACCCTTCTATCCAGGGCGTCGAGTTCAGTCTGAGTCCATTTGAGTATGCCGAAAGAGTACATCAAAACCGGCATGACCCAACCATTGAAGGCGCGCACCTTATTTCCGCCCGAAAGAAGACTAATTAATACCTTCTTCAGGCGACAAAAGAAGCGCTCCTTCAACGATTGCTTCATGTCAGCATCGTTGATGCCTAACGCTTCCGACATACCCAAATACTTATAGCTTTCGGATGAGGAGAGGGATCTAAGGTGTATGGAATCGGAAAGTGGAATTCCCTCGGATTCCATAATCTCCCCCCCCTTTACATGCATGACTGCACATTTGTCCACACCAAATTCCATCCTGATGGCACTACTGAAAGTTTCAGTTACCTTCAGTAGCTCCACCAGATGCAATTTGTTGCGGGCAAAAAGTTTCAAATCATCCATGTAGAGGAGGTGAGATATGACCTGACCACCTCTCTTCAACCGGTAGCCTAGACCTGAATCCTCCAGCAGTGTGCTTAGAGGATTCAGGGCTAAGCAGAACCAAAGAGGACTCAAACTGTCGCCCTGAAATATTCCCCGTTTAATCCATACAGGCTCATCATTCCCCTGGATCTGTCGACACCCTGGATAGCGAAGGACCGTCTTCCATTGCCCCATACACGACTCAAGGAAGGTGCGTAGAGTTGCATCTATCTTGTACAACTCCAGCACCCTCATGAGCCATGTATGTGGCACAGAGTCGTAGGCCTTCTTATAATCTATCCAACATGTCGACATATCCTTGCGGGATCGGCGAACCTGTTGGCTAATGGCCATGTCTATAAGGAGTAGCTCCTTAGTACCGCGGGACCCATTCCTACATCCATTTTGAGAGGCAGACATAATCGAGTTACTGTCTATGTGTGTGTTAATTTTCGCTCTCAAAATGGATGTAAGAAGTTTATAAACCGTCGACAAACATGTGATCGGTCTATAATTCTTGGGTTCCGCGGGACTACCTGACTTATGGAGCAGGTGGGTAACGCCTGTTGTTAGAAACTGTGGTAGCGACCCAGACTCTAAGGATGACTGGAACTGAGATGCCAGGCAAGTGTGTGAACTAATTAGCCATTTTAACCAAAAGTTATGCAGTCCGTCCGGACCCGGTGATTTCCAATTCGGTAACGGACGGACTGCTCTGGCTATGTCTAATGACGTAATTATGACTGGTTCCATGTCTGATATAGTTCCACACACTCGCTCGATATCGCGCATCCAGCCACCCTCAGCGTGACAGACGGGTACCGACCAGATGCTGCGCCAGAATGCACTCGTGGTGGCATCATCCGGGCGGCATACGTCCGTCACGTTTAGTTCAGGTCGCTCCCAAGCTCTATATACCCACCTCTCATCGCTCTGGAACATGCGATTCTGCGTATATCGATCAACCCGCCGCTTATACCGCCGAATACGGCTCGCCCATGCACAAACTTTCTGCTTCAGGAAGTCGATGCGCTCTGTGACATGAGACATGTATTCTCGAGGACTGATTCCAGTCCCCGAGAATGCTTGCCTTACAAAGCGCATCACTCGTGGTCGTGTATTGCCCTCCCTGAAGCAGTATAGTTTGCCGATGAGTACCCTGGCCCCATCGATACGACGCTCGATCCTGCGCTGCCAAGCTGGTACGGCTGGTTTTGGTCGAGTAGCTCCGTCAAAACTAGGGAATTTGACGTTAGCTAAACGACATGCCGCCACAGCCGCGCAATACAGGATCGAGTGTGTATCAACGAGATCCTCGCTGCTCTCGAAGAAATTCTTGAGCTGCGAGTCCAAGGCACACACCAGCGCCCTATTTTTTTTGTGCATAGGTAACCGTGGTAATCGGGGTCTAAATTCGGTTGGAGTGGATCTATATTCGCGAAACGCATCCTCCAGTGCGCTCCTCAGTCGGACGTTGCACTGGCTACTTACTGTGTCAACCCTATCATCTTCTTCTTCAACATGATTGAACCGCGGCGGGATGGCATTAGTATTTGACGCTTGTGCCACGGTTTGTGTCAGAGACGAGACGATTTGGTTGCTCAGTACCTCTGAGCGCAGCCTATCAAGTGCGATATCGTCCAACCTGTGATTACGTTGGATGACCCGCACCTGATCCGACAGTCGTTGGGCCGAGACGTTGACGGTTGGTTCCAGTTCCTGAAACAGAGACAGCATCCTATCACGGTACGCAGTGAGGTTAGTTCCCCCCTCTGTAGACCTGTAATATGCGCGCATGACGTTCTCGTTCATAGACTGAGTCCATCTCATGCGCTGCACACAACCACCGGTAGCGGGGACCCGGCTCGGGGCCGGATGGCCCCTAAGTCCCAAGCTCCTCGGTGGCCGGCCTCTCCCCTGCCGACGTACAGGTGTAGGCGACGTCGGCGGGGAAAAATATTCGTCGCTCGAGCTCGACGCAACTGCTACGGCCGGTGTCACAGCACTCTCGATGGGGCTAGGCTCCGGCGGCGGCGGGGCGGGGCTGAGCGACGAATCCGGAGGTGGTAGAAGTGCGCGGCGAGCCGCTAATCTCGTCAACATCTTCGTTATATAGTTTTCGTTTTTCCTTTCATGTTTTTATCCGGAGGTGACATCTGTCATGTCACCTCCGGTTCGGCAGTTTTTGATGAAAATTGTTATGGTTCATTTTATATTTATAGAAAATTATGTTTTATATAATTTTTATTTTGCCTATTATGGTTTCAAGTGATATGTAACTATAAAACTGTTTCTAAAAATTATATATATGAAAATTGTGAGGAGATGACAAAAAGACGTTGACGTTGACGTTGGTGTTGCTAGCTTGTTATTATTATTATTATCTGCCTAGCCTTTTCCCAACTATGTTGAGGTCAGCTTCCGATCTAACCAGAAGCAGCTGAATACCAGTATATTACATGGAGCGACTGCCTATCTGACCTCCACAATCCAGTTACTGGGTAATACGATACCCCTTGGTAAGCCTGGTTATCAGACTTTCAGACTTCTGACGACCCGTAACGACTGTCAAAAATTCACGACTGACAGCGGGGCCAATAACTTAACGTGCTTTCGGAGGCACGGAGGGGTCTCGGTGTGTAAAGGTCACACCCATCCACGAACCAACCGTGCTGTTATTACTTAGCCAGGAGTCCCTCACCAGAAACGCTAATATTATAATAATATTACATAATATAACCATATTATTATAATAGCATATGGCTCATCACTTATCTAATTCCGGTATGCCAGTGAAACAATAATGTCAAGCACGTCCTTGTTAATTAATGCATTATAATTATATAACAATGCATTATTAGCATAACGATGTTTAATTACAAATAACTGAGAACTACAGTAATACCACGTAGGGGTCATCAAGGGGTTTACTCACTAACTCCGCCTACGAATATACGGACCCGTCCAAAAGTAGTTGATTCAACAAAACAAGTGTCAAAGGACATCATTCATTTCGTACCCAAAAGTTAAAGTGCCGGCCAGAAAAAATAAGAGCTGCTGTCTTATGGGAAATTACCTTTTGAGTATTTTTTTTATTTGGAATTGAATTGATGTCCTTTAATTTTTCGGGCAAATACATATTGGTAGTACAGACAGCTGTCAAATCGTGAGGTCATTCTTTCTTAGTTCGGGCTCCGTAAGTCTACTAATCATATGTCCGTAAGTAAGTATAGGACACCCCCATAACTTTGGCCAAAAAAACGGATTTAATGCTTAGGGAGTAGATCCTGTAGAAGTGTAGAAACTGGAGGAAATTCTCGTTCCAGTTACTTAACCTTTTTTTTTTTTTTTGAGGATGGGTAATCATCAAATGACTCCTCCCGCTCCGGGTGGAGCAGAAGGGAGTGTCAGACTTTTACTGACTAAAACCCACCCGTGTTCCTTCCTTAGCCCTTTATGTTCCAGGGCAGCGGTAAACCCTTTCGGATGGTCCCGCTACCCAGTTACTTAACCTGGGTCAAATAAGCTTATTATCTTTATTTCTATTTAGGTAACAAAAAGGAAGTATTTTTCAAATAAGCGGGTTTTTGGCTGCTAAAACATATTTGATGTGACAAAAACATACATAACAATGTCGAAATTATCCTTTTTAATATTTAACATCCATAAATTCAAGTAAAAACATTAACACAATTATCCTGGTACAAGAACCTCGAGCTCGTTATCCCTTATTTAATCGTCAGTCGTCGAAGCGCTCCCTTAACGAACGATAGCTTTCCACGATAAAAACTTTATTAATGCTCGCACAGAACGTATGTATTATAGGCATTAATGAGGATACCAGACAGTTTTCAGTAATGAAGCCATGTTACGTCCCTGCGATAAAATTTAAGTGGCCCATGTGGATATAAAATGAGTTGATACTCGAATACAGTTGGCAAAACAATCGGCTATATAAAACGACACCACGGATAGTGTCGGCGACAGATAAAGACGATAATGGGCTAGTTAGCCAACACTCCCGATAAGCCCCTCTAAAAACGATTGAAGCCGTAATTATGGTACGCGCGTTTCTTGACGTGAAAAGCGGCGATAAAATGTATAAATGTTTGCTCCGTTATCACACCGTGAACGTTCGTACACGCAATTATGCAGACATGATGTATTTATATGCTGAATACAGCACCACGTAATGTTGAATTTGTGCTAAGTCACGTTATCCAAACTCAACCACTGAAACAAATTATATTTTTTCACTGGAAAAACGTTGTCTTTTATATGTGTTTTCCACAATTTATGGGATTATTATTTAGCCACACAATGGTCGTTAATTATATGTTCGCGCACGAAATATTCGACAATTTCTCTTGACACACAATTTCACGGTATTTTTCTAATATGAAAGCTCTTTTCCTCAAACATATTGTACGGTCAATAACCAGAGTACCTAAAGAAATTAAAAGCTCAAACGAGTGCCCTTTGAGGTTTTAATTTAGAGGGAAATTGTTTATTTGACCAAAATGGAATGGTTATTATAATTTAATTTTCGTCGAATCTTTTTGCAGTTACACATCCCTCCAAATTACGGTGGCTCGAGTACGTTTGAATGAAAAAATTACGCGTCTGTCGTGCAGACAGGGAAGTAATGAATTACATTAATACGAAAATGTTCTGTGGGCCTTTAGTTAAAATTATAATCACATCGCGTGGTATGTTTGTAAATTCAGACGGGGGACTTGAATAGCTCAGAAGAAAATAACAAAACTTAGTTTCATACTTTATAATTTGTCGTGTTGAAATGTAATATAACGTACAAGAGAAATGGCTGTTGAAATTTTATATCATGGCAACTGAATTGTGTGTGTCAGTCACATGGTGCCCGCGTGTTGTGAATACAACTTGCTTCATTGCGGACTGGTGCCTAACTATACGTAGTACTACATCTATGGGAACGGTTCGGTACGGTGAATTATGTAGTTGCGGTCTCCAACGCGGCAGAAAGGGTTTCATTTTTAACCTTACACGTTTCTAGAATTAAATTATGAAAAAAAGTGAATCACTTGCTGGCTCGACTGATATTGACAGCGTGATTATCTGGTCTGACGTAAAATAAATTTACTTTAAAATATAATTGAACTATAACATTTAGATTAATTTGGTTTGTTTACTTAACATTTAAGAGCGATTACCAGTAAGTAAGTACCTACTTTAATTAATATTATATTAATTGAAGTATATCGTTTCAATTAAAATTGTGCAAATAAATATCCCTACAGACAAATGCGAGGGTAAACGAGCATTGTGTTTGTCAAGAGTCTAGACTTTAATAGGTCCAGCGATGTATGAGTTCGAATAGTAGTTTGAAGCGAATGCTTGGTAGCCGCCATTTTGAAATCATTTTATTCGTATTGTTTGGCGTTATGCGGTAAAATGTTTCAGGGAAACAACAGTTTGGAACAAATGTGTCGCATTTTAAATAAAACATTTTGTCGAAAATATGAAATACATATAGCGAAGTATAAATATTTGTATTGAAAACACAGACAGGCTCTGTGCTGATCCATGTAAAAGCAATTTGTGAAGTGTCAGCAGCTCATATTCTTGTTCAAGACAATTCAGTTTTCAGTATTGTTTATGCCGTAGTTTCAGTTGTTTTCGCACGTATTGAAACTCTTTACTTTATGTGACATAAAGTTATTTTGCTGAATGTTGGTACTAAATAAATAAAGAGGTTCTCGTTTGTTTTTAAAGGGTTAACCTGATGTGTAATTCTGTGTGACCACAGAGGTACCTAATGTGGATAAAGGGTTGCCACTAATTGTTATTTTTATTAGGCACATTTTCTATCATAACATAATTATGTTTTGTTTAGAGAACATTATTATTTCTGTAGTACACGCAACCGGCGAACGTGTATAACCAGCGGGGTTATTGCGTAACACCCTAACAGTAGGAATGGCACTTTGACTGTTCAACAACATTCATTGCGTTATTTACGTTGCTGATCAGACAAATTTGTCAATCATGTGAAGCAATGGATATCCTTCGAAATGATTCAGAATGTGATTGGGGTGCTGACGTATGAACGTAAACCAGACACAATGAGTATGTATGCAAGAATCGTGGCGTGAGTTCATGATTGTATTATTTCTTTACTTTACCTTATTTATTTACTGTACAGACACATGCATATACTTTTTAGGTCTGGCTAAGTTTCTAGGACGTGTCTTACGTGTAAATTGTATTGTTGTTTGCGGACGAATGGACGAGGATTTTGTCGGCATGAATTACTACTGTATGAGAGGGATTTATAAAAGTGTTGTTAAGTTTTTACTTGATGGTTTTATATTTTACCTTTTTCGTTATCCTTTTAAGTAATAAATAATAAATTACTTTAATTTATAAACAAATAAATTGAAGTTCAATCCAACCAAAAACAATTCCAACCTCTCCACTAAATCAAAGTAAATCCAGGTCAAGAGTCTTGATAAAGACCTTGCAAGTTCGGAATCAGACATCCAATCACCTTCTCAACTTAAATTGGGTACACGTCAACACAACGTAGGTATAGTGAAAGTAAAGTTTCCTATTGAAACACGAAAGCCTACGATAACATTGCAAATTGATAATTAACAACCAGCCAAAATACTCCGAAATTTTCAATGCATTGCAAGTTTAAGGGTTACCCTTCTAAGAAGTTTGTTAAGGTATTATAAACTCCATCAAAGTCCGTTGTGAAAACGCAGCTTATCAGCACAAGTTGGATCAGTATCTAAGCGCGGAACTTTAATTGCTGCGAACTTTAAACTTGAGATCATGCGAACAAGAATGGTACTGCTTAAGAACTGGAAGAATGTCGCTTCAATATGCTCAAATGTAGCATAAAAGGAGATAGTGAGTACCTACGTATTATTAAAAATAGAATAGAATATTATTCGTATTATACTTACACCATATAAATTACAGACATAAATATTGAAATTCTACAAAGAGTGACACAAGGGGCGGTCTTATCGCTAAGAGCGATATTTTAAAGAAAACCTTTGGTTGGATTAAAAAGGTACGTACTACGTATTATTTATTTATTTTTCACCCTCTCGCTGGGTAAAAAAAACAATTGACTATCCTGTTGATTCAGAGACGTCTATAGATGTGACAATCATCACTATCACACAATATAATAAATATATTACTGTGTAGACTGAACCGGACCTATTGCGATCAACCAAATCCTGAATCCGGGCTTCTTCTGAGAAATTCTAAATGGAAACTCCCAATAAAACTTTGCGTGACCCGGGAATCGAGCCTAGGACCTCATGCTCAGCAGTAGCGCTTGCAAACACTACACCAGCGTGGCAGTCCACAGTAATATCCCTTAATTATATATATTAAGGGTCCACATTCATCTTTTACCTTGTAAATACCATCGATGTAACACGTACCTATATGGAATACCATAAAGATTTTAGCATTGAGTATAATTTAAATAAAAAATCTGTTGTAAAATGCTGAACTTGATACTTGAAAACAGACAGTAAATAACTCATAGGTAATAATTCCTACATCTATACTATACATATAAATAAATAAAATTAAAGTGTCTGTTTGTCAAAATAACAGCGTTTTACGACGTACATATGAAAGTTTATACGGTACTTATTTTTTTTGTCTGTCCGTCTGTTTGTTCCGGCTAATCTCCGAAAAGCCTGGACCGGTTTGACAGCACTTGCACTGGCAGACAGCTGAAGGAGTAACTTAGGCTAAATTTCATCATCTGCCTAGCCTTTTCCCAACTATGTTGGGGTCGGCTTCCAGTTTAACTGGATGCAGCTGAATACCAGTATTTTACATGGAGCGACTGCCTATCTGACCTCCACAACCCAGTTACTGGGTAATACGATATCCCTTGGTAAGACTGGTTGTCAGACTTTCGGGCTTCTGACTACCCGTAACGACTGTCAAAGATCCACGAATGACAGCCGGGACCACGTGCTTTCCGAGGCACGGAGGGGTCTCGGTATGTAAAAATCGTCACCCATCCACAGACCAACCGCGGCAAGCGTAGCTTAACCTGATCGATCGACCTGTGCGGCTGTTATTATTTAGCCACGGACCCCTCAACTTAGGTTAAATTTATTTTAGAAAAAGAATTGGGTTCCGTGCAATAAATTAAACCCATGAGATCCAATTTGTTTTCCGATATGCACACGAACTAAGTCGCGGGCACAACTAGTATTTTATAAACAATACACCCCAGGTTTACTCATTTTCCTATTCAGTGTAAGCACTGCTAATTAACTACCTTACTTATTCATTATGTCTGCACCGCAGTAAACTGAATAGCTATGCGCAGAACTCGTACAGAATTTAAATGTCTGATTCCTTAGCTTTAAACTGCTGTTGGCCTACACAAATTATAATTTTTGCAGTAATATGTCACGAAAACTTAATCAGCGGGTTTTTTAGTGCAAGAGGGTTTTCTCAAGCACTGGTTCTGGGTCTCAAGCATGGTTAGCCTGCATGCGGGGCACCCGCAACACACTTTTTCATATACTATTGTCGTGATTTCTTTTGATGAATACAGTGGAAGAAAACATCTTGAGGAAACCGACATGTCCTAGAACCAAAAATTCGAAGACATGTGACATCCAACAACCTGCACTGGGGCCGGTGGATTATGGCCCACTCCATCTCACAGAGAGAAGACTTGTATCCCAGCAGTGGGAACAGGTATGTGTAAAAAGTCACGTATAACATACAAATGATTAATATTTTATCAAACTTTTAAATGTATTTTTTTGCAATATGACAACTGAATGTATTATTTTATTTTGGCAACACTTAAGTAGATATAACGGCTTTGATATTAACGTTATTTCTGGGTGGGGTTAGAGTAATTTTTAAATGGTAAAATGTAGTGTAAAGTAGTCAGTCGTAATATTGTGAAATTGTGCGGAATAAAAGTATTAGCAAGAGAAGGGTGTTTTCTTAATACTCTAGTTTAATTATGTTACATGCATTCCTATCACACGTGTGCGAGCAAATCTACATGACACTAAAAACGCCCTAACTATAAATACAAATACGGCACAACCCTAATTCATTCGCCGTCCTCCAAACAGACGTCGACGTCGTCAGTATTGAGTATTGTATTGAGTATTAACAACCAAAAGCTGTCACGAATACTGAACTCCGGAACACGAATTTTAAGGCTCTGGTCAAAATGAGTTGAAACCCACGCGGGACGCTGGACGCGACTCTGCACGCCTTTTATTTAAAAGATAAGGAAGTGATGCGATCATTTGCGACAGACATTTTTGTCCATCACGCCCCACGGGATCCGCCTCAGTTTGAATAGTCCTTAAACGACCTCGAAGTTTAAAACTTACGTCAACTTCTATGCCAGGTATCCGGAATATCTTGAGCGGTGGAACGTCTCTGGGGGAGTACCGGCAGAACTCGCGATCCCCTCGGTACCATTTGACGGAGTATAAGACCTCCTGTTCGAGGTCGTAGAGGCACTTCATCTCCACCTTGGAGCCTCGCTCCACCGCTTCCGGGACCACCACATGGACATTGCGGAGGCATAGTGAACCTGGGGAAGAGAGAAAAGGGAGTTAAGATGTGAATGTCTATGGCCACAGCATTTTTTGTTGCTGAAAATGATATAATCCACGCGGGACTGTACTGAACATGAACTCCTTGCTGGAGTGTCCATACTCCTGTACTTTTGAGGAAATGAACGCCCACTGTCGCTGCTATTAACGCGGCCACCTACTGGGCACATTTTTTTTAAAGTATGATCGATGCGTAGAAGAAGCAAGAAGAAAAAGAGAGAAAGAAGAAGAAGACGGAGAAGAAGTTTTCTGTTTTTATAGTTTTAAGGTGTATTCATTTTGTGTAATGCCAATAAACGTATTTTTCTTTCATTAAGCATACGAAAGTAACTCTAGTCTGTCTGTCTGTTTTTCTGTTACCTTTTCACGCCTTAATAGCTAAACGGAGTAAGATGAAATGTGGCTCATGATCTGGGTCAATCAATCAATCATTTTATTTGCATAATATGGGTTTACAGAAGATGTTGCACAGGTACAGTTTCACCATATTCAGCTATGTTAGCATGCAAATTATATTAACAATACAATTGTCATAATAAAGTCAAAACAATAAAGTTATTAAATAAAAGAAATTATTAATAGTCAATCCATTACAAAAAGTCAAAGTCATAATGGTAAAAAAATAAATAAATGTCAAGAGTAAGATTTAAATTAATTGAATTAAAGTAAATTAAAATATATGCTGGGTTAGGACATAGTTCAATACTTTTTATACCCTGTAGTAAGTGCCGGACAAAAGCTAGTTATAAATATTGAGAAGACTTAATAGGGTCTACATACATACACGTATTCTGTTCAAATAAAATTAATCGTTTTCTTTCTTTGAAGAAAAATCTGTAAATAGGGCTTTAGATACTTTTATAAATTACTAGGTTCAGCCCGCGGCTTCGCCCGCGTGGATATCGGTAATTATGCCACGGGAACGTGTTACTGAGACATAAAGTAGCCTATGCCCTTCGTCAGAATGACATCTATCTCCCTGCCAAATTTTATCGAAATCTGTTCTGTGGTTTAAGGCCAATTCCACCCAACTTTTATCTACAATAAGTCTAATTCTGAGGGTACATTTTGAATTTTTGACACTTTTTCCATACTACAACTATGACACGACACTTTTATTCCACGGATAAAAGATGCTATCACCAAATAACTTTTATTCGAGGAATAAAATTGACGCTTGACAATTTTTGAATGAAATAACTGTCAAAATTACAAACTTATTCCTCGAATAAAGTTATCAGACGATTTAAAAATCAGCCCTATGATGATTATGGCAAAATCAGCCCATTATGCGTGGAAACGTAAAAATTTATAATATTAGTAGGTAGGTATAGTCAATACCAGGTTTATTTTATTTACAAAAAATAAAACGTTGCCCCACACTAGGAATTACTCCTGTATCGTGGGTGCGTTTACAAACGTTTAAACTCACAAACAGCCAGACCCGGAACAACTTCCTTTAGGTAATACAAAATATTTGTACCGTGCGGGAATCGAACCCGCGACACGCAGCGCAGCAGTCCGATCGCTCAGCCACTGCGCTAACCGTGTTGTCAAGTGAATTTGAAAGATGAGATGGACCCGTTAAAAAGACAAAATCTTGGATACTGGAGGGTGACCCGACATGCCACACACTGTACAAAGAGCTTTGGAGAAAAAGATAGGTCTTTGTTACTGAAAATAGAATATCTTCTCATCCTAGAAATAAATAATAATAGTACCTATTACGCATTTCATTTCATGGAACAAAATCTAAGTAGACTACATAAATAGACAGGCATTTATGTAACGTGTATGAATAGAAGACGTTTATTTATATTATATTTGTTTCCTGGTGTTCTGCCTTGGTTTTCTTATGTAATATTATTCTTATGTTTAAGACAGTTTTGATTAACTTCCAAACATTCCTGTTAGTCTATTAATCTACTTTCTAGACTTTCTTGGAAAATATTAGACCTTATTAATATTGGAACGAAGTTCTATAACGCAGCTTGCGGTAGAAATAAACAGCTAGAAATCTTCACGTAAAGAAAAAGCGTTATCTATACCTCGTGTCTTTTTATAACATATAATAGAAAGAGACAGACAGTGAGAGAGAGATAGTTTTCATGGGTTTCGAGGATGCTGAAGCCAATGGCGAGGTCAAAATGAAAATCTAAGATGGCGGCTGCAATTTTTTTTTGTTTTTTGTTATTTTGAAATTAGCAGCCGTTATCTTTGGTTTTCATTTTGAACTTCGTTTTTGCCGGGGTTCCCCGATCTCATACGTTTTTTTAAGTAAGTATAATATAGAATTATTAAAATAATTCATCGTTGTCTCTCGAGACAATCTATCGTAAATTAACTTATATTAATAACACCCTCACGGGTTGATCGAAGCTATGCTTGTCGCGGTCGGTTCGTGGATGGGTGACTAACTATTAAATATCGAGATCCATCCGTGCCCCGAAAAGCATGTTGAGCCGTTTGGTCCAGGCTATCATTCGTAGGTCTTTGACTGTAGTTACGGGTAGTCAGAAGCCCAAAAGTCTGACGAGCAGTCTTACAAATGGTTATACATTAAACATAATTATGTTTTACATGGAGTATAGCAGCTGCCTATCTGACCTCAGTTAGGCAGTCGCTCCATGTAAAATACTGGTATTCCGCTGCATCCAGTTAGACGGTAAACTGACTCCAACATAGTTAGGAAAAGGGTAGGCAGATTCATTATTGATCAATGTAAAAAACGTAGGTAAGTCAAAAGGCCAGTCAGCAAAATGATTTGGTTAAGTTTCTTAGTTGCGTCCCTCATATTGAAACGAAGCAGTAAATATGTAGATAGACTAAAATATAGGTGCCGAAATAATCAAACAATAGGTAGCTCTAAAATTAATTCTAAAATAGAGAGTGAATATTGTTATCGGACTTTTGTGGTTTAATCAGAAATTGTACCTAGTTAATTAATACGTTATGGGAAGACCCCATTTTATTATTCATTTACAACACAGAATTAATTATTGGTACTATAATATCATTCTGTTTATTAAACCTGTTATTCGAATCAAATATACATTGTGAACTTTGTACCTTGAGATCGATTCCCATACAAACTACACATGACACATGACAAAGTAAAGGAAAGGGCGCATTTTTAACAAAAAACAATTATTTTAAGATAGTCTTAGTTTTTACGTATCTAGAATGTTAGTGATTTATTCGTTTGCACTGTAGCAGTTGTTATTTGGTTTCTTTTATTCCATTTAAATACTTATAAATCACATTTTTAAATATTTTTATAAACAATAAGATAAAAAAAAAACAATAAAAAGTAGTTATTTGGTTTATGATAAGCTGGTCACATTGGAATATTAATTACCCATATTTATCGAAAACATTAGGTAGGTAAATACGTTTCTGTGCTCAATAAGTCAATGTTTGAGATATCATTAGCATATTAACCAGCTGCGTCATAAACAAAGGGTGACAATGGCGGAAGCCAGATGTTGAATTGTTCAATAAGACCACCGCAACATTTAAACTTTCGATGCCTGATTAAATATCTCGGCTATAGATATTTCTGGTCAATATTGGTCTATGACTTATTTCCTACGAGTGTTGATAAATGTATTATTGGGACAGGATCAGACAGAGATGGGTTTTATATTTGTACATGTATGATAAAAATAACGTACCTTGGATCCTGTTCCCGATACCAGTGGGCTACTATTTCTATATCACTAAATGTTTTTATATTCATGAATTTAAAAATATAATTTATATGAATAAAAAAATATATATATTTTTACTACCACATTAAATACCACACCATAGTTGGAAAAGGCATATTATGCCTTTTCCAAATATGGTGTGGTTGGCCTCCAGTCTAAGCACCAGAATACCAGTATTTTACATGGAGCGACTGCAACTGGGTTGTGAAGGTCAGATAGGCATCTGACCTTCACAACCCAGTTACTGGGAAATACGAAATAAAGTATAAGTGAAATAGAAAAGAATAATAAGAAAACTTTATTTCAGACCGCAGTAATCTGTACCTACATTAGTGATAGTAAAGAAAACAAAGCCAATGTTAAACTTATTATCTAAAAAAAACCTCTAATACTATAATCTCTACCAGTTGACAGCGATGCGGATGAATTTATTGACGCTATATTTTATTTTGTGAATAGTTAAGTTTCAGTTTTTAGTTAAGTTAGGATATCTACCTCTCGTCTATTCAAAATCTGGTGAAAAAAGTGGTTTGACAAGAAAAATTAAATTAAATTTTATGCTAAAGAAGAGGCAGGTTTCTTCACCAAAGCTTTTTAATCGTTCAGCCTTTCAGCTTAAACATTTTTGTATAACTTTTGGTGTTCTAAAAGAGGGAAGAAACATAAGTGGCGCTACGAAATTCTAGCTTCCCAAGTAGCGCTGCCATCTTTTTTTTTTAATTTAGGTAAGTAATCTGTCCTTTTCTGCCTAGCGTTATAAGGGGCGGTTGGGGTTTTAATATAAAACCTTCTTCATTTTAGGTAGCACTAGCTTTTGTCCACGGCTTCGCCTGCATGGACTTTTTTTTAATTACGCGGAGTTTTCATTTTCTTTTCTGTGAAATAAAATTAGTCTTAAGTTACTCCTTATAACATCAACTGTCTGCCAGTGAAAGTCCGTCAAAGTCGGTTCAGCCGTTTCGGAGATTATCCGTACAGAAAAAAATTAGTTCCGTACCAAAAACGGAACCCTTATAGGATCACTTCGTTGTCCGTCTGTCAAGACCCTTTTTCTCAGGAACGCGTGGAGGTATAAAGTTGAAACTATTATCAAATACTCAGCAGTGCGATTCTGTAACCATCTCACCGTGAAAACATAGGTGAAGTGAGCGTGGAGTGAGCTGTCATTCCAAATAATGCTAGGGACTGACAACTCACATCAAGCTCACTTCACTTGAGTTTTCACGGTGAGATTTTTACAGAATCGATTGGCTGGTCTGTATTCCCTTGCAGCCGTGAAAAAATCAAACTTCTAAGTCGACGCAATCAAAAGATATGGTCTTTTATGATGTTTGCGTTTTTGCCGAATATTTTAACACTCGCAAGGGAATCAATACCTATAGGGTACTTCCCGCTGACCTATAATCATGAAATTTGGCATGAAGCAATTTCATGTAGCACAAGTAAAGGAAAAAATCCGAAAGCCGTACATTTGTAGTTACATACCTACTCTGTACGGAACCCTTCGTTATACTTTCTTAAAGTAGTTTAGACCTTCATATTCTTTTAGTAAAAAGCTATTTTTTTACATTACAAACAGACACTTCCATTTTATTTATTTTTATGTAGTAAGTTTCTTTTTCGTCACTTTTCTTTGAACAAAAAAAATGCTGTTATGAAGGTACTAGAGAAATTGTTATTAATATTGTAGCTACATAAAATTAAGGCACGTTGTTGGACAAATTAAATTATTATTATTTTTATTGTATTATTATATTTATTCATGTAACAATACGCATTGTGTTTGAAATAAGTAGTACATCATTAAATTATTACAGCTAAAAAATATAAATTATGACTTCAAAACAGTTTTCACTGAAGTAATCAATAACATAAATGATAAATATTGTGTCAATTAATTGCAACTAGTTATTATATAAATGATTGTAAATATTATTATGTCAAATGATTATAAATTTATTCTATATAAAGGAAAGCAAAAAAAAATGTTTTATGAGTTTTCTGTTAGTGTACCTATTGAAAATAAAGAAATTTCCTTTCCAATATAATATTTACGTACTTAATTTAAAAGCTTAATAAAATGTACAAGTATATAAAAAAGGGAAGGACAAAAAAATAGGGCTTCAAAAAATTGGTCCGTATTCGTCAACAGGAAAAGTGCCCAAAAGCTGGCGGCATTGTATACAAGTAAATTTCCTTATACTTACACAAAATAATATTTGAATAAACACCTGAGTATGTAGGTCCGTTCGATCTTTTTTTAGTTTTCTTTTTATGGGTAAGCAGCGATTCGGTCGACCTATAGCAAATGTGGCAGGTTTTACCCTAAAATTTTTCACGTAAGTGGAATGGTGGGTCAAATGAAATGTGAAAATTGGAGTGAAAGGAAATATTTCCTACATTAATAATAAATAATGTTTATTTATCCAAAATAATACATAGACACATACAAACATAGAATAATAATAGGTTGAGCACAGTGGTAGCTATACTAAAATGATACATGTAGTTTGTACAAAAGTTGAAAGGGTACAAAAATATATACCCTGTCTCTTAAACTAGGAGGCCTGTATCTTACGAGACAGTGTTCGGCCAGAATATGGTTGCGAAAATTAAGTTGTTGTAAAAGCGAAATAGTGTTTAACATTACAACTAATAATAATAATAGTCCTCCAGACCGTATTTCGACAGCGACTAGCCTTCGGCGCGGGAGATATTACAACACCACAATTATACTACAACATCAAAATTACAACTGCAACATACTACATTCATTATAACTACATATTAACTACCAAACTTAACGAAACATTTATCTTTTACAAAATCGTTTGGATAGTAAAAGTTAGCTACATTACAAATAATACAACCGTATTCCACGAATATGTATGTGTGTTCATTTCACTCCCCTCCCTTATAATAAGGGGGGGGGGGGAGCTGTAGCGCTTATATTAAATTATGTGCCTTGTACAATCAAGAAATTAATGTTAGGTAAACTATAACCAATTTGCGGTGTTGATATCTGTCACCGTATGATTGTAAAGACCGCTAGCTTATAGTGTGTCTCGTGAGATTGTAGACTGTCGATAAATGTGAACTGTACCAAACTGCTTTCAATAGTTTATAATCTATCCATGTCAAATTGTGAACGAAGTTGCACCACCGATTTTATCACACGTACTCGTAAATTTGTGAACCGTGCCTGAGCGATCGCTCTTTGCGGTAGCCGAAACTTTGACCAAGCGTGCGCGAGCCGAGCGAGCGGTGAGCGCTACTTCCAAGTTGGTCGCAGTTACCTGACTATTTAGTATTAGCACAAGACGCGTTCAGTCGCGCGCAATTTTGATACCAGCTTACAATTTGTAAAAAGCTATCGAAAAAGAATGCGTTAAATTGTAAATGGTGTGCAGTTCACAATTTTTTTATAGTTCATAATGTCGCGAGATAGATTATAAACGAACAATGTTCATAATAATGATACGATGACATTCATTTCATACAACTGTCAAGAATCACAGTTGTGATAAGATTTTACGGACAGTACACTCTCAGCGCCATACACATTTAAGGTTTTTCTAGAACAACAGGCCGTGTGGGCGGCGCGCGGGCCATGCAATGTATTTTACACCACGCCGCGCTAGATTTTATTTAACTTTTGCAGCACGCCATGTGGGCGGCCGGCGGGATACGTTGTTAAGTTTACCAGCAGGCCGTGTGGTCCGCTGTGATCCCCCAAATTAATTTATTTTTATAGAGCTTGGCTTGCTAGATAAAGATTCGATGTCTTCTGTTTTAAATTGATGAGTGAAAGAGCTACCAATGAAAAAAAAAATCGATGAAAATCGGACTATATTTATAGATTTATGAAGTTCAAAGTCGAGTAAGAAAAACTAGTTTATTAAGTTATTTTTATCGAGTATCTTGTCACAAAGAAAAATGAAATCAAACAAAAGAAAATAATTTGACAAAAAATAAAACAAGAGATATTATATGAAAATATAATCAAAGAAAATTAAGCTTTAATTTCTATTTACGACAATTTGAATTTCTCCGTAACATTGGCCACAAACACTAGGTTGAGTCGGGCATTTTAGACACACGGTATTCTATTTTTTCGTTCGGTCTCTAGCGTCCTTTGCAGACTCCAGCAGCTTGGTTCCTCTCATAATGGTTCCTCTCATAACGGTTCCTCACATAAAGTCAGACTGCGGCTGCGTGTACGCTGGCGCCGCCTCGCGGTGCTCGTTCAGAAGTAAACCATCGTCAGAAGACAGACAGACAGACAAACACAAAGACCCGGATCGATCGTAAAAGGACGGTGGTTGATAATCAGAGTCGCTAGAATTTGACATTTTCTAAACACACGCGCGAAGTCTGTGCGAAATTGGCGCGAAAAACTTTTACAGCAGGCCGTGTGGGCGGCGCGCGAGCAACTGATTTAATTACACGTATGGCCTGCCCTTACAAATATTTACCTATTGCTACAACAAGTACTATTGTCATAGAATTTGGCGCGCTAGTTGTGGTACGCGGGCAGCCCACATAGCCTGCCAGTAAAAATTAAAAAATCTATTGTGGCTTGCTGCAATGAAATTTATGTGGACGGCAGGCGAACCACATGGCAGTGAGAGTGTTAAATTGGTAGCCGTTTTGAACAAAACATTTCTCTGTCTTTATATTTCGGTGTTCAAGAATACCAATTTTTCTAACAGCTTTTTACTTCACGACCTAGCACAAAGACTGATCGTAGCACTGACAGCGCCAGTGCAATATGCAGTGTTTAAGCTCAAGCGGCTACTGTTGCATGTGGCAAGGAGCCAACCTACTTAAAGTTAATATCACTCAAAGTTCTGACCTCGGAGAAAAACAAAAATTAGAAAAATAACCGCATTTAATCAACACTAGGTAAAACCATCTTTACCTGAAACATGTTAGATTTATTTATCAAAAACGTAAACTATTCAAATTATCTGAAAGTTGTCGTTTAGTTTAGTTTATCGTCAAATATCATTAAAAAGCTTTTAACTAAGTACTTAAGTCGCTGCCCAAACGTACACCGTAAAACGCTCAGTTTTTTGTCGCACAGTTAGGTGTAGTACTTACATCAAGCCAAAAAATTGAGTGTATTGTCAAATGTCTAAAGAAAAAACTTACCTATTCAAAAATATATTATCTTAAAAATAAAATTGTATCATGATAAAACAATCGTAAAACAGAGCTCAAAAAATAATTTTCGTCGCATATCTAATTCTCAAAATTGTGAGCGTTAACTAATATTGTCATTACATATTATGTAATGACAATATAGGTAATTCAATCAACTAAAGAAATGCCTAAGAGTTATTCCACCGAGCCGTACATTTATTTTTAAATTATATTGAAACTGCAATTTGACTTTTATTTTGATGGTCATTCGATCAACAAACATCAAACGCATCGCTGTTTTGAACCTAATTTGTTGCCGCGATGCACAATTATCAATTACTTAAAAACTTGCTTCTTACCGCGCCTTAGTAACAGTACCTAAACATTTTTTATTATCCTTACCCGAAAGCCCAGAAATTGTTCGATACTTACATCACGTATTAAACGTGAATGTTTTCATTCTTGATCTCCCTAAGAACTTTAGGCTGACGTTGCCTGAGGTAACTGCGCGGTGCGGAAGGGGTGATACTGGTCTCAATTTGACGAATCACCACGTCACCACACCCCTCCCGCACCGCGCTGCTACCTCAGGCAACGTCTCAGTTAATAAGCGGTTGGCCTATAAACGAATATGACTATATTCCAAAATAAGTACGACCCACTTAACTACACGTGGACAACCTAATCTGAAAGGGATATTTTCAAAATTTTATTTCCTTAATATTTCCTACATATGGTAGATACGTAGGAGTTCTTATGGAGATCAGGATAAAGATCATACATGAATACACATGATACAATATACAATACAACCCACTGTCTCAGTGGCTATTCCTGATGTCACGTGATACACGTGGACATCTCAGGCATAAAAAGTACAGAAATGTCAACGAATTCTATTATATTATTATTCACTATATATCCATGTCCATAAGGAATACGCAGCACCCTTCAAAGAAGGTAGTCCGTCGGTTGTGTGCCAAATAAATAATGAGCTAGGATATGGACGGGATTTTATTGAGAAGACAGACGAAATTCGGTCGCTTGGCTAGCTTAAACAAGACATGTTTAAGCTAGCCAAGCGACCGAATGTCTAACATTTGTTTGTATTATTATGCAGACTTGAAAAAATATATATACTATATGTATATAATAAAAATAATAAGACAGTGTATATAAATATATATACTGTCTTATTATAGTAGGTACAGTCAAGATCAAAAAGATGTCTTACATCGACAAGAATTCTTTTGATTTTCTACTTCTATATTTTTCTTCAAATTACATTTTTTTTTACTTCTATCTATTTTGAAAATCATGTGAAATACCTACTTTCTTTTAACTGCCTCGTTGGTGTAGTAGTCACAATTCCAGGATGTATTCATTGTATCTAGACTGCTACTAATAATGTTTTAAATTCGTATCAAATTACATTATAAGTACCTACAACATTGTACAACGATTCATCCTAACTCTTAACTAATATTATAAATTCAAAAGTGAGTTTGTTTGTTACGCTTTCACGCTAAAACGGCTGACCGATTATGATGAAATTTGGCACATGGGTGACCTGGAGAAGGAGGATATTTAGGATACTTTGTATCCTGGATCGCAGATGAAGTCGCGCGCAACATCTAGTTACCTATATTTTGAAAGCGGTTCCTAAATTCTGAATCCTAAGAATTATGCTTATCTTAAGTGCCTAAGAACCATAAACCAGATTTGGAGCCGAGCGTAAAATAATAATTTTGCAAAGCCTTCTACCCGAACACATTACCCTCTCCGTCAAATTTTACATAACCAGTTAAGAAAATGAGCATTTCATCAACATGGCCATAACATCCTTATTATTATTGGATATGGAAGTAGGTCATCCGTGAATGATTGGCTCGTTCACATTATGCGTGAAACGACCATAACGCGCATAGGAAATACGACCAACCAGATCGTTTAGAGCTCATTCGCAGCAATTTTTATACCCAACCGAATGTGTGATATTAGGCATACATTTCAGGCTACCGTTATGAACACGGACCCCTATTGGTCGTTAAAATGAACGATTTTTGGCTGTGACGTCAGCATACCGTCACTTTGCAAGCATGATGTATGACGGTGTCAGTGAATGAATTGGCGGTGCTTGCCAATTTAGACCGAATTTCACAAATGAAACGAAACGAAAATTCAACACCTCCGTGTGACTTGATTCAGTGCAGACGTGTTGTGGGTCCCCGGATAGTGTCCGTTTATGATTGGCTAACTCAGGAATCATTTATTTTAATCAACATAAATAACCTGACACTAACCTAACAATTGCAAAAAACGTAAGTAGGTAAATTTGATAATCACGAGTTATCTTCGAGCATCCCTCTTAAGATGTGCTGATCGCGTTCAGTTCCATTGGTTCATCGTTAGTCGTTCCATTTCTATTGACATGTACGGAAACGCAGTACCAGACATTATTCCAAACACGAGTGGCCTCGCAATTAGTATATTCATCTACTAGTGCGTATACTGCCTGGTTACTAAGTAGACGGCCACAAATTGGATATATCGATGTAACAACACAAGCCAACGATCCATTCTGCCTCACGCACACTGAAAATTACACCTAAAATGTATTGCTGCGAAGAAACGACCACACTTTATAGCCTCAGAATCACCCAATTCCCTCTTTATCTATTATGTGGGCCCTACATATAATGGCTACATCATACACACACAGCCTAATGTCCAGTATAACTATGCCCCTAAAATTTAGTAGTCGTTTGAAAACACTAGGTTGGTATAGGAACACATTCACGATAACATAGAATTGTTAAAGGCGTAGCATAGAACTCATCCATAAAATCTAACGGTATAACATTTGATGTAAATGAGCAAGATATTATATACCCGAGTGTCAACTGCGAGAGTTCTAATATCGCGGAATGACGTGAACAATATTCGCGAAGTAATTTCCCCGATCGTAAAATTCTAAGCGCACATAATATATATTACTTGCCATGCAGTAAGTTTCTTCGAACGTATAAAGAAATTCCCCAAGTAACTTTGGCAATCTTGAAGTTATTATTATTTAACGGCTCCATATCTTTCTGTTTTCATTAGACATTAATAACTTGGAAGTCCATAACGAATCGAGATTTGATATCAATATTTTGTGCAGATCTTGGTTTGAGTGAAGGGTTTGAGTGTGGGCTTACGCAGATATATGCACCAAGTAAAAGCGAGCTTGCCGAAATAATCCTTAGGGAAGCGCAACAAGATTCAGTTTTACAGAAGTTTTTTTCACTACTATTCTTCAGCGTGCCTCTGCCTGTGTCAAAGAATTGACGTACATTATATATTGTGTTAATATGTGTTGATCGTAGAGTAAGTATTATAATTATGTATAGGCACTATACTGATACGAAAGAAAATGAATAATTAATAGGTGGCCTGAAAAAGAGTTCCAGGTTCAGAAACCGTATCAGAATTGTTATAAGTATCCTTGGTTTATGGATGTCAGTCGGCAGTTCTTTCGTCCGAAGTTCTATGTAGGTTCCCAACCTTATTCTGCCCAATTTGTTTTTTTTTTTCTATAGCCAATGATTTTCACTTGTCGTCTATCGCCAATCTGAAACAGCTATTGCTACGATTATATTTAATTGTAAACTCAAACTCAAATCATTTAATTCAACTAAAGCAATTACAGGCACTTTTGAATTGTCAAAAGCCCGGTTTCCACCGCGAGCGGAACGGACCCATTATTGACTTCGTTAAACTCGCAAACGCAAACTGCATACTTTTATTTCCACCAACAAATAGTCGGACGGAAAGAGCCGAGCGTGTAGAAAGAGTAGAAATGAGCTCGCTCAGTTCTAGGGAGCGGAGCGGAGTAGGTACTTACGGACTCCGCTCAACTCGCAATTACAATTTACATAGTAGCGTTTCCACACAGAAAGTGGTGAGCGGGGCGGATTGAACGAGTAAAAATAAGTTGAAAAGAGTCCGCTGCGACAAGGCCTGCACCGACTAGTTCAGAACGGTCTCGGTGGAAATTCACTATTCGTTTTTCATTTCTCATTTTCCGTTCAGCTCACTCCGCTCATTTCTCTATCTCATTTTCATTTTGCAGTGGAAATCAAATGACCAACTCTTTGTTGGTGGAAATATAAACCTATTTAATGCGTTCCGCTTAAGCATTTCCCGCTCATTACCCTTTCGCAGTTTAAACCGGGCTAAAGGGTCGGTCAGTCAGAAAAATGAAGCTAGTTGCCCATTCCAAAGCGTAGGTACCTATGGAGAAGAACGGGCAAGAAACTCCGTGTAATATTATAGTCGTAAGATAAGATATGTAATTATCTCTGGGCTTTCTACTGCCCCCCTGAACGTCTCAAAGGCCCACGAAGGGGCGTTAACGCCCATGTTGCTAACCTATGCTCTAGTAAATAACTGCATTAAGCTCGTTAAAAGAACAAAAGGAACGGGGCTGGCTTACAATGTCAATAACAAAATAATAAATATGCAGGTTATGCGGGTTATCTGGGTATTATTTTATTCCCTAACGTGAATGTACTCTATCAAACGTGATATCGAAAAGCACTTTGAATCGAATAGTATCGTTAAAACACTGCTAATTAACGAATTTTATTAATGTCGTTCAAAGCGTTTTAATATGAAAAACGAAATAATCACGCTTGATGTTCCGAAAAGATTAAAATGGCTTTAAAATTACCATTTATTCACAACATTACTGAATCGTGCTTAACAAAAACTAATTTAATTTAGACTATTGTAGATAAGGATCAAGAACAAATAGTAGTACTTTTGCACTTAATACTTATACAGTCTGTAACTGAATTAATGCACATTATGAAAGTAGTTTGTTCAGAATCGTTTACTGTATCGATTTTTGTCTTTTTTATATAGGATTTTTTTTAGCCCAAAAATTATTAAAACTATGTAAATTACAGTCACACTTCCGCTGTATAGTCAAAACAAACCAAAATGTACGAATACCTACTATGCTAGATCCATTATACGTGTGCGACTGTGTGCGTGCGTAGATTTGTAATGTGACCACAATTTTTTCCCACGATCAGTATAAACCATTGTTTTATTCATAATAATAAAATTATGTGTATGTATTATGAGTATAACATATGTAGGTAATATTCTAATTGGGGTGTTTGGTGGTGTGCGTTAATTCCAGGACATGTTGTATATGTATGTTTTATCTGTATCTGTTTTACTGTGCGTAAGTACATAAATAATAAAATAAAATAAATAATATATATTATTCGATATTTTAAGATTAAAATATTTCACTTTTCATAAGCAGTCCGACCGAATTTGAGCCGTAGCGGCCAATTTCAGCGGAGACTAGCCATCCCATCGCGGGAGATTATAGTGCACAAGTGTGTACGCAGTCACAAGTGCACTCTCTTCCCTCACTCTCATAATCCAATGGTACGGATATCCGACACGACCAGAGAAAGATCAGGCGCAGGACCAATGGCTTAACGTTCCTGGGTACAGGGGTATCACACCACCAACTTCCAAACTCCTGCTACTGAGAAATTCCTTATCCAATAACACTTTTGCTCGACCTAGGAATCGAACTCGGGACCGCACGGTCAGCAGTCGCACTTGCGTCCACGAGACCACAGGACTATTCATAAGCAGACTATATCTAAAATATACAACCCCTTTTGATTATTTTTGTAATACATGCTTTGCGTGTTTCTAATCTTAACAGAACGACAACATTGTACTCAAAAGCTGCTTGTATTAACTCTGGCAAATTAATATGCCTTTTTTTTTTTTTTTTTTGTGGATGGGAAATCATCAAATGACCCCTCCCGCTCTGGGTGGAGCAGAAGGGAGTGTCAGACTCTTACTGACTAAAACCCACCCGTGTTCCTTCCTTAGCCCTTTATGTTCCAGGGCAGCGGTAAACCCTTTCGGATGGTCCCGCTACCCTGGCAGGCTTCGGCCCTATGGGGCCCCGTCTCTTTTGCTGACATCTCTTTGAGGCGCGCGTGGAACACGTACACGCCGTCCGGCACGGGCCTAGTCCTGATCGGACGGAGAGCTACCCATTACTCTCCGCCCGCAGGCCCGCGCCTACGGTGGCCGGGAGTCGTCACGCGGCTCCCGACGCCCGGAGCGTCTCCCGCGGCGGCTGAGGCGTGAGGTGCGCAAAGTGCGTTCCCTCGCCCACCCCGCCACCTCCTTCGCTAGCATGACTGCTTCGCAGAAGGAGGTGACTGCCTCCCACTCCCTCTCACCCCGGACCATGGCTTGAACCAGGGCCGGGCGCGAGAGGTCGCCGCCGCTGCCAATCGCCTCTACGAGGACACGGCGGTGCTCTGCCCAAGCAGGGCAGACCTCCACCGTATGCTCCACCGTGTCCTCTGGGCGATCCTGACAGTGGTGACACCCGGGCGTCTCCTCCCGCCTGATGATGTGCAGGAACCTCCCGAAACATCCGTGTCCGGAGAGGACCTGCGTCAGGCGGTAGGTGAGAGCGCCGTGACGTCTCTCTAGCCACTCCTCAAAGAGGGGTCTTACCGCCGCTATCGTGGCGTGCCCTGCGCTGGGTTGCGATAGTCGCTCCTTCCATGCCGCCATGAGATCGCACCGGAGGTTCGTCCGCTCCGCCGCGGTTTGCCGCGGATGCGGAGTTTCCCCCCGGCGTAGTGCCTCCGCGCGCCAATCATATAGGCGCGCGAGGACTATCGCCTCCAGATCCCATGGTGGCAGTCCGGCAAGGAGGCTTGCTGCCTCGCCTGAGATCGTGCGGTAGCCCCGGATCAGCCTTACGGCTACCACCTTTTGGGGCGCGTTCAGATAGTGTGCGGCTCGAAGCCGCAGTGAACGCGCCCATACCGGGGCCCCATATAGGGCCATGGACCGCACGACCCCCGCGTAAAGCCTCCGGCAGGAGGCGTTTGGCCCCCTCAGGTTGGGCAAGAGCCGCTTTAGGGCGGCCCCGGCCCGTTCCAGTTTGGGGGCCAAACGTCGGAAATGCTCGACGAAGTTCCATCGGCTGTCGAGGACGAGACCCAGGTACCTCATCGTGGTCTCGACGCCGATGTGAACCCCTCCTACCACTAGTTGGGATCCCGGAGGTGGCCCGTACCGAGGCCCATGAAAGGACATGGCCTCGGACTTGTGCAATGCCACCTCGAGACCCAACCGCCGGATCCTTTCCACGACTATCGCAACCCCGCGTGTCATCGCGTCGGCCGCCGCCTGATGCGACCTCCCCTGCGCCAGGACCAGCGTGTCGTTAGCGTAGCAAACTACGCTGACGCCTTCAGGGAGGTCGGCCCGCAGCACCCAGTCGTAACCGATGTCCCACAGGAGCGGCCCCAGAACCGATCCCTGTGGGACACCGCACGACATCTCTCGCCGGTTCCAGTTCCCGTCGCGACCGGGGTAGATGACGGCTCTGTCCGTCAAATACGCCCCGACTACTCGACGGAGGTAGGTCGGCACCCGGTGATACCGGAGTGCCTCCCCAATGCAGCTCCAGGGCAGGGTGTTGAACGCGTTGGCGATGTCGAGTGACACCGCCACGACCACCCCACCCCGGGACACCGCGTCCCCCGTCGTGAGGGCTCTTACGCGCATGATGGCGTCCACCGTAGAGCGCCCCTTGCGGAAGCCAAACTGGCAATCCGCAAGATCCGGCCCAGTCCCCACAAGGTGCCCGACGAGGCGGCCCGCAATTACCCTCTCAAAGAGCTTGCCAACCTCGTCGAGCAGCACTATGGGCCGGTATGCGGACGGAGAGTCCGCAGGGCGCCCCGGCTTCTGAATGAGGACCAGCTTCCCCGTCTTCCAACGGAGTGGAAACTGGCCTCTCTCCATGCATGCGCTTAAGAGCGCCTCCAGTCGAGGCCCGAGAGCCGTCGAGGCCAGGACCCAGGCTTTACCCGGCAAGCCGTCGGGTCCTGGGGCGGTGTTTTTGGCCTTAAGCCTGCCTACCGCCGCTCTCAGATCTACCCCGGTCACTTCAGGGGTGTCGTCGTCGTCGTCCGTGTGGTCCGCTTCGGGCACCGTGAGTGGCGGAGCCATAGGCGGGGGAGTATGCTCCCCGCGTGAAGGGAACAGAGCGCTCACCACCTCCTCCACCAGCTGAGGGCGGAGACTCTGAGTCAGCGGGGGGGCCCAGGTGCGGAGTTTATTCCGCACCATTTTGTAAGGGCGCCCCCATGGATCTCTGTTCAGAGTCTCCAGCATCTCCTCGCGGGCCGTGGCCTTGGCCCGCTGAATAGCCTCTCGGAGGGCGGTCTTCGCCGCTCTGTACCCCTCGTACAGCTCCGCCTCTGTGGCTTCCGCATCCGGAGGGCGGATGCGGCGCCTGCGGTGCCTGGTGTACCGGTGTCGCGCGTCGACGCACGCCTTGCGCAACGCCTCCACCTCCTGCGACCACCAGTACACCCGACGTCGGGCGCATCCTGGCCGGACTCGGGGCATTGCCACGTCACAGATCTCGGACATGGCCTCCCGGAACCACTCCGCCTCATCGTCAATATCAGCAGGCCTGTCCGGTGAAGACACCCAGGCCTGCACGATCGAGGCTTCCAGGAGGAGCTCCCGGTCCAGCTGCTTCAGCGCCCAACGCGGACCACTCGGGGCCTGTCGGACCAGCGCGCTAGAGGTCTGGGTGGAGACATCAAATCGGATATACCGATGGTCGGAGTAGGTCTCCACCTCCTCCATGACGCGCCAGTCGATGACACGCTGTGACAGAGCGGGGCTGGCGAACGTGATGTCCACTACCGACTCGCCCCGCATCCGCACACACGTAGGGACAGAACCCCGATTCACGGCGACCAGGCCTGTTTCCAGAGCCCAGTCCTCTACCATCCTGCCCCGCACATCCGTGCAACGGGAACCCCAGGCCACATTCTTGGCGTTGAAGTCCCCGAGCACTAGCACGGAGAAAGGATGGCTTCTGGCGACGACGACACCCAACTCTGTTAAAGAGTTCTGGAACTCGGCGAGAGTTCGGCTCGGAGAGAAGTAGACTCCCACTACCACAATCTCTCCGAACCGTGCTGCTACGCACCCCTGTCCCTCGCTACAGGGGTATCACACCACCAACTTCCAAACTCCTGCTACTGAGAAATTCCTTATCCAATAACACTTTTGCTCGACCTAGGAATCGAACTCGGGACCGCACGGTCAGCAGTCGCACTTGCGTCCACGAGACCACAGGACTATTCATAAGCAGACTATATCTAAAATATACAACCCCTTTTGATTATTTTTGTAATACATGCTTTGCGTGTTTCTAATCTTAACAGAACGACAACATTGTACTCAAAAGCTGCTTGTATTAACTCTGGCAAATTAATATGCCTTGCGTGAAGCTCTTTTCGTTTCGTAAAGTTTGCAATAAATTGTTTAATGTTAGAATGGTAAACACTATTACAATAACATGATAGTAGTTATAGAAATAATTTTTATTATTTTAAGTTTTAATTTTTGATTTTTTTGATTTAAATTCTGATTTAAATTTAAATTTTGTTTTGATATTTTTGAAGATTTTTATGTTGATTTTTGTATTTTTGTGTTGATTTTATTGTGTGTATTATTTATTTTAATTTTAATTAATTTTATTGTAATTGCTATGGGTTAAATACCTGAAATAAAAAGTTATTATTATTATTATAAGTGAAGGCTGAATTAGGACTGGGTGGGTCACACCTATAGGATGCATCCAGACAGATGGGCCAAAGTCGTCACACAGTGGGTGCCTGAAGACGGGCGTCGTCACCGAGGCAGGTCTAAGAAACGCTGGCGTGACGATTTGGACTCGTTCTTAACTGATTGGACGGAGAAGGCACAGGATAAAGGAAAGTGGAAAAATAAATATAGGTTGAGGAAAAAAAAATATTATAAGCATGTGTAGTCCCCCACTGCAGGGCAAAGGCCTTTATTCCCTCCTTTCACTTTTCCCGGTCTACTGCGGCTGTGGGCCAATCCTTTAAGAAGGAGTTCAGCTCATCCCGCTATCTCCTTCTGGTCCTGCTGCGCTGTTGTTTCCTGCGATTAGGGATCCACTCAGTGGTGGCTTTTGCACATTGCTGCTCCGACATGCGACAGATATGGCCAGCCCAGTTCCACTTTAGTCCAGCAGCTGTGCAGCCAGCGCTATTTGTGTTTTGGAACGAAGTATAGAGCTCTTAATGCGGTCTGTGAGTTTGACACCTAGTACACTTCGTTCCATATCCCGTTTGCAGACTCTCGGTGCGGACTTTTGACGTTTTGTAAGGGACCATGTTTGCGCTCCGCAGGTGAGGGTGGAAAGAAATAATAAGAAATAAATAATCTACTGTCGTTTTTAAATTCCCTCATGTAAAATACATATACCTACTAGTCTAATGAATTTATACTAAAATCCAGCACACTGAAACACCTATTTTAATAAAAATTCCATATCTAATACTCAAATAAATAACATTGTTTTGTTCGATAACACAAATAAAAATACAAAAACTTGCCAATTTATGTTCCCAACCCTGCTATAAATATTTGCGATAAAAATATTCGGGTCTGATGAACGAAATAAAAATGCAGCACTAATTCAATTCGTGACCCGCTACCATGATTCACGTCCTAAGCCTACATCATCCGGGCGTCCATTTGTATTCTATATCCATTGCTCGCCCAACCATTCGGATAATGGCATTATGCTATTGCAATTGCGTATTGTACGACCAATAAAGTTTAGCGATTGCTTGCATTGTGTTACGTGGGTAATTTTGTATTGCCGTAATTGTATTCTAATTTTGGTGTAATATAAAATTATGGCTTTGTTTTTCAATTTTATATGATACTAAATTATTCAGTGTGAATGTATTGCTTCATTTTTCATGCAGATTTATCAAAAAGAGAATATAGTAGCTGTCAAATTACTTTCAAGTAAATCTTCCACGCAGGTGCAGATGGCACGGCGGAATTTGTTTCTTTTTTCACTTATTTCGTTATTTGAAGTATGAGACAGAAGTAATGAAGACCGCATTACTTCTCTCTCTTTGGCAAACGATGACACATCATGCTATAATAATATCCAGTTTTAGCTGACCTCGCATTGTATAGGCTTTTCGTACAATGAGAAGTCAGCTTATACTGGAAATTTATAGCTTGATATGTCGTCTTTCGTACCTAAGTGATAGCAATCCTACTAATATAGTAAACGTGAAAGTTTGTATAGATGGATGGATGGATGTTTGTTCCTCTTTTACGCAAAAACTACTAAACGGATTTGGATGAAATTTGGCACACCGATGATTTATAACCAGGATTAACATATAGGATTTTTTTATCCCGATATTCCCACGGGATCGAAACTGATGCGGGTGAAATTGCGGGGCGCAGCTAGTAGCTTTATATGTTCAAGTTCAGTAAATCTCAATAATATCAATAAAATCACGAGCAAAATTTTTTCAAGAAACCCTCACACTCAAAACATTGATTCCAAACATTTTGCGGTGGGCCGAAAAAAATACAAACGATATTTCCGACCATATTTTTATTCAATTTCACAGTTTATTTATCAAGTACCACAACCCGAAAAAAAGCCAAACAAACAAAAAGAGACAAAATATTCATTCAATTCGACGATATTTTTTAGGCTACCGCCCAAACGATTCGATTACTGGGCCTGTTTTGTTCAGCAATTGGAAAACTATTGGACCGTGTGACGCTACAATTGTATTCTCTAAAATCTTTTCTCTAACAAAGAGTATCAGGTAGAAGATACTTATTCGCATGTCTGCTCTCAAAACGGTGAATGAAAACATCTTGAGGAAAATGTCCTAGAACCAAATATTCGAAGACATGTGACATCTACCAACCCGCACTGGGTCGGCGTGGTAGATTATAGCCCACTCCCTCTCGAAGAGAGGAGGCCTGTGTCCCAGCAGTGAGAACATTATAGGCTGATTATGTATGTCTGCCTCGTTGGTCTAGTTGTCTTAGTATGGGTTCGATTCCCGGGTCGGGCAAAGTGTTATTGGGTTTTTCTGTCTAGAATTTCTCAGAGAATTTCTCATGGAGTCTGGATTTGTGCCCGGTTGATGGCAATAAGCTGCCCCCCTATAACTGGCGAAAAGTGGGTGTACTTTACACCTCTACCGAACCTTGTTATGTTATTCGCATGTTATGTTGTAGATAGTCCACTTTTTTATAGTGACAAAGTCGTCTTTGCAATCATTAAGCTCCTGACCTTTAGTATTGATAAGTTTATCGAACGATTAAAATGTCATTCTAGGCCAAAATAACAATCATATTTATCTTATTGACGTTTTAAGTATCGACAGTTTTATTAAATAAATAAATTGTTTTGCTCTTTGAAATATAAAAGCCAAATGGTTCGAAGCAAAATACTCGGCAAAAAACATAAGACGAAAAACTCATCGTATATACAACCTCTTTTTTTGGTCGGTTAATACCTATCGATCTTAAGGATGATTTCCACCAAACAGCTCCCATCGCATCGGATCAGAAAGGCTACGACCGGATGCGGCGACAGCCGATGGCGTCCGGCTGGATGTCGGCGCATACGATCGGCTCCGTACCGGTCGCTTGCGAAAGTATCCGTTTCTGCGCCAAGTCAAATAGTTTAATTCCTACCGTGTTGATGTGATCTAATTTTTTTAAATACGATGACAGGCGAACGGAGCCGATCGCGCGTCGCAGCATTCTTTCGACTACGCTCGCATATCGCGGAAGACGCCCGCGGTCAAGCTGCTGTGCGCGGCTTGGTAATATAGACTTTGAATACTGTGTATACGATTTAATATTGTTTAAAGATTGTAAAATACGTTCCGATCCAATGCGATGCGAACCGTTTGGTGGAAATAGTCGATGCTTGAGACAATCCGTAACTAAAGTAGGCGTTATTTGTATAAAGTTTTAGCAAGTTTTATTTCCAATAAATAATAAATTCGCCATCAGAATGACTAAGATATCGATACCACTTTAAGTAAGATGATTGAGAGCGTTCGAAAAGTTTTAAAGGGTTCGTTTTAAGTTTAAGTAATTTATAAGTCATTCAACAAAAAATTATAAGTTCTTTTATAAAATGGTTCGTCTGGCTGGACTACAAAGCCACTCAAAAATACTTAAAACAATTTTTTGTAACTCTCCCTTGGGATAGCGATGGTGGCCCAGTGGTTACGGACCAGACTTAAGAATTCTAAGTCGTGGGTTCGAACCCAGGCAATACTATTTTGTGTAAATAATTTCATCACCACCGCTCTAAAAACGGTGAAGAAAAACGTCTTGAGGAAACCGGCATGTCCTAGAATCAAAAATTCGAAGACATGTGACAACCCGAACTGGGCCCGCCCACCTCGCGAAGAGAGGAGACCTGTGTCCCAGAAGTGGTATCATTACAGACTGATTATGCATGTTATGCTGCCCTAGACTAGAAGGTAGGTACTTTGTGTCAAGGAATTATTTTATTATATCCCACGCGAAAATTACAGTCCTCCGCTGTATATTTTTATTCTCTTTTATTAAATAACACTCTCTTTTTTTGGGGTCTGTAACCTCTACAAAAAATGAAAAGGATTTTTTAAAATAATAAATGTTATCTCGAGTACCTTATTATTACAGGCAAGCGAATTGCTAACTTGTTAGTACATGTGGAAATATGTAAAAGTACCCTCAATTTTTTTACGTATTTTTACGAGAGTGGATTAGGGTAAAAAGGTTAGTTTATTATTTAATTTTTTGCATAACTAGCTTTTGGTCTACGGCTTTGTCCGTGTGGATATCGGTAGTTAAATATATAGTTTAATATTATATTAGAAAATAAATAACTGATCTTCAAAAAAATTACTGAACTTCTAATGATGAACGCTTTTTTTTTATTATTTAAACTTTTTGGCCTAAAATAAATCAGTTTCTTTTTAACTTTCTGACCTTTTGTCAAAGTTGGTCGCAGTAACTAAGCTAAGGTACTACTAAACGGGTTAGGTTAGAACTGTTACCAACCACGCGCATGTAGAATTAGACGCGCGTTAGACCTAGCTTAGTTACAGCGCGCTGTAACTAAGCTAGGGCATTTCGATCAACTGAGTTTAGGTTAGAACTAAACAACCGCGCGCGATTCGAGCGAGCGAAGCAAGCAGTGCCGCAGAAGCGGACAGCGAGCGCTACATTCTAGTTGGTCGCAGTTACTTTGACTATTTAGTATTTTTAGGATCCCAAATAGGAATTTTCAAGATTCAGAAAAAGGCGAAGGAGAAAAGGGTGCATTCAATATATTATTAGAAGTGTCCAATAATATTTTTAGACAACTGAAATGGGAATTATTTAAGGTTCGATTACAAACATGGCAATACAAAGTATCCTATGTACTAATCCAGGTCATGGTTCCTTGTACAAACTTGTTGCAAAGAATATGGCCCAAATCCCATTTAAAAAAAATAAAAAAATCAGGCCCAGCGTATAAGATTCGTATCTGAAATTTTAGAGAATATTTAAAAATAATATTCTATACTATCACTGTCTCTGTATGGGGTGGCCAACATTTTTTTTGCTCATAGTTTTGCAGGCGTTCCTATTAAAATCTCATTCATGGGTTATTTTTAGGCCATCGAAATCCGTTCAGCCGTAAAGGCGTGAAGGTAACAGATACACACAGACGAAGTTACTTTCGCATTTATATTAATAGTAAAAGTATAGATGATGACCACGTTGATCTCTTGATAAATTGATGCAATATAAATGTACTGGAGTGGAGACCGCGTATCGGCAAGCGTAGTGTGGGACGCCCCCCAGCTAAATGGACGGACGACCTAAAGAAGGTGGCTGGGGTAGACTGGATGCGGATGACGGAGGACAGGGTGTTGTGACGCAGTCTGGTACAGGCCTTTATCCACCAGTGGACTGCGATAGGCTGAGCTGATCCGGGTACTTTTGTGTAAAAAAAAACTTAACTTTTCATTATTTTAACAGTTTGCCAATTAAGCCAAACCTTGTATAGGAATTTAGGCCATTTAACAACCTTGTTAAGTCGACTAATTGTAACCTAAATACCGAAACCATTTTCGGTTTATCATACTGTAAAGTTTGCAATTATGTAATATTACAAAGCAAAATTGTACAATAATTTGAATACCGTTGTCATAGTTAAATATTACAAAATGAATTTATTATCCGAATATCAACTTCAAAATGGTCTGTCAGCGACTTAAATAATAATAATTAATATCACTGACACGTAATTAAATGGAAGTGCACTTAATACATCGTAACAAAATGATAATGAATTACCTCGTTACATGATTTTCCTGCTCATAACCTACTTTATTGAAGCTTCTGTTATTAATAACCTTATTTTGAATAGTTTTATTCATTTATTTTCTGGCAAATTATTGGTTATTAATCAAAATTTGTCATAATTAGCATTTGCATTTTGGCATTTATTCAAACTCGGCTGAGGATCAGCCGGTCGATTCTGTAAAAATCTCACCGTGAAAACTCAAGTGAAGTGAGCTTGGTGAGAGTTGTCAGTAGTGTCAATCCCTAGCATTATTTGGAATGACAGCTCACTCCACGCTCACTTCACCTAAGTTTTCACGGTGAGATGGTTACAGAATCGCACTGCAGCACTTTTTTAATGTCAAAATTTCATATTATGACAGTCTGACTGTGTAAAGTACTAGGAAGTGGTCTTCCTAGTGCTTTAGCTGGGAAGAAGAAGTGACGCAACAAACTCCCCATCAAAGATTGAGTAGCAAGCAACACCGAAAAACGACAGGTTTTATTATTCATTTTCAATCTTCTCGTGACCAGAGCTGGTCTATTTTTGGTCAAAGAATCAGCATCGCCATACAAAGTGGCAATGCTGCCAGTAGTTTGGACGCTTTTCCTTTGACAGTGATGCGCACGAATTTAAATTTTCGATTACCTATGATTAATTTTCATCTTTTTATTATATACGTTTACATATTATTATTTAAGTCTAGTATTTTAAAAAAAGGAAAGAGTGTTGAAAAAAACTTGAGAGGTGTCAAGGGACACCCGGATGGAACGAAGTTCAAAGAGAGAGAGAGAGAGAGAGAGACAGAGAAACACGCGCACGCCGCACGGCTTACAACTATAGCAAAAAGTGTCGTTCCAACTTTTGGTCTTAATTTTTTCCGTCTAGCCTCCTTTCGCAACGCGCGATAAGGAACCTCGTTCCAAAAATCTATGGTCTACATAGATCTAGTCCTTGACCCCAAAATGACTGGAAGTCACATGGTGAAATACCTTTGTCCAGCAATGGAATTATGCAGGCTATGAGGCTAGCAATAAAATATAGGTAAGTATTTCATCTCGGGTAGATAAAATCCAACTATGTAGTGCGAAAAAATTGCCTTTACCAAAAGATTAATAAATAATTAGTTCAAATATTTATACACCTACGTTATTCTACGAACGTAAGCAAATTGGAGGCAAAGACGAGGTGTTGAGGTCATTCATAGGCAATTTAAAGGTCGGCCAAAAGTTTAATTGGCTTTTTCTGTCAGAAAACTTTCCATAACAGGCTCAAATCGGGGGTACAAAGAAAAAGTAACAAACTTATCCTCATTATAGAATACCTCAACTGGTGTGTTTACTTTAATTATTTGGCTTTAGATAATTACACCAATTATTCTCTATTACCGTAATTATAAGTTTTAGTTAACGGATTAATACCTACATAGGTTCAGTAAATAGACTTTAATAACTTACGACGAAGCTCCTATTAGACGAGTTTAGGCTTCAATCGATATTAATGTACAAACGCCAGCAGGTCAGGCTACCCGAAAATCTCAAATTTTCCCAGTCAACCTTGAACTTTAAAGCTTTAACGATAAAGTTGAAAATCTATTAAAGAAATTTGACAGATTGTAGTAGCTTGGTGCGCATTACAAAAACCAACAAGTTGTTTCCATCATTTGAAGCGCATATCAAATGCATCAAGTCGTTTCTAACCACGAAACGCATGTCAAAATGACTAAGTTAAATCTTAATCATTGGTCGTATCGATAGTTGTCACCACTGTTTAAAGCGAAGCTAACTCGCCTAGCTACTGGCGGCCAGTGGTATAACTCGCATGATCTTTGTATGAGTACAGTAATAGCAGACATTTCTAATTCGTGCCAAATTCATCAAGTCGTTTCTATTATATTATTGTTGAAGCGCATTACAAAAACCAAGAAGTCGTTTCCATCATTTGAAGCGCATATCAAAAGCATCAAGTCGTTTCTAGCAACGAAACGCATGTCAAAATGATCCATACCATCGTCCGCAGCAAGGTGAACTCGCCCAACTACTGGCGGCCAGTGGTATAACTCGCATGATTTCCAGGTGAGTACAGTAATATACTACACAGTCGAGTCGATCGTTCATTATTGGGCATTCTATGCCACTGTCGCGTAGCGAGGCGCACTGGCCGAGCTACTTGCCGACAGTGGCATAGAATGCCCAATAATACCCCACTGCATCTGTACGTTCACGTTGAGGCTCTTTGTACACACACACACACACGTTTTTGTTGCTGTGAAAAACTACGGTTTATTCGCCGTGCATAGGCACGGTCGTTAGTGTAGTATGGATCACTATGGAAGCTTGTTGATGGATATGTTTCTTCCACGGCGCGGTTTATACGCCGTGCATAGGCTCGGTCGTCAGTGTTATAGACGTTGGGCTTGCTAACGAACACGTTTTTCTTACGGCGCGGTTCACACGAGTATACCGCAGGCCGCACCGTAAAGTCTACAGTATCAGAGGGGCAATTCTCGTAATTTTAAGACCATTCACAGTCTGATCTTAGTCTCAATCTGTCAAAAAATTCTTCTAATTTCCCTACATTATGACAAGTTTTTGACATTTGTTTGTCGCTGAGATGAGACTGCGATTTTGATGGTTTTAAATTACGAGAATTTGGCCTTCAGATGTCTTGTGTGAAAGACACGACCGTGTGACATAGCCAAAACTAACATCATTGTGCGCCACGCTGACCACTCTTGTTTATAAGTAACAGGTGGGCAAACAAGCCGTCTGCCTAATAGAAAATAGTTGCTGCAGTTTACACACCAGTTTAGCTATTCACAACCATTCGACAGGCTTCCTATTCGAAAATGATACACTTTCGGTAACCTGATTTGTCTTATCCCCAACAGCTAATAGCTGTCAGAAGAATAGCGGTCATCTTTTTGGTTTAAACGGCCGATACATATGTGTGCCATGTTTCACTAAAATCCGTTCATAAGTGAAAATTAAGAGGTGAAAAATTAATCAACCTCAATTTTTCTATCCTTAGGGGTGGATTTTGTATTAAAATTTAAATTAAATGGGACCAACTTCCAGTAGGGCAATTCTCACAGATCTCGCATTCGTGTGGCATGAAATCATTGGTGCTCGTCTCCGTATGTCGCTTAAAAAACGGTGAGATATCCTGAAATAGCTATTCTCACTACAAGTCGATCTTAAATCACGAATCTAGGGAAAATAATGTTGCCATTATGCGTCCCACGAAGTAATCCCTTCCACATAACGATGCGATTTTTTTACGTAGTCATTAATGTACTTTTGACCATCTTTAAAAATGATTTTTAAGGCAAAAACATATTTTGAGCAGCATTATAAAGGTATTTCATTAACATTTATCAATTTAATAATCATTATTGATTTCGTAACTCCATTTTTATTTTATTATTAACATTAATATAAGACCTCCGTACTACGGAATGCATAGCTCATGTTGATTTGTCAAGTCATGTCATCGATACTTGTCACGTCAAAGTAAAGTCAAAATACAATTTATGTTGTTTGTTTACTTTGGTCTACATACTAATAGGTAATTAAATAAAACAGAACGAGCTAATGATATTGTAAGTAAGCTGATGACCAGCACAATAACATAAAAGTTTATCAAGATGGAGGAGAAGAGGAGAAGTGTTGTTGTTTTAAAGAGTGCGGTACTGCACCGGACCGTCCTGCTACATGCTTTTCCAACGAACGCTAGGCTGCTGTACCTACGTGTCCTGGCTCCATTACTTTACAAAGGCCCAAAAGATTGTTGGAAAATCCTTGCGAAAACAGATTTCACCCTGAGGCTCGCCACAACACAAATTCAATTTTTTTTGTGGTCATGAAGACTGGGCGAAACGTGAAGTGGTCCGCCGATTCCTAAGCTCACGGACAACGCTTGACTCATCACGCCGACCTTTCGTGTAAACCAGTGATTATTATACTGTCCATGTGCTGCAAGGATCAATAAGACTGTTTTTAAAAGGATTTTTATAAGTGTAGTTTTGTTCAAGCATATTTACGTAACTTGAAAACTCACTTTTTTGTTTATGGATAGATTTTTATAATTTTTATTGTAAAGGATAGGTCTAGATATAAAACGAATATTTCCGTTTAAATTGTAAAAATCGGACCATAAGTTTAGAAATTATATGGGATTTTGTATAATCAAAATGTGCCAACTCACTTTTGTAACAGTTTTTGTTCTAGAAACTTTTTATTGTGCATAGTTAAGTTATATACTAAGGTTTAAGGTAAGGGTAAGGAAGATTATATAACAAAATTGTAAAGATATAACATGGAAAAAATTAATAAAAAGGGGCTTGACAGAAAATTAACAAGCAAAAGGGCTCAAAATACACGACTCGCTTCAAAGTAACGTACGCACACCTATCCACGCGCTACCGGCGTCCCACGACCAGTCTACTACTACGTATCTATTGTAACCCTACCTATTGTAAATTTGTGAGTGTGGATTATACGTATGAACTTTGCTTGTGTGTTTCTATTTCCTAACCCACTTGTTAACGGCCTGCGCAACCTAACTACAAAGCCCTTCAATTATTTGCATACCCATATTATTTTTGTTACTTCGCTAAGTTTTACATTGAAAAAAATAAAATAAAGACATTTGAAATATTTATTGTTTGAAATGCTTTTGAACCACTTTATTTCTAGTTACAAAAGAACCTTTTTAAGAATACCTTACAGACTAATAAATAAATTCAGTATACATCCAAGTATAAACCACAAAAACATAATTATTATCACACCACACATGGGAGTTTACTTCTGGTCATGCTTCTCTGTAACATCTATACACAACTCCAGCCGGTCAAAATTCAAAGTCTAGTTCGACTGCAACGTCCTTCTTTCGGCACTTAAGACCTTGGCTCTTTCTCTCTCGATATCTGTCGATCCAACCGGGAAATGTACGGGAGCAAAGTGGGCACTACAGCTCAAAAATCCTCGCTTGCAGGAGTAGTACCGCGTTTATTGTAGTTGCGACGCGATCGACCTTTCTTGCCCTCAACCAGAGTAAAGCCTGGCAAAGCCGTCCTTGTCCATTTGACTGGTTTTAAATCCGGCGCCTTCCGCTTCTGTATCTCATATGTCTCATTCATCGACGCTACACAAGCAACAACTATCCACAGTTGATAACTTTGGCGAAAGCCTGAAGTTTTTTTCGTGTGTTTTTCCTTGTGGTGATCGATCGTATGGTGGTCGTAGAGTCTTCTAAGATGTTTATGAACACATTTTGTTAAAATATAGGTATTTATTATTTTCTTTCGCAATTGACACAAACATGATTGACATAACCACTGTTTGACGTTCGTACGGTGGTCGACACAGATCATACGTCACGTGTCGACTGGTCATGACTACTCTTTGCATGTCGCATGTAAACTAAGGCATGTCGCGTGTTTTTCCTGCGTGAAATGCTCGAATCGTCATGGTGAGAATAGCTCGGCTTGATTTTGTCGTCGGAAAAGTACGAATCGAACGTCAATAACGAATGCGACATATGTGAGAATCGCTCTACAGGTGTCCCCTTACCAATAATAAAATAATCATCAAATTCGGTCTACTTTGTAAAAAGTGATAGGTACATGATTAATCAAAAAAAAAAATGCGTCGACTTTAAAACCTCCTTTATGTCGTCGGTTAAATAGAAGTATATACGTATGATGATTGTTTTAGCTGTCAAAAAAAAAAACAATCATCAGAAGGGACCCGTGGCTAAATAATAACAGCCGCACAGGTCGATCGGTCAGGTTAAGCTACGCTTGCCGCGGTTGGTCAGTGGATGGGTGACCATCTTTACATACCGAGACCCCTCCGTGCCTCGGAAAGCACGTTAAGCCGTTGGTCCCGGCTGTCATTCGTGGATCTTTGACAGTCGTTACGGGTAGTCAGAAGCCCGAAAGTCTGACAACCAGTCTTACCAAGGGGTATCGTATTACCCAGTAACTGGGTTGTGGAGGTCAGATAGGCAGTCGCTCCATGTAAAATACTGGTATTCAGCTGCATCCGGTTAGACTGGAAGCCGACCCCAACATAGTTGGGAAAAGGCTAGGCAGATGATGATGATGATTGTTTTAGCTGTCAGTTGAACTAAATGTGCCATTTATAAAAAAAATATGTCTAGTAACCAGTCACTAGTAAACATTTTTTTAATAATGGCACATTCTTTTCTCAAATAGGTAGGTAAGAATTCTCATGCCAACTTGAAAGAAGTAGGTAAGTAAAAAAAAAGTAAAAAAGGCATTAAATGAAAGTCAAAGCTGCTCAAAAGCACCCGCTACCTAATTAACGCCTTTGGAATGGACTTTGATACAGCCGCTGCCAAATGTCATTACTTAAATGGTCATTGAACTTGAGGCCTCATAATGGTGTGTCCCTTCCTGGATAGAATGATTTCCGTTCGTGTCCTTGATGCGAAGCTTTGGGAGCTTTATATTCATAAGTTTTCCGCACGACGGGACTCGGCTGCGTCAAAAACTAGTCTGTCATAGCTAAAATATGGATATCAACAGCGAAAACCGATAGATGGTTTCATATTTTAATATTGGTCCACGTAACCGTCAATATTCGCTTTGCATCAGGCGTGACCGAGATCAAGAGTAGGCCCATTTTCTTAGTTTATAAATATTTAGACATTTTTACAGCCAGTTTCCATCTCAACGTTGATAGGAGATAATTGTTGTACCTACAAGTGGGTATTTAAAAAAATATAAGGTAAAGGTGCGGTTTTAAAGAAGATGTAGTGACAAAAATTGAAAAAGTATCCTTAGATGGTTTGGTAATGTTGAGTGGATGGCTGTAAGGCTACTAACAAGGCAGATATAAGTGGAAACACGGGGGGGGGGGGGGGGGGGCTAGGAAGACATATAATTACCGTATTGGTGATGTTCTTCAGAAAGGTCAAGTGCGTAGTATTCACAACTGGCGTGCGTGTATGACCAGATGTATGAACGTAAACGAGGCAAATGGAGGGTGTAAGGAGCGTAGCAGGTGGTGTTTTGTAGTTTCTGCCCCCTTGGGCGTGAGTTTATGTATGTAGATGTTCTCTTCAATGAAACCACCGTTTCCCAACAAAAAGAAGTATATTTCCAAAACCAAGGATTTAAAACAATTAAGTAAGCGAGATCACACAGTAAACGTCTCTTCTACAAAGTGTCCTTTTTCCGTTCTCCCATTCCTTCATTCCATACATCATAGTCGCCCTTACATTCAGTCAGCTGTCAATCTGTCACATTCAATCCTACATGATGTATTTATTAAAAAATAAGCTACATGGTTAAAATTTTTGTCTCGTGTCAACATTTTTGCAGGCTAATAACGTGATCATATTTAGTCTGTATCAGCCGACAACTGTCCCATTTCAAAGCACATTCCCTCATTTCATCCGGAAAAGTCCTTGGCTTTTCCGGATGTCTAAAATCACCGCCAAGCAGTGAGCTAAGATGGTGCATCTTAGGTCACTGCTTGGCGGTGATTTTAGACTAATTAGGTTTCCTCACGATGTTTTCCACCTTGTTATTTAAAGATAAATTGTCGTAGCTAATAAGAAATACTTTTCTTGGTGAGACCTTTTCACTGGTATGTGTTTTAACGCTATTGGGCCCCAGGGCAGATTCACCCAATCATTAGGTACTTTGAATTATATTAAGTCTTATCAACGCATTTTACCAGTTGACCATACATCGAATCACAGTTCACCGTTGAGGAAAATGTTCGTAATATTCCTGATAAGTCACGAGAGAGATGGTCACGACTAACGTCATTTGTTTGGCGCTCCGTTAACCTAGTCATCTCCGTGTGTCGTGAGTTCGTTATAGAACGCAAACGTCGTGATTCGGTCATGTTGAATCTAGTGTGACGAATCATTCCGGTTGTCTTGTATGGATGGTGAATGTAAATTATCTGATAGCACTTAAGTACTAAAAGTGTTACAGTAAACGTTAAAGGAATCGTATAGGTATATAAGTTCTTATGTAAAAAGAGATCACAGACATCACGAAAAAAAAACTTGGGAGGTGTCAAGGGACACCCGGGCGGAACGAAGTTCCTTTCTATTAATTAGTGAAGGAATTGTAATAAAATTTTATTTTTTTTAAGTTAGGTATAAAAATATGTACTTACAAAAAAAATAACTGCCTTGCTTTCTATAAGAGAGAAACACGCGCACGCCGCTCGGCTTACAACTATAGCAAAAAGTGTCGTTACAACTAGCCCCCTTTCGCAACGCGCGATTAAGAACTTCGTTCCAAAACTTCATTTAGCGCACAAAATAGAATAGAACACCACGCTCCACATTTTCGTTGCATAGTCAGACAAAGTTACAAAAAAGGCAAAAAAACTCCATTCATTAAAAATAACGAAAAATGAACGTACAAAACACGCTCTTTACATCACTTACATGTTTTTTGACGCACAAAGTACATCGAGGAGCTTTTTTCTCGAGTGCTAACCAACATAAAAATTGAAATTTCATGTTAAGTTGTGATTGCCGGGGAAGTGGAGTCGGTGTTGGCAGATTGCCAGGGCTGATACAAAGTTTTGGAAGCGCGCCTTGGAGTAGATACACGGCGACAAGCGGACCGGAGCCCATTCTCCGCCATTCTGAACAAAATCAGGCGAACACTGCGTGAAGTCAGACAATGGGAACAAAACGAGTGACGTCGCTAAACAGATTAACGTGATTTTAAATGGAAGCTTAAAGTGTTGTACCTACATCGTTAAGACGGCTTTTAGGTGTGGAATGGCGTTAAACTCAATAATGAGGCGCAAATTGTCAATTATATTCTGCAGGGTCTTTTCCGTTCATTCGAATAAGTCTGAAAAGGATGAACTATGATGACCAAGCAACGTTAACCTTTGTGTTTATAAGCTGACTTTTCCTGATATTTTAAACAGCCTATGTATAACTTACTTTACTAATTATTTATTTATTAACAAAGAAACAAGGAGCTTTGATAGTAGTGGTGGCCCAGACACAACGGTCGTGACTTACGAGTTATAGGTCATAGGTTCGAACCTAGACAGGCGCTTTACTTTGTGTAAATTATTTCATCATCACTGCTCTCAAAACGGTGAAGGAAAACATCGTGAGGAAACCGGCATGTCTTAGAACCAAAAACTCAAAGACATGTGACATCTACCAACCCGCACTGGGCCCGCGTGGTGGATTACGGCCCACTCCCTTTCACAGAGAGGAGGCCTGTTTCCATCATCGGCTGACTATTTAAGGAGCTTTGATGGCGATTGCAAGCTAGTATTTCAAATTTTCCCTTACGTAACCCGTTTGTATGATTTAGAAACTATATACGTACATACCTTATTTAATTTAAATATCAAACAAAGACATTCATACTATGGCGCACATTCTTATTCCGCAGAAAGGACGTAGCGATGATTAAAATGTATGCTTATAACTGTACCTCTCTCTTTACTGGCAACATTTTGTATAGTGACAACTCAAGCAAATAATGTCAACGCTGATGTAATTTCGGAATACCTTGCCTCTTTTGTATGAGTTCCCATCCTATTCAATCTTATTATAAATACGTTCGTAGCTATTTTGACACATCACACTTAGAATATAGTAAACAAGGAAGTGCAGCTCTTAAAATAAAGTCGCTGTTTGCGATGTGTCTTAAGTGGTCCTACGAAGAACGCCTCATTTAATTTTAATGTATCTTGGACAAGGTGCTTTAAGATCTTTCTGGAAGCAGCTGTCGGAAGCTGGATGAAGGACCATCTGCTATACAAATCAACACAATGGATGCTGACGTTTTGCATCTTATTTGCATCTTGAGAACGTTAAAAGACTATTTTTTACTCAGAGCCTTGAGTGGAAGGATTATGGTTTTAGCAATTCATGACGAACAAAAGAAATGTTTCTTTTTGTTGCGTTGAAAATACTTTTTTTGTATTGAAGGCTCTCGGGCTGTAGTGTTTCTCTTTTGTCAGCCGGCTCCGTGGTGAAGGGCTTAATACACTGTTTGATAAACTTATTCATTGTTCTTTTCTTTGTGAAATGATCTCTCCCACTTGGATTCGCTTCTATTAATAGTTCTTCCTACTGTTCCTTTGTAATTCATCTCCTCTATTTGACGATCAATGAAAGTGTGTTTGTTATTCTATGGAGTTTGTTGCGCCACTTCTTCCCAGCTAAAGCTAAAATTACATAAGAAAGTGCTGGTTCTCAGACTAGTTTGAAAAAATCTAACATGACGATATTATCGTGGACATCCAAGTCCATAAAATAAGTGGAAATACAGTTTACTTCCCTGTGTTACCGTGTTACCGTGGACGTCAATCTGTTCAGTAGCACTTAAAATTTGACCTCTGATCTTCGACGAAACATAAATAATAAACAAGTTTAGTCTACAGCTGATATTTCGGGTCTGTGGCTTAGATAACCGTTCTAGATAATTCTGCGCTCGTAGGTTTGAATTGTTCGAATTGTTTCTACGCGTTTTCACGAGAAAAATATTCAAATTAAACGAAAACCATTCGTGTATCTGTTTCTGCTCTAAAAAAATACAAAACATACATCAGTTCACAATAAAATAGTATCCAATTGAAGTTTCACGTGGCGTTATTTATCCATTGTGTATAGCCGGCGGTGTGCGCTCCCCCTAAATCTACTTTATACAACCCGGCGATAATAATATGATAGAAATCGCGTATATTTTACGTGAAATGTACGAGTTATGACAGAGAGGCTATGAAAATAGAAGTTGTTTAAGTTATACATTTATGTCTAAGATTGTGTTGGATTTAGGTTTTAAACATCTTTGGTTTTGTATTGTAAGGTCTAAGATTGTGTGTGGGTCTAAAATATATTAGGTTTTGTATTGTAATTAACTTATCTGTTAGTTACTTTACACCCACAGATTACAAATAAAGGTAGACAGTAATCTTGTCAACTCCCGACATAAGTAAAGAAAATACGAGCGTGAGGTCTTTTCATACTATATACTAACTGTATCTAAGCGGGTCTATTTCGGCCTCAAATCTGTCTAGCTTACTCATCATCTGCCCAGCCATTTCCCAACCATGTTGGGGTCGGCTCCCAGTCTAACTGGATGCAGCTGAGTACCAGTATTTTTACAAGGAGCGACTGCCTATCTGACCCCCACAACCCAGTTACTGGGTAATACAAAACCCCTTGGTAAGACTGGTTGTCAGACTTTCGGTCTCCTGACGACCCGTAACGACTGTCAAAGATCCACGAATGACAGCCGGGACCAACGGCTTAACGTGCTTTCCGAGGCATGGAGGGGTCTTGGTATGTAAAAATGGTCACCCATCCACGGAACAGCCGTGGCAAGCGTAGCTTAACCTGATCGATCGAACCGTGCCGTGATCAAGCCCCACAAGCCAAGCTTTCTGTATCTTATAATGCAACATTTATTGCAAAAGCCAAATCATAATATTTATGTTAAGCCATTATTATTTTATTACACTACGAGAGAGACATGTGGCAAACAAAATAAATAGCACCATCCTTTTTCGCAAACGGAATAATACTCGCGTATAAGCCTTCAACTCTTCAAAATGTATGAATGAAACAACGTTATTGTTTCTGTTATGGGAGTTCTTGATACTGAAACAAAAGAACATCCAAACATCCACAACCATTCAACTCAAAATTAGTAATTAACCGATACAAAGTCAAAATCAAATCATTTATTTCAAATAGGCACATAAAAGGCACTTTTGAACGTCAAAAATAATATTAAAATAAAATTGATTCTAGTCGCCCCTTCTAAAAGGTAGTTTTCGTATGGAGAAGAATGGCAAGAAACTCCACCGTTACTCTTTTAAAATGTTTTCCAATATTTTGCATACATTAATTATATAATTATATGTGAAGACAATGCACCTAAAATAAAATTACTATAGGTAAAAGAATTAAAATGGATTAATAAATCCATGAAATATAAATTAATTAAGTGATAGATACATGGTGCTCACAATTTACAAAGTAAAATTTACAATTTACAGTCTAAAAGTAGACGATTTTCATTATAAAAATAAATAAATAAAGAGTAATGCGTCCGGGTATGACTTTAAGTAATTACAGAATGTAAATGAATGTCAAAAAAAAAGAGTAAATTATATAATTACATTAGCAACCAGTTTGATTTTGTCTAGACTCTAGAGATTGTCCTATGGAGCAGGACCAGCATGTTTCCAAGCATTCTTATCTTGGATATAATCCTCTAATTTGTAAGTTTACAAAGTGTAATTTTAATAGAAGTTTTAAATTTTCTTTCATTTAATCGGAATATTTCACAAGGTATTTTGTTGTAACATTTAACACAGTAGGTACCCAATAAAAGATGTATGTACCTACTTCAGATAATCTAAAAAAGGTTGATTTAATTTAACTTTATTTGTAGTATTAAAACTATCATAATATTTATTTTATAAAAAAGATGTTGATTTTTGCTTACATACATAATATTTTCATAAATGAATTGGCAAGGTACCGTCATAATATTAACCTTTTTAAATAGTTCCCGAAGAGATTCACGGCGACGCAGATAGTAAATGGCTCTCTCTTTTGCAATGACAGCTCTCTTTTGCAAAACAAAAATGGATTTTCAATGTCAGCAGCCCGACTCCACAGTAAAATGCTATATAACATAATACTGTGGAAGTAACTAAAATAGACCAAATGCGCGGTTTCTACATCTGTTAACCGTCTTATCTTTCTAACAGCATATTATGCGGCCGAGCTTAGCCGCCCCGCAATAGATGTTATATGAGATCTCCATTGTAATTTCTCGTCTAGCGTGATTCCTAGGAAAACTGTCTGATTAACAAATTCTAGTTTTTGGCCATTCAATATGATGTCACATTCGCTACTTCTAACATTAGGTAATTTAAATATAATACCTGGTTTTTTTTTAATTAAGTACTAAATTAACTTCATTTAACTAAATTAATTCAACACGAGTGACGGGGCCCGATAGGGCCGAAGCCTGCCAGGGTAGCGGGATCGTCCGAAAGGGTTACCGCTGCCCTGGAACATAAAGTGCTAAGGAAGGAACACGGGTGGGACCTGAAGAATAGATTTTTCTCGTCGTCAAGATTTTTTGACCGTCGTCGGTCTATTTTAAAGATCAATGATGTGTCATCTGCAAATAACACCATTTTCAGTTAATTTTGAAGTAATTGGGGTAAATCATTAATATAACTAAAAAGAGGAATGGACCCAATATCGAACCTTGAGGAACGCGCATTGTCATTTCAGACCCCAATAAGTTTACGCCGTTTACTTGGACTTTAACCTTTCTATCTTTCAGGTATGATCTTAACAAGTCAAGTGCTGTTTTCATAATCCCATGGTGCTCGAGTTTCATCAGAAGTGTTTCATGGCTTATGCAATCGAACGCCTTAGAGAGGTCGCAAAAGATTCCAATGGCATCTTGTGCTTCTGCCCAGGCGTTAAAAATGTTCATCATTAGGGTAACACGCGTCAGTGGTACAACGCCTTTGGTGAAACCGTACTGCTGTTCATGAAAGATGTATTTTTTATTAAAGTGACGATATTTGATTTAGCATCAACTTTTCAAACACCTTACTGAGAACTGGCAGAATTGACACAGTTCTTTAATTGTTGGGTTCTTTACTATCACCGGATTTGAACAATCATACTACTTTACTATGTTTCATAAGATCCGGAAAGACTCCTGGTCACCATGACTGGTGTTAAATATGAAAGCTACTTAGGGCGCAATGGTTTCGATCTACATTAATTTTAAGATCTTTAAAAGCTCTTATAACAGCCTGGGGGTTTGTATGCTAAGCCTCAGCCAAAGCTAAGCCCAAAGGGCATACCTTTACACTATTTTAAGTATGGCAGCAGAAAGCGTGGGGGAAGAATTTAAAGCTTCAGTAATTTTAAGGGAAATATTAACAAATAAATTTTCAAATTCCTGAGCTATTTCTACATCTGAATTTGATGGGGTGTATGCAGTCTCTAAATTAAATTTACTATTACGCTGTTTTTTCCTGCCTGTTTCATCATTTATTATTTGCCAGGTAGTTTTTACAGGCAGACACTATAACATTAATAGATACTGTTTGCACACAATGAATGAATTCATGCATCCAGCATCCAGCCAACACTTGTATATTTATCTTTCTTACATACTAATAATAAAGTTGAAGAGTTTGTTTTTGTTTATTCATTTGATAGCCTAATTCTTGAGGAGGGTTAAGGGTAATTTATCATTTACGCTACGACCCATAGGAGCCGAGCAAAAAGAAAAAAACTCAGAAGGATCGCTAAGCGAAAACGAAGTAATAGCGCGGGCGGTAATTTCACGCGGACGTCGCGGGCAGAAGCTCGTACACATGCATTATGAATTATAGTCGCTTTTCGTGTCTGTTTGTGTGACTGCGTTGTTTCTTTAAACTACGCAAAGGATTTTGTTTCGGTCTTCATCATTCATCAATACAACAACACTTTTAGGGTGTTGGTGGGGCTGCCCCGTTTTTGTAGCGCATTGGGAATGTTCGCGGACGCATATATAAATTGCTTTTACGCAACGATGCGAATTAGATGTGCATCCCTGGCGCGCAGAGTACGGGCCGGCTCCAACAATATCCTTAAAATTATCGTTAGCAGGCTCGATTGCATGTACATCAATCACTGCAGTATCATCTCCCACGGGATGAAATAATTTTAAATACAATAAACTAACATAGTTCTTAAGTTTACTAACACAATGAGTCCTTGTTACTTAAATAAATAAATTTTATTAATTATTATTTAGTGAATTTATTCCGGAAGATTGATGTAGATAATAAATGAATATTGAACTTACATAATAGTAAAAAAATCTCGATGTTTTGTCAAGTCGTAAAAACCGTGTGAAGCAGGGACGGTTCGCTACTTGGATGATATAATGCTAAACAGTTGCAAATAAGAAGGCAATATTTCACGTACGTAGAACGGCTTTATTGCCACTCCATTATTTATGGGTTACACCTGATTATCTCAGAAACGACTCGGCAAGTCATAAAAGAAATAGATAGCTTTGGCCAGAGCTTATAAAATCGTGCGTCGTGAGTTATGGGAACTATTGTGTTGGTCGCAGTTCATTTTAATTTGAATGGTATTGTTAAATCTGTTGAAGATTTAACAATACCATTTAGAGAGGATTTTGGAGAAACTGAGTTGGATATTTATAGAACTGAACCATTTTTAGAAACGTTGGACATTATGTCATAAAAATATATGCTTATGCTAAAACCATTGGCAATTTAACCCAAACTTTAAATAAACTTTATTCGTTCTTACTTTTGTTTTTCTTTCAAACTCAAGAGTTAAATCGCCAATGGTTGAGGCTATTTTAATGCTATAGGTACGGATAACAAAACATATTTCAGGCAAGCGGGATCCCGCCTTCTGCATTATCACGCTTTGGTTAAGTTTATTCAACTGTACATGGCGCTCTTTAGCAAGTGCACAATCCATTCCTTTATCTTATCAAGTGTTTGGTTTAACAAAGGACTTTAGAAATTGGTGGCGAGGAAATGATTCAGTTACATAGTGTACTAATAGAAATTTATAGTTCTACTGGAAGTCTGCATTGTTGATGATTGATAAATGATTTTATTTCTGTGCGTAGCTTTGTGCACTTTGACACGTCAATCATATTTTAGAAACTAGATGAAGTCGACGTTTCCTATCTGACTGCTTTGAGAAGAAATGCCGGAATAGAGATCACAGTCTTTTTTAAACTCCAAACTTAATCTTGGTCAAATCATGTAGATTGGTGTCTGAAATGATCTATTGAGGAAAGAACCAAACATTTTTGTTGTCTTTTAAATCATCGTTATCGCTAAATGTCTTCTTAGCCTTCTTAAGTCTACACAATGTAGCATAATCAGCCTATAACGTTCCCACTGCTGGGACACAGGCCTCCTCTTGGTGAGAGGGAGTGGGCCGTAATCCACCACGCGGATCCAATGCGGGTTGGTAGATATCACATGTCTTCAAATTTTTCGGTACTAGGACTTACCAGTTTCCTCTATCCTTCACCGTTTTGAGAGCAGTGTTGATGAAATTTTACACAAAGTAAAGCGCCTGTCTGGGTTCGAACATACGACCTACTACTCGTAAGCCGGGGCTGTTGCCACTGGGTCAGTAAACTTTCTCCGTTAGTTGCGTCAACCTAACCTTCCGGATTGGCGTAAAAACGGCTGACGGATTAGGATAAAATTTGGCACACAGATAGTTTATAACCTGGATTAACACATAGGGTACTTTTAATCCCGATAGTACGTTACCGTGGGATATTTTCCGACATCGAAGCGTTAGAACACACTATTTCAAAATAAAACCATAAGTTCCGTATCCCAACACACGGTAACCACACTGACATCATTTCACTATTTGCCACCATTTCTGCTCCTGACACTCCCAAACCCCGTATTCATCGCACAACAGAACAATATCTATTTGTCACACGAATTTCATGGTAACAAATTTCATTTCACCCAAATGTACACAGACTCTCTTTACCATAACTTTCCATAATCCATTACGAATCTATCAGCGGCAGAGACGATCGTTCGAGCGGCAAGCCCGTCTTACGTATAGCATTGATTTGCACACATCTATTCCAGCCAGATTCAGACAGCCAGAGAGCCTAACCAATCACAATGCTGGAATCACGAATTATTCGAAATCGAGCGAATAAAGTGGTTGTATCATAGAATCTGGCTGCTGGTAAAGGCCTGTTCAGACCGCACGAACGAGCTCCTCGTTTCATAGTATAAATTATAATATAAAATTGCTACGAAGCATTGGGGGCCCAATGGTAACGGCCCCGACTTACAAGGGGTCGTGAAGAGGTCGTGGGTTTGAAAACTTCTTTAGCGGCGTTGTGCACTTTTTGTGATGACACGTGACCTGATCGAAAATTTGTAAGACGGAGCTTGCGTCAGGACACGTGACCTGATCGAAAATTCGTAAGACGGAGGGAGAGTTTTTTGTGATGGGTAAAAAATGTTAAACTCGCGCCAGGACACGTGACCTGATCGAAAATTCGAATCGAAAAGAAATCATCGTGAGGAAACCGGTATGTCTTACAACCAAACATTCGAAGGCATGTGACAACAGGGTGTTGGTAAATACGTTTAAATTAGTAAATCTTCCACATACAAGCTAACAGCCTCGATTGGCGCTGTAGTTGGCTTCAGTGTTACAAATATTTGGTTTGTCTAAAGATCGTTGTTCCGCCTCTGTTTGTGTAAGCTAGATTTACGCTCGCAAACGCACCTACGACACAAGGGAAATACTGGTGATCGCAAACTTGTTTTTCTGAAATCCGTGGAAGAAATACTGTACCGTTTCTACTTTACTAACGTGATGGAAAGTTTGTTTGGAAAGCAAGTTACATTTTCATTCATGGTTTATTTTATAGTAAGATAAAGCAGTGTTCAAGATGCTTTGTGGTTGCAAATTTTGTGCCTTTCACGACCACTGCTATCGAGACTTTGGTCCGACTAAATAAACAATAATTTTCATACAAACATGGCCGCTAGAGTGGGGTTTCGTTGTAGTTTCGTGATGCTAAACAGCCCTTATATTCCATGAAACGTTCAAAGGTCTTTGGCTTCGCCCCAAATTTGAATATTCCATTGTACGTAACTAGAAAACAGACTACGCATTCACATCTAAATAAAACCTTATCTTCAGTAATGGGTATAAAATAAAATGAAATTTTCACATGTTCAGTAAAAAGAAAAGATGTTCCACCATTTTCTTAAAGTCTACGACACTTTTCTGGAACTCGTTACATACGTAACACTTTCACGTATGTAAATAATTTTATGATTACGCATTTTTTTGCTATCGTCTGAGAATTTCTGGGATCCCTAGATGAATAGGCACTATTTTCATCTTGAAACTTTTTGGTAATGGTAACGAGTGGTAGAAACCTACTGGGACTAATAAAAACAAGAATGGCTGATAAACACCATCATTATCGTACCATAGTTTTTCGAAAAAATAATAGTAGGTATGCGGTCATTATCGTAAACGGTAGGTCTACGGCTAACCACCAAAAGACGCCAATTTACAAAAAACCCAATGCTATCAATATTAAATGTCTTAAGTGCCTGTAATTTCATCAACAATACCTACATAAATGCGGTTCGGCAGAAGTCGAAATATGGACCTAAAACCTTTATTACTTTTAATAAAAAATGTAAAATTGGTTTTAAACTGGAGCTGGCTATTAGAATGGCCCATAATTCAAAATAACAATAATACTAGGTACCCCGCGAAATCTATTACGACCTCACGTTGCAATAAAAATAAAATTTTCAATTACATACCTTGTTGTAGGTAACGGCAAATGTAGGTACTTCCAACGTTTGTACGGTACACAGTAATAAAAATAAACGATACAGCTTAATACAATACAGAGTAACAACACAGATATCTCTCCGTTTTTACTTAATTAAACTTCGTTATTAACGTGCTTTAAAAGAACCTAAGGTTCTTTACAAACATAATTTTTCTAAAATTAATGTATTTTTAATAAATGTATTTTGTTTCTTTCTTTCTTTTTATGATTGCACCCTTTTTCACTCCACCGAAAAATTAACATGGAATTTATTAGTGACCATACTTCGGATTACTCGAAGTTGGAACCATAAATTGGTTCCGCCATATCTTTTATCGCAAAAGCAATGATAAAATGAAGTTTGCAGACAAATTGCAGACGTAAATTGGAAAAACTAATTTACTTTTGAAGTTTTTCTACGTACCTATATGATTGTGAGTGGTAGCTTTATTTATCTTGAATTAGGGATTAAGTTGGTTCTATCTAATAATTTTTATGATTTGTTTTTCTTAACTCATATTTGAAATTGTTGTGATTTGTGAATTATTAGCTTCTGGCTGTGGCTTTGCCCGCGTGGATATCGGAAATTATTCCACGGGAACGTGCTACCGGAACAAATAGCCTGTTAATCCTTAAAACATCAGCTTGCTGCCAGTGAAAGTCCCGTCAAAATCTGAACAAACTGACAGTTTTTCAGTCATTTTTAAGTACCGTATATATTTATATACCATTTATTAAAAAGCTGTTATTTTGACAAACAGACACTTTAATTTTATTTATTTGTATAGATAATGTATTGTCCCCTGTGGGAGGGGCCCGTGGCTAAATAATAACAGCCGCACACATCGGTCAGGTTAAGCTACGCTTGCCGCGGTTGGTCTATGGATGGGTGACCATCTTTACATACCGAGACCCCTCCGTGCCTCGGAAAGCACGTTAAGCCGTTGGTCCCGGCTGTCATTCGTGGATCTTTGACAGTCGTTACGGGTAGTCAGAAGCCCGAAAGTCTGACAACCAGTCTTACCAAGGGGTATCGTATTACCCAATAACTGGGTTGTGGAGGTCAGATAGGCAGTCGCTCCATGTAAAATACTGGTATTCAGCTGCATCCGGTTAGACTGGAAGCTGACCCCAACATAGTTGTGAAAAGGCTAAGCAGATGATGAGATGTACCTATAGATAATGTATTGTACAAACAACAGGGCAGGGCAACTCTTCTCATAGAGAGAAGGTTCAAGCATTGATCACCACGCTTGTACAAGACGTGTTGGTGAATTCAGACTTCCTAACTAACTATAATATTATATTATATTATCACACTAATATTATAAAGGCGAAAGTTTGTGAGGATGGATGGATGTTTGTTACTCTTTCACGCAAAAACTACTGAACGGATTTTTATGAAACTTTACAGTAATATAGCATATACATCAGAATAACACATAGAATACTTTTTATCCCGATATTCCCGCGGGATCGACACCTATGCGGATAAAACCGCGAGGCACTGCTAGTATAATAATAACTAAGTATCATTCTTCTTCTTACGATGTTTCTCCTTCACCGATGTCAGTAACATCCAAGATAAACTCAGAAAGAACACATATGAATTTAAAAAATCCCATAACTACTTACCTGGACTTGAACCCACAACTTCAACTTCTACTCGTATTTAGCGATCATCATTTGTACAGTGACCAAAAGAAATAAGCCCTAGCTAGCTAAATCCAGGGTCGGCTAGTATAGTTGAAGTTTAGCAAGAAACCAATGGAATTTAATTGAATAAATGAACTGTTTATTTTCTTATAATCAAATTAATTTTATTCGAAAATATCCATCGGTTTCTCACACAATTTCAACTATAACCGACGACTCTGGTGACCATACCGTCGTATAGTGTTTTTAAGGCATAGGTATAATTTACGATTGATAATTACTTAATTGCCCAATTTTCAAATTGTGTCCAAAGAAAGGTGAGAAATCCTTACTAACATTTGGTAAGTTTCCCACCGCTTACCAAGGTATATTCAAATACAAATTTTGAATTTGTATTTGAATGTAATGTATGTGTGTGTATTTGTTGTTGAATGACCAACATTCTATACCTACCTACAGTATTTGCGACTTGCTGCTTATTTGTTTTTTTTTTTGTTAGCCTTTACTGCGCCTCTGCTAGGCAAAGGTCTCCTCCAAATCCTTCCAGAAACTCTTTTCCAGCGCCTCTTCAAACCAACCCTCGCGGTAGGTACGCGTCCAGGTCATCTCGCCATCTCTTTCTAGACCGGTCTTTTTTTATGGTTGGCTTATTTTGATTATCACATAAAATGGGTTGAACGACATTGGGCAAGTCTGATATTCGTCAAATCGGCAATTCATCAAATTTGATATTGGTCAAAGCTGTAGTTCGTCAAATCGTTGTTTTTTCCAATTAGAAAATTTGCCAAATACGCTATTGGTCAAGTCCATGTACAGTCGATGAAAACATGCGTTTTGAATTCACATAACTTATTTGTAATAATAATAATTATAGCCTTTTATTCAGATCCTTAAACCTTCGTATATAACGAACATAGATCTACGCGAGACACAATGGCTTTTTAATTGTGTCTGTAATTACGGCATTCAACAGGTTAATACAATTATATGGCAAAATAAACAGAAAACTTAAATTTAATGTAAACGTTAATCTCTTGTTTGGATTTTACTTATTTTCTGTAGATCTGTTTACCAGTCGACAAAGGCCTCCTCCAACCTTTTCCACTCATGTCTTTCTTGAGTCACTCTGTTCCACGTGACGCCTGCCGCTTGACTTATGTCGTCATCCCATCTTTTTTGTGGTCTACCTCTTTTCCTTTTACCTTGTCTAGGATACCATTGGGTCACAATTTTGCTCCATTTGTCTTTTCCTCTTATCATATGACCTGCCCACCGCCATTTAAGCCTTCTAATTTTGCACGTTATGTCTATAACCTTTGTTTTGCTTCTTATTACGCGGTTTCTCAGTCGGTCTGACTTTTTCACATTCATCATACTCCTTTCCATTGCGTTTTGACATGTTGCAAGCTTGCTAGTCGTGTTTTGTGATAAGGTCCATGTTTAGCTGCCGTATATGAGAACTGGTAGTATGCAAGTGTTAAATAGTTTGCTTTTTATATTCATATGAAGGTTTTTATCTTTCATAATCTCTTTCAAACCCCAGTACCTTCTCCTCCCTCTCCCCAGTAACTTATTTGTAGGAACTTACAAAAGGAATAGTCGCGTGCTGTAGGTTCCTATTTACATTATTAAAATGTAGTAAATAGTAATTGAGTATTCTGAGGTTTAATTTGTTTTGATTGTTACTTCCTTTGAATCTGTAAGAGTAGGTAGGATCTAGGCGGAAAATGCTGGCTAAATAGCCCATTTGTTTTCCCGTCAATTATGTGACATTTCATTATTTGTAAATGACAACAATTACTTTGATTCTTTATTTTCGTGTCTTCGGTTCGGTGACATATATAAAATGGCTTCTACTAGTAAAGGCAGTGTTTCTGTATTTACATTTACACACACAGAAAAAGGCAATAAGAAACTACTACGTGCAGGATATCAATTCCATTTTAACTCAACAAACAAAAACGGTACTTCAATCTAGCGTTACGTAAATAGAAGCGAGTGTAATGGATCCATAACTACAAGCAGTGATTCTTGGTCAATTCTGAGGGAAAGCGGACATACCTGTAAGCCTAACTTCGATAAGAATTTCATTGGCGTTAAGATGAATAAATGCAGAGAAAGGGTAAAGAAGGAATGGAAATCAGTAAGTAACATTTTTGAAGAAACTATGGGTGCTCACCCATAGTTTCTTCAAAAATGTTAGGAAGTTGTGAGTGTTGTGAGGAAGAAGATGATTTTGTGGACATACCAAGTTTGAAATCAAAGCGTGATGGTCTATACAAAATGCGAAAGAAAGCAATTGGCGTACAAACATTGGCATGTTTGTACGCCAATTGCAATTGGGAACTGGCGTTCCCAACGGTAGATACGATCAAATTTCCAGACATACTTTCAAATGATTTTTTGGTTTATGAAAGCAAAGACGATCTACCGAAATTCTTCATCTTTGCTACAGCTGAGGGTATAGAAATAGCATTAAATACGGATTAGATTTTTGTAGATGGCACTTTTAAAACCATACCGCGACCTTTTTTTCAACTTTTATCAATACACGTAGACGTGGGTAGTACATGAGCAAGCACCAATATTATTCCCATATTTTTTTGCCTCTTGCCTAATAAGACTCAGCAAACCTATGAAAGAATATTTTCGGTTTTGCGTTCTCAATTCAAGCTTGATGTGAATATTAACGCTGCAAAAAGCATGTTCCCTGAAGTTCTTGTCAAAGGCTGCTTTTTTCATTGTAATCAAGCAATTTATAAAAAGCAAAAGCACTTGGGCTGACTGACTGACATACACACACATGACTGATGACAATTTGAAAAAAATTGTTAGACTAACCACAAATCTAGCGTTACTGCCCTATCAGTATATTCCTGAAGGAGAGACCTCCACAACCTAGTTATTAGGTAATACGATACGATACCCCTTGGTAAGACTGGTTGTCCAGTTGTTTTACAATGGTCGATCAATTGATATTCGATTATTTGGCATTCGATTTGGCATAGTACACCCTATATAAACAGACGAGAAAAGTAGAACCGAAAAATAGGTACAAAGGTGATGCATATTTCTAAAGAAACAAACTTATTTTTATTCTTGTTTTCATAAGTATGCGGACATTGCGGAGGGCGAAGGCCTAGGACTTAGTAAGGAGAAATGAACTGACGGATAGCTAGTAGCACACTGACGTTTATTTTACAAGTCAAGATGACATATAAAAACCATAGATAAAACACAAAGTATACAACAATTCAGTTATGCATAGCCTTAATTTTTTTCGTCGGTTAACAAGTGACAACATTGTCCTTCATTCACCCTTCACTTCATTACATCTGAAGCTAATCTGTCACATCTTACCTTTTCTTGTGCATCTTTTTACTGTCAGTACCTATGTCTAGGCAGTGATTTGGGCTACCTTTGTTCTTGCTAGACAGCTAGACGAAAAGGTCTGTCCAAAAAGTAGATTTTTTTTTTGTGTCGAGACATTTTTGAAGGAGACATCAATTTGCTACCAGAGAAAAAATCTCATGCTTTATTTATTTTATTATGTTCGGGAAACTTACAGCTAATATAAACAGTGTTCTTAAAACAGTATGCAATTGAAGGCCTTTACCAGTTTCCACTGATAAATACTTTAAAACAAAAAAGGTTGGTACAAAATACCTATGACATAAATTAGGAAATAAAATTTACACGATCGATTAATAAAGACTAACTAAAAATCATCGAACATTCTACAGATCCAGACCTAGAATATATAAGAAGATAAAAGAACTGACACTTACGTAAATGATAAATACTTCAAGACATTAACACTTGAAAGTAATAACCGCACTCTGAACGAGCGAAGTAAGCACATTACTGCTTTTTTCAATTGCTCAGAATAATAAAATAGAATGGTTCATAAAGATTTATGTTCGCCACATTTTTCTTTTAATTTCCAAAGAAATTAGAGAATGGAAAAGGAGAATTATTCGGACTCTAAAGAATTTTCTTCATTGGGGATAAAAGTTGTTTTCGTTATCTCCCCCGATCCGTTTAATCCTAATTCTGTAATTCTAATTGGTCTGTCCCCCTTATTACGGGCCCGGGGGCCAATCAATAGTCGTCAAACTAGCTCAACATCTGCGGGCCTCAATAAATAATCCCTTTGACATGTAGCCGCAATATATTTTTTGGAACTGTATTATATTTATACATTTCTTCTAACCGTCCCTTACTTTGGAATCTTTTGAGAGCGAGGTCTTTCAGGCTACGGAATGTTTTAGCCATTTTTGTGGTAGATGTTTATGTAGATAAATTAGCTTTGGTAAGCTTGGGTTTGGCTATGGAATGACTGAAAAGAGAATTGTTAATAAGCCGGATGCCAGGAGAAATACTGGATACTCTATAAAGACATCATTATGAATACCGAACTTTCTGGAAACGTCTTTTAAAAAGGGTCAGATTTATAGCACTCGCTAACAGCGCGCGGATAGGATGAGATGTATGAACGAAGACAAAGCTAAATGAGCATTTCGTGGCACGAGGTGTTCTAAAGATTTTGTTTTCTCCCACGGGAAAAAAGATCATGAGTTTTTTATATAGATATATAAGAATTTTAATGTGAGATTTCGCAAGTATAGACAAGTATATACTTACTCGAATAAAAAATAAACATCTGTACATTCTTAACCTATTTATTGTTTAATTCTAGAAAAACTAGTAGCATACAGGTAGGTAACTTAATCAACTAGATTTAGAGACTACACTGTCACATGACACAATCACTTAGGCTCTTAGCATCCCCTTGGGACTAGACAGGCTGGCTACACCGTCTTACCTATATGCCTCTTATGTGCCCGTATATGCCCTAATTTCAAGCTCTTTAATAATTCGTGCTAGGAACGAATATTCTATAAAGTTTCTCGAGCGACGATCAGAATCAATTTTAAAATCCAGGAATACGTACTGATAATTATCGGAAATTGACTCTCGCCGGCTCCTTTTTATCCCTTTCCCGTTTATAAAGTATCCGTTTAATCCGTTTTCCATCTAGCATTCTTAATCCCACCCTAATCCACCTATTCCCGGACCCATATTATAAAGAAAAGCACTTGAATGGCCGGAATAACTCTCTAATATTATTTGCCTTATAAATATTTTCGAATAATCCAATATGAATGCAGTGGAAAATGTACAAGTATTATTTTAGATTTCCTTTGTTACTGTAGTGGAGAAACTTTTCACTTTACTTCTAACTTTAATTCTTGAAGTGAAAGAAATAATAAACATACATTCTTTAGTGCTTGTTATTTGTTTTGTTCGCGAGACGTGTGGGAAGTGAAGAAAATGTGGTAGAATTTAGATGTCTTTAGTGTTCAATTCTCAGGTTATTTCAAACTAAAAAAGTAAAGTTCTGATCAATAAATTTTATTGTTTTAGCAGGTGAGGATTATTGTAATGCCGAGTGATAACCGAAAATTGCCTTGCTAGAAACGAGAAAGCTCATCTTTAAACTGTTGTCGCAGTTCACCGAATACTTCAGAAAGGTTTTAGGTGTCAAACTCACAGACCGCATTAAGAACTCTAATACTTCGTTCCAAAACACAAATAGCGGACGCTGGCTGCACAGCTGCTGGGCTAAAGTGGAACTCCGACTCCGACATGCAACAGATATGGCCAGCCCATGGCCATATCTGTTGCATGTCGGAGCAGCAATATGCAAAAGCCACCACTCAATGGATTCTAAATGGCAGGAAACGACAGCGCAGCAGGCCCAGAAAGAGATGGCGAGATGAGCTGGACTCCTTCTTAAAGGATTGGTCCACAATCGCAGTAGACCGGGAAAAGTGGAAGCAGGGAAGGGAGGACTTTGCCCAGCGGTGACAACACAGGCGTATGATAATAATATGCTTAAAATTAACTTCTGTCTTTTCCAGATAGGGATATTTAAACATAACATCACACCTTGTTTCCTCGAAGGAATGGGCAATATAGTACACATAAGTACAGTGTGTATATTCAAATTTTATTTGTTTCAAATTCACGTTATTTCAAGTTAAACCAATATCAACTTTATAATAATGGCAATTAAGTTTATTTCAGAGTGACTACTAGAGAGTGTGTACTATTGAAAGAGTTATAAAAATGTTTGATGTTGTAGCGTAAACTGAACTTTATAATGTAGGAATTAAAGTTAATTTTCCATAAACTCATACCTATTTGTTTACATTTTTGGCGTATATGTCGCGATATTAGAATAGGTATGTTATATTTAACTTAGGTATGTTATGCTTACCATGAGGTCCTGGGTTAGATTCCCGGGTCGGGCAAAGTTATTGGGTTTTTTCATCTGGAATTTCTCAGTAGTAGCCTGGAGTCTGGCGGTTGATGGCAATAGCGAAATACGGGTGTACTTACTTTAGGTACACCTCTGCCTACCCCGCGGGGATGACAGCCATAATGTTATGTTATCTTCAATAAGATGAGCTAAATAAATTGAATACATTGCGGTAGTAACATTGTGGTAGTAAACGTCCTTCGCGTACCATTACCACTGCCCATAATAATCCGGTCCCCCATACTTTGACGGGACACGTCCTGTAACTTTGCTAAGTACCAAACTTTGGATATACTGTAGACTGTCATTATCCTGTACCATACCAGTGAATGGCACTTACGCATGACTTTGTACGTGTGGATTTAGATAATGATCTGGAACTACATTATATAGGTATTTTTTCATCATCTGCCTAGCCTTTTCCCAACTATGTAGCGGTCGGTTTCCAGTCCAACCGGCTGCAGCTGAATACCTGTATTTTACATGGAGCGACTGCCTCTTTGACCTCCACAACCCAGTTACTGATGAATACAACACCCTTTGGTAAGACTTGTTGTCAGATTTTCGGGCTTCTGCCTACCCGTAACGACTGTCAAAGATGCTAGTAGCTTTTTGGTGGCTTCGTAGCTAAATAGTGAAAAAGCCATGTCAAAACAATCGTAGAGAAAACGATCTGTCGGCGAAACATCCATATGTGAAACGTTCTATCGACGAATCTCTCAAAAACGAAACGTCCTGTCGGCGAAACATGCATAGGTGAAACGTTCTATCGACGAATCTCTCAAAAACGAAACATCCTGTCGGCGAAACATCCATAGGTGAATAGTTCTGTCGACGAATCTCTCAAAAACAAAACGTCCTGTCGGTGATCAGTCCAAAGGAGAAACGACTGTCGGAGAACGCTTGCAGAATCGAATGTCAGCCGAGACCGACGGCTTTACGTCCTTTCCGAGAGGTCACCCATCCATAGACCAACCGCGGCAAACGAAGTTTAACCTCGATCGATCGACCCGTGCGGCTGTTATTACTTAGCAACAAGCCCCTTACATATAGACATAATATATTATAGGTATTTTGTACGAAATACCTATAATATGTCTGTTTGGACAATTTAATGACGCAGTTGCCGTGGTTTTTAAAACAATGAATTAATAATAAAGCGAGCCTCTCGCCCACCATATAATTATAAAAGCACTAATAAAAATAATACCTCACTTATCTACACTAATATATAAAACTTTTGTTTTTTTATTTGAACGCCCTTATCTCTGAAACTACCAGTCGGATTTGAAAAATTGCTTTTGCATTTGATAGGCCAATTATTGAGGCTATTTAACACACTGAGGAGCTGAACAAAGAGAGAAAAAGGCAGTAAAAACGCCAAGCGAAAATAAAGTAATTTATAAATAATCCGAATTCTTTTAACTGCGGTACACGGCTAGTACCGCAGTTAAAAGAACCTTATAGAAAGATATGTATGTTACTAAGGAGTTTCTTGAGTCATTTCGTCTTTTCACCGTAAATTCTAGGTAGTGGTGAAGGGTGGGCGTGTCTAGGAGCTGTCTTTTTTAACTTTGAAAGTTCAAAAAGAGCTGAATTTCAGTATAACTTGAATAAACTACAAAACTTCTCTTTTATATTTAATTATGACAATGAAGTTTAGATAATCTTAGGCACTATTCAATACAAATTATTATTCTGTTTCAGGGTAAAAGTATCCAGCGGAGTAATGCAGTAATGCAGCATACGCATAAAAATTCGTAATCTAACTGATATAGAGACAGCCCGTTTAGTGTACTTTAGCTATTTTCTTAGAGTAATATCGTACGGTATTCTATTGTGGGGAAATGCCGCTGATATTCAGACTATCTTTGTTTTGCAGAAGCGAGCTGTTCGATCAATTTATAAATTGAGTCCGAGACACTCGCTCAGAGACAAATTTAAAGAGATTAATTTTATGACTGTGCCTTCTCAATATATTTATGAAAATCTTTTATATGCCCATAAAAATATAAAATTGTTTAAAAAATACAGTTCTATCCATGATATAAATACTAGGAACAAACACAAATTTGTTGTACCTACAACAAGGCTCAAGAAAATAGGTGGCTCGTTCAGATGCCAATGTATACGCTTTTATAATAAAGTTCCAAGCCCCGTTCAAGATCTAAGCCTTAATAAATCCAGAAAGCCTTTTATAGCGTTAAAGATTATATCGAGGGCAAAAAGGCTTGGGATTGAGCTGCTTCCAATTTTTTTACATATTCAATGTTTTTTTTTTCTTTGTTTTTTTTATATACACTTTGAAAGAAAGAAAGACATATTATTGTTTTTATATATACTATGACATTTGCTTACTTTTTAAGTTTTCTATTATTTTAATTATTGTGAATGTGAAGACTATATGGGTCATTTTATTTATATTATTTTTCTCTCTATTATCTTAGTTTTTGTCATGGTCTGGCAGTTTGAGTAATTACAAACCTATTTACAAAATAAAATCATTTAATGCGTAACACACTAACAGTAGTAACGGACTTCATTTTGACAGTTCAACAATATCCATTGCGTTATTTACGTTGTTGAGCAGACACATTCTTCGAACATATGAAGCAATGGATTGGCAATATCCTTCAAAATGACTTAAATTGTAATTGATAGTGTGCTACGCAATTAGTGTGCTGCTTTCGTCTCATTGCCCTAATTTATCGTCATGCGTAATTTGATTACGACACATTGTTTGCTTAACCTAACCTAAAAGTGCTAATAAACACTTTATTTGTGACTTGTGATTCATTTGCGTACGAGGTACCAACTAGCAATGCTAATGACCAATTAGGTAATACATAGTGTATGCGTTGTAAATCCTTGAACTTATCAATCCTTAATATTATAGGAATGGGTTCAATCTAAATTGTTCAACGAGCGGGGTTCGAATCCTGAACTTCTCGTTCACCAGTCTCCATATAACCTTCGAACAAAACTTAAAATTGGTACTTACAGTCTGATTTATGTGGTGTAAAAATCTAGCATGATCAGTCTATAATCTTCCCACTGGTGGGACACAGTCCTCCTCTCTGTGAGAGGGAGTGGGCCGTTATCGACCACACGGGCCCAGTGCGTGTTAGTAGATTTCATATGCCTTTGAATTTTTAATTCTAGGTTATGCCGGTTTCCTGACTATATTTTCTTGCACCGTTTTGGGAGCAGTGGTGATGAAATAATCTACTCAAAGTAAAGCGCCTGTCTGGATTCGGACCTACGACCGTACCGTCTGTACCAACTCATAAGTCGCAACCAGTACGCAAAAAGTTTATGACAAAAAACTAACAAATATATAAAAAGCAATTTTCATCTTAGTAATCCTCCAGCAAGCATTTTAAAACATTTTGATAACTTCAATAATATATCTGAACGACTTTTATTATACAGCTGGTGCAAGGAATACAATATGTAAAACGCTGACTGCATATAAGCGGCTAAGAAAGTTACCAAGCTCTGCGAAACTTTAATGGACAGGCACGTATTGCAACAGTTTGTAAAGACAGTCGTAAACATGAGAATAGTTTTGCTTTTATTAAAATTATTTTTGTACATTATTATTTCTTTTTTGTAAGGTATTTACAAGGTAGATGTGTTTTTATGGAAATCGCACGCATGTAAACACTTTCATGCGATTCTTGAATGACAATAATTGAACGTGGTTTATGGCGTGCGATTATTACTCTTGAACGTTCCAAAAACTTACATCGTGTAACCGGTTGAATGCCGTAATTACAGAAATAATTAAAAAGCCATTGTATCTCGCGTGGATCCGCGTTCCGAAGGGTAAATACTTATCGCTGGCGAAACTACATGAGAATTAGAGACTATATTCTACAAAGTTGAACTTTTCCAAAAACTCGATGTTCATATCCGTGTGGTAGGTACGCAGATATGAACATCGAGTTTTTGGAAAAATTATTCACTACAACAAGAATTACTTCTACGTAAATTGTAGGTACAAGACGTACAGTTTATTCCTATTCGCCCTCAAACTAAATACAACTTTCTAACCTACTTGTACGTAGTTTCATATAAACCGATTATAAAAAAATACTATTACATCAAAATTATAGACAATAAACAGAAGTAGCCGACTAGTATCGAGTACAAGGTCAACTATATATTATTACTCCCTAGACAACCCTTTAACATTTCTTTGAAACCGTTCTTAAATTCGAACCACTTTATTAAAATAAAAACCGACCGCTACACCTACGCAGTACATTCGTAGGCTAAATAACGTCCATATAATAAAAAAAAAAGTTTTAATATATAAAATATCGATGTCTATCTTGTCTCGTCCCACACAACATAACACGTCTGGGTCATTACCATTAGTATGAATGGTTGATTGATATCAAAGTCATTGACTAGTGTCCTGTATTTCTAAAATCAATACTGGCTAGTCGCTACCTAATGGCTTTATGATATAATAATCATTTACACATGTAGGTTAGTACATAAGTACCTATGTAGTACATAGAGGAAGGAGGAGAAGAATGTATGTATAACGTAGAAATAAAATCATAAGGCCGCGTCCTAATCAACACGATCATTTTATTCGGCGAACCCGAGCGCGTGATCGCGTCGACAGAGCGCCGAGCGCGTGATCGCGTCGACAGAGCGCCGAGCGCGCCTTTCGGTTTTCCAAACAAATGAGCGACATAATTATGAACGCGACGATCGCGTATTCGTGTGAACGATCTTTTTGGTTAGGTCAAGGTCAAACAACTGACAGACAGGCAGACAGTGTAGGCTGGTATTATTAGAGTCCTAATGACACCCTTTGGATAACCGAAACCCTAGTATCCAAAACTCGTCATATAATTTTACTTGAATACGTCCAGAAATACACACGGCACTTATTTAAAGACTATTCAGAGCACAAATGGGCACGTTGTAACGGTCTGACCATTAAATACATTTAGTTCTAAGCCCGCAATTATAACAACGCGAAACTGCGCAGTGTGCATAAATACTAAACTACCTAAATTCGGGCACTGCGAGTGACTAACGCATTTATGTAGACTGCAAAACAAACAGCACCACAACTGCATAATGCGTCCATAGTAGCTCTGGTCCCGGAACACGAACGGTGTGTTCACACAACTCCTTGAAAGTGTTGAGCACCCACTTGGGAACCACACCAAGAATATTTCGAGAACTGCAATACCTTTGAAAGAATTTCCGCATAATAAAATAACTTGGTACCGCAACCCCTGGGGAAGCGACGCAATTATCCACATTAAAGATTCAACCATTTTGCATAATCTTCTACTCCATGATGTGGAAGAATTGGGCAGTATATAACATAATTAGGTCTCGCTATAAAATGCGGCTACGATAATCTTTACGATGCCACTCCATTCTACGTTTTATGTTAGAAATATGATATGGAAGGAAAACTTGTTTGAATGTTTAATAAAAATGATTAACGACAGTCTTGGGTTCTAGTCTAACGGAGTAAAGGAACTATTACTATTAATATCTGGTCGGTTATCAAGAACAAGTTGGTCGAGTTGAACAGTTTTAGTATTTCTGGAAGTTTTTTAACAGGTGCTGCAAATAAGTGATGAAACTCGTTCATGGTCGTAAACGTTCGCTTAGCCACTAGTGCAAACTACTAATACGTAAGCTTTTATGCTTCAATTATCTCTTCGACTATTAAATTTTCCGTGCATCGCCTAGCCTATCGTAAGAGCTTAGTCCAAAAAACTTCTCACCCGAAGATTTTTTTTTTCGGTCTTAAAACAAATACTTACACGTCCCAAAGACAGTAACAAAATGTCCAAAACCGGTAGCAAAGTGACCACTATGTTTAAATGTGAGATTGGACGAGGGCAGTCCCCTGTGGTTTTTCTCCGACAGCCATGGGGATAAAATGGGTGATTCATAGTCTTTACGACTGGCAATATATAGTCGCACACACACTAACTCCCCCACACACACACAAGACGAACAACATCACACATACATGAGGATATAGAATCTTTTAGTACCTACAGAACTTAGTACGATAATAAAGAATGCTTGTTAAACAACAGCACCTGAAAAATTCAACATTATTCTACCTTTACTATCATTTCTGCTTCGCCGTAAAATTAAAAAAAAACTGCTTATTTTACCGGCAGCTCAACAAAATTTATTTAATTAAATTTTGAGATGAAATGAAAAACATTTAATAACTAATGGGCTGACCTACATTCCGTTCTGTTTCTAAATAATGTATTATTCTTCCATCTTTATAGCTAAAAAATGGCTTCACGAAATACAATAAAGCCTAGCTTTTACACCTATGTACTTACGTATAGTTCTCCTATTAGCGTCCTAATAAAATAACTAGGCATACTTAGGCATGATACACACACTTGTTCGGGTCGGCTGGGCGTTAAAATTGAATATATTATTAGGATAAGAATAATTTATGGGTCCATTGTTACAAAATACATTTCGAAAATAATAATACTGAATGCTTAACTAACTAGAATATTTAACATAGTTATTTGAACAGTGGTCCCCAAACTTGGCAGCTCCTGTATCTTGGGAGCCTGAGTTGCGTAATAATATAATAAGGATTTTAATTCGAGACATGTTGGCGTTAACTTAAGTATAATTTCAGGATGTTTGAAAAAGGACAGAATACGTAATTAAATATGGGTAGTAAACTTTCAAGATAAAAATAAATTGAGCAAAATAAAATAATCCTACTAATCTACATAATATAAAAATCAATTGCTGTTCGTTTGTCTCGCTAAAACTCGCGAACGGCTGGGCCGATTTAGCCGATTTTGGTTTTGAAATGTTTGTCGTAGTCCAGGAAAGGTTAAATCGGTGAGCAAATATGTGAAAATTGCGAGGTAAAAAGTAAAAACAACAATTTCATTTTCCCGTATAAACTGTTCTACCTACTTTCCTGTCAAACATTTGACGATCATCCCTTCGGTACGGTAGACTCGGGTCCACTCCACATTAAATTAAGGGTTTTGAATAGTGTAGGAGTAGGTTAGGAGTAGGGTAGAAGTAGGGTAGGAGTAGGGTCGGTGTAGGGTAGGGGTAGGGTAGGAGTAGGGTAGGAGTAGTGTAGGAGTAGGGTAGGAGTAGGGTAGGGGGTAGGACACCACGCGAACGAAGTAGCGCCGGACAGATAGAAATAATTTATATGGCAAAACAACGTTTGCCGGGTCAGCTAGTATTATAATATAAACATGAAAGCTTGTATGGATGGATGGATGGATGTCTGTTACTCTTTCACGCAAAAACTACTGAACGGATTTGGATGAAATTTGGCACACAGATGGTTTATAACCAGGATTCCCACGGGATCGAAACTTATGCGGGTGAAACCGTGGGGCGCAGCTAGTTCTAAATAATATTATAGCGTGAGTGTTCTTGGCGTGGGTTTTGTGTGAATGACAGTGTAAATGTTAACTCACTATTTCCTCAGTTTCATTGTACAGCAAAGTAGAGCAGCCCACCATTTTATATTTCTTGTATATGCATAGATATTAAGACCTTATTATGTAAATATATCTATTATGTTCGGACAAAGACCGTGCGGTTTAGCCGCAAGTACACAGCGTGCCGAGACGGGTGGTAAAAATTAACTAACCACGATACAGGAGTAATACCTAGTGTGGGGCAAAGTAAAAAAAACTGCAACCTGCTTATTTAACTAAGTTAGGTACCGAACGGGGTTTGCCAATCGGTGCGAGCCGAATGACGAGGCTTTGTTGTACTCAAAACGGTTACGAAAAACATCGTGAGGAAACTGGCATGTCCTATTACAAAAATTACGAAGACATGTGACATTTACCAATCCGCACTGGGCCCGCGTGGTGGATTATGGCCCACTCCCTCTTAACGAGAGGAAGCCTGTGCCCCAATAGTGGGAAGATTGGCTGATTATGCTTTGCTAACGACCAATGGTATGATGGCCGAAACCTTCGGGGCGGCAATGTGACAAACTAGCAATTAAACCAAATGTTATGATCACAAAATAAAATCTGCGCCAAGCTTTATTGTTCCACAAGTACTACCGAATCGAATAAGCTAACCCGAACTAGTGTGTAGCACGCCTTACAACGAAAAGTTTAAAAAACGTTAAAAAGGCAATGACCGTAATATCCGTAGCTTTACCTCAAAGAACAGTATTCAACTAGAATAAAACTGAAGTAAAGAAAATCAGATAAATATTTCACAGACTTTAGAAATGAACTGTTCAAAACAGATTTTAATAAAAATATATTTTTCTGTTCTTCGTTATATAATGATTTCGTAACAGAAAGTGGTGAAGATTTACAAAAACTCACAATAGATAAGTGAGAGTATATTAATTGGGCCGTTGGTAAGGGCTTGTGGCTAGTAATAACAGCCGCAAGGGTCCATCGATTAGGTTAAGCTACGCTTGCCGCGGTTGGTACGTGGATGGGTGACCATCTTCATATACCAAGACCCCTCCGTGCCTCTGAAAGCACGTAAAGCCGTTGGTCCCGGCTGTCATTCGTGGATCTTTGACAGTCGTTACGGGTCGTCAGTAGCCCGAAAGTCTGACAACCAGTCTTACCAGGGGGTATCGTATTACCCAGAAACTGGGTTGTGGAGGTCAGATAGGCAGTCGCTCCATGTTAAGTAGTGGTATTCAGCTGCATCTGGTTAGACTGGAAGCCAACCCTAATATATTAGGGAAAAGGCTAGGTAAATGATGATGATGATTAATTGGGCTGTTATCAAAAATGGTACTGAATTTGCTTAGGGCACATTTTCTCGGGTGCTGCATCGGCCCTATTCTGTTAGGCCCATCGTCCACGACGCTACTCAAACGTCACGTGTTATTAACACAAATCATCAATGAGTAACCGCAATGACACAGCAGTATCGTACTTCAAAGGCCGTCCGAACACGACGCAACTTACTAATGGGGGATTTATACTAGGTAGATTTTGCGTGCGGCTGGTCGCTTACCAAATCGCCTCACAACCCAAATCGCCAACCCATTTACATAGGTCGATAAAAATCGCAGGTGCATTTTGCATCATAATGTCCACCTTTATGCTGCTGGTGATCGCTTGCGACTGAGCATTTTCACGGTCGATTTTAGCTATCTGCCGCATGCGACCTATCTTCGACAAGACGCGGCTGTAGTCACCTGTACAAAGCCCGCCTAACGCGTTTTTAACTACATAGTTCGTGATTGTAATGAAATGAAACAAAATTAAATTGAGATGAAATTAAATACTAATACTCATTGGTGATTTGAGTTTGTAACACAATATAATAATTTTATATATACCATGACATGAATATTTACTTTGTAAAGTATTATATATTTTTTTAATTATTGTGATTGTAGGACTATGTGGGTCATTTCTTTTTTCTGTTTTCCTTCTTAGTTACTTTTAATCAAGATCTGGCAGTTTGAGTAATTTATCGCTCGTCAAATCGTTGAGCTCCTCAAGTTCTGAGTTGAACTGCACGATTTCTGACAAAAGCGTGCAATGACTAGCCAGGTCCACTCAATCAGTGTGGTTCTTTCTTGAAAAGACCGTTTCAGACACCAATCTACATGGTCTTCATATGATCTGACCAAGAATATGTATTGACTTTAAAAGAGACCTCTGAGTTTGTTTCGGCCTTTTTTCTCAGAATAGTCAGATAGATAACGCCGACCTCATCTAGTTTAAAAAAAATATGATTGACGTGTAAACGTGTTTGTACAAACCTGTGTATAGAAATAATAATAATAATAATATCCCTGGACATTTCACATAAAATCATTTATCATATGCCACATGAGTAGCATTGTGAACGATGTGCCTTAAGATTTACTAGAAGAGCGATTCCGTCATATTATAGCGGCCATCATGAAAATCTGTCATTTTAGCCAGTTTTTGATGTGGTGGTGTCAAAAATGCTCTATAGTTGAACAGCCGTTATTGTATTCCCCGTTTGCTTGAAACCAAACCTTTACTCTAGTAACAATTAAATACTTTTTAGACTAACACAATCTCGACAGTCTAGCTTTAGCACCGTTTCATGTTTATCTCGAATCAGAAATCTAACACGTAGCCCCTGACCTCAGAAGTTTTAGTTTGCAATTTAGGTCGTCCGTCTATTCTAGGTAACACCTAGCTAATATTAAAGTAGTAGATTTCAAACTAATTTGCCTCCAATAGTGTTTTCTTATAAAGCTGAAAAATAAGTTAACTATCTGCTAGTACAAATTGATGGGCCACCTCTTATGCACGAGGTGGTGTATTCAAATCCGGACAAGTATCAATGTGGCTTTTTCAATTCATATACTTACTTACTTCTACATCACTGACATCAACATATTCCTAGCCTTTTCCCAACTATTTTGGGGTCGGCTTCCAGTCTAACCGGATGCAGCTGAGTACCAGTATTTTACATGGAGCGACTGCCTCCACAACAATACGAAACCCCTTGGTAAGGCTGGTTGTTAGACTTTCAGACTTCTGACGACCCGTAAAGACTGTCAAAGATCCACGAATGACAGCCGGGACCTACGGCTTAACGTGCTTTCCAAGACACGGAGGGGTCTTGGTATGTAAAGACGGTCACCCATCCATGGAACAACCGCGACAAGCGTAGCTTAACCTGATCGATCGACCCATGCGGCTGTTATTACTTAGCCACAGTTCTACATCGATGAAGGTAAAGTTCGTCAGGAAACCTGGATTTATGATTAACATAAATCATATATTAAAAAAAAACTTTTAGGTAAAAGAACTTAAAACTATATGCGCTGATTGCAAGAGCTGATGCAAGAGTTTAAGTAAATAAGTTTAGAACTTATTTACTTAAACTCTTTATAGATAATATTATGCTTATCGCCTATTAACCTTGAGCAAGCGTGGTGATCATGCCTTCTCTGTTGAGGACAGACCTTTGGCCTGCAGTCAGACAATAATAAGCTGGTATTATTATTATCAGTTCAGTAATAGCAGTGATGGCCCAGTGATAATGGCGTCGACTTACAAGTCGTAGGGCATGAGTTTGAACCCTAGCAGGTGCTTAAACTAACAATAAGTGTAAAATATTTCATCACCAGTGCTATCAAAACGGTGAAGGAAAACATCGTGAGGAAACCGGCATGTCCTAGAAACAAAAAATCGAAGACATGTGACATCTACCAACCCGCACTGGGCCCGCGTGGTAGATTACAGCCCATTGCCTCTCAAGAGAGGGGGCTTGTGCATTGAGATCATTATAGGCCGATTATGGTATTATTAATAATAGAAAGTGGCAACAAAAAGCATTTTATACTAAAACAAAGTTTATAATAAAACCCAAATTGATACGCCATCTTTATAGCCCAACCTTTAAATTAGTTTCCAAAACTAGTGACTCATAAGACAAAACCGCCATCCTGCTAATAGAACTATCTTCGAACTGGCACGCGTTCAAAACATATTCCCTGGTCTTGTAGACAATGGCGAAACTTTGCCGCTCTTTGACTTACATTGACGGGCTTATATATTGATAGATCGCTTAAGATTATTCGGGAAGGGCAATGGACTATTAAGTGTTGCTTATAAACACAAACTATCTCTTTACGAAAGTTAGGTGACTTATCGACAGATAAGCAAGGCGCATATTAAACCATTGAAAATTTGATATTGAACTTTGGTAAGGGCCCTCCTTGCAGGTACTTAGCTAAAGCGCTAACTTTGTGATCCTGGGCGGCTTGGAGTCATAGTACGTTGGCTTTATCATAAATATGGATACTGTTAATTATTTTGACGAGTTGATCAAAGTATTATGCGTGTCAATAAGACGTGGTTGTTTTTGTTTTACTAGCCATTGATGTCCCACTGCTGGGCAAACGCCTTCCTACTCTCCATTCACCTCTATCTATCCAGATCTGCCAAGGACTAATATTTATTAAAGGAGTCCAGCTCATCCGGCCATCTCCGTCTGGACCTGCCGCGATGTCGTTCGATTACTGACAAATGCTTGCACTGACTGGACTGGTCCACTCAAATCTGTGTGGTACTTTCCTCAAAAGGCCATTTCGGACATCAATTTTAAGATATTTTATGTGTGTATGTATTTATTGTACCTATATATGTTAATGGTGCACCACAAATTACCTGCAGTATTATCTCTCCTTCTCCCTTAATACATCCAAAGGTTGTCTTTAAAAGATCGCTGTTAGCGATAATACCGCCCATTGTTTCACCCCTCATAAAATTTCTTCATTTAAAACTGATTTTTTTATGGTGTATATAATAAAAACTTTTCATGTTCTTTCTGTGGATAGATAGATAGAAGATATACTCTTCTATCTATCTATCCACAGAAAGAACATGAAAAGTCACCAAGCCTATGCAATGTGTATATCCAAGCTCTATTAATTTACTACCGGACATAATCGAACTTCACTGCCGGACATAAAGCTCTCCCAACAAAGAGATATCAAATTACGCCCCAAGCTGAATATCAGTACTCAACCTACGTAATAAATCATTTCTTAGTCCAGGTATTAACCTAAATACGTACTACGTCCACCCCCGAAACTAATGATGACATATGACAAGTATTCAGGGAGCCGTCCTTATAAGCAAGGTATTCTAAATCCATTTCGCAGACCATCAGAGGTTTTGTTATAAATCCTACATTCCTACGTCTAAAACTACCCTATCAAGGCTACAAATCCTACCTAATTGCCTACCAGGCTACATCAAACCAGGTACTACATTTTCCAAGAAACAAAATAAATCTTTAGAAAACCATTACAAAATAAATATATTTTAGATGTCTCCGGAATTTCTGTCCAAACAACCTCTGGCGTAATATAATCGGAAAACAAATAAGTAATTAGTGGAGAATTTAATTTGGGTGTGTTCAATGTTTTGATTATTTATTTAAATTTCTCGCACACAAAAAAGGTACAAAGGCGGACTTAGGCATTCTCTAGCAGTCAAGCAAAGGTGGTGAAGAGATTAGATGGCAGGTGTTTGGTTGAGACGAACAATTATAAAATAAAACTGTTAAAACTAGGTAGACAAATACATAAATAGGTTATAAATACACGTACATACTATAATATATACTTATAATATATATACAATGGAAAGAGGTGTTGAGATACTCTACCCCCTCTCTCTCTCTCTCTTTATTTTTCTTGTTTATTTTTAGAGACGCCTATCCATTAGGCCTGGGTTTTACGTCCTATCTTGTTTTAGTTTAAGCTTCTTAATAGTTAAGTACTAGTTATAATTAAATGTCTTAGAAAAGGTACGTTCCTAAATAGCTAGTTACAAGTTGAAGAGTTTACAGTTGAGATATTTTTGCTTCTAAATTGATCGCAGAGAGTCGCAATAAACGCAAAATCCCAAGTAAAAGATTCAACTAAGAGATGAAAATATAGAGATAGCTTAATAAGCTTGTTTTTTTATGAAAATTCTAGTAATTCCTGTTTCTAGTAAAGACAGTAATGCCTACTGAGAATTGTGTAGAAGAAACAGATAAAAATATATGTTTTACCTAAAAAGCATATTAGACCATTACCTAACCATTTTTTTTATTAAATATTGTCCATAATTATAGAATACTATAATTATTGCATGTTATTAAATTTGTTACCATTTGTAAAGTAATTACTGTTTCAATTAATTTCAGGATACCTACTTTTAATATGGTTAAAAATTAATTTTCCGCAAACTAAAATAAATAATACGATTTCCATGCTTTATTTTGCTTATAAATATTAATTATGAATATAGATAAATAAATAAAAACTTACCTTGTGTTATCAATAGAAATATGAATATTCTAATCGCAATCCTTAAGTTAAACATTTTTACAAACTATATCGAATTTAATTTCTATAACAGTAGTCAACTATCACTTTATATACATTGAAATAATATGATACACTTTATATTAATTTACTATTTATTTTTTATTTAGCACTGCACTGTTCGTAGCGTTTTTATTCATTGCGTACTGACGTAGCGCGTAGCTTCGTAGCGGGGCCGCGGGGCGCGTAGCAAGCGTGCGCTATCGGCGGGTCTACGACGAGACTGGCTATTACACAGGGCGCGCTTAAGCGTCGGGGGCTCTCGCGGGTTGATGAACGAGGTTACTCATCTGTTTGTTCTTTTCAAATGGAATCTCTAACGGGGCTCTTTTCACAGCCGCCCAAGAGGGTAGCATGTTCCATTTCGGAGCTACTCTTGAGGAAGTAGCCGTTGATTACTGTTTTAATACCCTTTAAATGTTTTAGATTTGCACGTTTGTTGAATTGTTTTATTTTTACAATGATAATAATATTTTCTACTGGTACAAAAAGAAGTGTACAAACAAAATGAAGCCCTGACTCCTGCGCTAGGAGGTAACACAGGTGTTTTTACCTAGCGCAGGAGTCAAAAAGGAGAAGAAGCCAGAAGGTGCCTTCTCCCAATCAGTAGGTCCAGATTTTTTGTGTTTTAAATAAAAATATGTCTGTTGTATAGTACCTGTTCTTGTTTCGTACTCAAAGCTTTTCCGCTACCGATAGCTTTAGTCTAACATGAGTGCTCACTCGATAAAAACCATTTAAAAATTCAAAGGCCATTTATTTTATTAAGGAAAATATAACTTAGCTAGTTATTTTCCCCGAAAATGTTAACATCAATTTTATTTTCTGTTGGTTTATATCTTTGTTGGTTTGTTTTGGTGTGAGCAGTCACCACCGGTCTCGTTTATAAGACACACGACTCATAAAACGTTATTGGTTCTTTTATTTATTTAGTAGCGATCGTCTGCGAATTCTCTTTGTATTTCGGAACGTACCTATATTAAAATCGGGACGAGTATCAGCATAGATGTGGAGCTAGGTGCGATATTACTATCAAGAAACGAATTATTAACTATTATTATTTGAAATGTGAAGTGATGGCCTGAAACGCAGGTTTGAATTAAACCTAGTTTGGGTGGGTTGCTACTTAACACTCGAATTCCGAACCATCATTATTTACTTACATCATTACTTGTAATAAAAAAAAATAGTTGTAGTTTATTTTTAGGCACTATAATTGTATGAGAAATTTGCCACTCTTGGTTAAAATGTTCAACCTTTTGTAAACGTTTGTATTAAATAAATGATTAAATTATGATTATTAATTATTTCTAAAGGTTTATTATTATTATTATCAGCCTGTGATGGCCCACTGCGGAGCAAAGGCCTGCCTACACTCTTTCCATTTCTCTCTGTTCAAAGCTGCCAAGGACCAGTTCTTATTGAAGGAGTCTAGCTCATCCCGCCATCTTCAGTTTTTGCTAAATAAAGGCTACTACTCGGTAAACGAATATCTAAGTGATAGACTAACTTAAGTAGGTACTCAAGACTTTAAATTTTATTTATCTATTAATTATTATTATGTACATCTCTCAATATATACCTATTTATATTTGCATTTTATATTAAAGCTAGTAGTTTATCTCATATAATATCCACATGAATTGAAATTAGTTTGATAAGTAATGTTATAAAATGAACAATTAATGCTTCCTCTCTCCTTATTTTGCTGTGCGCGACAGGGTCCATATGATCTAATTGTAAGTTCACCACCTAAGAATACCTACATGTGGAATGCAATAAAGTATTGAGTATTGAGTCCGTGTGGGCATGGCGAAAAGGTTAAAAAAAGAAAATTGTTTACTATAAGCAGAAACGCAGATTAAATACAAATTAAATGGTCACCTACAGCAAGGTTACAGGCGTAGATGAACTCAAGTGTAAAGAGTGTCAATAGGTACAAACCCATTCATCTACTTAAGCACTTTTGTAATAAAGAAAGAAGAAATAAGGATAAAACGGCGTAATATACGTCATATATAAATTTCTTTTTCGTGTTTGTGTATTTTATGTAATTTTTGTTTTTTAATGTACGTTTTGTTTGTGCAGAATAAACAATTTTTCTTTTCTTTCCTATCTTTCTTCTTTCATTCAAAAGGAGTAACCAAACCTGTATTATATTCAGTTTCATTTAATAATTTCGGTCCCATATCAACGAAGCAAGTGACCTACTGGCTTTTGTTCAGGAAAAAAAACCGTATTATAAGTTTTAAAATATGAGCGAAACAGCTCACATTTGATCCCAATTCCCTTGCCGGGAGTACAGTTTTCCATACGTTCAAAACTTTCGAGATATTACAATGAAACAAAGATCAAGTCGGTTCAAGGGTTATTATCTGCTATGTAAATTTTATTGCAGCAACTTTAGGAATCCATTTTACTCGTCCATGTACAGTCAACCACGACAGTGGTAACACTTTTACCTTGAACTGGCCTAGAGTAGCAAAGATTTTTTTTAGAATAAGAAGTCATCTTAATGCCTATTGGTTTAGTTACCACTTTTTTTTTTTTTGAGGATGGGAAATCATCAAATGACTCCTCCCGCTCTGGGTGGAGCAGAAGGGAGTGTCAGACTTTTACTGACTAAAACCCACCCGTGTTCCTTCCTTAGCCCTTTATGTTCCAGGGCAGCGGTAAACCCTTTCGGATGGTCCCGCTACCCTGGCAGGCTTCGGCCCTATGGGGCCCCGTCTCTTTTGCTGACATCTCTTTGAGGCGCGCGTGGAACACGAACACGCCGTCCGGCACGGGCCTAGTCCTGATCGGACGGAGAGCTACCCATTACTCTCCGCCCGCAGGCCCTCGCCTACGGTGGCCGGGAGTCGTCACGCGGCTCCCGACGGTTTAGTTACCACTGACGTGTGGTCTACTTTACTGATTAAGACAGGAAAAATAATTCTGGAAATTGGTACTGACGATACCTATGTATATTTCCACTTTGACTACCCCGTTGGTCTCATGGGTGCATGTGCGACTGCTGATCGTGGGGCCCTGGGTGCAACTGCCAGGTCGGACAAAGTGTTATTGGTTTTTTTCATTAGATTCTTTTTTGTGTTTTGAAGTTGGCGGTGTGATACCCCCGTACCTAGGAAAGCACGTTAAGACACGACCGGAGAGAGATCAGGCGCAATACCAACGGGTATTGCGCCTGATCTCTCTCCGGTCGTGTCGGATTGCCGGCCAATGGGGCTATGAGAATGAGGGAAGAGGGAAAGCACCTGTGTCACACTTCTCCTTGTTTTTTTTTTCTTGTACACTTGTGTACTATAATATCTCCCGCGCTGAAGACTAGTCTCCGCTGAGATTGGTTGCCATTGCCGAAATTCGGTCTGGAGCTCTGCATTTTCACAAAGTGTGAAAATAATAGCCACAGTACATCCCACTCTATTTTAATCATTGGATATGCACCTTTCATATTCCGGGGCCGGATGTTAATTAAATCACGCTTTCGTCTAAAAAGGCAAAAAAATCGCATGAAATAAAATATCGGAGCTTTAGAGAGAAGATAGTACACGGATGGAAATGTACGCCTACTTCCGATTTCAGTTGCTTTTTTTATTGCAAACCGGAGAACGAAATGTAATAGACAGATAATCGAATGAATTGATAATATGGTTGTACAGTCACGAGCAAAAGTATGTATACACTCGGCTTTATTCAAAAGCGATTTACTCCTTTATTTTGTAATGAAATTTTATGCTGTTACGAACATAGCATTTTTGAACCCATAGGTTTATGTAATATGTCGTATTTCAATGTTGCATTCGTTATTTCACGAAAAAATCGCATTTGAAAGTTGCCAAGTGTTGACATATTGGTGCTCGTGACTGTACAGCCAATTAAATATACATGATAGCTGCTATTTATTTGCGTCAAATCGAAATCAACAGATATGACGATATTTACATAATTAGCCTATAGGCATAATGTTCTCACTCGAGGATACAGGCCTCCTCACTTTGAGAAGAAATGGGTCATAATCCACCACGCGGGCCCCGTACGGTGTGTCAGACATCACATGTATTCGATTTTTTTTATTTATAGGACATTTCTAGTTTTCTCATGATGTTTTTCCTTCACCGTTTTGAGAGCGGTGGCGAAATAAAATACACAAAATGCTTGTCTGGGTTCTAACTCACGACCTAAAACCCATAAATTGGAACCGATACCACTGGGCCACCATTGTTCCGAACTTACGTAAGACCAGAATTAATGATAAATTATTTTATTTTGTAAGTAGGTTTGTAGAATTTGCACCCTAATTGCGTAACACACGATTAATCGGAATCTGAATCATTTTGAAGCAAATTGCTAATCCATTGCTTCATAAGTTCGAAAAATTTGTCTGCTCAACACGTAACTAACGCAATTTATGTTGTTGAACTGTCAAAATGAAGCCGATTCCGATTGATCGTGTGTTACGCAATTAGGGTGCTGGTACTGTTCGAATCCACAGACATGTTACATCAATGCACCTCTTCTAGGAAATCATTATTAGCAGTCAGCTTTTCATAACGAAGGCAACGCATTTCATAACGTTTCCTTTTATTTTTTTTATACATATATATAAAACGTTGCCCAGCACTAGGAATTACTCCTGTATCGTGGGTGCGTTTACAAACGTTTAAACTGACATACACAAACATCCAGACCCGGAACAATTACCTGTAGGCAATACAAATATTTGTTCCGTGCCGGAATCGAACCCGCGACACGCAGCCCAGCAGTCGATCGCTCAGACACTGCGCCAACTGTGTCGTCAAAATTGTAAGTAAGATCAAAGTGACAAACTCTACATTGAATTCACGTACTCATTCTACGCAGAGTTGGAATCGAAAATTTAGGTTGCAAAGGTAAAACGTAGACTCAATAAGGACTCTGCCGGATATCAAAATAAATTGACGACACGAAAAGAAAAACGTGGGAAGAAAATTCCCGCATTTGTTAAAGGATTCACGAGAAGGGAAAGAGGAAGACTCGTATATTTGTTTGATCAATGGAGCAAACACTTGTCAATTAAAGCTGTTTTCTTACCTTTGATTGCAGCTGTATGAAATCTTCTTTGTTTTTAAGCAACAATTCCAGGGTTTAATAAACTTTCCTTACGAGCTTTGTAAAAAAATCTAGTGCCTGAGGCTCCTATGTAATTTATTACTGGTGTTTTTTTTTTTTAATATTGTCCCGTTTTTTTGCTGACCGATAGAGATTGTATTTATTTAAGCTTATAACACGAACCTATTTCGAACTACTCCCGCCTCAATCCGCTCGTCCAATAAGGGCGTAGCTTCTAGAATGTTCTAGAAGCGGTATGAGAAAAAGACGAAGCGGAGCCATCTTTTTGACATGAGCCGTGTGACGTCCGTCAACAGAAGGCCGATTCCCGTAATTTGAAACGTTCAAAATCTAGTTACAGTCTCATCTCGACGACAAACAAATTTCAAAAACTTGTAAAAAAAAATTAGGGGAAAAAAGTATTTTTGACAGATTGAGACTGAGATCAGACTGAACGTTCTTAAAATTACGAGAATTGCCCCTCATGGCTGCGCACCGAAAACTGATTTTACGAAACTTTATCTTCGCACCAAACCCTATTGTTTTCGCATATATTTATATTACTGAGAATAAAAGATTTACTGTACATATGTGTGTCTGTGCGAAATTTTCTTACGTTTGTTTGCAATGTCAGGTTGTATGTTGCGCCTCAAAGAGATGTCAGCAAAAGAGACGGGGCCCCATAGGGCCGAAGCCTGCCAGGGTAGCGGGAACATCCGAAAGGGTTTACCGCTGCCCTGGAACATAAAGGGCTAAGGAAGGAACACGGGTGGGTTTTAGTCAGTAAGAGTCTGACACTCCCTCCTGCAAATCATGGAAATCATCAAATGACTCCTCCCGCTCTGGGTGGACCCAGAGCGGGAGGAGTCATTTGATGATTTCCCATCCTCAAAAAAATGTTGAACAAAATATAATTTGCGAGCGTCACAAATGTCTTTACAGAGTTATAAACATTAAAACTACATATTAATATAACCCGCTAAGTTAATATAATACTATTGAATGACTATTTCGTGAAATATCAATCAATAGGATTTTATATGAACTTGCAAAAAACGTTATAAAATTTGATTTTCACGTCCTACAGTCACGAGCAAAAATATGTCAACACTTAGTAAATTTCATCATCAAAATTCTCTGATATTAATTATTGAAATTATGGGGTTTTGTGCAGACAGAATCATTTAGTATAAAATATTATAATTTGCATTATATTTGATCACTTAAATCCATACTTTAAAAGAGAAAATTGATTTTGAAATTAACAAAGTGTTGACATATTTTTGCTCGTGACTGTACTCCCTTGTCTTCCCCTTAAGTTCTTATTTGTTTGGCTTAAACAAAAATAAAATGATACCGTATGTTTACGGTATCGATTTTAAATCACGGTCGTAGTATATTATGTTACGGTGGCAATTAATATCGTAACTTGTATGATATGACGTCAAATTCGATTAATCGATCGGGTTCGTTATTAATCGATTTATACGAACTAGGGAATAAAAATATATTTCTACGAATGTACCTACATCTAACAAAATCGTCGGATTGTGAATGAGAGGGCGGAGCTTATCCAAATCCGTTGCTGTGGAGAAATCCAACAATTGTATTTGTTTGTAAGATAAGGCAAAAGGGGCTTGTGGCTAAGTAATAACAGCCGCACGGGTCGATCGTTAAGGTTAAGCTACGCTTGCCGCGGTTGGTCCGTGGATGGGGACCATCTTCACATACCGAGACCCCTCTGTGCCTCGGAAAGCACGTTAAGCCGTTGGTTCTGGATGTCATTCAGATGGAACTTTGACAGTCTTTACGGGTGAGTAGTTAGTCCCGAAACTCTGACAACTAGCCTTACCAAGGGGTATCGTATACACCCAGTAACTGGGTTGTGGATAGGCAGTCACTCCATGTAAAATACTGGTATTCAGCTGCATCCGGTTAGACTGGGAACTGACCCCAACATAGTTGGAAAAAGGCTAGGCGGATGATAATGTAAGATAAGGCAAGAACAGTAGAGAAATTAAATCCATTGCATTCCTTATTAATACAATGCTAATGTAAGTGCTTCAATATTTTACGATCAGAGGGCAATGTCCGCTGCGTCGAGATGGCCGGATGATATAATCAAGGCGGCTGTGACGAAGGGAGAGGGTAGACAGGAAGCTAGGGGATAGAGATGCATTTACACAATAAAATAATAAGCGAAGAAAGTCGTATTTTATTTTTTCGTCCCCAATAAGAAGTTGGGGATGTTTTGTGTTATTGTGTCATTCTTAACAATCAATAAACGTCGAGTTTGCTGAATATTAAAGACTTGTCAAAATATAACCCTCCCTTTGAGTCAGTCGGGATATAAGTTTTGTTGATAATACAATAGCGTGCTTAAACTGAATGTATCTATACATTAATTATGTTTACTACAAGTAGTACATTCTACCAATTAAAATAGTTTTAACTCTATGATATTCATCTATGGAATTAAATCTTTTTGTTTGCCTACACGGTCCCACTGCTGAGCAAAGGCCAATTAAATCTAAATTTATAAAAAAAAATGGCTTTGGTTATATCTTTGAAGGCAATACTATTAACTACATAGGTCTAGCTTAAAATAGAACAAAATATGGGTACAATCAAAGGCGGTAATAAGGGATATGTAACAGACATCTTCTAGACGGACAGGCTCTCATGAAATCTATCATAATAATGAGAGCAGTACAAACCATTCACTTCAAATTCATCAAAAAATTTCAAGAACCACGTACCATAAATCTTTAGAAATTATATTTATCTATTTGGTTCTCGATAAAAGGGGTATTTCGGAATTTTACCCCTCAAGGGGTCAAGTGAGGGGCTAAAGTTTGTATTCGAACAAAGTTCCGGGTAACTGTCAGTTTTCAAATTACCTCAACCATGGACCGTCACAATTGCAACTCTTCATTTTGGTCTCGCAGACCGCTGAACAAACGTAATCAAATCCTCCATTTGCAATTCAAATGTAGGTCCAGAAAAACGGAAGCGTTACGCGAATTGTAGATTACAGAAAAAGACGAATGTGAAGATACTGTAGTCATAAATCATAACTTGGCTTTAAGACTAGCACGTTTCTTTGGCAGCCACGGGTTGGCGTTTTCATTGTAGTGTCGGAATGAAAAACAATATTATGTGGAGTACAATGGCTTCAGGGCAGTTCCAGGCAAGGGGCCAGCAACCTAGTTGTATGAACTCTGAGCTATGGCGGGTTCACAATGCGTTATTATTGCGCAAGATATTGCGTAGAAAGTATTGCGTTTTTTATTTGAATTGCTTGTATTTTATTACAAGGATTCTTCTTTCGTAATGGCGGTATTATCAAGTGTGTTTTGTTTTGGTTTTAACTCTTTATGGATTGGGTACTCGCAGTTATTTTACTTATATTTGAGGCTCATATAATTTAAGTAGATCTAGATCATATGCGTAGACTTTTCCCAACTACGTTAACTAGGTGCAGCTGAATGCTAGTATTTTATATAGATTGACTTCCTATCTGACCTCCATAAAATAACTCCATTACTGTTTAATACAATACTCCTTAGTAACACTGGCTGACTTAGTAACTAAATACTGTTGTCAAAAGATATAGTACCTAGATAGGTACTAAGATGGGTAGGTAAACGTTCGTAATGTACAAAAACAAATCCAGTTCCTACTTAAGTCTATACTCTATACTACTAATAATAAAGCTGAACAGTTTCTTTGTTTTTTTGAACGTGCTATTCTCTGGAACCCAAAGTCAAACTTAAAAAATAATCTTTTTGTATTTGCTAACCCAATTCTTGAGGTAGTTTATAAGCTATAGGTTTAGCATCACGCTAAGACGCTTAGGAGCGGAGCAAAATGAAAAAAATGTCAAAAAGAAAAAAAGGGAAATCGAAGTAATAGCGCTGCGCGGGCGATGCGATGCGATGCAGTGGTTCGGGAGAACAAGAAATTTCACGCGAATGAAATCGCGGGCAATCCCGTAATCTTTATAAAACGGTACAATACTCCACAAACAGAAATTTCCTTTAAGAACCATTTAATAGACTATGAATTTCCCCAATTACGAGAGATAAAACCACTACATTAACAATTCGCACCGTTTTATTTAAATCCCAATCCCATATCGCACTCTACCGCAGACATATTGCCGACTGCTGTGATTTTTACGACGGCGGTTTTATAATTATTTTGTTCATTACGTTGTTTGCACTCTGATGCTCACCGCTGCAATACCACTACGAAATACGATGCTTTTTGGTTTATTTTAATCCCATTTAAGGGTGGTCGCACATCTGACGGAGACACGTCGCATATATTCAGCCGCGTAACGCCAGAACGGACAAGTCTATAAAAGTTAATAAAATTGAAGTGTCTGTTTGTAATTTCAAAATCACACACAGTTTTTTACTAAACGCATATGAAAATATACGATACCAATAATTAAAAAAAAAAAACAATTTTTCAAATGTTTGTCTGTCTATCTGCTTGTTACGGCTACTCTCCGAAACGGCTGGACCGATTTTGACGGGATTTCCACTGGCAGATAGCTGATGTTATAAAGAGTAACTTATGAAAGAAAAGAAAATACGTTTATTTGCGGTAAACATGACGCAAAAAAGAACATAAAAACAAATAAAGAAAAAAAACATTAGGAAATGGTTGACATGCGTCACATCCACGCAAAATGGCTATTGCTCAGCATGCTACTTTTGTTTTAGACAAAATGTTAAAAAAAAATATAAACCCATAAATTCCAATTTGTTTTCTGACATGCACGCGAATGAAGTCGCGGGTACGTGCGTTAGTGCGTCGAACGTACAACTAGAAGTTAACGAAGTTCCGCCCGACGCATCTTCCGTCAGAGGTACCTCGTTCGTCAAGCGAGACTACCAAACATAGGATCATAGGTTCAATCCCCAGGTTGGGTTCTGTGTCACTAGGTTTGTCCATCAGGAACTTCTCAGTAACATAGTCTAGATGTATCCGGTTGACGGCAAAAGGTTTTCCTGAAACTGCTTGTGACGTAATGTTCAGTGAAATGTGGCCGTACTAAACTCCTCTCCTAACTTAACCCTTGGAGAAATACGCACGGACATGATAATATTTTGCTATGTTTTTTCAACGTACCAAAGATCGCGTGCAAAAGGCGCAAATTCTTCTCGCTCACATCTATACAAGCGTCTCATTGTTTTCTAAAACCTTTGTGTTCCTGGACTATACTTTGTTTATAGATAAAGCAGTGCGCAGCAGTTTTGTTAAGCCCACAAGGGAAAAGGAACTTTATCCGTTTCAGTTTTGCTTGTTTCAAGAATCCTGATAGCTAGCTTGTCTTTATAAAATACATTTATTTACCTTATTACAAAGCGAGTTTTACTATTAGCATTGTAATCTAATTTCCACTCTTTCTGAAAACAACGAAAGAGTTCTTTATATTATTGCATTTTCAATATTTTTTGGACTGTAATTTTTTTCTTATTATTCAGACAAGGCCCGGATACAGCACGGTTCCTTTACGGTACGGGGTATAAAACGCGCCATAAAAAAAAACATCCATAGTGATCCATACAACGCTGAAAACCGTGCCTATACACCGCGAATAAACCGTAGTTTTTCAGAAAAACGTGTGTGGAAAATGTCTGGGGCACATTAATACAATTTGTTAAACGAATGTGTCAAAAATGCTCAATCGACAGACCAGTGAAACGTTTGTAAATTAGTGCAATTAGGTCCCAAAATTTTAAAAGGGGCTGTGTACTTATGACTACACAATAGAAGTGCTAAACTTACGGCTGAAGCCTAGACGCTATACGTGATTCAGCGCCGAGTAGACGTGATTCACCATCACCAACTGCCTGGAGCCGAGTATAACCATATAGCGTCACTGACGTAACGGTTCAATTTTTATCACTGTTCAAAAAGAGCTCCTAAAGCAGTTTTCACTTCAAAATGCCATCTATGTGCCAAACTTGTTTAAAATCCGTTCAGCCATTTAAAGCTTGATTTAGTAACAAACTCACAATTATAAACGCACAATTATTACTTTATAAATGCACACCATACGGGGAATCTCTATGTTTTCAATGTCAAAGAATTTAGTTCAAATGAGCACTTTTAAAAGTCAAAATTTACAAAAGCAATAGAATTGATCCTAGTCACCCCTTCCAAAAGGTAGTTTCGTAAAATTGGGCAAGAAAATCCACCGTTACTCTTTCAAAATGTTTTATAGTATTTTGTATCCATTATATGTGAAGAGGATGCACCTAGAATAAAATTACTAAACCACAATAGGTAAAAGAGTAAAAAATAAAGCCATGACAGATAAATTATGTGATAGATACATGATGCTCACAACAAACATGATGATGTTGCCTACCATATCTATTAGGTAAATCCATTCACACTGCACTGCTCATTCTACGCCATCAACCACGAGGGAGCGACCACAAACACACACTGTTAACTGTTCAACCATAACCACTTAGTGCGTTAAACATTAATGTAAGACTACCCTACCCGGTCCAATGTTCAGCGATCTGTAATTATTAGCTAGCTTTAATAGTTAGGGGTGCCCCATTGTCAGGGTGTATATGCATTCTCAATTGTTAGGGCTAGCGGTTGTATCACGTCTATCATTAATTAAAGTTACCCTTATTATGACAATGTGAGAGTTAGGAATTTCCTGCAATGTATATGTATGTGAAAATGTGGTCGTTATGCTTATGGGTGTTAAACTTTTGGTAATTAGATAGGATACACGTCGTGTAGAAATATTTGCAACCGTTATTAAAACCGCAAACAACTCTGTAGATATATTTATTTTAAAGCCATGCTTTTCATTGCAAACGAGCAATCCTGAAGCAAATATTTGAACTCAACCGTGAATATTTTTAAACAGGGACGAGAAAACTTTAGATTCGCAATTAAAAAACTATCGGTGAAATATTTATTTAAATAATCCTGTATATTGCATTATTAGTTGATTGATCACGTTGAGCTAAGCTTGCCGGGGTCGGTCCGTGGATGGGTTACCCGGAGCCGGAAAGCACATTAAGCCGTTGATCTCAGCTGTCATTCTTGGATCTTTGACAGTAGTTACGGGTCGTCAGAAGTCCGAAAGTCTGAGAACAAGTCTTCCCAAAGGGGTATCGTGTTACCCAGTGTGTTTTGGAGGTCAGATAGGCATATCCATGTAAAATACTGGTATTCAACTGCATCCGGTTAGACTAGAAGCCGACCCCTACATGGTTGGGAAAAGGCTAGGCAGAATGAAAAAACGAGTAGTAATAAATAGTAGTCCTAATAATAGCTATTACTACCACTGATTTTTTATTTAATAAAAAATGGTCAAAACATCTAAAACCAAACATCTTACGTTACAAAACCTCTTTTATCCTCCGAATCAATTTACTCCCTAAAAATACAAATAAAATCATAAAAATCACAAATCTAATTCAGCAAAACAAATCGTTGTACATTTTGTCCCTCAGCATAACCGTGGGCCCCTCAAATATTCTTTAGTACATAATAAATTGAATTGTGTCTTCATCGTATTGTATAAAGCGAAGGGCCAACGGCACGTGACTAACGACCCATTCCTACAAATTATTCCCTTTACAATAGTCTACCTCTAGTGAACAGATTCATTTTAGTTTCGCAGTGTTTTAGAGTTCGTGTCAAAGAGATAAACTGGAGGTACGGGTTGTTGAAAGCATAACTAAGGCAACCTGTATTTTAAGACGAGCTTTGCAGTCATTTTAGTTTGATACTGCTTTTCTTTAAAAGGTTATGCAAGAAAATTATATGTTATTGTTGTCGGGAGTAAATTCAGGCTACTTTTTTAAAGTCATTATTAGACTGGAAGCCGAACCCAAGATAGTTGGGAAAAGGCTAGGCAGATGATGATATTTTCCTGCCTTTGTTCGGGGGTGCAATTTATTCGGGGTCGGAACAACATGTCTTTTTCTTCTTTACGACACGGTTGGCGCAGTGGTTAAGTGATTGACTACTGCGCAGGGTGTCGCGGGTTCGATTCCCGCACGGAACAAATATTTGTATGGCCTACAAGTAGTTGTTCCGGGTCTGGCTGTTTGCGTATGTGAGTTTAAATGTTTGTAAACGCACCCACGATTCTAGTGTGGGGCAATTCAATCTCTTTTTAGCCATGTGAAAGAAGAAAGAAAGAAAATACATTTATTTGCGGCAAACAGGACGCATAAAAAAAAACAAACGCAAAAAAAAAAACAAGTTGGAGGAAAACATATGCATAACATAACATTGAACGTAATATTTCACACAATCCATCCATTGTTGCTTTGGTCTTCCCCTACTTTTATAGTTATCCATATTTATACTCAAAACTTTCTTTACGACATTTTAGCCATTCCCCCAAATCACATGGCCTTTTAAAGAAGGTACCTCAAATATCATAATCATTCGTAAAAGGTTTTCCATGGTGACGTTGCAGGTTTCCATACAATTCAATCAAAATGTTGTACCTACCCATTTAGGAAATCATCAATATTGATGATTGTACTTAAAGCAAGATTTAAAAAAAAAGAGGGTGTGTGCTTATGACCTCATGATAGAAGCGATAAATGATTTTATTTTACACGACTATCATATTTTAAAAACTAGAAGAAGTCGGCATTTCCTATTTGAAGAAAGGCCGAAACAAACTCAGAGATCACAATTTCTTTTAAAATCCAGACATAATCTTAGTCAGATCATGTAAGAGATTGCTGTCTAAAGTATACAGATTGAGTGGACCTGTCCAGTCAGTGCACGCATTTGTCAGAAATCATGCAGCTCAACTCAGAACTTGAGGAGCTCAACGAAAAGTGAAAAGGTATCATCATCATCATCAGTCTATAGCAGTCCACTGCTGGACATGTGCCTTTCCAATCGCATGCAATTGAACTCGATGAAAATGTATAATAATACATATATGACCCAGCTTAAGTATAAGCGATTCAGCGTCACCGACCGACTGGAGCTGAAACCCGATTCAGCGTTACCGACCACAGCGTGACGGTTCATTTACGTTCACTGTTCAGAAAGAAGTTTTCACTTTGAAAGGTTTTTTAGTAAATGCCTGTGAAAATCATAAAAAATACGAGAAACCTTATAAATAGGTAATAGAGTCGATCGATTGAGAAGTTTTAATATTTATCGACTTCACACCGACTGTTCCAGTTGTATATTATTATTATTGACCAATAAAAACGACTTGGTTCCAACTATACAACTAAATTGAAAAATTAATTAGAATTTTACTAATAATATTATGCGAGCTATGAATACGGCCACTTTCCGAAGATCTTGTAAAAAATGGTTTTAGAATTCCGTACTCAAAGGTTACTACCGCCTACTCTATCCGCCTTTGTGTATGAAGGTCAGCACCCTAATTGCGTAACACACTATTAATCTCAAATTGAATCATTTGGAAGTATATTGCTAATCCATTGCTTCATATGTTCGAAATATTTGTCTGCTTATCAACTTAAATAGCGCAATGAATGTTTTTTAAAAATAATACCAGCCTATCGCTGTCCCACTGCAGGGCAAATTTGATTGGCACTAAGCTTGCACAAGACGATGGGATGGCGATTTCAGACTTACGGGTTAGTTCACATTTTTCCTGCACCGATGTCAGCAATGTTCAAGATAAACTCAGACAGTTTGCAAGTGGATTTGAACCCACAGCCTTGCGCATGAAGGGCGAGGCTTTAACCACTGTACCATCATGACATTCCAAGGAGTAAAAGTAAAAAACGTTTAACTTTTTACATATGCCTATAAGTACACAACAATGTCACCGACAATGATACGGTTACCTTTGGTACGCACGGCGACGTATCAAGATATCCATTACCAGTATAAGATAACTTCTCACTGTACGAAAAGCCATGTAATGTAGCTTGTAATGTGAGGGAAGCTAAAACTGGAAATATATAGCTTGATTATCGTCGTGTGTACCTATTTATAACGTAGTACGGCCATAGGCCACAAGTCAGTGATAACAAAACCAGTTCAAGCTTGCCTCTTATTCTATTGAAACTATGTCCTACGCTACGCAAGGTCAGCTCAAGGTCTATGCGACACATCATCTCGAGAAGTTCCTCAAGGAAGAGTTCTGGCCGAAGGGTGTTGTGTACCGCCGGTTTCGTGGCCGGCTACATGACACCAGTCAGCGAAACACGACACAGACACTTCGTGTGCGTTAGTTAGTTTTTAGTGTAATTAAAATGTTGTATGTACTTACTCAATACAATATTAATATAACTTAAAAATACGATATTTATAGTATTTTTAAGTTATATTAATATTTTATTGTATGTGTTTTATGTGGGCCTTGATGCCTGAAATAAATGGATAAATAAAATAAAAATGTGTTACCATTTATGTGCGGCCGTCTGTGCTCTGTATCCGAATAAATGTTCATCATCATCAACCACACCTTGACTTCAGCACCTGTTGAGCATACGCCTCTCTTTTCATGTGCCAATTTCCACGCTCCTGTGCCACCCTCATCCAGGTTCTACCCGCGATGGCAACAATATCGTCAGCCCATCACGCTGCCAAAATAAATAAATGTAATTATTTCTTTAGTATTGGTTGACACAATTCGTAATATTCTTGTGAAGTTTAATGAATTTAAGGAATACATAGAAAACAATAAATAATTACTTTAGTATCTATCAGGGTATTTTCCTATGAAAACTTGCCATTTTATTGAAAGACGCCCACGCTTAACTCTTTTAGTGATAAGACCGTCCATTGTGTCTCTATGTAAAATTCCTACATTTATATCGTAAATAATTGTCTATTCTAGTCAATTTAACCCTGGAAACTTGTTGGTAATTGAAACAAATATTTAGGTGCTCATGGACCCACGAACTTATTTATTGATTGCAGGAAAATTGCCAAAAAAGTAAAATGTCTATAGAAAGTGGGTTCAAGTGAGTCCTTGAATGCAGATTGTACGAGAAATTTCGAATTTGAATAGGTGATCTATCGAAAACTCCTCAATGAGACTAGTTTGAATTATAAATATTAGGTAGCGGTAGGTACTTTTTTCAGCACAAACTTACGAAAGCCTTTGACTTAAAATTACAAACAACGAAAGTTACTGATTGGTCGTTGAACAATATTTTTGCGAAATGTGTAAGTCGTGTTGGCTATATGTCTAGTTTTGGATAAGCATGTATATTTGTGTACTTTAAGTATGTGGACGATAGATATGCAAATATATGAATAGGTATGCAAAGTATGTCATATAATACCTACATACCTGCTGGTATAAAAACCCTCAGTCGCATCTGGTTAAACAGAAAACTGAGAAAAACTTGTATTATGATAAGGAGGAAAATATGTACAACTTACGCTTTGAGGACTTCGGCGTTCCCTTCTACACAGAATAATACCTACAGAAGATGTATTCCTTACACATAGCGAAAACGCACACACACACAGAGTTGTAGCGGTATCTACAAACGCCACATGTCAACTACGCGTCATACTGACGTCACACAGAAGCTTACATCTCGCAAGCAGAGTTTACCGCCCAACTAGCATTTATACAACGGCCCGACATGAATCATCGGGCAGTTGTTCGCCAGACACAACGCCCGTCTGGTCGGAGGATCCTCCCTTTTCTATGGAGGATGAGTGAACTTTACACCCCGTTCCTCATAACTCTATAGAGTCATGGTTTACGTACGGCAAGTGCTGTCGCGACTGGTATACAGCGCGGCCGAGATAACCTTCGAAAGGACAAACAATTTTTTTATCGCCCTCAGAATTTTCAACGCTCTGCTTAGCGCAGAGAGTTGAAAATGATTTATTTATCTAAATAAATTAAATAAAGATTGTTGCCCTTTTGAAGAACTCTGATGCGCTCTGTTAAATTTTCAATACTTAGCCCTGGAGGTCTGCATGAAATCCGTAGTTTTGCTCACAGTAACGGAGTTCCTAATCTGTATCACCTACGGACATTGAACGACACCACGATTTGACAGTTGTCCCTACTCCCGATGTGTTATTGCCGTATACGTCCGAAAAAGATCGTATTTCGGGTGTAGGGTACACGCCGAAGGTGCAAACTACTTTCGGAATGAGCCCATATTTTCGTTGACGGACTTAGAGAGTAGGACCCCAGTAACTTCGATGTAAGAAATTAGCAGGAAAGTGTACCCCAGGCTACGCCAAAAAGGCCCGGCTCAGCAAAAATAATTCGTTAAAAATCGCCCGTGCATACAAAGGTTTAGATCTTCGTACTTACGCGTCTATGTGTGAGTATGTATTTCCGCTCGATAGGTGGAAGTTTTAGTATGGAGCAGAAATTCTGTAGGTGCGTACCTACTATTCTGTGGTACTACATAGAAGGAATACCCTGAATTTTTATGGCTTGTACGTGAAAATAACCAGCTGATTCTTGTTTTTCTTTCATTCCGTATCGCAGAGCAAATGTTTTTTTGTTAAAGGTAGATATTTGAGGAGTAAGAGTTCCCTCAAGGTCCCTCTAAACTAAGTGTAGTGTTTTTTTTGTACTTTTATCGTAATCGCTTTTTCCCTATCTAAATTTTTCCTGCGTAAAAAAGTTTGTCGTGTTCTTTTTATAATATGATATTAGGGACGTTGATAAAACTGTGGCTAAGTGACTTTTAATCATTGTTGTCATTTAAAAGTTTGATTCTAGAAAGATCCGTTGGATGCGAGAAGCACGGAACCGGTCGAAGTGGAGGTGCTTGGGGGGCCTATGTCCAGCAGTGGACGTCTTTCGGCTGAAATGATGATAAAGATCCTACTATTATTATAAACGCGAAAGTTTGTATGGATGGACGGATGGATGTTTGTTAATCTTTCACGCCAAACCTACTGAACGGATTTGGATGAAATTGGACACACAGATAGTTTATAACCAGGATTAACACATAGGATACTTTTACCCCGATATTCCCACGGGATCGAAACTTATGCGGGTGAAACCGCGCGCAGCTAGTGTACAGAGTGCACGGTACCCTAACAGCGTGCTGATGATGGTTCCACTGTCCTGTATGGACAGTCGAGCCTGTCCGCTGCATTGACTTGCACGTCACCAACATAACAGTTGTCAGTCCCTAGCGTAGTGTTGATAGTACGGTGGTTTTTGTTTTGTTTTCGATTGTATTGTAATATGAATGTACCTATTTTCTGTTGTGTGTGTCATGTATTTAGTACTGTGTAATGAGTCATGTAACTTGAATGAATAATAAATTAATCTATCGGCTTTCATTTTCTTGATTGAGTAACCTTCAATACTACCTACTATCAACAGGATGTCTATTATTGTAGACTCCTCTAATACACGTAAATTAATTAATATATATTGGTACTGGGACATTGATTGAAACACACCCACCGGTTGTGGGTGCCCGCAGAGATACCTGCAGACGGATTCAGTACTGCGTAGGAAAGTACTTTTAATCAGAAACCTCACAGACGCTGTTTTGATATTAATAAATAAATAAATAAAGTAACCTTTTGATTTGATTAGTTTCTTTCAGCAGTAATGGACGTTGCCAGTTTATGTGGGTACCCTTATTAAAAATATTTCAAGGAATGTTTGAACGGTCTTCGTTAAAACTTATTAAAAGATTAACTATAACTGTATTACATTCCTGGATCTTTGAAAGTCGTTACGGGTCGTCAGAAGCCCGAAAATCTGACAGTCAGTCTTACCAAGGGGTTTCGTATTACCCAGTAGGTAACTGGGTTGTGGAGGTCAGATAGGCAGTCGCTCCATGTGAAACTAAACTGCAGTGCGATTCTGAAACCATCTCAACGTGAGAACTCAGGTGAAGTGAGCGTGGAGTGAGCTGTCATTCTATCTAATGCTAGGGATTGCCACTATTGACAGCTTACTCTAAACTCACTTCACCCAACTTTTCACGGTGAGATTTTTACAGAATCGATCGGCTGGGCCTTTTTGTTGAAGCCATGAGGCACACTTTCCTGCAAATCACTTACATCGGACTTTACACTCTCTATTTGATTTTATTTATGCATCTGGTGTATGGTGTGTCTTTTAGTCTGTGCTAAATAAATGTATTTTCTTGCTTTCTTTCTAGATAAACGCTTCGACATCTAAATAAAACTTGAAGATCTTGAAGTATTAGCAAAGCATAATCAGAATATATAACGTTCCCACAGCTGCGACACAGGCCTTCTATCTGTGACGGAGTGGGCAATAATCCACCACGCAGGCCCAGTGCGGGTTAGCGGATGTCATATGTCTTGAATTTTTAAGATCTTGGGGAATAGATAATAATTAAAGGCACTAATCTCCCTTGCTTGAAACTATTTATAAAATTCATATGATACAAAAATAAAAAATTTAAGAGCTCAGGCGGATTTTTTACCCAACTGCAGATAACCCGAAAGGAGGTTAATGTGTTTACCGAAAGCCGTTTAGACGATCATATGAACGTAATAAGGTACCTCGGATGCAAATGACAGACCTGAATAGTTCCTTCCACAGAATGACGCTTTACGAAAGTATGTTTAGAAAGTTCTTGCAAAAATTTTGCATTTTCAGGACAGGAAGGAAATTGCGTTCATTAAAATTTGTAATGCTGTGTTAATATAAGTTTGATTGTCTTATTGTTTCATAGTTTTTCTAGCAATTAGTAAACCTCATTTCCACAAGAGAAGAGAACATTTTTTGTGTTATTTATTTTGATTTACAAAAAAAAGTGTAAGGATCGTTGCAGATGCTTCTACCTACCTACCCCCGTGGGTTGAAGGCGTTTGTTTATGTACTTGAGCTTTTTCTTGCTGTTATTTATACTGTAGCAAACCTACCCTTTATTTACTTTTGAATTTATAAATAAAAAAAATAAAGATTATTATCATACCTAAACGATATCTTTGCATATAAAATAACTTGGCATCATGAGTTAAGTGATCCGATAACGAGATTATTTAGAATGATAACTTGGAAAGTAATTCAGAAGAAATAATAAAATATAAAAGATAGATAGCTTTAGAACTATTAAATTGGGTTTTATGACGACCTGGCTGTTATACCTAATAACTTCAGTTATATCTTTTATAAGAAAACACTGACGTAATTAGCAAATAACGAAATAAAACTAAAAGGATCTGTTTGAAAGATTTTGTAAAAGATTAGGCAGGTTTATATTTAAGATTGTGTAAGATTAGTCAAATTAAATAAAAATACTTTTATTACTAACACTCTGTGGGCCTACGATGCGCCAATAATAGATTTGTATTTTTGTTATGTCCATGGTACCTACAACGAACAGATAATTATAATGAGTTTTCCCGATTCCGCAAATACCGAAAAGGTTTATAAAGCGAACGTACTCGTAGTAATGAATTACATACATATGTCACGACAGATTTTTCTTAATCTTCTTGTCTTCAAAAATATCCAGCGCAACCATACACTTTGTCGTTCACCCGGTTGGAATTTTGGCTGCCGACCAGGTCCAAATGGACGTTGCCGTTTCGACATGGCCGTCCAGCTTACTACTAGTGAGAACAAAAACTCCCATTAATTCTACCGTGGAACTGTTCAGTAGAACAAGTAGGAATAGAGATCTCAATAGTTCTACTATTTTGTAATACCTAATATCGTCATATCGTAGTACTAGTGAGAAAAAAAAATCCCATTAGTTCTACCGTAGAACTGTTCAGTAGAACTAGTGGGAACAAACGCATATCCATAGACACCCGTCATCTGTGTAGGGGTATCCGAATACGAATATCCGAATTCGGTGAAGGGCGGCAATTTTCGGGGACTGTCTTTTTTAATTTTGACGTTCGAAAAGTGCTGATTCTCAGCCTAATTTGAATAAACGACTTTTGATTTTGAATAAAGTCGTTACGTTCCCCGCATGCGGGCTAACGACTAAGTGTAAATGTGCTACAGTTAAACCTTCAGAAAACCAAAATTGCCTAGTAATAAAATTAGTTTTTCGGCTTAAGATGCCACTTGCTCTATGCAAAATAATATTATTCAACATTATTATTGTACCTACTAAAGAAAAACGCTGGGCACTAAAACCATGCGTCAAAACCTTTTCACCAACAATACATTTTGGTCAAATATTTCATGCTTACAACAAAACGATCACATTCCATACCGATGGCCTTTCCATGGGATGGTCCATTTAACTTTAGTCTTTGTGATCCGTCGGGGGCGAGGGTTACAAATTATACCTATTGTTTATGTGCTCTCACGCGGGCTTGCCACACCCCTGACAAATTATATTTGCTTGGTTATTAATTAGCCATAGTATGGCATTTTGGAGCTGAAATGTTATTGCATACTGTGCATGGTTTATTGGATACAACTACTCATAATGTAGATTTTGCTGATTAATGGATAGACGTGTCTTTTCATTTGAATGGTATAGTGTTAAATGAAACATGCAACATATGTGCCAAAATATCAACATAATTATCAGACTACAGCAGTCCACTGCTGGACATTTTACCTCTCCAATCGCCACCATTCATATCGATTCTCGGCAACCCTAATCCAGCCGTTATCAGCCAGCCTGCGCAGATCGTCGATCCACGTAACCTGAAGACGTTACGTTACGTTTCACGATTTGCGATCTCCACCCAAGATCATGTCTACCCCAACCAGTTATCGGTTCTACGGCTAATATGGCCGGCCAATTGCCGTTTCAGCTTATTTACTGCTTGCTTTTGTAAAAGATAGCCTTTGGATATCAAAATAAAGTCTTCAGATTCTAGGTATCATTCACATATTAGACATAGGATTATCTCACCCAATACATACCAGTACAGTTTACACAACTCAGTGTAGTTTTGTAAGTTAGCAGCTTTCTGCCTAGCAACAACAGACATGGCACTGCTCACGAAGTAAGTTGAATAAACTTTTAACCTTGACTCCTTATCACTTATCACAAGTACAATTACTACAGCTAATCGCCTTGCTAAGCTTAAATAACAAAGGTCGTAACCACCAGTGACCCGACACATCAACAAAAGGGATTATTTAAATAATACATATTACTTGGAACACTCGAGGGACTCGTGGCTAAATAATAACAGCGTGCGACTGTTAGATATTATTTAGCCACGAGCCCGATCGAAGGTAAGCTACGTTTGCTGAAGTCGGCCCGTGGATGGGTGCCAAATAATTAAATAGCGAGACCCCTCTGTGAAGTTACCACTATTTTTTCACTAACTTATTGCAAGTCTTTAGCTTTAATTATTAGTAAATAAATGCATTTTAACAACTATAAAACGGCAGGTTTAAAGTCTGTACTCTCAGTTATAAAAACTGTCAAATGAAAACACAGTGCCGAAATAACTCGTTAAGTTTCAGATATTCAGATAAACCTGTTACTTTTTCTTTTCATACGAAATGTTCGTTTGTTAATCCGATTTCCATTCGTTGTTCTTTTTCACATATTCTCTTTCAGTGTATTTCCAATTCTTTTGCAATTATTTCCATTAATTGAAACATTCTGTTCCTGTATTTAAAACAATGGTTTGGATCTACTAGACTTTTTGGACTGAAAAGTTTTGAAACTGAACTAGTGAAGTAAATATCAAATTAATTATCAAACTCGAATGGTCAATAGTGTGGTTTGGGGAACAATTGCTGCTGGCCATATCGTTACATAACATCTAGCCTGTATTTCCCGAAAAGGTAGACAGAAGTATAATAAATAGTGTACGTACATCCACATTTCACCAGTATAAAGTTATGTCTCATGCATCAGAGGCGAGCCGCTTGATGGACATAGTTGCTTAGTTTTTCCATCTTGAACTAGATTCTTAACTAGATTTTCTATCATGAACTAGTTTCTCCACCATGAACTAGTATCTCAACTAGTTTAAAAAAAAATGTATATAAGTAGTTTATCAGCCATCTTGTTACCATAACACAAGCATTAGGTTGCTTAGCTTGGGACTAGATGGCGCTGTGTGAAATGTCCAGGGATATTGTCCAGGGATATTAGTTTTTCAATCATGAAGTAGTTTCAGAACTAGTTTTTCCGTCATGAACTAGTTTCTGAACTAGCTTTTTACCAATCATGAACTAACTAACTATAACTATTTTTTCAATGATGACTACTTTCTGAACTAGTTTTGCCATCTTGAACTAGTTTTTGCATCATATACTAGTTTCTCAACTAGTTTTTCCACCATGAACTAGTATCTCAACTAGTTTTGCCATCTGCCAAATTTATTTGCTAACTTGAACTATTACAAAAACTAGTTCAAGTTGGCAAATAAATGTAGGTATTGTTGTCCCGTGAGGTTGAGTGTTATCACACCACTCAATCAAAACTAAAACCTTTACTCAAAATAATTATGAAGTTTCTCTAATAATTTTGAAGTAAAATCCACAAATCCCTATAGGTATCTGCGAACAAAGATAATGATAGCTGTCTGTCATTGTGGTAATTGTTTGGTACTCGAAGTATCTTTGCATCTATAGGTACAGTCCATTCACAGTTATCCTACCACAGACAGCAGCAACCCAATTGCAACCTTATAATAACGATAATAAAGATCATTGATTTTGGCAGACTTGTCCATTCCATTTCAATTTTACGCCAACAGCTTTTCTATTATATTCGACCCCTGTCATACAGAATGTCCTAGATCAGGGATCAAGATCTCATGATGTAACATGTACTGAAGTTTTGGAAATAAATTACTCAGCGTCTGTGTAGCCTTTTCTCAACTATATTGGGGTCGGCTTCCAGTCTAATCAGATGCAGCAGATGACCTGAGGGGCAATTTTCGTAATTTTAAGAACGTTCACAGTCTGATCTCAGTCTCAATCTGTCAAAAATACGTCTAATTTTCCTACATTTAGACAAGTTTTTGTTTGTCGCCGAGATGAGACTGCTACTTTTAAATTACGAGAATTAGCCTTCAGTATTTTACATGGAGCGACTGCCTATCTGACCTCCACAACCCAGTTACTGGGTAATAGGATACCCCTTGGCAAGACTAGTTATCAGATTTCGATCGAGCTTCTGAGGACCCGTAACGACTGTCAAAGATCCACGTACGTCGACTCGTGCGGTACAATTACTATATATAACGATATTAGAACTTACCTACAACAACCCTAAAACAGGTAATTATGTTTCAATTTAACCTTATACCAAAACATTTCCCAATACACGTAACTACACCACTAACGCGTAACCTCATCAACAATTTTCATGTTAACCTCTTTGATTAAACCAAATACTTGATACGCCACAATAATTCGATAGGGCAAGTCTCATCCACCAGACCGTACCTTTGATGGAGGATAACTTCGCTTTCTCTAATAAATGATTAACAAACAGTAGCCCGCAGCACATACTAAGACAATACAACCTTACCTTTAACTTTGTAGACTAGACTGTACTTTCTTCACTATAAATCTTAGACAAAGCTCAGCTGAAAGTTTTACTTTACTTCTACGAGGAAAGTATCTGCAGGTAACACGAAAGTCAGAATCACGAACTTTTGTAGTTCTATAAACTCCATTGCCTCGTATCTACAACGTCATTGGCATAAACTGCGGAAAGACTCCAGAGAAACGCAATGGAATGAAGTTATAAACATTTTTATTCTTGTGAATCTGGTCTCTGAAGCGAATGGGACAGACATTCAATAAAATTTATTTCCTTTTTTCGACAGCAGCTTCTTCATGTGTCCGTAAAATACTTGTTCCAATAAATCGATGGGGCACTGCGTATCCTGGATACGACGACCTTTGTGCTGACTGTTCAAATATACGAACGATACGAGACGTTGGTTGCGAAATGTCCCACATTTGCAAAAATACGAAAGCTTTATTATGTACTTTATAACAACCTAAAAGCCGAAGTTTACGCTAAAATTCAATTGTTTCCCGGATACTTTTTTACAATCGGATTAGAATTCTCGTTATGAAATTATTTATGAACAAATCGAGCCCCGGCATTAGTGATAAATGATAAATGATTTTATTTTTGTAAGTAGGTTTGTACAAACACTTTTACACGTCAATCATATTTTAAAACTAGATGAGGTCGGCGTTTCCTATCTGACTAGTCTGAGAAGAAAGGCCGAAACAAACTCAGACGTCACAGTCTCTTTTAAAGTCCAGACATAATCTTGGTCAGATCATGTGAAGACCATGTAGATTTATGTCTGAGATGGTTTTTTTGAAGAAAGAACCAAACAGTTTGAGAGGACCTGTCCAGTCAGTGCACGCATTTGTCAGAAATCGTGCAGCTCAACTCAAAACTTAGGGAGCTCAACGATCCGACGAACAATACCAAAGAAAGGACATTTGGGTAGGCCACATTAATTACTCAAACTGCCAGACCACGACAAAAACTAAGAGAACAGAGAGAAAAATAATATAAATACAATGACCCACATAGTCTTCACATTCACAATAATTAAAATAATAGAATACTTTACAAAGTAAGCAAATGTCATAGTATTATATCAAATTCATCAATGTCAAAGTGTATATAAAAAAAAAACAACAACAAAACAAAAATAAAAAAAAATAAACACATTCAATATGTAAAAATTGGAAGCAGCTTAATCCCAAGCCTTTTTGTCCTCGATATAAGCCTTAACGGTATAAAATGCTTTCTGGCACAACTTACGTTTAATGAATGATTTGAATTTATTAAGGCTTAGATCTTGAACGGGGCTTGGAACTTTATTGTAAAAGCGTATACATTGGCATCTGAACGAGCCACCTATTTTCTTGAGCCTTGTTGTAGGTACAACAAATTTGTGTTTGTTCCTAGTATTTATATCATGGATATCACTGTATTTTTTAAACAATTTTATATTTTTATGGGCATATAAAAGATTTTCATAAATATACTGAGAAGGCACAGTCATAACATTAATTTCTTTAAATTTTTCTCTGAGCGAGTGTCTCGGACTTAATTTATAAATTGATCGAACAGCTCGCTTTTGCAAAACAAAGATAGTCTGAATGTCAGCGGCATTTCCCCACAATAGAATACCGTACGACATTACACTATGAAAATAGCTAAAGTACACTAAACGGGCTGTCTCTATATCAGTTAAATTACGAATTTTTCTAACAGCGTATGCTGCGGAACTTAGCTTTTTTGACAATTTGTCTATATGTGGACCCCACTGAAGCTTAGCATCCAAAGTTATGCCTAAGAATACTGTGCTGTCTTCAGGATTCAATTCTTCGCCCTTTACCAACACATTAGTTTTCACTTGTCTAACGTGAGGCAACGTAAACTTAATGCATTTGGTTTTTTTCTCGTTTAGAAGTAAATTATTAACATTGAACCAGTGGACTACTTTAGAGATCGCGCTATTTACATCGTCAGTAACCTGCTGCTGACGTTTAAGTTTAAACAAAAGTGAAGTGTCATCTGCAAACAACACTATATCATGATTATCCTTTATGAGGTACGGCAAGTCATTAATATAAATAAGAAACAAGAAAGGACCAAGAATTGAGCCCTGTGGGACTCCCATTGTTACTAAAGATCCGGGAGATCTTTTTCCGTTAACATCAACGCTCTGAATCCTCTTACTCAAGTATGAAGTAAGAAGATCCAGAGCAGCGTTCCGGATTCCGTAGTGGCGGAGTTTCCTGATTAAAGTTTCGTGAAGAACGCAATCAAATGCCTTGGACAAATCACAAAAGATGCCCAAGGCATCGCATTTGTCTTCCCATGCATTATAAATATGTCCTATAAGTTCAACACCGGCATCAGTAGTTGAACGACCCCTTGTAAAACCGAACTGTTTGCTATGTAATAATTTGTGTTTATTAAAAAATCTTTGCATTTGTTCTAAAATTAATTTCTCAAAAATTTTACTAAAGGTAGGTAGTACAGAAATAGGTCTATAATTTGTAGGGTCTGATGTACTACCTGATTTAAACAAAGGTATGATTTTACTATTTTTCATAAGGTCAGGAAACTCCCCACTGTCAATACAACTATTAAAGATCAGAGCTAGAGTAGGTGCTACAATGTCAATAATAGATTTAGCAACTTCTACAGAATTGCCCCACAGATCTGCAGTCTTTTTTACATTTAAAGTGTGAAAGGTTTTAATTATATCTCTACAGGTAACATGTTCAAAATGAAATTCCGAATCGCAACCATTAACATTTTCCATAAGCAAAGACTCAGCAACAGAAGGTGATGAGTTTAGGGATTTAGTAGTTGAAACGGGAATATCTGAAAAGAAATTTTCAAATGCCTCGGCGACTTGTGAGTCTGATTTTATTATGTTGTCATTAATAGACAGGCTGTAGTCAGTATTTCGGTTACTAGATCTTCCCGCTTCACTATTAATAATAGACCAGGTCGTTTTAATTACATTATTGCTGTTTTTAATCTTTGAACCCAAATAACGTGACTTGGCCATATAACAAACTTTTTTAAATAATTTTGAATAATTTCTTACATACAAATTAAATTCATCAGTGTTTACGTAGGTCCTTTCATTGTACAGTTCATAAAGCCGCTTTCTACTTTTATGAATACCAATGGTAGCCCAATCACTGAAACATGTGTTACTATTAACCGAGATAGTCTTGGGAATAAAGGTTTGTAGCGCGCGTACCACCACTCAGTTAAATATCGCGCCACACGGTTGGCCAATCACAGCGCTTGCCGCCCACGCTTGCCTACGCGTGCCCTCTCGCGCTCCCGGCCGTTGGCGTCGCTACCCCCGCTCGTTCCCGCGGCGCCTGTAGTACACGATAGCGACCGATCCTATGAACACGCGCTTGCGTTCAGTGCTAAAACCTCATGTTATTGTGTAAAACCATGTTGTATCCTAAAAACTATTATAATTCTGTGTCAAAACTTACCTACTGACTATTACTTACGAATATACCCACACCACAAGTGGCTGCCCAACGTGCCGCGAGTAATAGGTACTAATAGTGAAAAGTGAACAAAAAACGATTAACGTATTTCGCGTGTGTTACGGACGATCATAATGCCTCGTACGCGCAGGGATCCCGCGACACCCTCGGACGACGAGACGTCGCCGATGCAATCCGTGGATGTCGACGATGACAAGGTCACCGACAACGCCGCAAGTTTTTCATCAGGACAAGTGGCCGCCATGATGGCCGCCATGCAACAGTCCCAAACCGAAGCGTTCGAGCGCCTGCTGGAAAAAGTAATAAGCCGCCAGCCGTCATCCCCAGTTCCCTCTGCGTCTGCATCACCGGTCGCTGGCAGCGGCACCTTCACGCACTGCACCGCCAGGTTCGGCGGTGACGCCAACGAATCGGTGGACGCCTTCATAGACGCCATTCAGAGCTACAAGGACTGCGCTAATGTGTCGGAAGAAAATGCCCTCAGGGGCCTCTCCATGGTGCTTACGAAAAACGCCGCCATATGGTACCAAGGAGTCAAGAAGGAAATCCATACATGGGACGAGGCGGTACAGTTATTAATTAATACCTACGGTGATAGAAGACCTCCACACCGTATTTATCGAGAATTATTTGAACAACAACAACGTGATCAAAACACGGACGTATTCGTTGCCAAATGCCGTGCATTATTAACGAAAATCCCCGCCGGCGACATATCCGAAAAAGCCCAAGTTGACATGGTTTACGGCCTACTTGACGTACGAATTAGAAAACACCTAAGAAGGGAAGAATTTAAAGATTTCTCTAGCATGCTACGCATCGCTCGTTCCTTGGAGATTGAAGAATCTGATACGCGTATCCAGTCCCCGCCTGGTCTGCAGTCCAGCGCCCGCTCAGCAAGCGCAGGCGGCCGCAATGGCAGCGCGGCTCGGGCCGCGCCGCCCCCGCCGCGCCGCTCCGCAGCGCCAACAACGCCGAGCTCGGCCAGCGCACCACCATCGTCAAGTACACCTACTGAAAACACGTCGTCGCAACGATCAACGGTCGTTCAAGATAGTTCTAGTTCCGCTAGTCCGCGTCCGAACCATAATGTCGCGAAACCTAAATGCGTGTATTGTAAACAATACGGACACGTACGTGATGATTGTAATAAGTTAAATAAGTGCGGTAATAATGATAAATCTCTTTATTGTTATGGTTGCGGAGCGAAAGGGGTAGTGAGGTCACAGTGCCCTACATGTAGCAATAACTTATCGTTTTCATCTGTGACTATCGAAAATTATTCACCGGATTTGGTAAGTGAATCCCAACACATTACTACGTTCTCGACTAACACTCCAAGTCATGATAATGCCCGTAATAATGATAGTAATAGTGTTCAACCATGTAAACAAACAAACGAGACGCGTTCTGAGAGTAGTAATTATTCATCGCAATCGTGCGATCGTTTTGATAATATTTTTTGTTGTGATAACAACTTACCTATTAGGGTAGATGTTCCAGTTGTCGGAAATTATAATAGTGACTTACCTATTAGGGTAGATGTTCCAGTTGTCGGAAATTATAATAGTGACTTACCTATTAGGGTAGATGTTCCAGTTGTCGGAAATTATAATAGTGACTTACCTATTAGGGTAGATGTTCCAGTTGTCGGAAATGATAATAGTGACTTACCTATTAGGGTAGATGTTCCAGCTGTCGGAAATTATAATAGTAACTTACCTATTAGGGTAGATGTTCCAGTTGTCGGAAATTATAATAACGACTTACCTGTTAGGGTAGAAGTACCTGTCGCCGGACATAAACGTAGTTCCTCACCTGTTAGGGTAAACTCGCCTACTATCGTCCCGACTCATGGATGCTGCTCAAACGCTGACCAATCGAACACGCCTTCAGTAGTTTCTTCATTTTGCGCTGACAACGCGGCGACAACTACTGTTCCTTGTGGTGGTGTTACACCCGCGGTTTTTCTCTCTGCGTCTCGCGTTTTGCAGGCGACAACCGTACACTCACCGCAACGAAGGCCTGTGCTTAGTATTCAGATTCTTGGTTTACGGGGCATAGCTTTGATTGATACAGCAGCTAGGTGCTCTATAGCGGGACATAAGCTTTATAAAATATTTATGGAAAAGGGGCTTACCTTTTGCGCCAAGCAGGTTAACGTGAAGCTGGCTGATGGTGTCGCCCACCCTCGCGAGGTCCTAGTGGCAGGCGTTGACGTCATAATCACTGTGGATAAAAGTGTTCGAGTGGATTTTGTAATTCTCCCTGATGCTGACAACAATGATACTCTCCTGGGCATGGATTTCCTCAACGCTGCAGGTATGGTTCTTGATTTTTCTGCTTCTTCTTGGCATTTCTCTGGTTGCACGCAGACCTACCCGCTTGAGTATGAGGGCGAAACTATGCTACAGCACGATCCAGTCTCTGTATCTTCTACGTCGCTGAGGGCTGATGAAGGCTTGCTACTTACCGGTGATCAACGTTTACAGCTTACAGATTTACTTCAGCACCATGAAGATGTGTTCCGTCTAGGAGGAGAGGCGACTCGCTTTGCCGAGCATCAAATAGATACGGAAGGTCATGCACCTATTTCGGTGCCTCCATACCGCCTCACGCCTGCTAAGAGGGCCGCAATGGAGGCAGAGATCAACAAGATGTTGTCTGACGGTGTGATCGAAGAGTGCGAGTCAGCGTGGGCCGCGCCCGCTCTGCTCGTCCCTAAGAAGGATGGTACGTATAGGTTCTGTGTCGACTACCGCCGGCTTAATGCGGTCACTAAAAGTGACACTTACCCTTTACCGGTCATCGAGGACCTTCTTCACGCAACCAAGAGGGAGGGGTACATGAGTACGCTAGATCTGCGGTCAGGCTACTGGCAGATAAGCGTATCTTCTGCGGACAGGGATAAGACAGCGTTCGTGTCACCTCTCGGTACGTACCGCTTTACTCGTATGCCATTCGGCCTCAAGAACGCCCCCGCCACCTTCCAGAGGTTAATGGACCGTTTTCGGTCTGGGAGTGCGTTAAAGGACGTCACCTTATTATGCTATTTGGACGATCTGCTAATCCTTTCAGAAGGGCACTTCCAGAAACACCTGGAAGACCTGGAAGCCGTATTTAACCGCCTACGTGTTTTTGGATTACGTGCCAACAGGGACAAGTGCCACTTTGCCTGTAACCAAGTCAAATACTTAGGCCATCTTATTACTCCCAAAGGTATAATGCCTGATGAATCCAAAGTGCAGGTTATCCAGCAGATGAACGAACCAACAAATCTCAAACACTTGAAAAGCTTCCTGCAGACCTGTTCATGGTTTCGTAAGTTTGTGCCTGGTTTTTCTGAAATTGCTCAACCACTCACCAAGCTTACCAAGAAGAACCAACCGTGGATTTGGACCGAAGACCAGCGGCGAGCTTTCAATGAGCTGAAGAAAAGACTCACTACAGCACCAGTCCTCGTGCAAGCCGACCATAGTAAACCGTTTATTATTCATACAGATGCTAGCAATTACGCTTTAGGTGCCGTACTCCTGCAGGGTGAAGGTAACGACGTGCACCCCCTCGAGTACTCAAGTCGTTTGCTCACTTCAGCAGAATGTAAGTACTCAACTACAGAGCGTGAGGCTCTTGCCGTAGTCTGGGCCGTAGAAAAGTACCGTCCTTACATTGAGGGACATCCTGTTATTCTGCGCAGTGACCATCAACCACTGAAGTGGTTGTTAACCCTAAAGTCTCCCAGTGGTAGGTTGATGCGTTGGGCTCTTAAATTACAAGCTTTTGACATACAGTACGAATACACTCCTGGTAAGGTCAATGTGGTCGCCGATGCTCTTAGCCGCCCCACTTGTAGTGAGGCTTCTCAAGAAAGCTGTGGGGTCTGTTCGGTGATCTTGGACATGCCACGCAAGAGTGCGACTGACCTTCGATCTGCTCAGCTGGATGATCCCGAGGTGAGTAAGATCATCAGGGATATAGAAAACACCACTGACCTTATGTCTGCTACCCGCTGGTTAGAGCGCGGATACCTTATGGACCAGGGTGTTCTCTACCGTCACGCTCCTGACTCTGAATCCGAGGAGCCGCAGTTGGTGGTTCCCGTAACCATGCTCAAAGACGTTATGGAAGAGTTCCATAATGCCCCTACTGCTGGACACCAAGGCGTCGATCGTACCATCGACCGTATAAGACAGCGATACTACTTTACAGGTATGCGTAAGTACGTTTCAGACTTTCTGAAAAATTGTATCGACTGTCAAAGGTATAAGTTCTCAAATCAAAAACCTTTCGGACTTCTGCAGACGCCTATACTGCACCAGAGAGGTGAGGTACTGGCTGTCGATTTATTTGGCCCCCTTCCAGAAGCTGAGTCTGGCGAGAAATGGGTATACCTTATCGAGGACACTGCCACTCGATGGGTGGAGTTATACGCCATCAAGGAGGCTACAGCTGAGGTATGTGCCAAATTAATGATTGAAGAGTATTTTCTTCGATATGGTTTCCCAAGGCGTGTCATTTCTGACAATGGCGTGCAATTCATTTCTGCAGTGATGCAACAGTGCATGTTCCTATTCGGTATCAAGCAGAACTTGATACCACTTTATCATCCTGAGGCTAATCCAGCCGAAAGGAAGAATCGGGACCTGAAGATTCAGCTGGCCATGCTGGTCAAGAATGAGCATCGCACTTGGCCCCGCTTCCTACCCCAGGTAAGGTTCGCCCTCAACACCGCAACCTGTTCAACCACAGGATTAACACCGTCATACATGATGTATGGACGCGAAATGCGAACACCATTTGACGCACAGCATGATCTGCGCGCAATCCTGGATAAAGAAGCGTATGTACCTCTGGCTACGCCTTATCTGTCTAAATTTATTGATTCCCTGCGAGATACACGAGATCGAGTTGAGAGACGACAAGATCTTAGGAAAGAGTATGCCGACACTTCCCGACGTCCATCTCCAGTGTTCCAAGTTGGTGACCAGGTATTGTTAACCACTCATTCTCTCAGTAACGCACCCAAAGGTTTAACTCGGAAGTTTATGCCTCAGAGGGATGGTCCGTACACCATTGAAAAGATTACCAGCCCCACAACCTACGAGTTGGTCGATAATCAGGGTCAGCTTTTAGGTCGTTTCCATGTTTCGGATCTGTCGGGTCTTATTAGTAATCATACAGAGTCTATTCAGCCGGTTCAACCACGTCGTCTGCGAGGTCGGCCACCTAAGACAAAAGGGAAGGCGCGCTCCTAGTTTTTATACCAAATCACTCTCGGGACGATGTCGTGACTTGGAGGAGGAGGATGTAGCGCGCGTACCACCACTCAGTTAAATATCGCGCCACACGGTTGGCCAATCACAGCGCTTGCCGCCCACGCTTGCCTACGCGTGCCCTCTCGCGCTCCCGGCCGTTGGCGTCGCTACCCCCGCTCGTTCCCGCGGCGCCTGTAGTACACGATAGCGACCGATCCTATGAACACGCGCTTGCGTTCAGTGCTAAAACCTCATGTTATTGTGTAAAACCATGTTGTATCCTAAAAACTATTATAATTCTGTGTCAAAACTTACCTACTGACTATTACTTACGAATATACCCACGCCACAGGTTGAATTAAATTGTTTACAGTATATATTAAAAAAATTATCATATAGATGATTAGGATCCGCATGAGAGATCCGCAAAACTGGTAATTTATCAGTGAGTTTACTTTTGAAAACCTTCAAGCGACATGCAGTTTTGGGGTTAACAGTGATATCTTTTTTAACCACTATTTTGTTTTGATTTGGAATAGTAATCCTTTGCCCGCAATGATCAGAATCTAGTAAATTTATAATTTCTTTGTGGCTTGGTATAATATCTGTATAAATATTATCTAGGCATGTGGCACTAGTAGGGGTTATTCTTGTGGGCTCCAAAAATAGGTTTACAAGATTGTAGGACTGAAACAGACTTATAATTTTACTACGAGAACCTGAGTTTTCTAATAAATTGACATTAAAATCACCGCAAATGATAACGGACTTGTTTGAGTTACAAATCCTGTCTAACACTTCATCCATTACCTTTTCAAAACAGTCATACAATCCTGATGGGGGTCTGTACACACTTAATACAACAAAATGCTCCAATTCTACACAGGCAATTTCAACTGTACGCTCAACAGATAGGCTCACAATATCGTTACGATCTTTAAATTTGAGCTGGTTACTTACTAAAATTAATGAGCCACCATGTATAGCATTTAATCTGCTGAACGAACTACCAACCTGGTGATTATTAAAATTGAACAAGAACTGGTGGCTTTTCAGCCAATGTTCTGTTATACAAAGAATATCAATACTATTAAAATTCATAAATAATTCTACTTCTAAATCTTTGTTCATAAAACCTTGAATATTTTGATGCACCAGGTTGATACTATTTACTGATTTTAAAGCCTTTTTTGAGTTGCTTTTGCAATTCTGTACAATACAGCTAGAGGTATCCTCTATTGTCTTACTTTCTAATTTAAATTATTAGCAATGTCATTAATTGTTACCAAATTAGTGGCAGAATTATTTATAATGTCATTGCGTTGCTCAAAAGAAGCAAGTTGTTTAGCCAAATTTTTGGCTGTAATTGAAAAAAAATATGATAGCGACACAGCTATCTGTCTTTTATAATAGTTAGGCAGATAGTACATAACAATGTTATATCTATCTTTTGTCAAATAGAAATTTTTACTAACATAATTGTTAAAATCAATCAAATGGAACAAGTTATTATTATAAGTCAAGTTATGCATTGTCATATTTAGTTCAAATCTTAAGCTATTTTCTTCCTGTGGCAAACTGTTACTATAAGGGAATGTAAACAACACAACTTTTCTTAAACTAAGGTTGCATAATGTTTTATGATACTGGAGCAGTTCTCCTTTGTTTAGATTTCCCCTATTACCCACAAAAATTAATAAAGTTGTATCCTGGGTAAAGTTACATTTAATAATTTTTTTCATAATATGAGACAAAGAACAACCAGGCATACAGTAATTTATTATTGAGTGTCCCGGATATTCATCTGTCAAGAAGTGACCTAAGTCCTTACCAATCTCATCACAAAATAAAACAATGTCATTATTTAAAGTTTGTTTACAAGGTTTATTGGAACTATTAGTAGAAGGAATGATCAAATCAACACAGGGTTGCAGTAAGGAGGTATTGCATGTTGACAATGAATGGTCCGGCGTAAGCACATTGGATGGTGAACAATGCTCACAGTGAATTCTGAGAAACATATTATTGTACAGATTAATCTCTCAAGGGGTATATTCCTAGCTTTTTCAATCAGGAATACATTTTTTACTAATGAGAAGGAAATATGCGGAAAAACCAAAAGCGAAACCTGATTCAAAATCAAATCAAAATCAAAAGTCATTTATTCAAATTAGGCTGAGAATCAGCACTGACGTTTGAAAACGTCAAAATTACAAAAGACAGTCCCCCAAAAACGCCCGCCCTTCACCACTTCATTCATTTGGGTATCGATGCTAGAAATAATTACTCAAGACAATCAGAAATCAAAATCGTTTATTTACATAAAATTTGATAAAACACAGACAAAATTTATGTGCAAAGACACATTCCGCCATGTAGATATTTAATGGACAAAGTAGATAAAAATTGGAATAAAAACTTTCTGATTCTTCATTTGTGTCGGCAAAAACTATAACGGGTTTAAAAAGACATTTAACGAAGATAAGAGTCACTTTTACTCCCCGTCATTGTAATATTTTTTTTGTACTAGACCATACCTGGGAACCTTCTGGTTACGGGGATATTGAAGGTCAAAATTCCAACTTTTACTGACGTTTTTTCACGAAAACAAGCTTTTAATACTATAATACAACTTGAAATGACCCCACGACCCCTGTACCGTTGCATGCACCCATAAGCACAATTTTTTGCGTCCGTTACATTGCGCACTACCGCAAAAAGCAAATCATACCAAAAATAAAAGTCGTTTTCCAGCAATTATTTTTGTGCAATGTTACTTAGTTTGATGTATAGAATGCGTAGTTGATGGCAATGTGATGTTTGTTTTTACACACTGTAGGTTCAATGTGACTATGATCATGTACATCCTAGGAACCTACACATACAGTGGATTATGATAATTGGCTGTGCTCTCCGCGCATCGATCATTGGCTCCCCTTCTAACGAGATGGATCCGACCCCCATTGTACACTCACGGTAATCAATCATTTCGATTACCAAATTCCAACTACATACATAACAAGTCATGTACACATTCACTTTATCAAAAATATTACTCTTTAGATATCAATTTGGTTCGTTGTGCATAGTATTAATATTCTTCCATCGATCTTTCGAGAGTTTTCTAAGGAAAATGAGCGATTTGTTGCTCATCTTTCATTACAGATTATTTTTTCAAATAAATGCAAAAAATTCGTGTTTGTCAAAATGAGACCGTAAAGTTTGATAAAACTCTAATTTATAAATATTTTTAAGCAGAAGGGTAATTGCATAACACGCATAAGAGTAGAAATGGATTTAATTTTGACAGTTCAACAACATTCATTGCGTTATTTACGTTGTTGAGCAGACAATTTTTTCTAACATATGAAGCAATGGATTAGCAATATCCTTAAAAATGAAATTTGGATTGTGATTGATGGTGTATTACGCAATTAGGATGCTGTATTTTGAAAATAATTGGTTGGCATTCCGACATATTATGGGGCAAAGAGAAATGTCTGATGAACTTTTCAAACCAGCTGTACCTGAGAAGAAGTAGGGTACGAGTATGTTTTTTTTTTTTTTTTTAATTAAGGTGGAATTCGGTTGGATACAAAGTTTATAGCCAAAGCTATTGCTACCTCCTTTTACTTACGTCATTCCTCTTCTTCTTCTCTGATCGTGCACATAGTTTTTTTTTTTAATGAAATCTTGGGCAACGCTTCCATTAAAAAAAAACGGTTTATTTTATTTTAAAAAAATAAAACATTGCCCCACTCTAGGAATTTCTCCTGTATCGTGTTGTTGTATGTTAATCCTGGTTATACACCATCTGTGTGCCAAATTTCACCCAAATCCGTTTAGTAGTTTTTGCGTGAAAGAGTAACAAAACATCCATCCATCCATACAAAACGTTCACGTTTATAATAGTAGTAGGATAGGATGTAGGTAAAAATCGTATACTAGTGATATACTTATCATTCTAAGGGCGAATTTCACCAAACTTTTATACCTAGAATAAGTCTTATCCTGACAGTAAATTTTTGACAGTTTTTCCATAAATGATACCTACTAGAACTGTCAGACGTCAATTTTATTCCACGGATACAAGATATCAGAAGGGCAATTGTCGTAATCTACATTAAAATTAAAACAATAAAACACAATTATATAATATATGGACCAGAACCACACGTCAGCCTAGTCAAATAACCCGCCCCTAACTGTTCCCGGCGCAAAGGTGCCCAAAACGCTTGCTGCATTGCCACGTTGGATGGCAATGGCTAACCTTTGCACCAAGAACGAGCCGGAGCGGGAGTCCCCCGTTTTGTCACAGAGCTTGTGCCCTATCTCGCCAATGAGCTTCCTAGCCTCAGCGCCCCAAGCACCCATGGTCTCCACGGCAATGGGCACAAAATGATAGCGGTCCAGCAACGGTGCGTACTTCACCCTCTTCCTCCCAGCGGCATCCTCCGCTGCTGCCGACGGAGAGTAAACGGTGCGACCAAGGTGGCTGGCAGCAACAGTGCTGACGCAAGTTGCGTCCCAAATTAGGCACTTGCCGTTCCTCCAAGGCACCAGGGTCAGCCCGTCCGGCCTCTTGCCGTCAGTCCTGCACAGACCCGGAGGCTCCAACAGGCAGGGGACATCAGCCGACACAAAAGCCCTCCGAACAATATCATTGAGCGCATGGTGACGCGGGAACCTCCCCGAGCAACGACGACAACTCAAAGCGTGATGGCCGTCGGCCTCCACCATGGAACCGCAGGTGCATCTGTGGGGTTCACACACCTTGCAGCCCAGGCGGAGGGCCACCGCCACACGCAAAGAGTCGTCATCAAGCAACGTGCCCAGGTGAGGCGAAGGAAGCGCGTGCAACCATGCCCCCGATTCCGGCTGCGATACAGCCCTGAGCCTGGCTAAATCAGCCCCCGAGGAACTCACCAACATCTGTTCCTGGATCAGCTTGGACGTGACGTCGTCCCAAGCGCGCTGAATATATGTTGCGTCAGGGCTTGCTGCCCCCATGCTGAGGACAGACCAAGCTGACTCGGCATCCAACATAAATGGTATGTTTGCCCCGTCACCATTGGAATCTAGAATTACAGCGACGAGGTCAACCACTCCATGTGTCGACGCCAGGAAAGCCGGCAAACCCACATCATGCACGCACCGTACCCCAAGACCAATAATCGTATCGTAATCGTCGTAATCGATTTGTCGTAATTATAAGAACGTTTCTATTTTGATATCAGTCTTAATCTGTTAAAATTATCTCTAATTTCTATATATTTTTGACAAGTTTTTTCTGAGATGAGATTGCGACCACATTTTTAAGTACGGGAATGGCCTTCTGACATTGGTATAATCAGCCCAGCGTTAACAGTCAAAACGGATTCGGTTGAGCACACAATTAAACAGAAGCATTCAGTAGGTATGTACCTCTCTGTTACTTACAAGAAATCCTTTTTACTTATGATTCATTTACAATAAGTTCTTCAAAATTAATGGTTTCGTTAATTTAATTGCAAAACTTTTAAATTATATTTCGTTCCGTCTTGAACATCGAACAACAAAAAGCGGTTATAGACTCAATTATAGCCGCGGCACGTCCATTCCCCGGCCAAACAAACACAAAGTCGATTTCAGTAGAGTCTTAAACCGGAACTGACAAAATATTCCGTCGGTGATCCCCAAATCCACGTCAAAGCCACCTGAGCCTTTGAACCTTTCATCTGCACTATGAGGCGAATATCCAACGAGTTGTAACCGCTAGTCGGTTTGTCTATCATTTCATAATGAGTCATTTAATAATATTACTTCGCCTAGGCTTTCGTCCTCTCTGTCAGCCTTTCCCGATAACACTGTTACAATGATTAACTTCGTTTAGAATTTAATAGTTTCATTCGCAAACTAAGGTATAAATTCTGATGAAGTCGCAGAATTTCCTTTCTCAGATATAACACGACTGTCCTGAGCCAAAATTTTAATTAAGTTCCCTCAAATCCTATAAATTCTACAACTATGAAAAATGCGAAGTTGTAAAATTTTATAGCTTCTCCTCGCAATAAATTCTTAAGGCTGCGAATGTTCAAGGGTCTTAAACAAAAAGGGGGATGCAACAGGCCAAGGGGAGGCCGAGGAGATAGGGACCAGAAGGGTGAAAAGGAAGACGACACGACACGATAACGAAACGAACGAAAGGAAGTCGACACGATCAGAATTCTAGCCTACTGCGGTTGACAGTTTTAAAGCGCAACATTATCTCGGGCTAAGCTAATATATCCTTACGCAAAAGTACAAAGCAGTTATGCTAATTATACTGGCAGCCCTTATTCAGTAAGCCAACGACCTCCTATATTGCGGCGTAGCATTTCAACAAGATCATTTATTACAACGATGACTGCCAACTTACCCTTACAAATTCAAGATCCGCGAGGGGCTCCCATGAATCTTCATGCCGCGTCATAACTTCACTCAATTTGTACAATCGCACTTAATGATACCATCTGAGGGATGATCCTGCAAGCGAATCACGTCTTTACGGCGTTAGTAATACGACACATAAATGTGTAATGGTGCGGAGAGTGGTTAGTACGTCGGGAATGCTAGTGGTAAGGCTATCGTTTCAGGTGGAAAGGTGGTTCGATTGTACGTACCCATTAGGACTTACACGTGACTGGATGGACAATGGTGGTTGGAATTAGGGGGACGGGGTATGCGGTTGCTCTTAGTTATCGAGTCGGCACCGATATAATATTCGGACTTAAAGCAAAGATGCTTTTAAACCCGCGTGATTTCCTATTGCTATAAATGTAGTCGTCAAATGTTTTTGTAACTTATATTTTGGAAGTAAAATCCATAGCTTTGTTTATCATTTCAATCTATTTCCCTTTCAAAATGCATGCTTAGCTAGGTAAAGCCAATGACATGGTTTTTGCACTAGTATGCGTAAAGTTATTTCCTTACGCTTCCCGTGTTTTCCTCACCCCCTATCAAAAGTGACGGGCAAAATGTTTGGGCAAAGTCTCAATCCGTTCTCAGGCATGCTCCAAGGACTCCACAGCTTTTTAGGGTTTCGTATCCGAAGAGTGCCTACGGAACCCAATTACTAAGCCTCCGCTGTCTCTCATGAATCGTAAGGTAGACAGTTGGAATTTTCACAGTGTGTGTATTTTTATTGCCCTATATACGAAATGTGTTTTTTTTTTCAAATACGTAGTGTTAAAAATATCCCTTCATGTGCGAGTGCGACTCGCTCTTGGCCAGTTTTATGTACCTATATTTTAAGGAGGGATTTATGTGAAATAAAAAGGTATATTTTGGGCAGTTTTCCCATCGACAGTGATGCGGACGAATTTATTTATGCCCAATAAGCTCTTTCCCTATTGACTTGATTTTACTTGTAAATAATATTATACATTATGTACATTTCAGTGTTAGCTTATCATCATCTGCCTAGCCTTTTCCCAACTATGTTGGGGTCGGCTTCCAGTCTAATCGGATGCAGCTGAATACCAGTATTTTACATGGAGCGACTGCATATCTGACCTCCACAACCCAGTTACTGGGTAATACGATACCCCTTGGTAAGACTGGTTGTCAGACTTTCAGGCTTCTGACTACCCGTAACGACTGTCAAAGATCCACGAATGACAGCCGGGACCAACGGCTTAACGTACTTTCCGAGGCACGGAGGGGTCTCGGTATGTAAAGATCAGTGTTAGCTTGTATTATAACGTATTTAATTATATTTCACAGTAAATACAATATTACGTTATTTTATAAGCGGATATTTGCACCTGCAAATACCTTTTGACGATTGAATAGGTATTCAGGGACTACAATGGTATGCGCATTATGGTCGTTCACTATAGGCTTTGTTTTGGATTTAATACTATTCAATTGCTTCAAAATATGTTCTATCAATGACATTGATATAAATGCTCACATTTGTATTGAAAATTGCTTATGCTACAATAGGATTGTTTATACACTGCGCATTTCAAGTTTCTGTCTACTTTCGTTTATAAATAAAATATGTCTTGCTTGAATTCGATTAAAAATACTCCTTTTAAAACAGAACGATAACTTTTTTTTTTAATATATTGAAATTTTATGATAAGCTTTACGCATTTATGTCGATTAAATAATCGCAGAAGTCAAAATTCTAAAAAGCTATCCAAAAGAACGGAAAATACAGCGGGGTAATTGCGTAACACCATAGATGTTTTTTACATTAATTCTATGCGTAACACTAAGGTAGATAATACGGGCGTCCGCAACTCCAGGTCAATGCGCGTATTTTGCGTACGGCATAACACACTATCAGTAGAAATGGGTTTAATTTTGACTGTTAAACACCGTACATTGCGTTACTTACGTTGTCTAGCAGACACATTTTTCGAACTTATGAAGCAATGGATTAGCAATATCTTTCAAAATGATTCAGATTGAGGTTAATAGGGTGCGGATTTTAGGAACCTAATCCAGACAATGGGATTAGTTAACAGATGTATGAGAATCTCTTTTCTATCAAATCTCATATTATTTTACCTGATATTTTACAAAATATCAAGGACCAATCTTACAAGTTGACATGAGCAATAACAGCAGATTAAATCGAACAGAAACACGACAAGTCGTTAAGAAACACAAAGTAGACATCTTGGTAGACAAAGATATTTTTTTCATCTTAATATCTATTGAACCTCCCAAAGGTTTCCGAGAGTCAAACGGGTGCGGAGGAAATTGTCTCAAGAAGAAAGGATCGAGTATACTTAATGAGGTTTACATTGAAGACAAATTGTCCGTCTGTAACACTCTTTTGTCTTCAAAAATGTGATAAAGTAACGCGGAAAAAGTTCTTCTCTGAATAATATACTGAGAATTTACTTCTGCAATAATTAAAATCCTAATCATCATCTGCCTAGCCTTTTCCCAACTATGTTGGGGTCGGCTTCCAGTCTAACCGGATGCAGCTGAATACCAGTATTTTACATGGAGCGATTGCCTATCTGACCTCCACAACCCAGTTACTGGGTAATACGATACCCCTTGGTAAGACTGGTTGTCAGACTTTCGGGCTTCTGACTACCCGTAACGACTGTCAAAGATCCACGAATGACAACCGGGACCAACGGCTTAACGTGCTTTCCGAGGCACGGAGGGGTCTCGGTATGTAAAGATGGTCACCCATCCACTGACCAACCGCGGCAAGCGTAGCTTAACCTGACCGATCGACCTATGCGGCTGTTATTATTTAGCCACGGGCCCCTCATTTTAAATAATTAAAATCCTAATAACCAATGTTATTAGAAACGTTATAATTTTAATTTGAACCATTTAATGTGTTAAATTTGATACATTTAACATGTTTAAATATTTGTATGCCAGTCCATGGTGAAACATTTAAGATCATAAATTTATTTATAAGACCTTAATGTATGTACCATGTTTTAATGCAAATAAATATATTCTATTCTATTCGTCTAATGGCCGATTCTTCAATCGTCAGATGTTTTTCTTCGCCACTTTCACGGCGTTATCGGTGGCAGCGCAGAGGTTATTTTGGCTGCATGTTTTGAGCCACAAAGGGCGGGATAGGAGGTGGACCATAGTTTGTGACACAGCTCCATATCCACACCCTGCTGCCGTTCCGTCGAGGTAGCCCCACTTTGCCAGGTTAGTTTTACGTCTTCCCTCTTGGGTTCGGATAACTTTTATCTGAAGAATAAATATGGCGGTTTGCATATTTTCTAGTTTGCCTCTGCATGGCACGTTTTTTATATGACTAAGGGTTGACTTTTCAATCAACCGATAATTTTGATTCGTGGAATAAAATTGACTTCTGACAGTTTTTGTATGCAGGAACTGTCAAAAATTCAAAATTATTACTCCGATTAAGTTATTTGCCGTTGGAAAATCAGCCCTTAGGTAACAAAACATCAAGATTTCTTTATTATATGCAAAAACATTAGTGACGACTGTCGTAATGGGAATTATACCTTATTATTATTTTTAAACTGAAACTGATGGTTTTATTCCTCAGATAAAAGTTTAGACTGTTAAAAAACCAGCCCTTATTAGCATCATTTTAAAAAGCGACCTAATAAGTCATATATTGTGTGAGTCTAAGGTTTACTGGTACAAAATGCCTCAGGCATTAAGTGCACCTTTGTACAGTATTTTTTTATACTCGTGCATAAAGTTTTAATAGATAAATAAATTAGTCATATCGTAATAAGCCTATATTGTTCCCACTGCTGGGACACAGCCCTCCTCTCTTCGACAGGGAGTAGACTATAATCTACCACGCGGGCTCAGTGCGGGTTGGTAGATGTCGGATGTCTTCGAACTTTTGGTTCTAAGACATGCCGGTTTCCTCACGATGTTTTCTTTCACCGTTTTGAGAGCAGTGGTGATGAAATAATTTACACAAAGTAAAGCGCCTGTCTCGGTTCGAACCTACGACCTACAACACGTAAGTCGCGCCCGTTACCACTGGGCCTTCACGACTCGAGATATTCTCATATAGTTCGCTCCGACACAAGAGAAGATGAGTCGTCTCTAAAACTAGATACTTACATAAGCTTGGCATTTCGTATTTCTCTGCAACATATACGTATTGATATGCTTATAAGACCGCTCCAAAGTTTTGCCAAAACCCACAGAGTCGAGACTTCTGCATCAAGTATATTCCAGTTACAGTATTGAGAACGTTTGCACTTTCACAAACGTAAAATGGTAGCATGTGAAATTCTACAGTTTTTTATTTATTTTAAGTAACAAAAACGACGCAAAGCAAGCAACACTATTACCTATACAAAGAAAAACACCACGGATTATTTTATTTATCGTACTAAAATTATAAACGTGAAAGTTTGAATGGATGGATGGATGTTACTCTTTTACGCAGAAACTACTCAACGGATTGGGATGAAAGGAGATGTTTCATTTTCGGCCATAAGATGTACATTCATCGAAAAATAGGAAAAAATACCAGGAATTGAAGAAAAATATTCTTTCTTGCATTTTAAACTGATTTGTTGTGCGCAAAGAGTAATAGTTTTTCAAGTTCTTGCCATATTATTATATGCAACATGGCGTCAGCATTGACTGCTTTCGTTCTAAAATCATGTCACATGAAAACATAATATCACGTAAACGTTAAATATGAAAGGTATTTGTTCCTGTACTATTAATAATAATTATTAAACTCATAAACATCTTTTCTGACTAATAATAAGCAAGTGTGACGATTTCATCGTTAAAAAATAAATAAATATTTATTCTACTTTTCTGAGGTGTACTTCTGAACGAAATATGCAAAATGACATTTTGGTTTTTGTTGAGTGATCATACCAATCGTCCAATACATCCAATCATTACAGTGTCAACATAGCATATCCTCCATTTAGTATAATTAGACAAACGAGACCCCTTTTCCGAAGGTTAAGTATTGAAATAAACGTGTTTGCTTCCAGCAGGTATTCAACACAGTAGTATTAACTTTTATAACCATAATAGGTAATCGAGATGAGCTGAAACACTAGAATGGTTCAAAAGATTTGATCGGGCATTGGTGAGCCACATCTGTCTACCTAATGTTTTATTTTATCAGATTGCAAAAGAAAATAATCAGTTCTAATAAACATCAATTTCTAGGTTAAGTAAACGTCATTTCTACAATCTGTCATGGCTGTCATATAACTCACGACAAACGTCATACATTTTTAATTTTTACTATGTGCATAAAAATCATTTGATATTACGAAAAACATGTTACTTTATTCTATTCAGGGGTTAGTTTCCCAGCTTTTCTAAAAGGTACATGTTATGGCCTGAGTCCCATACAAAAATGAAACATCTCCTTTGGCACACAGTTGATTTATAACCAGGATTAAAATATAGGATACTTTTATAGGATACTTTTTATCCCGATATTCCCACGGGATCGAAACTTATGCGGGTGAAACCGCGGGGTGCAGCTAGTATTATAAACGAAGTTTGTATGGATGGATGGATGGATGTTTGTTATTCGTGCTTGCCAAAACTACTGAACGGATTTGGATGGAATTTGGCACACAGATAGTTTATAACCAGGATTAACATATAGGATATTTTTTATCCCAATATTCCCACGGGATCGAGACCAATGCGTGTGAATCCGCGGGGCGTTGCTAGTGTTACATAAAAATACAACCCGCAAACAGCTTTTACTCGTACCTAATCAATTATTAAAATCGTTTACATTCGTCTTGATAGGCACGTTTTTGTTTCGTTTAGACACTTCTGACATACAATGCCATATTAATTTGACTTGATTGTGATGGAAACGAAGAGGGGCTTGTGGCTAAGTAATAACACCGCACAGGTCGACAGCCTTATGAAGCGCCTGGCGTGACTTCGACTCTTCAATGACGCATTGCCCAGAGAAGGGGCTACGCTTACCACGGTTGATCTGTAGATGGATATGCATACCAAGACCCCTCCGTACCTCGGAAAACACGATAGGCCGTTGGTCCCGGCTGTCATTCGTGGATCTTTGACAGTCGGTAAGGGTCGTCGGAAGCCCGAAAGTCTGACCACCAGTCTACCCAGTCACTGGGTTGTAGAGGTCAGCTAGGCAGTCGCTCCATGTAAACTGCTGCTATTCAGCTGTATCTGGTTAGACTGGAAGCCGACCTCAACATAGTTAAGGAAAAATAACTTTAATTTCGGAAGTCGGTGTCGTTGGTTCCGCATTTTCGTTTTATGGCACCGATTTCCGAAATTAAAGTTATTTTTCAGTGTTTCACTTTTTAGTTGTACCTACCTACCCCACACAAATTCATATAGGTATACTTGCCAGATTAGAGGTACCCCAATAACAACTTTGACGGAAATGAGGGTGTACCGTGGTATACTGAACACATCTGCGTACCCCTTTAGAGGGTACAGGCGTGATGTTATGTAGTGTGATTGCGTAGTCAATGCGTACATATTTATTTATTTCTAAAACACTTAACCTAATACATATTCAGTTTTAGCCACACAACGGAAACCTCTCAGGGTTTATCTGCATGTTGGCGAGCCGCGATAGAAGCAATCGCGGTTAATTTGCTGCCATTTATTGAAGAGTTCCGTAGTCTGTCACCGAAACTCCTAATCAGATCTTTACGAAATTTAAATGGGACTATTTCGGAATAATCCTCTTTCGAACATATAAAAAGAATTTTGCAAATTTGTTCATATATGACGGAGTTATGCCCGAACATACATAAACAAAAAAATAAATAAACATCTGAATTGAGAAACTTCTCCTTTTTTTGGAAATCAATTAAAAAGGTTGAGGAGATGATGGTGATTGTCATGGAAACGCTATATATAATAATGTGTGAGCTCACTCTACTCAGTATCGACACTTTTTCGCATGACTAAGTACGGTGACGGTAAATCTAGTGATTGAAATCTTTGCTCGTAATGCGAAATTCCTGTTTGTGATACAGTAACTATATACTGCTCTAAGTAAGCTCACTGAAACACGAAACATACAAACACGAATGGTATACCCACTCGTAAATCCGATATACCATTCGATTTACTATAGCTTGAAATCGATTTAGTGACATCGATATGAACTAGTGTCGCAGCCCTATACAGAGATCCTTTGAAAGGCATTCGTGTTTCGTCACATGCGATTTGAAATGAAGAGGTTTCGGAATGGAAGCGTCCAATAAACTGTCTCGCATTAAGTGGTTCCGTGGTTTATGACAGGGCGGTTTTTAAATTCGTATGTGCTGATTTTTGTTTTTCTGCGTATTATGCTCCAAGGGTATACCTATAAGTGGTAGCCCCACTTATAGGTATACCCTTGGAGCATAATAACCTTGACGGAACGGTGGTAGGGTGTGATTGTGGAGCTATTTCACAAACCATGCTCCATCTCCTATCCTGCCCTCTGTGTCCCAAAACATGCAGTCAAAGTGACCTGTGCGCTGCCACCGACAACGCCGTAGAAGTGGCAAAGTTTTGGGAAAACAAGATTTAAAATACCTTCGTGTCGTCGACACGAAAAAGAAGAGGGTATAAAGAATTCCACATACAAAGATACATAGATACGAGTACGCGTGAAAAACATAACCCTGTATTTGCCGTCGCGAAGTCGGTTAAAAATATCACATATTTAGCCTACCACCATAATTATTTCCGTATAACATTTCAGGTTTAATCAAAAATGTAATACCGCCCAAATATTTCCCACGATAAGGAAATCAAAACTAAGCGATAGGTACATACACCACTTGACAGCTGAAGGTCGCCTAACACCTCAAGCGCCCTCGCTTCCCGTACTTAATGCTTAAAACTTGTACGGGACGTTAAGCAGGTTAATGATGATGAGGGTAATTTTATGAACCTTGTATACAATGGCCTATTTGGACCACAGTATTATGTCCATTGATTAGTGCTAGCTAATTAGATGAAAATGTTAGTTGTGAAGTGGAGAGATGAATCGCTCGTTGGCTGTTGGCTCGTTTTTAATTTCATAACATCTACAAGCTATGTAGGTACACCATTTTCACATAATATCACGCCTGATTCCCTAAAGCGTTATACAGAAGTGCACCTATAGTAAACCGTGTCTCCTGCGCGTGATTTCTCGAAACATTGCACAAAAACTTCAAAACAATGAGGCGTGGCCATACATTTTTGTGTATGAAAACATGATGTTTTTGTTTTCCGAGCTGCATGGAAAACATTCTCCGCGCGGGTGAAGAGGGGAAGGGTTTGTTTCATTTTCTACCGCCACGCGCAAATCTAGCAGTACTTAACCATTTTGAAAGCTTAATTCCAATTGACACAGGTTTTGAGGTTATACTGTCTTGTGAATAGTTGACACTAATCTAAAAATGTTTTAATAAGCAGGAGACAGCTTGTGTATGAAAACAAGTGTTTGTGTGTAAGGTTTTTAGTATAATGTTTCGAAAAAAACGCGCAGGAGACACGACTGTACACAAACATTTTTCCAGTTAATTGTTTAAGTCATTGACTGCCACCGTGGTCACCGGTATCCGCTAACAATAGATTTTCTATTGTGTCTGTTGCCTGGCAGTCAACGTGTTAAGTCTCATGTGATAAGGGCCGAGCCTATTGTTACTAGGCACAAATCCAGACTCCGGACTGTTACTGAGAAATTCCAGATAGACAAATCCAATAACAGTTTGCCCGATCTGGGAATAGACCCAGGACCTCAAGCTCAGCAGTAGCGCTAGCGAGCACTAGAGCAACGAGAAGTCTTGAGGTTTCGCGTATAATGAATGAAAAGGAGGTACAGAAAGAAATGTTTTAAATGTTTTACCAGCACGTCTATTACAACACGTTTTCCGCTAGGATGTAACCGTTCATGGTGCTTTATAAACTTATTTTTACAACATTTTATACAATGCAAATTAATAGAGATTAAAGTGCTTCTATGTGTCGCGAATGTATGAAAAAATTGGCAAAGTGCACGAATGAACAGGGTTCCGCAGCAAAAACTGAACTAAGTATACCTACTTTTCAAGTTCGGTACTGGATCTTTTTCGATACGTCTTTCAACCTAACAGCTAACGGTAGAAAAGAAAGAAAATAAAAACACTACCATTTTTTAAATGTAAGCGTAATTTAATCAAAAATCCTATTGACAATTGCTTTTATAGTGTACTTGAGTTATTACATTAAAAGTAGTGAATTGTATTAATTGTGACCAAACTTGATTGAATTTAATATAATTTACATTCATTATTCAAGTTAATAAAATAATAATGAAATATGTATAGGTAATTTGCATGACGACATTAAAGGCATAATAAGAGATCAACGTTATTACTTATCTTTAGAACTTTCTGTACCTTATTTATGCAAATAAATGATTTTGATCTGACAGGGATGGGAGACGCACATTTTAAAAGACTATAAATTCGCGTCAATAAAAAAAAAATTAAGAAGCTTTATTGAATTTTTTATTACCTATCATGATGATGGGGTGCGCCAAAAAACATCCCGCACTTATTTGGAATAAATCAAATTAATTGTTACTCGTATTATGACAGTTATGCAATTAATTATTAATTACTTGCTGCACCACGCGGTATTACGCATAAGCTTCGATCCCGTGGGAATATCAGGATAAAAAGTATCCTATATGTTAAGCCTGGTTATAAACCATCTGTATGCCAAATTTCATCTAAATCCTTTTATTCGTTTTTAGTAATAAACATCCATCTATCCATCCATACAAAGTTTCAAGTTTATAATATTACTAGCTGCGCCCCGCGGTTTCATCCGCATAAGTTTCGATCCCGTGGGAAAATCGAAATATAAAGTATCCTTTGTGTTTATCTTGGTTATAAACTATCTGTGTGCCAAATTTCATCCAAATCCGTTCTGTAGTTTTGGCGTGAATGAGTAACATCCATCCATACCAACTTTCGCGTTTATAATATTAGTAGGATAGGATAGGATAGTAGGATCCATAAATAGTTAAATAAAATAAATAAAAATATTAGTCTCGTATTTTATCATAATAATATATGTAGTTACGGAACTCCAAAAAGGGACCATCAGTGACAAAACAGTCTAGAATGTAAAACCTAATTATATAACCAGCATTTCGGACGATGCCTTTAGCTGAAGTAAAGAGCTTTCGACACTAATTGTATTTTGTGGGCGCACAGAGCTTATAATTTCATAACAAATATGAAAATAAATAATAACAGAGGAATGCGCCGCGAATGTAACCTAAGGGCGTGTGCACACGACCGCGCTATCTGCCTTTTTATGATAAATGATATTTATTTCTGTAAATTGCTTGAAAATCACTTTTACACGTCAAAATTATATTATTTTTTAAACTAGATGAGCTCTAAACCTGAAAATCTAGCTCTGCACCCTAATTGCGTAACACACTATCAATCACAATCTGAATCATTTTGAAGGATACCTATTGCTAATCCATTGCTTCATATGTACAAAAAATTTGCCTGCTCAACAACGTAAGTAACGCAATGAATGTTGTTGAACTGTCAAAATGAAAGTTATTTCTACTGTTAGTGTGTTACGCAATTGCCCCGCAGCTCGTTTTTGTTGCGGTTTATTCGCGTCTAAGAAGACCCACAAGGTGGACCGATGACCTTGTGAAGGCCGCAGGAATCCACTGGATGCGGTAAGCACATAACCGATCGAAGTGGAGGTACTCGGCCTCCCGCCTATAATAATAATAATAAAATCTTTATTTCCAGTTTAACAATTTACATTACCACTTGATTTATCATACCATTTATAGCATTATAAATTGTAGGCTTATACAGAGTAATAAACCTCTGACACCCAAGCTAAGACTGAACTTGTGTCAGGGCTCTCAAGTTAATACAGGTAGACAAATATCAAATCGGAGTTTCATATTGTAGTTATCTATAGACAGAGTAATAAAAATATATTTTATATAATTTATACTTTTTTTTTACAGAATCTAAGATAAACACTAACCAAAGAGTAAATCATTTGTATATACTGTTATTTTATGTGTTGTGTTGAGTAGTATTGTGAAGTGTTGTGTTGGAATGAGTGGTGTAGTGTAGTGTTGTGTTGGAAAGGTGGGTGTATTTGATGATATGTCGGACGGGGTACTGTTTGGGTGTACGGCAAAACTACCTCTTGAGGATTTTTTCCACCTCGTCATAGCTCAGAGTTACGAGCCATTCACAGACCTTTGCTTTGCAATCAAATTTATTTAACTTGCAGATACTACATTGTTTGTCCTATGTCCAGCAGTGGACGGCTTTCGGCTAAAATGATGATGTATGATGACGCGCGTCTGGGGCGAGTAAAGAAACCTCGTGTGACTAGCCCCTTACTTGAGCCTGACTGTGGAAAACATTAGTAGGTATGTATTCTTTTTAGAACGTTCGTCGTATTTGAGTAAAGACGTTTAGATTTTTGCCCGTATAAAGAATAAGAAGCGTGAAATTGAATTGATTCTGTGTTTTTACCTCATTGGGGAGTCGAGTTTTGTATTCAGGGTGTGTTTTATTTATTTAAGCCGGTCGGAGCTATATCAGATTAGGGGTTTGGCAATTAGTGCTGTGAAAGATGGAGTCAGTGTTTTCATGATTCATGTTTGGGTGTGATTTTTTCCATTAGCCGGGAGTAAAATAATTTCTCAGGAAAGTCGGGAAAAAAATAATTACCTCCCAGAAAAATACGATCCAATTGTTTTAATGGCAATAGTGAATGTACGGAACCTTTGAAAAGCATAATCTCGTAATAGAACAGCATCCTAATTACGTAACACACTATCCGTCACATTCTGAATCATTTTGAATGATATTGCTAATCTATAGCTTCATAAAAAAAAAATCTACTCGACAACGTAAATAACGCAATGAATGTTATTGAACTGTCAAAATTAAAGCCATTTCTACTGTTAGTGTGTTACTCAATTACCCCGCAGATTTTTAGACTAGATTGATTAAAATTTAAGATATGTTTATAAACAAGTTACTTTCGTAGTTGGATCATGTATAAACATTTAAATAATCTTCTGAACTGAATTATTGATTTTTTTCTTTTTGGAGATAAAATATAATAAATAAACATTTAATTCTTTAATGTTTTAACAAGTTAACACTAATATATACTACATATATACAATTATATACAAGTATATAATACGACAAAATATAGATGAAGGCAGGAGCTCATTAGGCATCAAAAAATTATTAAATTGGTTTCCTTAAGCAAAATTATGCTATTAAGTATACCTAATGAGTCTCATAGTAATTTCATTAGCATTATTTACTTTAAATTTATTTTGATTCGAATTTGAATGTTCTTGAAGGTTTGTTGTTACGTGGGAACTAATTTGAATTAATTCACGAACTCTGTATGTCGTGGAGGCCCGAAGAAAGTTTCTTTTAATTAAAAATAACAAGCTGTAAATGTGCCGACGCCGACGCATGTTTATACGTGAAATTAAGACGTTATTTTTGCGTTGGGCCCAGATCTTGTTACTGCAAAAATGTGCAAATTCAATTTTATTTTAAATGTTTCACACTTTTAGTTTTATTTCATTCATTTATGAAATACCTACAAATTGTGATTTACTTTATTTACTTATTTCTTCACATTCCATGCATTTGTTAACTTCATAATTATTATCTAAATTAAAATAAATATTGATATAGATTATTTGGTTTCATTAATTATTCTTATAAATGATTTTATTTCTGTAAGTAGGTTTGTACAAACAATACTCGTTTGGACTTTTACACGTCAATCATATTTTTAAAAACAAGACGAGTTCGGCGTTTCCTATCTGACTACTCTGAGAAGAAAGGCCGAAACAAACTCAGAGGTCACAGTCTCTTTTAAAGTCAGATCATGTAAAGACCATGTAGATTGGTGTCTGAAATTGTCTTTTAAAGTAAGAACCACATAGATTGATGGACCTGTCCAGTCAGTGCACACAATACGTTATATTATTAATCATCGACATCGGTAACATTAGTATTAGCTTACCTTAATTATAAGTTCTTAAATATTTAGAAATAAGTAGGTAGATTATAGATACTCGTACTACTCTCAGTCGTCATTTCAATGTTTACTTACATCCAAGCTACATGGTATATCGTCTGTATTTCCTATTTGGTTAAAATATTTTTTTATTTCGATTATTTTATATTTTGTGAATGTGAGAACGTTGTAAGCCTTGTAGACTGTAGATTTGTAGCCTATTTCTATTTTGTTAGTAGTTGTTGACCGGACTACACTGTCCTCCCATACCTGTTAACACTGTAATTTGAATACATTGTTAAAGTCAATTATTTTTGGTTTATTACCGTGAAGTTCCTTGCCCGCTCTTCTCCATAGGAAACGACTAATTGGAACCGTGTTCCAATTAGTCGTTTCCTAGTGCTCATGTAGGTTTATGTGCAATAAAATGTTTTGTTTTTGATCTCTTAACCTTATTAATCATGGATGTACAACTTTGTATTTCCTGACTCTGTTTAGTTGATTAAATGCGCTATTACTTACTTGATTGTCAACATGATCTCAAAAAGATTTTCTTTTTAACTATCTATTTGCAACCCGCATGTCATGCACTTATTTCTAGTCTAACTTATAACTTCCCAACACACTTTATAATCCTTTAAGTAAATAGAAGATGGCAACCACATGATTCTATCAGCCGCAATACAAATCGTCTCTCGTCCCGCGCCAGCGAGATCGCGTTAGATCGAATCTTATTCTGTTCAGCACATTATGAAGGCGCTTTATTTGGAGCCGTTTTATTATCTCCAAGTGAGCTCTGAGAAACATCTGTTGGCTTTAATCTGAACTTCTAAATTAAAGGATGTCTTCTCCGTGCTCGCAATTCCAAGGATTTTCGCTGAATCTGACTTTTTTTAAGATCTGCTTGTCGGCTCGTTAGCAAGTTCGCTACTGAATCTTTTTCTATTGAAGTGCAGGTTTTAAAGCTTTTTCTGATTGACATCTTAGTACCATCAAAGACGCAGTCATGATGTGGTTGAAGTTATTTTTTTTAAACGGATAATTCAACCAGCATACAATGAAAACCTACAAAAACTTTTAACATTTCAACAAACAATAACAACAACGTAATATATCAAACTTCTTGTACTTGACCTAAAAAAAAGATATTATGAAATATCATCAACCAATTAAAAGTAATAAGGACATAATATGATGCGGAAATACGGAATGTACCCACCTAAGAGCTGGCGAGGAATTCTTAAAGGGAATTTCATTAAATTCCCTCAGCTCTTATTGATATGGGCGCTTGGCGCTCGAGGCTGGGTCGCACTTTATTAAGAAATCATATGAATGTTGGCGGGAATGGGTGTACGTGACGATACGCCATATTGCCGATGCCATCATGCCATTGTCAAAGTACAGACGAGCACGATCCACTCCGATAAATTAGATGTTTAATTCTCTAATTATTCTGAGATGTTATTTTTTCATTAGACTGCGAAGTCGAGTGAAGGTTCGCGTTAACAATGTTTGAACGGCGCATAATTGGTGTGGTGGCCTTATTATCTGAGATCACACCTACATCGGAAAAGATCATCTGCCTTAAATGATTTTATAGGTATTAATTTTGAGATACTGGCAATTTAAATGAAAAATATTTAGCAGGTTGTCTTAACTAATTTTATAAATAGATAAAAATGTTTTTTTTTTGTTTGGGTATCTACCCAATCTTAATAGGTGTAGTAATGTTTTCCAGTAAGTACTTATACTAAATATAATGAAGAGGTAAAGTTTATGAGTATGCAGCGGGTAATCTTTGGAACTACTGATCTGAAAATCCTCACACTAAATGGAAGGTGCATACAGTAATTGCCGAGTGTCATACATAAGATAAATTTACCCTCCGACGCAAAAACGACGGGGTGTTATAAGTTTGACGTGTCGGGGTGTGTGTGTGTGTGTATGTCTGTCTGTGGCATCGTAGCTCCCGAACGGATGAACCGATTTTAATTTTGTTTTTCTTTGTTTGAAAGGTGAATTTGTGTTTGAGTGAGTGAGTGTTTTTAGCTATTTTTGATAAAAATTGGCCCAAGATGGCCGCCGCCACAAAATGGCGGCTTACATATTTTTTCACAACTCCCTGAATATGGGTATCAAATGAAAGGGGTTGACTAGTAGAATACTATACACTATGACAAATTTCAAATCCAAGATGGCCACCACCATAAAATGGCGAATTACAAAAAACCTGATTAAATACCAAATTACCTGAATCTTAAAACGCAAGAAAATAAAAGAAATTAAATAATAAGGAGTCCCTACAAAAAGCATGAAATAAAAAATTAAATTAAAAAAACCCCGACAACGTGAAACCCTATAAAAAGAAAAAAATAACCTTGAAATTATGACCCCACGTAAGTACGTATGAAATTTTTTGATTAAATTTTATCCCGTCGGGGGTCATAATTTCAAGGTTATTTTTTTTTCTTTTTATAGTTTATGTTAAAAAAATTAATCCCGCGGATGATGTAGTTCTACACGATTGGCAGTCGTGGGCAGCAGTTAGTGTTATTGTGTTTGGCGTTTAAGCAGTAGAGGAATTAAAACGAGATTAAGATGTAATAATGAATGTTTATTAAATACTAAGCCTAACTATGTGCAAAATTACATGGGTGGAAGTAGTTACCTGACAAAAACATAATTTCAATAATATATTGACCAATAGCGATCAAGTACACATTACTCCAAAATATATCGATTTAGTGCGTGCGCGCTGCTACAAGTTAAACGGACCGAAGTTATAAATATGGGTCGCACGCAGCTGAGTCAGTGTGATCAAAGTCTACAATATGTATAGGGACAAGTGTGATGACGTGCGGCGCGCGCGCAAGATGTGTGTGCTGCCACACTTATTAATATTATTATTCAATACAGAGTCGACCGTTGGCATTTACCCAAAAAATTCCAACCCTAGATTTTACTATATTTATTATTATTACTAGCTTCTGCCCGCGACTTCGTACGCGGATCCAGTCCCTTTCTCGTTCCGATAGGAATTTCGGAAAAGAGTTTGAACTGTGCGTTGATATGTCAGCCAATAAATCAGTCAAAACCGATGAAGAATTTCGATTAAGTTTGTTATAATTTAGATTGAGTGTTGTAGACTGGGTAGTTTATAACTTCATTAAAATATAGGTAAAGGTAGAATTATTTTCATTCCGAAATTATGAAGCGAAATTAATATCAATTAAGTAATGGTCCTTCTGATACCTGTTTTGCACCGAAAGATGTCATTTGAAACGCACTATTGTAAGATCGGATGTTGTCCAAGAAATGTTTGGACTGTGTATGGTCACCTGTTAGCAATGATTTTAGTATCTCTGGAGGATTTTGTAAAATGCCAATATGCACTTTCCCACCTGAGCAACACATACCATTTGCTTTTTTTGGCCATTTAGAAGCTGCACAAAAAGAACAATTTACAACCATACCTCCAAGGGCAGCATATGTGGCGTAGTCAATCATTGGAGTATACGTAAATGCACTCTTTTCCTTATCAACCCAGGGAAGATGACTTAGGACAATTTCTTGAGACTCATCAGATTCTTCAGATGATACCGACATTCTGTTGAGAGAATGTCGAAGTCGATCAGAATTTAAGCGTTCGTTGCGCTGCGCTGTTCTTCTGTCTCCTCATGCCGTTCTTTAGCAATTCTCTCTCTCTCACTTTCTAATAGATGTTCGGGACAATGTATGGCGATCTCGATCAGCGGTCAGTCGCGCATAACGTTCTTCACTGGTTTCTATAGACCTTTATGTGGATGTGTAGATACGCTGGGAACTCAAGCGTGATTCGCTTTCCGTGAATGTTTCCGACTCGCGAGACAATGCATGACGATCACGATCAGCCGTAAGTCGCTCATCACGTTCTTCACTGGTCTCCAGAGATCTAAAAGTCAACGTGCGAATGCGCTGAGAACTCAAGCGTGATGCTTTTTCTGTGAACGTTTCTGATTCGAGAGACAATGCATGGCGATCACGATCAGCGGCCAGTCGCACTTCTCGTTCGTCACTGGTCTCTAAAGACCTAGAAGTCGACGTGAGAATACGCTGAGAACTCAAGCGTGATTCTCTTTCCGTTAACGTTTCCGACTCGCGAGACAATGCATGACGATCACGATCAGCGGTCAGTCACGCATCACGATCCTCACTGGTCTCTAGAGACCTAGATGTAGATGCGTAAATACGCTGAGAATGCAGGCGTGATTCTCTTTATGTATGTCAGAAACGCGAGACGATGCATGACGCTCACGATCAGCGCTAAGTCGTGCTTCACGATCCGAAGAAGTTTCCGCGGAGCGAGATACAGCCTGATGTTGTCGAACAGCATCAAGTCTTGCCTGGCGTTCTTCATTCGATTCCTGGGATCTAATGATCTTCAATCTTTTAGCTCCTTTCGAGCATTGTGAAAGATTTGACCTCTTTCGTGGCATGGTTATGGTTATGGTTTTTAATGTACTTTATTAACTTTGCAATTAAGATCTAAGTGACTGCTCCCCTGTGTTACCGGGTAGGCTACCGTGTCACGAAGATAAATGGAAAAGGAAATTAAACACTCAAATAACAGCCCGAAGGCATATCTTCTATACTTATAATAAATCTGTAGAAGTGAAAATTCTGTACATTGAAAATATCAAAAAAATAAATGGCAGGGGGTGTTACTAGACCGACACCGAACCCAAAAATGTGATTAAAAAAAATTTTGTCTGTCTGTCGGTCTGTCTGTCTGTCTGTCTGTTTGTTCAGGCATCACGCAAAAACTACCGGTTCGATTACGATGAAACTTGGTATAATTATTCTTTAATATCCTGGGCACCACACTGGGTACTTTTTATCCCGGAAAAGTATATACAATAAAAAACAAACTTAATTTTGCGGTTCGATCCCTATACCCGATTACCACTGTCTGTACTGTACCAACCGCAAATACTAAGTTTGTCGTAGGTTGGGTCACCCGCAGTGGAGTTCATTTTTATTCCTTTTAGTTTTTAGAGTTATTTAGGTTTATTTTTATATGAGTCGTAGGTATAGATTTTAATTTTAGAGTATAGGTAGTATATTTGATAGTGTACGTAGTGACCGTAGGTTATTTTATAATACTGTTACCTAGGTAGGTTTAGTCATTCGTATAGATATTAGTTTTTAGGGATTTTGCTTATTTATTGAGTTTAGATTAGTTATCATCAGAAATAGGTTTATTTAGGTAGGTAGGTATTTAATTTTCTGTTATTGAGTTTTTTTTAAAATTAGTTAGGTACTTAGGTAAAGATATCATATAGGTACCCTCTTAATCACCACTAATGAGACACAATTGGTTTTCTATTGTAATTAGCCACAAAGGGCCCGCGACATAGATGGCATTCTGGGGAAGCACATACATTTTATCCTGTTAGCACGTTCCCGTGGGTAAATTTCCGACATCCACGCGGGCGAAGCCGCGGGCAGAAGCTAGTCTATAATATATATAATTATACCTAAATGGGAGATTTAGCCAGTGAAGCCAAGTTTTCAATGATTTACTATCGTCATCGAAAAGAAGGCCCAAACTGTTATCGCCTTCACTGCGTGGAGGTACTCCCAGCTTATGTTAATATATTAGTATACAGTGATTTCCACATCAAATGTTCCTGATCCTTGATTTTTATTATCTCGGCGGAAAATACTCATCAGACCAAACAAATTTTGTTAAAATGTCATGTCTGTATATGCCATAGTTTAGCTGTGCTCTCCGAGTTCCACATCAGATGTTTCAATCTTCGATTTTTTTTCTCCCAGCAGAAAATAATCATCAGACTGAATAACTTTTGCAAAGATGTCATTCCTATATATGTTATGGTTTAGCTGTGCTCTTAGAGTTCCACATCAGATGTTCCGATCTTCGAGTTTTATTCTCGCAGCAGAAAATGCTCATCAGAATGAATAACTTTTGCAAAGATGTCAAACCTATATATATTATAGTTTAGCTGTGCTCTAAGAGTTCCACATCAGGTGTTCCGGATCTTCAATTTTATTCTCTCAGCAGAAAATGCTCATCAGACACAACATTTTTTTCTATGGCGTCATTTTTGTAACTCTTATAGTTGAGCTGGTCTCTTGCGGTTCTGCATCAGGTGTTCCAGTTTCCAAAATCAATTATAGCTTATATGTTGCCCAGGTTTAGTAGCTAGATAACAAAAAAAGTTTCATTCAAATCCGTTCAGTAGTTCCGGAGATTAGCGTGTACAACCAGACAAACAGATAAACAGACAAACAGACAGACTTTTTTTATTAGATTCGTGTTCTATTACTGTTTCTTAACCCCCCTCAATTATTCTTTTTTAAATATATTCAATGTACAGACACAACTTTTTTACATTCTTATTATAAGTATAGATTATAAGTATAGATGTCTTTGAGATATCTCGGGACCCTGGGGCCCCGGACCTTTGAAAGGCGTACTAGGGGCCGAAGCCAACTCGCAGAGGCCCTTTACAAAAATTTAAATGATGAGGAGGCATCAACCGGCTATTATCCCTGTATGCACCATGCAAGTGCACCCAAGAACAACCCCCGGTTGATGCAGGACTATCGCAGAACATGGAAACAAAATATACTGGGCTATGGGTTTGTGTGGTTATAGTGGATCGGTAACCTTGAAGTATGGAAGGTCTATGTCTATTAATTATTATATCAGAATGTTGACCTTTCCAAGTGTTACTATTCAAGGAATGAATTTTTAAATGAAAAATTTGGCTCAAAGTTTAAATTAGACGACGACTTACCTGCTAATAATTGAATGGAATTACATTTCTATGATTGTATTGAAAGTTTCTTTTTTTTTTTCTTCGTTGTATTTCGTATAGGGTCTTAGCATTATGCTGAGCGATGGCCGTTTTGCGTGAATGTGACTCATGTTTACCCCCACTTGTTATTTCTTCCAGCATACAAATATTTCATTACAGCAGAATATTATGGACATCATAATAAGTGTAACACCTATTTAACAACAATATTCCAACAAATAAATTTATTATTAGTATTATATTCAAACGTAGGTGCTCATCATGTGTACATTACTGGAACAAAATAAAATCGCAAAGTTGGCATAATTCTACATTTATTTAAATTGTATTTGAAAGTTCTGTTTTAGTTGGGTTTTCGTTTATTAATATGTTAAAATGCGAATATTTAAAAGGTCGGTACCTGCATAGATTATCAGTTAGTAAAAAAGCCCTTTTTCAGTTTTACCGAAACCTGAATGGAGTGTTGGGAATGTTGGGATCAACTCAAACAGCAATGTAAGTACAACGAACCTAAAAATATAAATATATTTTTGCCATAAATTCTTGCTAATGTGTGGCCTTTCTAGCATGAAAGCGCGGGGTAAACGTATCTTGAAAGGTCTTCCTGTCCGCCATTTTGTTTTTTTTTAATTCTTAACGTACGAGGCCGAATTACAATAATGCACGAATTATTACCAACAACTAAGAACAAGATGTACGCAAGTTCAAAAATATAGATGTCTCGTGATCGACTTTGAACGTTAATATCTCGGAAACGTGACGCTTTACGGGGTTTGGTCCTATTATATTTTCCGTTTGCATTGATGACCTATTGGTATATTATGTACAGGTTTCAGGTGTGGCAGCCATTTAGAAAAAAAAAACAAAATGGCGCGATAGTAGGTATGCCAGGGTCCATATAAAAATCTTCAATCACGATTGAATTATTTTTAAATAAAGATACTCGTTTTGCAATATTAATATTATTTATTTATTTTTAAGAATTTATTCATAATTATCTATAGGTCACCAATAAAATGCGCCTTGCAAAATTAAAAATATAATGCATCAGGATAGTAATTCTATTTTCGATTCAAAAATCGATCCACATAATTTATCTATATATACTTATAATAAATCTGTAGAAGTGAAAATTCTGTATGTACATTGAAAATATCAAAAAAATAAATGGCAGGGGGTGTTACTAGACCGACACCGAACCCAAAAATGTGATTAAAAAAATTTTTGTCTGTCTGTCTGTCTGTCGGTCTGTCTGTCTGTCTGTCTGTTTGTTCAGGCATCACGCAAAAACTACCGGTTCGATTACGATGAAACTTGGTATAATTATTCTTTAATATCCTGGGCACCACACTGGGTACTTTTTATCCCGGAAAAGTATATACAATAAAAAACAAACTTAATTTTGCGGTTCGATCCCTAGACCCGATACTGCAAAAACCGCAAATAATAAGTTTGTCGTAGGTTAAGTCACCCGCAATGGAGTTCATTTTTATTACTTTTAGTTTTTAGAGTTATTTAGGTTTATTTTTATATAAGTCGTAGGTATAGATTTTAATTGTAAAGTATAGGTAGTATATTTGATAGTGTACGTAGTGACCGTAGGTTATTTTATAATACTGTTAGGTAGGATTAGTCATTCGTATAGATATTAGTTTTTAGGGATTTTGCTTATTTATTGAGTTTAGATTAGTTATCATCAGAAATAGGTTTATTTAGGTAGGTAGGTATTTAATTTTCTGTTATTGAGTTATTTTTTTTAAATTAGGTAGGTACTTTTTTTTTATTTTTGAGGATGGGAAATCATCAAATGACTCCTCCCGCTCTGGGTGGAGCAGAGGGAGTGTCAGACTCCTACTGACTAAAACCCACCCGTGTTCCTTCCTTAGCCCTTTATGTTCCAGGGCAGCGGTAAACCTTTCGGATGATCCCGCTACCCTGGCAGGATTAGGTAGGTACTTAGGTAAAGATATCATATAGGTACCCTCTTAATCACCACTAATAATAATGAGACACAATTGGTTTTCTATTGTAATTAGCCACAAAGGGCCCGCGAGATAGATGGCATTCTGGGGAAACACACATTTTATCCTGTTAGCACGTTCCCGTGGGATAATTTCCGACATCCACGCGGGCGAAGCCGCGGGCAGAAGCTAGTAGTAAATAAGAAACACGTTATTGGACGATTTCACAATTATATAGTTACTCAGCAGTTTAAGTTATATTTAAATTACTTATTAGCTAATAGGCTAGATTGTAGTGTAAATAATTAGTATCAGCAAATGCACTATTTAAAAAAGGAAAAAAAAAATACTATTGAATTTACGTTACGTTAAGTCACACGTTCGTGCTCTGTAAGTGCTCGAGCGAATTCCATTTTAAAATTATGATTATAATGTTATCTGACCTATACCACAATTCAACTTCACACACTAATCATGAATATCAGCAGTTCTACCAGCTACTTATATAATTCCTTGTAAAGCGAATAATAACTTCTAAAACAAATGTGGCAGCGGTCCTCGAAGTAAAAGCAAACACGATCTTGGCCCGAAAAGGCAGCGACTGTAGGGTTGAATAAATTACATTTATTTACATACATTCGTCGCCAGTGTTGAATTTACATATTTTAGTATTACGATAAGAACATAGACGGCTTGACTTAAGCAGACAAATTAAGCAAAGATTTAAGGTATCGGGAAAATATTTCAACGCTGTTACGGATGAAAATATTACGTACCGTAGTCGCCGTTAGGCTCACGTTCCCTACTGAGTTAATTTTCCCGAACACGGTCCAAAAGTATCCGAATGAAAGGGACGAAAATTTTCATTAATTAAGCACGTCAGTTTTGTGAGTTTTCACCTTCATTTTGACTTTAATGGAGTCAGATACGATAGGGCACGTAATTTATTGCTTATGAATTTAGGAGTGATTTTCTGTGTTGTATTTTGGTGTATGTATATTTCATCACTATTCTCTGAGTCTAATAAGTATGTACAAACCTACTTACAAAATAAAATCATTTATCATTTATTTAGGAAGGCAGTCTAGTTGTAGTAATTCACAAGCGCGCGTCAAATCTATATACATATATACTATTAATAAAGCAGAAGAGATTTAAAAAATCTCTGCATTTCATAGCCCAGTGCTTGAGGAAGGCTATAGGATATTTAACATCAAGTTATGATCATTTGCAGCCGAGTAAAAAAAAATACAGTTGAATTGAAAACCTCCTCCTTGAAGTCAGTTAATAAACAGAATGAGAAACATAACCCACAGTTTTCAACTCTGCGAAGGCAGCTATGCTAGAATCAGTTTCATAAGTCATTAGGTACTACGAATTGGCTATTTATTCGTGATGATAATTCAATTTACTGCCCCGATGGTCTAGTGGTCGCAAACACTACTGCTAAGCAGGGTCCTGGGTTCGATTCCCGGGTCGGGCAGTTGTTTTTCCATCTGGAATTTCTCAGTAACAGCCCGTAGTCTGGATTTGTTCATGGTTGATCATAATAGTCTCGTCCCCTATTAAATGAGACGCTAACATAACTGGCGAAATGTGGGTGTATAACTAGATACACTTCTGCCTGACCCTTCAGGGAATACAACCAAACAACAAACGGCCAAGCCATATATTTTGACTAAGGTGTAGAGTTTGCGAAGTTAGGCCTTGTAGAGTTAGGGCGTGTAGAGTTAGAAGCTTGGCTCTACATGAGATCTGATTACTTTTTGACAGTGCGAGCTACATGGTCTCGTCTTGGCAACATTTAACATGAAATGTTTTTGTGGGATTTCATTTCTTTTTGAAAGTTGCTTATGATTTACTAAAAATCCTGAAATACATATCTTATTATTAACTAGTTTCTGCCCGCGGCTTCGCCCGCGTGGATGTCGGAAATTATCCCACGGGAACGTGCTAACAATATAAAAAGTATGTGCTTCCCCAGGATGCCATCTATATCTATGCCAAATCAGAAGTTCAGTGGTTTAGGCGTGAAAATGTAACATACAGTTTCAAGTTCAAATCCTCCCCTTAAAAACCGAATTACCCGTTTTTGTCCCGTCAGTGATAAATTTTCGACAACTTTACATATTTATTATTAATTATTTTCTGTCAAAAAAGTATCAATACTAAGTTTCGAGTTACTCAGACCGCGCATTCAATTTCTTCGACATAAACTTATTTACATAACTATTTGCCCCTTTGAGGGGTAGTTTTGAAAAACTTATAATGATAAACTTTATTACTTACTTAGGCAAATTTCAAGTTTATTAACTAAATGAATAAGATTTTTCATATAAACTGTATCCCCGCTTTTCACCCCCACAGGGGTGGAATATAAAAAAAATCGTTTGGGATGTATTCATAACTTGACTCAAAGATTATTTATACTAATTTTCGAGTTAATCAAGCCATGCAGTAAAATCCTCCCCTGAAAAATTGACTACCCCATTTCAGCCCGTCAGGGGTAGATTTTCAAAAAACCCTGATACACATTATTCTTTACTTTCAATATTAGGTATAAATACTGAGTTTCGAGTCAATCGGACTGCGCGCTAAAATTCTTCCATACAAAGTTTGAAACCCCCCAATCCCTTATGAGGACCCCCTCATAAGGGATTGGGGGGTTTCAAACTTTGTATGGAAGAATTTTAGTTTAGGAGAAAAAAAAACTGACAATCTTCATAATTTATTTAGATAAGTATTCGTGCTAAGTTTCAAGTTTATTAACTCAAGGAATAAGATTTTTCATACAAACTTTCATCCCCTATTTTATCCCCTTGGGGGTAGAATTTATCGAAATCCTTTCTTAGCGGATGCCTACGTCATAACATCTACCTGCATGCCAAATTTCAGCCCGATCCCTCAAGTGGTTTGGGCTGTGCGTTGATAGATCACTATGTCAGTCAGTCAGTCAGTCACCTTTGAGTTTTATATATTTAGAAGATACTTTTCCGGCATAAAAAGTACCCAGTGTGGTGCCCAGGATATTAAAGAATAATTATACCAAGTTTCATCGAAATCGAACCGGTAGTTTTTGCGTGATGCCTGAACAAACAGACAGACAGACAAAAAAATTTTTAATCACATTTTTGGGTTCGGTGTCGGTCTAGTAACACCACCCCCTGTCATTTATTTTTTTGATATTTCAATGTACAGAATTTTCACTTCTACAGATTTATTATAAGTATAGAATAGATAACAAGGAATCCCTACTTATATAAATTTTCAGACCTACCAAAATTTACGGAAGTCTCATACAAACTTTCAAGTTTAAGGGGTGGGGGGGGTAAAAGTTTCAGGTTTTAAGATTTTTTAGTTGTTTGTGTACTATTACTAGCTTACATACCAAATTTCATCTTTCTAGGACTTCAGGAAGAACTTTAAGAATATGGATGATCATCAGTGAGTCAGTGACGAAATCGGGTTATTTTAGATATCAATAAAATCTAAAGTATAAGAGCTATGCAATTGAAACTTTATAGGTTTAATTAATAAGTCAACCACTGACATCATATCCCGAAAATTTTGTTTATCTGGTATAATCCAAACCCAAGTTAAGAAGGTTCAAAAATACGACGAAGTGCTTCGAGAAAAGGTAGGTAGTGCCCTTGCGCTTCGCTTGGCTCATCTTGGCGGGGGCACTCCCGTTCCCCCAGACTCTGCAGGACTCAATGAAACCAAAATTCCCTTTTTAAACTACATCATTAAACATACTAGGAATCCACATTGTGAGGGACAATATAATCCTTTCACAGAATAGATACTGAACGAAAATTTATCGCTACTTAAAAATAATTAGCTTTGAAATACCGTTCGAAAATATATAATGGCTCATTGAAATGGATTTCATCAACATAATTACATAAAGCCGACAAAATAATAAGCCACGTTTCGCTTTAATAATGAATTTTAAATGAACGACGCGTTCGGAAACCGCAGAGTAAACTTTCACTAACTTCCTAATAATGAGAACGTAAACCGAGGTCATTATCTTAAGTTACTCAATGCTGTTACTCTGTATTAATCTGATTCAATAAGACTGAATGAATTTTTTATTTGGTAGAATATATATATATATATAATAGAAACAGCGTGTCGTTTCAATGGCGACATTAATTTGACACACGTATAAGGTTTCGCGTTTTATTTATTTATACTTTACTAGCTGCGCCCCGCGGTTTAACCCGCATAAGTTTCGATCCCGTGGGAATATCGGTATAAAAAGTATCTTATAATGTTAATCCCGGTTATAAACCATCTGTGTACCAAATTTCATCCAAATCCGTTCAGTATTACGTGAATGAGTAACAAACATCGATCCATCCAAACAAACTTTCACATTTATAATATTAGTAGAAAGTAGGACTGTACACCACAAAATACATAACATAAAAAAATTATCGAACACTAAAAATATATACTGAATTTTGAACATTTTAATTTCGTTTCATTTTAATTAAACGTTATTATTTATTTACAATTTCTAAAATAGCATCTTGGAGTAAACTGTTCTAAAAGTGCTGTAGCACAGGGGTCATTTGCCGGGGTCACGAATTATAACATCGCATAAATAAAATTAAAACGAATAACATGCAAATAGTAGGTGAATTGAAGGAAAGAGTCCCATGTCGGCGAGCGGCGCAGGCGGTGATGATCAAATTACGAATTTATGTTTTTAATTAAAATTTTATGTTTTATGATTACTGGCCACTAGCCCTACCCGTGTGTTAAATTAATGTTGCCATTGTAGCGGCACGTTGTATACCTACAACATAGGTAGGTTGTTAAATGTCAGGAACGCATTTTAACAATTAATTTCATTCTTAATTTTACTGAAAATTGTTTCCAATTGTTGGCTGATCAATATACTAACTACAATAATTACGACTTTCATGAACTTGAAAATGTTTTATTGTCGGGTTAAAGTGATCATGATTTTCATTTTTTTTTTTTTTACGGTAAACTACATTGAATCTCATTGAATCTTATTTTCTGAGTACTATCCTACTATAATAATATGACGGCACGGTTGGCGCATTGGTTAAGCGATTGACTGCTGCGCTGCGTGTCGCGGGTTCGATTCCCGCACGGAACAAATATTTGTATGACCTACATGTATTTGTTCTGAGTCTGGGTGTTTTTCTATCTATAATATGTATGTATTTACAAAAAAAAAAATGTATATAAGTAGTTTATCAGCCATCTTGTTACCATAACACAAGCATTAGGTTGCTTAGCTTGGGACTAGATGGCGCTGTGTGAAATGTCCAGGGATATTTATTTAATATTATAAACATGAAAGTTTGTATGGATGGATGGATGTTTGTTACTGTTTCACGCAAAAACCACTGAACGGATTTGGATGAAATTTGGCACACAGATGGTTTATAACCAGGATTAACATATAGAATACTTTTTATCCCGATATTCACATGGGATCGAAACTTATGCGGGTGAAACCGCGGGGCGCAGCTAGTATACTATAGGTTCTAGTTTCTATTGATTTGTAAAGCCAAAAGAATACTAAAACACATATGAGCGAAGCGGGTACAGTAGTAAATTACATTTTTAATTAACTTTCAAGGTGTTTTTTTTCGAAAACGATTTGTGGACACAGCAGGCACTCCCAACCAAATCCGATTTGTTGAGGAAAGATTACGCACAAATCTCTTTCCTGATACCCTTAGTAGATGTTCGAGAACCTTCACTTGAGAAGCTTTACGTCTCAGAATTATTCAAAGTATGCCAAAGAGCAAGCCATTTAAATCTTAAGCCATCAGAATAGGTTATTACAAGGCAGGATTACTTTGTATTGTTAGTCTTAAAATGTAACTCGACTGTAATCTTAGAGTTGACAGAATCAGCTGTGTTTTTCCCGTGAATTAAAAAGTTAAGCTAAGTTTTTACCTTCCTGTGTCTTAGCACTTTATTTACCAGGACGAAACACAACAATAGAAAACTAAGACTTTTTATTTCTTTCAAGATAGAAAAAAAAAGAAAGAAAGAAAGAAAAAAAATATACCTATTGCGACTCGTACAGGAAGATCACAAACTAAACACAACAAAAAACCAAGTTATATAAAAAAAGTAACTAAACTAAAGATGAAACAGAAAGTCCTATACGAGGCCAAAAGGTTCCTATCTCAGCAAGATGCGAAATTTAAAAATAAATGTCGCAGCTCTGGTATTCATATATTTCGATAGACGACCTACGCTTGAAAGTTCTATTCATATCACAAGCGGTTAAAAAGATGTCATAGCGAATACTTGCTGAAAAAGTCACCCGGTATGGACAGCCATTTTAATTTTTCGGGAACAAAATCATCATCTGCCTAGCTTTTTCCCAACCATTTTGGGGTCGGTTTCCAGTCTAACCGGATGCAGCTGAATACCAGTATATTACATGGATCGACGGCCTATCTGACCTCCACAACCTAGTTACTGGGTAATACCCCTTGGTAAGACTGGTTGTTAGATTTTCGGGCTTCTGATGACCCGTAACGACTGTCAAAGATCCACGAATGACAGCCGGGACCAAAGGCTTAACGTGCTTTCCGAGGCACGGAGGGATCTAAAGATGGTCACCCGTCCACGGACCAACTGCGGCAAGCGTAGCTTAACCTGATCGATCGACCCGTGTGACTGTTATTACTTAACCATAAACCCCTCTTGTATGGACAGCCATTTTCATTTTTTAGGCACAAAATACAAACCTTAAATAATAAACTTTTTGTAGGCCTAGTAAATATTCGATCTGAAAGCGAAACCTGCGACCTGTAGCGCAAAAGGCAATCAGCAACTTACTACGCTACCATTTTATAATAATCATTTACGCTACGAAACCGATAGAGATAATTATGGAACATGACAATATCGTTATCGGAATCTCGGGAGTGACGGAGATTGTCCCGAAACTTATTATCGGTACTAACGAGTCGATTGAATACCTGCTTCTCGTCAGAGCCATGTGGCCGTCCCGGGGCGACGACCTATTCAGCCAGAACAAACAATACGGAGGCAGGCTGCCAGCTTTTTCATCGCTGTGTCATATCGCTACATCATTTTTGTAATTTTTTCTTTGCCCTTTTTTCTGTTTAAATTAAATTAATGTTCAATAATCCAATATTGGAAAATAAACGGTATTTTAACGCGGTTTTCAGTGCTAGTCAGTGATTATTTTTTAAGGTTCCGAACAAATGAAAATCGGAACCTTTCAGATCAGTTTCCTGTTTTTTTATTTGATTTAGTAAAAATAGAATTCAGGATAATCGTAGATTTTATTGGTTAAGTATTTAAACAGAAACATAATATAATATCATTAAAGATAAATGTAAGGTAAATGTACAACATTTACCTTACATTTTTCTTTTATTACTTTACATTTTTACAAACATTTCCAAAGTCTGACAAATAGTTATAATGACGCAGTGCTGAAAAAAATACAAACGCCATAAACATAATTTAAACTGAAACAAACAATGCTATAAAATAATACTGAAACAGAAAACCAACAATAAATTCGGGTAAACAGCGCTGTTTCCGCTGCAGCAGCTAGAGGGTACAGTCATGAATGAAGGGTGGTTGGCGCCACTCAGTCGGCGCGGCGCGATCTTGTCGCTGGCACAGATCTACGCCACACGCCATAGAGCAAACTGTAAAGTAGATCAACTTTAAAATAAAGTAGATGCTACTTTATGTTACTAACCCCTTTTTTTAGCTGACTCCAAAACAAGGAGGTTCTCAATTCGTCTGAATCTATTTTTTAAGTGGTAAACCCATGAGCTCCATGAGGTTTACCACTTTAAAAAATCTCTACCCTGAACCGAGCAGGCGTGTAAGTCAGACTTTTACTGTTTGGAACCACACAATGTTCTTCCAACTCCCTCAGTCCGGGCAGCTAGCCCTCGTGCATTCATCCTCGCAATCTATTGCCAATCTTAGATTTAACAGAAAGTGATGTTTATAATTTAGTAAATATTTATAACCTAAAGAGATTTCTTTATCAGAAAAACGTAAACATAAACATTGTCTTACCTTTTTTTAATAAACACAAGTGGTAAATTAAGACAGGAAAGTCATATTTTTATCCCTTACACCCTGATCCTGATATACTGATGTACTTAACTTCGAGAGCACCTTTTGATTAAAATTTCATTCAACTTCATGACTACGTTGATTGATCGTAAAAGTTTAAATTAATTTTGGCGCTAATTAAACTTTAAATCACGCTGAAGAATTTTTTTAAAGATGCAAGTCAACTTGTCGCATGTCGGCTTACCAATATTGTTGAAATACAACATGGTGGACTCTACCTAAAAAGTGGCTACGTCGGAAAGTGTCCCTACATATGAATAAACTTTAAAGCATTAGAGTATGATTTTGTTGTATGGTGAATGAAAGACAAAGATATTTCGAAGGATTTAGTAAAAGGTTCGTAGGTAAAGGAAGTGCAGGAAACATCCGCCGTTAAAACAACATAAGAGGCGGTTATAATACACAAGTTTAATAGACGGTACATAATCTACCAATGACACTAGTTACCTTTACTGATACATTCTGCACTGTGGTCCTATGCGTGTGCTGGGGTTGCACCGACTATCGATTGAGTTAAATGCAAACAAACTCATGTGTGTACAGCACAGTCTGCATCTCCATCAGTGCGGAAAGTCTTAGCTTCTTTACTTCAACACATTCTAGGCTAGACAAACTCTATCAAAGACGATTGAATTTCTATATGTTTATTCACAAACATTTCGCCGAAGAGTGGTTTTAGCTTGAGTGAAAATAAATATTTTGTTGAGTTGCGTCTGTTTTATTTCGTTTGGGTATGCATTTCATACCCTTTTTATATTCGAAAAGTTTCTAGTGTTTTCTCATAAAACCAGAATTTCATAGTAACAATAATATTATAAAACAGACTTTTAGCCTCTTTATTAATAATAAAAAAATGAATGATGAAATGTGTTTCTTTCGTAATTAATTTCGACATAGTCAAGTTTTTTGAAAAATGTTTACCTACTCATAAATTGTTGACCATATCAATACAAGCCTTAATTTTCATTCAGCACATGTTTTTAAAAGGCTATTAATTAAAATTGTACATTACTGAGCATACCTATCTGAGCATGAATCTGGAGAACTGCGACATGAGAAAAGCGAAAGCGTGGTCGTATCATACAAACTTGGTGACGCACTATTCTAGACGAAGGGAAGAACATCGAAAATTTATGAAATGAAGCTAAGCGTGAAAGCTCAAGACCGATCGCGATGGAGAATCTCTGTGCTCATGTAGCTTTGTGCTCAGTTCGCTCCATCTTGGATACATAAGCTCAGTTGCACCACAAATCACTAATTACGTTGAACGTTAAACAAAATTAAAAAATCATTTCTGCCAATAAAATTGTTTGAAGATGTCAGTGTCAGAATGATGATTTAAATAGGTTTGATGCTAAACTATTCATTGATTTGTGGTGTACTGCCTTAGAATCAGAAGTAAGTTAAGTTGAGAATAGTTGTTAAGTATCCGGCAGTTGTTGACTAGCCTATACTGTCCTCTCGTAATATGAAAACAATGTTAAAACCAATAATTTTTTTAAAAGGAGTTTAACCGAGGAGTTTCTTGCCCGCCAAATTGGAGCCGTGCACCTGAACACCTATTTGTAACGTTTCATATGTGCTCATGTAGCTTTATGTGAAATAGAATCATTTTAATTTTCGAAGTCAATCGTTTATTTATATAACGGCGCAGGATAACCTTTACTAGAGTAGGTCATCGTATTAGTGGTTCAGCAGTTTTAATATCATCAGGATTATGCCAGAATATAGCAATCACTGTTCGTCGTGGACGTGGTGCGACAGCGGCTCACCTGAATTCAGCGCTGACGCATTGTAATCTGTCAAAAATACAATCAATTTAAATACATTCTCGTCAATTTTTTGACATTGATTGTCGCTGAGATGAGATTGCGATTTGAATTCGGATGTTTTCTAAGTTTTTAAGAGAATTGGCATTCAAAAGACAGCTGCCTCGCAGCCATCGATGCGACGCACGCTCTGCTAGAGTGACTGACACCTGCCTGTGTCACTCTTATCCGGCCTTTTCAGTAATTCCAGTAACTTCGTGACATAATCTTGATACAAAACAAAAGTCACTCCAATTAAATAAAATGTTTCAATTTAAACTTTTGTTGAAAGCACTTTGCGTTTGTCAACTCATGATTGAGAACATCGTTTTGATTTTAGATTTAAAAAAAATAGTTATTCGCAACAAAAATGGTTTGTATTTCCTGTATCCATAAATTTTCTGTTTTGTATACCTGATGAGTTGCTATCTAAATTGTTCAGAAATACATATATCACAGTATTGCCATTCAAAAACTAGCGTACCTAGGTAGTTTTTAAAACGTAAAGCAATATTCCACTGCTATGTGATAGTGATTGAGCAATCTACGTCCAATTTAGAATGGGAGACATGTTGAATTTTTCAATATATACATTGAACGGAAAATGTTAGACAAACACGTTGAAAACAGACAATGGAGCACACATTACTGTCTGGACAAGTGATAGAAAGAGGTACCTAAGCGAAAATATGGCTTTAATAGAAATATTACAAAACATAGCATTACGCTTGTAATCCCCGAAGGATTAGGCAGAGGCGTAGAACACCCACATATCGCCAGTTATGTTTAACTCTCATGTAGCGAGGGCGTGGAGAAATATACTTCTATTGAAATAATAGTTTTCTCTATTCCTTTTAAATAAGTACTACAGGTTTTTAAGCATTTACTTAGTAAAAAATTATGATAATATAATTTTTTGATAGCCAGATTTAGTGTTTAGAAGTTTTTTCTATTATCTACAAGTAAAAATATAGAGTATACCCAAGTCCTATTGATTTACTTGTTCAGTTTCAAATAATATGCTGAATAGTGCTTTTTCAGTTCGTATATAAAATCTGTCCACAGTGAGATACAGACTATTTAGTGGCTGAAACCAATAAACCTATTTTCAGTTAAAACTGATGGTAGCCAGTATAATTATAACTGCCAGTATAATATAATCATACAGATCGCTACTGATATAGATTATTGGGACGTTAAAACCAGAGATTGTGTAGCGGTATCTACAACGCCACATGCGAACAACGCGTCATACTAACGTCACGCAAATCCTGCATCTCTCAAGCAAAGTTTACCGCGCAATTAGCATGGATACAATTTCCCAACATCAATCATTGGGCAATTGCCCACCAGACACAACACCCGTCTGGTCGGAGGATCCTCCCTTTTCAATGGAGGATGGTGAATTAGCATGGGTACAATTGCCCAACGATTGATGTTGGGAAATTGTATCCATGCTAATTGCGTGGTAAACTCTTCTTGCGAGATGCAGGATTTGCGTGACGTCAGTATGACGCGTTGTTCGCATGTGGCGTTGTAGATACCGCTACAATAGAAAGGTTTTTCTACCTCCAGTATGCCAAAACTGGTGATAGATAGGTAATTGGGTTCGGCCGTAGGTAAGTCGATGTTTATTGCACACTATCTTCTTACATCAGTCCTAAGATGAAACACGTAGCTTTTACAAAATCTAAAAGATTTTCAATTACTCGTTATAACATATTCGTTTCGGATAGTGCACCTGTGTCTGCACAAACACTTGTAAACTATAATATCTCCCACCTAAATGGCCAGTCTCCGCTGAGATTGACAGCCGCGGCTGAAATGCGGTCTGGGGGATTATAAATAAATTAGTAGTATAATCAGCCTACAATTTTACATTCTCCACAGACCTCTGCTCTTCGTGTAATCCATCCATGCATAGCACACGTGTGAGCACTATGTAATTTCTATAAAGCTAACATTTACTGGGTACGTCTTTCATTGACTTGAATGTGCCCTGGCGGCTGTGAGTATGTCATGCTCACTCTAATATCTCGCTGGTGGTGGCGTGTGTGTTGGATCATTAAGTTCCCTCCAAAATGGTTGAGCTGAATGGTGCTGATCCATACGTCATGTTCGTGAACGGGCGCCGTCAGTAGGGACTGGTCATCTCTTAGCTGCCTCGGCTTATTTTAATTTTTTATTTCTGTATTGTTTTTGTTTTCTATAACGGACGCTTTTAACGTGCACGTATTTCTACATCGTTCTCACATGGTTAATTTCAACACGAATGATGTAATCAAATATTTTGTAACAATTTTATGATTTAAAAGAGTGTCCATGGAGTTTCTTGCCCGTTCTTCTCCATAGGTACCTACGCTTTGGAATGGGCAACTAGCTTCATCTTTCTGACTGACCGACCCTTTGACAATTCAAAAGTACCTGTAATTGGTTTAGTTGAATTAAATGATTTGAGTTTGAGTTTGATTGAGTTTCATCACGCGGGCCCAGTGCAGGTTGGTAGATGTCACATGTCTTCGAATTTTTGGTTCTCGGACAGCAGGCCCGGTTACCTCACGATGTTTTCCTTCACCGTTTTGAGAGCAGTGGTGATGAAATTATTTACGCAAAGTAAAGTACCTAACTGGGTTCGAACCCACGACCTACAAAACGTAAGTCGGGGCCGTTACCACTAGGCCACCGCTACTCTAATAATAGCACCGTTACATATTAGTAAGCGTCCCAATATAAACAGAATTTGTCAACCGCCATCATTCCAGGCGCGTACTAAATTCGCATTTTTATTAAAACAATCACACAAAATAAGTTTCAGAGCAAACGGCAACTGAATACTAATAGTCAACAGATAAGGGGAGTCAGATTCCAAAACCGGGCATGTCTAAACATGCCCGGTTTTGGAATCTGACTCCCGTAAAATTGAGCCTTTATAAAAAAGGGGTTTCTTTTAACTAATTAAAAGAAACCCCTTTTTTATAAAGGCTCAATTTTACGTCACTTTTAGCAAAAATATTACATTACATAGTTATGTTTTTAAGTCCCACGTAATATGGAGAAATTCTAGATGGAAAAACCCAATATCACTTTGCCCGACCCGGGAATCTAACCCAGAACCTCATGCTGTTCAGTAGCGCTTGGGACCACTGGACTAACAGGGCACAAAATTTAAAGATATTAGTGCTCGTGAGTATACAGATTGATAGATTGCTAAATATAAAGATATTAGTGCTCGTGAGTATACGTCCTATAAAAATGTACTTACATGCTTTGCTTTATTGCAACCACTTGGACTGAGCTCTTTGACAACCGTTACGGGAGAAGAAAACTGAAAGTCTGACAAACATTAATTTTTATCTAATTTTATATAATTCAATGTCAAACTTGATTTTGATAAACCATGATTGTATACATTTTGCATGCCTTACGGTAGTATCACTTGAAACAAATACATTTAATAACACTATTCTAAACTTATTCTAACAGTGTTTTCTGCAAAAATAAATAATTTGATTTAATTTGATTTGGGTGGTGGAGGTCAGACAGGCCGTCACTCCATGAAGACTGGAAGCCGACCTCAACATGGAAAAGGCTAGGTAGATGATGACTTGGACTGCAGAGTCACTTAATTCAGGAGACAGATTGCAGCACAGCACAGTTTTGGCAACGTTACCCTACCCTGTGAATCCACTCTGTTTCACAGCTGCGTTTACACACACAAATCTCACATGCCCAAACACCCGTTGCTACTGCGGAACCATACTTATGTTTGTATACGGACATCGACACCACGACCCGTAGCGCTGAAGTCAATTACTCAGCCACTGTGCCAATAGGACTGAATCATGGGTTACGTACTACAGGGTCACAATAAATTCGCTAGCGAAACTCCGCAGACATGATAGGTATCGATATCTCAATACATTAAAACAATAAAGAAATTAATTTGACGATTGTTTTTTTTCTGGATTCACCGACCACAGTTAGTGTAGTCCCTTGAAATATCAGTTAAACAATCAGCATTTGATCACCACTGCTTTCAAAATGGTGAAGAAAAACATCGTGAGGAAACCAGCATGTCCTAGAACCAAAAATTCGAAGATATGTGACATATACCATAACGCACCGCGTGGTGGATTACGGTTCACTCCCTCTCACCGAAAGGAGGCCTGTATCCCAGCAGTGGGAATAATATAGGATTTCAACACGACAAACTAAAGAAAACAGATTTTCTCAACTCATGTTTCAAGTAACAACACAACCAGCTGTCGTTGAACCCCAAAAAAACACATAAAATCTTTAATCTTTTTTTTATCATGTTTAGATATCGATTCCCATCACGTCTGCAGAGTTTCGCTAGCTAATTTAATTTGACCCTGTATATGTGTATGTGTACGGGGATAAAATAAAAGATTTGGTAGAGTTCATAAACAAAAAATGAAAGAGATAGTGGAGACAATCAGTATCTTGCCAAGCGAGTAAGTATGTCCGATCTCATCTCGTCACAGCCTAGCTAACACACAACCCGCATTCCACATCACTTTGGCGGAAAAGCACGACAGATTACAGACATGCGATATCTTTTTCCTCTTCTATCTTCCTACTTAAGGGCTACAGTCGCTCTTAAAATCCTACTAATATGTATTATAAACGTGAAAGTTTGGATGGATGGATGTTTGTTACTCTTTCACGCAAAAACTACTGAACGGATTTTTTATATCCAGGATTAACACATGGAATAATTTTGTTAAATTTAATTTTAATTTCCTATATTCTCACGGGATAGAAACTTATGCGGGTGAAACCGCAGGGCGCTGCTAGTAAGTAATACAATTAACAAGGTCAAGATTTATATTTAACTTATTTTAACATTTAGTTCTCACTGCATGCGTTGTTATGTCCATTTCATTTTTTTTTTGTTAGAATATTTTCTGGTGTGTACACAACAACTTACCAAAGTTTCATCACAATCGGTCAAGCCATTTTCGAGTTTATGCGAGACTAACGCACGGCAATTGATTTTTATATAAATATAATATATATAGGTAGAAGATAGATTTAACAATTACTTTTGTAAAAGAGTTTCCGAAGACTGACTTCAATTTAGTGGTACTGATTACTAATATTAATTGAAGTCAGAATGTAGAACATAACATAACAATTCTCGTAATTAAAAAGTTCAAAATCTAGTCGCAATCTCATCTCAGCGACCATTCTTATATCTATGCACAATACACATACACAATCATCCTATGCTCGGCTAAAATCTAGACTACAAATCCTATACAATTACACATATGGTTATGCAAAAGCATCATGGCGTAATGATGTGCCATGTCAAGGGAACAACAATGCGATGGAAGCAATCTGCGACCTTCGAGCAACTGAAGGAAGAAAGTAATGACTGCATGTTGACATTGCAATGTGCTTTTCAATTAGTGTTTACGATAGAAATGTAAAAAACAGGAGAAGTGGCAAGGAGGCGCTTCTGTGTCGTCGCGGTATGCCCGAAATGATCATGCACTAGGCAAATGGCCGTCTCCGCGACCTAGTGCGCTTTCGACCGTGATCGTGAAAAAATATAAGAATGCCGTGTTGTTCAGTGGTTTCTTGTAGAAACCGAAGTCAAAACCAAAACTTTGTCAACCATTTTAACCCAGTTAAGACCTAAAAAGATGCCGTTTAAATCCGGTTGGAAGACCCTTGAGAAGATGTAATATAATGTTCAAATAATTTATTTACATTTTTTTTTTTTTTGCTATTGTTTGTTGATTATTTTATAACATAAGATTTTCTGGACATATCGTATTTTATTTTCAGAACACCAAATTTTTTTTCGTACAGTATCAAAATAATGGGAGAAACGATAACATTAGCGTATATGTAAAATAAATGGCTTTTGCACAGCACAACGATAGCGACAGATGTTTTCGTGTGAGTAAGTTGTACGGCGCATGGTAAATGCACGCTGTGTTTGATGAGTTAAGGTTTATAATTGACTGTGTAGTACGTTCTGATATATGAACTGCAAGTGTGTGCGTGACTTTGTATCTATTGCTTTTACTGAACTACATGTGGAGTAGCGGTGCGGTGGTGAGATCGACGTAACGACATTGAGTTCTGATACATTTTCAACAACCGGGGCACATCTCCTTCTTTCCTATATCTATGGTGTTTACTGTAACAAATGAGTGCTACGTACCATACCCCAGCAGCACATCAAGCTACTACAATCTGTCTTTCTTAGATTTTCAACTTTATCGCTAAATCATTAAGGTTCAAAGTTGATTGGGAAAATTTGAATGTTTCGGGTAACTTGGTGTCTGTACATGCGCAACGAAACTGTAACTGTGTAAAGAAATTGTTCGTTTTTTTTGTAGTACGGCAGTGTTTCAATGGTATTTCTTTCTTTTTGATGTCATGTCGATGGCAAGAGTGAAAAGTTTTAATGTACATCAGCCTATAACGTTCCCACTGCCGGGACATAGGCCTCCTCTCGGTGAGAGGGAGTGGGCCGTAATCCACGACGTGGGTCCAGTACGGGTCGGTAGATGTCACGTCTTCGAATTTTTGGATCTAGGATATGACGGTTTCCTCACGATGTTTTCCTTAACCATTTTGAAAGCTGTGGTGATTAAATAATTTACAGAAAGTAAAGTGTCTATCTGGGGTTCGACCCTACGACCTACAACTCGAAAGTCGCGGCCGTTACCTCTGGACCACCACTGCTCGAAAGTTTTAATGGTTCACATGTTCTTATAAGATCTGCTTTTGGACGTGAGGTTTTTATAACAAAAGAATAGGCTAGTTTTCTAAACAATTCTAATTAGTCCGTAAGTTAGATTTAATTAAATTTAATAATAACAATTTTTTTTACCCAGGACTACCCTATTTTTATCTATAATTTATTTGGACCGTGCCTCTAACGTAGACAATTAACACTTTGCGGCAATAAACGCTCCCAGACGTAATAACAATAAAACTTCTATTGTTTCTCGTTCAGCGTCCTACATTGGGTCAATTGCAATAATTCTAAAGAACAGACTTGGATATAAAAACAATACCTCATTGTATGTGAAACCAGACCTGCCAACACCACAGACTTAGACAATTTAAATAATGTTTTGATGGTCGAATCAAAGAAGCAGTTTGGAAGCAGTGATTCTCCTCCTCCAGAACGTGTTGCGACCACGGCGGCCCATCTCAACGGAGACTAGCCTTCGGCGCGGGAGATATTATAGTGCGTGTGTACGTGGTGCACTCTCTCTTCCCTTTTTTTTTTCTGTGCGGAGCGGAAGGAAGTGTCAGACTTTTACTGACTAAAACCCACCCGTGTTCCTTCAGTTGCCTGTGCCAAGGGCCACGGTATCTCTTTCGAATAACCCGCAGCCCTGGCGGCATCGGCCCTAGCGGGCCCCGTCAGTTCGTGCTGACATCTCTTTGAGGCGCGCGTGGAGCACAACGCGCCGTCGACCCGGGCCTGGTCCTTACCGGGCGGCGAGCTGCCCATTGCTCGCCGACCGCAAGCCCGCGCCTACGGTGGCCGGGAGTCGGCTATTGACTCCCGTCCAGGGCGTCTCCTACGGCGGCTAGGGGCGTGAGGGTGCAGCGATTGCCTCTCCCTCACGCGCTCCGCCTCCTCCTTTGCGAGCATTACTGCATCGCAGAAGGAGGTGACGGCCTCCCATTCACTCTCGCTCCGTACCATGGCCTGGACCAGGGCCGGACGCGAGAGATCGCTGCCGCCGATCACCGCCACGAGGACACGGCAGTGCCCCGCCCAAGCCGGGCAGACCTCCACCGTATGCTCCACCGTGTCCTCCGGGCGATCCACACAGTGGTGACACCCTGGCGTTTCCTCCCGCTTTATCCTGAACAGGAACCTCCCGAACTCTCTCTTCCCTTACTCTCATAGTCCGATGGGACGGCACGGCAATCGGACGTGACCGGAGAGAGATAAGAGGGGTAATTCTCGTAATTTTAAGAACGTTCACACTCTGATCTGTCTCAATCTGTCAAAAAATACCTCTAATTTCCGTACATTTTTGACAAGTTTTTGACATTTGTTTGTCGCCGTGATGAGACTGCGACTAGATTTTTAACGTTTTGGATTACGAGAATTGGCCTTCAGGTGCAGGACCAACAGCTTAACGTGTTTTCTTGGGCACGGAGGGTATCACACCGCCAACATCCAAACTCCGGGCTGTTACTGAGAAATTCCAAATGAAAAAAAACCAATAATACTTTGCCCGACCTGGGAATCGAACCCCACGCTCTGCAGTGACGCTTGGGACCACGAGACCAACGGGGCAGTTACCGGAACAAAATAGGTTCAGCATAGCAAGCAGGCAAAAAGGAATTAGGTGAATTTATTTCGACATGATTCGACTCCGGAATCGGCAGAACGGGGGTTGGCCTAGCAATTAAGCCAATTACTCCCATTGTACTTAACAACCAAAAAGAGGTTCCTTTATTGCGAGCTTTGGGAATAATAGTGGACTAATAACAAGCACACTAGTCTACTTTTCAACTTTTAATTAATTTAAATGACTGGCACTTAATAAAATGTAAATTTGATTGCTAGGTCGGTTGGAATTTGCAGATTGTTATGGTCGTAATCCATAAACTATGTCGTTCATTTCTGCAGACGATACAGAGCAAGTTGGACGAATGTTTAGAATTTGTTCGCGACTTTTTGGGTCACTTCGACTGGCCTAGTTCAAATGTCAAAAAACTGGCTTAGGGTAAAATACGTTGCCATGACAACGCTATTCGTTGCATAGGAAAGAAAAGTTTACGGCGGAAATAAAAGACGGCAGGTTGGCTTCGAAATAATTTAAAACAGAAGGCCAATTCTCGTAATTTAAAACGTTCAAAATCTAGTCGCAGCCTCATCTTGGCGACAAACAAAAGACTGTGAACGTTCTTAAAATTACGAGAATTGCCCCTCTGATCTCAGTCTCAATCTGTCAAAAAATACTTCTAATTTCCCTACATTTTGACAAGTTTGTGACATTTGTTTGTCGCCGAGATGAGAATGCGGCTAGATTTTGAACGTTTTAAATTACGAGAATTGTCTTTCTGACTGTGAACGTTCTTAAAATTACGAGAATTACTAAACAAAATTTCATTAGAACCAGCCTCTCAATTCTGTAAAAATCTCACCGTGAAAACATAGATGAAGTGCGTTATCATTCCACCTAATGCTAGGGATTGACTCTGTTGCTAACTCACTTTAAGTTCACTTCACCTAAACCTTTTCTTAGGCTCTTTTTCTTAGGGTACATACGCACTGACAGATGGCTATCTTAGCGCCTAGAGCCTAGTGGCTCCTTCGATACACGCTAGGCGACTAGCGCGCAGTGCGACCGGTTGCGGAAATTCCAGAGCGTTCGTTTCACTTCGCTACTCGCAAAGTGACTCGCAAGGCTCTAGGTGCTAAGCTAGCCACCTGTCAGTGCATACGTAGCCTTACTGTTTAGATTTCTAAGATATTTACATAAGTACCAACTACAATAATTATAATATTTGCATTACTAACGAGACCTTAGTCCAACACAAAATGATTTTATGATTTCAAACGTGATAATATTATCGTGGATGTCGTCCACGTCACGACATCATCATAACACAGGGAAGTAAAATGTATGGAGATATATGAGGACACTTTTAATTAATTTCCGTCCAGGATAAGGTTATAACTACGTATTTCCATATATATTCTGGACGTGGACGTGTACAACAATATCGTCGAGTTAGATATTGTAAAAACGCACAGGATAACACGCAAGGCGTTTCAAAAACAAATACAACTGCAGGTACATATACCAACAAAAGTCATCATCTGCCGAGCCTTTTCCCAGCTGAATACCAGTATTTTACATGGAGCGACTGACTATCTGACCTCCACAATCCAGTTAATACTGGTTGTCAGAATTTCAGGCATCTGACGACCCGTAACGACTGTCAAAGATCCACGAATGTCAGCCGGTACCAACGGCTTAACGTGCTTTCAGAGGCACGGAGGGGTCTCGGTATGTAAAAATGGCCACCCATCCACAGACCAACCGCAACAAACGAAGCTTAACCTGATCGATCGACCTATGCGGCTGTTATTATTTAGTCACGGGCCCTTCACACAAGCAACAATACTAACATTCAACATATACTAACACAAGCCTTGAACCATTATTTAGCGCTACAAACATTTTTAGAACGCGTAAAAGAGAAACAGTAATTGCTGTAATGATGTTAATATGAACACTAAAAGTTTTTCCACTCTGCAGACTTGGCTGCACGCCAGCCCGTTTTTTGTCCACCAATTTTGGCAAGACGGGGTTATACAGTTTTACGGAGGGACTTAAATACCGGATTGCTCTTTTTTGGGCCACTGACTCGCAATCGATCAACTGTGTCTTAACTTCGGATGGACGGCTTAACGAGGTCTTTGATGCATAAGAGATAAATGTACTTAGTGTTGCCTTGATATTTAGCTTTGCGGAGAGAATATTTATGTGCTGACCGGGTGTTTAAGTTTTGTATCCTTTTTAAGGCGTAAGCGTCAGTCGGTTCGTCTTGTTACGTTTAACATACAAGCTGACACTGGCCTGCAAATTGCACCTATATGCAGTAGTTAACTACTTCTTCATGTAAATACTGCATATAGGTGCTGAATGTTTGTATTATGCATCACCGGTTATCGCAAATCTTTTTTGTTGCATTAACATTCTCTCAGCATCAGGAACAGTTTGGTTGTTATCCAAACCAAGAGAATTAATTATTCGAGGAGGTTTAGAACAAAGTACCTAAAAGAATTCTATCTATGAAGTAGGAGGCAAAAAGACTTAAAATACTAATTAAATGAAAATTTAAATACCGCCAAGATATAATTTCTTACTTAAACCTGCGCAAAACTCAACAAGAGCTCAAGATTTCTATCTAATTAACAACAGCGACTTACGAGAAAGATAAAAGTTTAACGCTCAGGCACTTGAAACATTTCCTAAGACCTATCACACTTCAGTTCCCCCAAAAACTTTGAAACCAGCGTCCGAGTTGCCATTATGACTACAGTTTACCCCTAAAGTAGTAGTATTAAAGTTGCGGATACACTGAAGCAAAACAAAGAAGCTGCCGTTTCACAGCTGGGCAAGTTTCCTCTCCCAGTAATCAATGATTGGGGCATAGACGGCAAAAGAGTTTGGTATACAGGTAAAAATATTTAACTTATCACATTGATTACTGGGAGAGGAAACTTGAGGAATAATAGGCTGTTACCCATGTCCAGCCTATTATTGTCCCTCTGCAGAGCAAAAACCTTTTAGCATACAGAGAAGGCAAGCATTGATCACCTTGCTAACTGAGGATTCACGAGTTAAAAAAAAAAAAAAATTGGTTGCCTGTAAAGTCGGTATACGGGCGAAAGTTTTACGTGACAACGACTTTGAAGGGACGCGTGCCTTTCACTTTTTATGTCTGTCTCTCTCGCTCTTAGGCGGGCTAACCATGCCCGAGTGGAAGGGACGCGTGCCTCTCACTCGCTCTCATTGTGAGCGCATAACGTGAGCGGAGCGTAACGCAGTTTCTTGAAGTGTCACCCGGCAAACCAATTTATAAGACGTTGTCACGTCAAAAAAATTTTCTTCACCTCGTGTCACGTGTCAATATCACTTTTTTTAAACTTCTTAAACTTAGACACGCGATGTGAAAAACTCGACTAGTCAGCACACACAACATTGTTACAAAGTAGTTGCAAGTTAGGCGTGTATTTCTTTGTTTGACTGTACCCGGAATAGGATTAGCAAGTTGCGGAAAAGCCTGAATACTACTTTTGATGAGGTTTGTTTGCGCAGTCTTATTTATCAGAAATGGCAGGATGTTGCTTGTTACCATAATCAGTGTCTGTGGTTGTTTCAGTTGCGATTCAGTTGTTGCGAGTTGATCAACACGTCTGTTCCACTTTTGTGTCTGAAAGCGATTTTATTGGGTATATCTAGAGCTCACATAGTTTAGATGAAGCCTAGAAACTAGGTTATCTGAACATCTACAGGGTCAAATTAAATTAGCTAGCGAAACTCCACAGAAGTGATGATGGACTATAAACATAGAAATTAATTTCATGATTTTTTTGTTGGGTCATCGACCACAGTTAGTGTTGTTACTTGAAATATCAGTTTAGCAAATCAGTTTTCTGTTCAAAAACAAAAGAAAACCGACATTTTCAGCTCCTTCTTCAAGTAACAACACTACCAGCAGTGATCGTTGGCCCCTAAAAATACTTCAAAATACTTCAATATTATTTTCATTTTTATATTATCATGTTTAGAAATCAATACCGGCGAAGTTTCGCTAGCTAATTTAATGTGACCCTGTATGTTCATAGACCAGTGTCAATTGCTTCCAAAGCGTTTAGTACTTCTACAACGACTTTCAACCGGATTGACATAAGCTTTTCAGTAGTCAAGTCAATCCAATACGATATTTTTAACCGATTTTAAAAAAATGAGCCGATTTATGAGCTGATTTGCAAAATTCGTTTTTTATTTGAAAGGATGTACATTCAGATAGGTCTCACATAAATTTCATCTAAAACGGATTAGTAGTTTGGTTTTTAAATCAAAATTACTGGTAAAAATTACAACCGGCTTCCAAAAAAGACACTACAAAGTGAAAAACAACTTTAATTTCGGAAATCGGCGGCAAACCACGAAAATGTGAACCCAACGGCACCGACTTCCGAACTTAAAGTTATTTCTCACTTTGTAGTGTCTTTTTTGGAAGTCGGTTGTTTTTTTTTTTGGTCCTATCCATCGTTATCGCTGATAGAATATCACTATGTCTAGGCCCTCAGGTGTTCGCATCGACATAACTAATAGGTACGAGGACTGAATGTTAAATTATCGTGACCTATCTAGCACTTGATTGAATCGCTTGACAAATAGCGTCTCCCGATCACTGTAATTGAATACCTCGGCGAACTGTATGAATTGGGTAGCTGGTTACGTCTGACAAGATTGCAGGGTATCTAAAAAACGTTATCTAGTTTCTGGCCTACAAATTAGAATTTTTCTTCTCTACTTTTGGGCCTCGTGAAATGTAGTTTGGAGATTATGTAATGATACCCCATGCTGTATAAAATAAAGTTCAAAGTTCCTAAATCTCCTCATTTTGTATTATTAAAAAAGGACTTTAAACGAAGAAAGAACTCAAGTAATTCTTTCATCGGTAAAAACTTCTGTAACGATGCCTTTTAAATTTTTATTGAAAATGTTTATAAAAAAATGGTCCTGCGTGGGTAATTCCGTAACACACTAAGGGCGAGTTGTTTCACGTCCACTAAACGCATGCGTAAACGTCAAAAATGGCGGTAATTATCGTCAAACCAAAAAAAGCGTTGTTTTAAATTACAATTAGGTACAAAGTTATCGCCTTGACGTACGTCAAATAGAGTACATAATCCTTATTATTTGACGTACGTATGTTATGTTAACCATCCGTTTGAAACAACCGGCCCTTACAGTAGCAATGCCTTTCATTTTGACAGTTGAACAACATTTATTGCGTTATTTACGTTGTTCAGCAGAGAAATTTTTCGGATATAATATGAAGCAACGCCAAGCAAGCCTTCCTTCAAAATGATTGATGAAGATTGTGATTGACAGTGTATTACGCAATTAGGGCGCCGACATACATCTGACTTCAAAGTCTTAGCATAATCAGCCTATAACGATCCCACTGCTGGGACACAGGCCTCCTCTCGGTGAGAAGGCGTGGGCTAAAATCCACCATGCGGGCCCAGTACGGGTTGGTAGATGTCACATGCCGGTTTCCTCACGATGTTTTCCTTCACCGTTTAGAGTGCAGTGGTGATGAAATTTTACACAAATTACAGCGCGTCTGGTTTCGAAACGACCTACGGGGCCATTACCACTGAACCACCACTGCCTGGTCTTAAAAGTGCTGCTCTCAAAGTCTTACTTACTAACAAAAGCTTTACGTCTTGATCCTTTAAGAAGGAAGTGCTAAAATAACCTTCATAAATGATTGCAATATTTGTGTTTATCGTAACAACATTAGTGACAGTAACATGCTTGAGGGTAGATTATGTACTGCTTCGTTAGACAGAGGCTCAATAAATTAACGCCCACGTTGTATTTATTCTCTTTGTTTGTTACGTTCTTCGTTATTTTGGCGTAGGACGCAACTTCCGCCTTCAATCTGAACAAGCTTAGGTATAAATAGAAGAAGCTGTTGCTGTGAGAAACAAAATGTGTTTATTAAATTGACACACTACAGTCAGTTAGCCGTTTTAAAGCCATTTCATACATAACCAACTCAAGCCGGATTCATATTACTGTGTTGTGTATTGTGGTGGTAATCAAAATTCTTTGTGATTTGACTTAATCCAGAAGGCCAATTCTCGTAATTTAAAACGTTCAAAATCTAGTCGCAGTCTCATCTCGGTGACAAATAAATGTCAAAAACTTGTCAAAATGTAGGGAAATTAGAAGTACTTTTTGACAGATTGAGACTGAGATCAGACTGTGAACGTTCTTAAAATTTCGAGAATTGCCCCTCTGAACAGATTTTGTTTGATTGGTGTATCCCAAGCCACGGCACTACACAGAAAGAAAAAGTATTTATTGCGACTCGTACAGGAAGAAACTAAACACAGTCAAAAATAATAAAAAAAAACCCTTTTTTAGGTAAAAAAATAAAAATGGTACTAAAAGCATTTTACGAGGACAAAAGGTTCCTATCTAAGCATGATGCTGCGACATTTTAAAAATAAATGACACAGTTACACACACACACACATGCCACAGTCATGTGAACTCATGTGTTTGTAGCTTTACTGTCAAAGACTGCAGCTTACTACAACCTCGAAAACTGGGGCTATCTCGTCGGTACGGAAGCAGGGTGTGGACGTGGAGCTGTGGCGCAAACTATGTCCCACCTCCTATCCTGCACGATGAGCCCCAAAAATACATTCATAGTGACCTCTGCGAGGACGAGGCCAAGTAGAAGTTGCAAATTTTTGTTGTCTCTCACTCACTGTCGACACTTGACTGTCGTGCCGTCGACACGACAAAATACTCTCAAAGAATGTCAGTTGTAATATGATTTAATTAAAAAATACGTTGGTAGTATTTTTTTTTAAATTCATAATTGATAAAACTCCTGTGATTTATATTTTGGTTAATACTTCGTTAAGTACGACGACGTAGTTATTATAAGACAGTTTCCTGTCTCGTCAGATTTCATGGTAATTGAGTTAGGAGTCACCAGTTTCATTCTCGCCCAAAACAATGAATATTTTAATAGCATAGGACTTTCTTATGTTAAGACTTTCCGGGGCTGGGTTGCTGTGGAAGTGAGGTCTTTTTAACTGTTTTCTTATATTGTTACAAAAATGTGTTATTGTATGGCGCGATTTTTATCCGTATTTCTTATTATTTCGGAGGTTTGGCCCTGTATCACAGAAAACCGTAGTTCTGTCAGCTTAGCGCCGTGATCTTACTAATATTACCGCCAACCCACTCCTAACACAGGCTAGGTGGAGCGACGATCTTCACAGAATGGCGGTTAGCAGCTGGATGAGAGTTGCCGAAAATCAAGTTGAATGGCGTGCAATAGGAGAGGCCTGTATCCAGCAGTGGACTGCTATAGGCTGATGATGATATTGATGATGACTTCCAACACAATCAGGGAAGCTTAATTCAATGATAAATGATTTATTTTCTGTAAATAGGTTTGTACAAACACTTTTACACGTCAATCATATTTTTTTTAAACTAGATGAGTTCGGCGTTTCTTATCTGCCTACTTTGAGAAGAAAGGCCTACTCTGAGAAGAAAGGCCAAAACAAACTCAGAGGTCACAGTCCCTTTTAAAGTCCAGACATAATTTTGGTCAGATCATAGAAGAATTAGAAGATGTTATTAGGAATAATCAGTATAAACCTTTTTATGTTATCAGAAGACAAATTCTCGTAATTTAAAATGTTCAAAATCTAGTCGCAGTCTTCATCTCGGCGACAAACAAATGACATTAAATTGGCAAAATATAGAGAAATTAGAGGTATTTTTGACAGACTGAGACTGAGATGATACTGTGAACATTCTTAAAATTCCAAAAATGGTCCCCCTGTTTAAAGTATAGAATCCAAAATTAGTATGTAAAGTGTAAAACATGCGAGTTTAGGCTTCATTCTATTTAAAACCTAAAAACATGTGAACATCTCCCGCAGATTTTTGCGGGCGTCTGACCGCGCAAATCTGTGGTCTCGTGAGTTTTCAAATGAAACCACAAAACCGCAAACTAGGCATGGCAGGCATAGGACAGTGCGATATTTTCTCATTCTTTTTCTATTTCCAACATGCTTTATTACTTAGTAATTTGGACATATATTTCGTCTGTCAATTAGAATGAAAAGTACGGTCAGCAACAAAAGTCGGTTAACACTTTAGTTGTATAAATCTTAATTATTGAGCAAAATATTCTTAAAAAACATATAGTAATAGAATATTTAAGAATAATTAACTCTTTGCTATTACATGAAATAAAGAAAACCAACGTATCGTATCATTTTGCATCAATTTAAATTTGTAAAAGTAACAGTGTTAATTGACTTTTGTTGCTGACTGTACAAGTTTAAGCAACTTATTTTTAACTTTGTTAAACCAAAGCTTCGGTATAGTTACAAAATATTTGAGAGAAATACATTTAAACAAACGTGTCCCGCCTAATAGCTTCGTACGATTTGTATGACTTGACGAAAAGCCGTTCTTTGTATATTTATTGTTTACTTAAACTTAAGTGGGACTGGGCCGGACATGTCTGCCGCATGTCAGATGACAATTGGGCTAAGAGAACCACCAACTGGGTCCCACTAAACGCACGACGCCATCGCGGCAGGCCGAGACGAAGATGGCGGAATGAGCATGACTCCTACCGTTGGGACTGGCGGCACTCGCAAAAGACAGAATTGTGTGGAAAAGGGAGAAGGAAACCTTTACCCTGCAGTGGGACAATACAGGCTAGTTAGATTAGATACTCGGAGATAGATTATCTACTAGCTTTTGCCTGCGGCTTCGCCCGCGTGGTTGTCGCAAATTATACCACGGAACCGCGCAACTGGGACAAAAAATAGGTGTTAGGTCCTTCCCCAAAATACCATAGATCTCCTTTCCAAATTTGATCGAACTCAGTTTAGTGGATTAGGCGTGAAAAAGTAACATACAGACAGCTTTACTTTCGAATTTATATTAGTATGGATGTATAATACACATAAACCTTCAGGAATAAAATTCTCTAAATGATGGTGAAAACCGCATCAAAATACGTTGCGCACTTTAGAAGAATAATGTGAAACACAAACATACACGAAAAGCGACTTTGTTTTATACTATGTATTTATTATACCGATTTAAATCTCTAGTTATATAAGAAGCTCTGACATAATTAGTTCCAAGAAATGGATCCTATTATTAAAAAAAAATACTTTTACCTACAATAATGCTGGCTGGCCTACTTAAAAATGTATTCATTAGTATAATAAATTATTATTACAGAGAGGAGGCCTGTGTCTTGAGATTACTCAAGACACAGGCCTCCTCTCTGTGAGAGGGAGTGGCCCGGGCGGGACAAGGGGTTTACCACCAGCTCAGAAGTTGAACTGCACCGCTTTTTGTACTAAGTCATAGAACAAAAAAGCAGTGCAGTTCAACTTCTGCCCTGCTATAAGAGCTGGTGGTAAGCCCCCAGTGCAGATTGGTAGATGTCACATGTCTTCGAAGTTTTGGTTCTACGACTCCTCACGATATTTGTCTTACCGTCTTACTCATGCACCTTGTCCCAGAATCTTCTATTATGTTCTATCTTTTATATTTTATGTTTCTCAAGGAAATTACATATGATAAGAATGTTCGTGGAAATGTGATTTCCTTCGAAAAGGTCAGGTGCATAGTACCTACAAACTGTGCGTGTATGTCCTTGACGTATGAACGTGGACGAGGTAGTGAAGTATATAAGGCTCGTACCACGTGGTATTCTACAGTGACCCGCATCTTATGTATGTATATTTTTATTCCGAGGAAATGCTGGCTGCGACCCGGAGGAGCAGAGGAAGCAATGAAGTACCAGAGTAATACTGCCTATATATTAATAAATGTTCAACCTACCTATTAAATTAACCGAAAAATAATGTAAATTTCATCCTTGAACCGAGTTTTAATAAAAATAATTCATGTTTCATTGGAAAATTCCGAACAAGATTTGCCTTAACGTAAACACATTTGTTATTTTATGTTAAAATTATTTATATTTTACTTCCGATCCATTTCGACACTTATTTTTATGATATCGCTCGCGGCTATGGAATATTTACTTATAACGTTCGCTTTAAAATCGTAAAACAGTTCTTTAAGTGCAAATTATTATAAAACTTTTGATTGATTAGTAATATGAAAATTTTACTGTACTTTTTTTGAGTATTGGATAGATAAGTACCAAATGAAGTTTTTTCAATATCAATTTCCTATATAAATGATGCTATTTTTTCTGTTTGCTAAGGTTTTTAGTGAGAGGGTTTTTAGTTAGGTACTTATATTATAAACGTGAAAGTTAGTATGGATGGATGTTTCTCTTTCACGCAAAAACTACAGAACGGATTTAGATGAAATTTGGCACACAGATGGTTTATAACCAGTATTAACTGTAGAATACATAATTTTTATCCCGATATTCCCACGGGATCGAAACTTATGCGGGTGAAACCGCGGGGCGCAGCTATATGTAATAAAGTAGCCAATAAAATGACACAGTAAATAGGAACAAAATATCTAACAAAATCTATATGTAAATTGTAAGCAATACTAATGGCAAAAAGTCTAACAATACAATCTCATATGCCAAAAATAAAGATCACAATACAAAAACAATTTCATCTATGCCAAGAAAAACGTTTAGATTGTCCTCTGAGACAGTTCAGAAAACATGTAGGTGATATTCAGTAGTTATAGAAAACTCAGTCTGGCTCCATTATTCTTTAGACCTTTCATCATGGGCTATTTACCTCAAAGCGCCTGTAGACCTTTGATAGTATTCGATAGCGTATTAAGAATCGCTCTTTTTCACAAAAGGTTATAGGTAGGTATTATAAAAAAGTCCGATTGTTTCCTTAACCTGTTTGCCGGATTGAACAATGTCACAAATATCAGCTACAAAATCGATTAACACTGTTCTTTTTGGCTGACATGTAAATTGATACAGAATGATTCCATACAGTGCTTTTCACCATTTCATGTAATACATAATCACCTAGGACACAGACCTCCTCTCTGTGAGAGGGCGTGGGCTGGAATCCACCACGCGGGCCCAGTGCGGGTTGGTAGATATCACATTTCTTCAAATTTTTGGTTCTAGGATATGCCAGTTTCCTCAAGATGTTTTCCTTCACCGTTTTAAGAGCAGTGATGATGAAATCATTTAATTTTACACAACCTGTCAGGTTCGAACCTACGATCTATAACTCGTAAGTTGAGGCCGTTACCACTGCGGTAGCATTGCACTGTAATCTGTTTCATGTAATAACTAACATACTCCTTAAAATATCAGTAAAAAAAAATTATGGATATTGTTCTCATAATTAAAAAAAGAAACTGAATCATTAGTCGACTTTTGTTGCTGATCGCTATAGATGGCTTATAGAACGATCTTACTTTAGTGCAACGTAAACAGTTTTCTCTGAAAGTATTATATCGTTCTTATTTTCCATTAAATCAATTACTTATAGTTTCAAAGAAAACTAATTTCAACATTCTTAGACCTAGCTTTGGCTTTAAATTACACAATGAATGTTATTATTGCTTTCTGAGTACGTTACTAAGTACATACTAATTATCACAAAGTCCATAGGCAATCTCACAAAGCAATAGTTTGACGTTTAATTTGACTTACGTCCTTCTAGTTTCAAGAAAATAAACACATTGTGATTGTAGTTCATAATTTCAACGTTATAATATGAGTCAAGATGACCTAGCGGTTAAGCGCGTAGATAGATGCGTGAATCAGTGAGCCGTGTGTTCAAATCTCACGCAGTACCTCGACTTTTTGTAAGTCTTTAATGAGACAGAAATCGCATCGCATTATCTTGATCGCTTTGTTCACACATTTCGTAAAGTAAGAAAGGTAGATCATAGAAAACTAAATAAAGAATTTAGATATCTGTGAGGTAGACATGAGTTTTATGAATAGTTACCTTGATCGGAATGAACGTCGTCGTTTGGTTGTATTTGTTTGTTGGTTAGTGACGTGTGATTTAATAGATAGCGGTATTGTATTTATTCTCAAAATGCAGGCAAATATTAATATTGAGGCGAGGGTGACTATTACTTATTACGCTGCATAAAAGCTCACACATGTCTCACACAAACTACACTAAATTGTAACTGCGCTCAAATAGAGTCTGTAAATAGTATTAGATACCTGGGCGTAATTTTGGATAATACCTTAAACTTTAAGGCCCATGTGGAAGTTTTGACTGGCAGAGTGCGTAAGTTGATGTTTATTTTCAAAACACTTAGAATTGTAGCTAACCATTTTATTATCCGCAATGTCTACTATGCGCTCTGTCAGTCAATATTATCTTACTGCATTTCTTGGTGGGGTGGTGCTTCTAAAACCACATTACTTCCATTGGAAATTGCGCACAGAGCGATATTAAAAATTGCAACCTTTCGTCCAATTTTATTCTCAACCACTCTGTTATATAAAGAATGCAATGTTCTTAATGTACGACAGTTATTTATTTTTCATGCAATCTTATTTCAACATCACCTTACTCCCTTTGTCAAACTTAAAAAACGACGTAAAGATTTAATTTGTTCCCTTCCACAGCCCCGCTACTCCTTTACGATTTTTTTTTCTATTAATTTGGCCCTTTCTTGTACAACAAAATTAATGCAAGTATTTCTGTATACTGTTTATCATTTCAAGAATGTAAATCAGTAGTTCGCTCCTTCCTACTAGACAAAACGTATGACGAAACTGAATCTTTTCTTCCACACTGAATCTTTTTTACACTTTCATAAGTATAGGTACACGCTTCACGCTTACGCTCTCAGAACACAAACACACACACACATACACCCACAGACACACCCCCACACACACACATATATACACCCACACATCACACTTTAATACTTTCAGGCATATTCCATAATTGCTTGTTTTATGTTATTAAAACGAATATAATTATTTTTTTTAATTTTAAACACTAAGCAATTGATTTCTCCATTCTTGAGGGATGCAGCATTGTTTCTCTTTACTACAGGCTATTATGTAGCCTATATAAGAGGACAGTACCCCAACCATTTATGTTGTATACCAGTGTTCATTTGTAAAGTGCAACTGTTTTCATTATATTTACTGCAACACCTTTTATGCAATAAGGTTTTTATTTATTTTATTTATAAACAAGAACGATTAATTATTTAGATTTTGACCGGAATACTACCATATTTTCAGATTAAAAGACATTCAAATCTAATCAAAAGGGTAGGTTTCATTTAGGGCGCAAGGATAACACTCGCTGGTCTGATAATAACGTAATCCTTAATACTGACTCAGGTCGAATTACAATTAATATGTGGGAATGGATGAGTGCAGCAGGGCCAGGGGAACTGGCTTTTATTCCTCCACGCACCAACAGTGCTACTTATGTAGAAGTATTCGACGATCTCATGCTACCTACTGTGCGCAACATTTACCCAGCTGATGAGTTGACACAAATAACATTTTTCCAAGACAAATTTAATATTCATCAAATATCCTACGAGTATAACCTATTGTATATCCAAATATCCTATTTAGATGTTTTGGTTTTACTAATTAGACGGTGTAACTAAATACCTATTGATATATCCGTAATTATTTAATAATCTTTAATTGAGGTTTAGTTTAAATCTTCTTTTCGTCAAGAATTGAGGTTATAGCTTAAGTGTTCATTACACTTCAGCTATAACCTCAATACATTAATTGTGACGTTACATAAAAAAAACATGTTCATAAACTGTCAAAGAGATTTAAGATAGGTACAAAGTAAATAATTTAATGTCTTTGTAAACTGTAAATCATATATTAGTTATTATAATAAACTCTGCTTAATACCAATACCTATAATAAGTGAGTATCAACAATTATATTTGTGTTATTAGAATATCCTTGCCTTGAAAATAAAGAACTTCTTTTGTATAGGCAGGAATGTGACGTCACTATTCTCATATAAGTTTATTAATTTTATAAATAAATAAAACGAATAAAAATTTTTGTTATCATTCAGCACGACTTTTTTATTTTCACCTTCCAACATAATCACATAAATAGTTAAGTAATAATACAATAACTAATATTTAACTAGTTATAAATAAATAATAAGCATGAATACTATAAATAAACATAAATATTACCTAACAAGTTTTTGCTTAAAATACAAATATTATTATGGTTTCAAAGACACATTGTTTTTAAGACTCGAACTCAGACTTCGTCGATCGTGAATTAATTGCTTAGCCCAAACAGCTACCAGCACATGTTACATTTACGCGAATTTTAGCAATGCAATGGTAGGAACAGAGAGAATTCTCGTAATTTTAAGAACGTTCACAGTCTGATCTCAGTCTCAATCTGTCAAAAACACCTAATTTCCTATATTTTGACAACTTTTTGACATTTGTTTGTCGCCGAAATGAGACTGCGACTAGATTTTGAACGTTTTAAATTACGAGAATTGGCCTTTTGGTCGCCACTATGACGCGTATTCTAAATGCAACAGAATATAATGTTATTTCGCGAAGTGCGCCGTCAGTTCATTAGTGTGTGTTATCTGTGGAATGTTGAGACATCACTCATACACGCACACGCACTGGCTGTATCGTGCTCGCACAGTTCATAGCAATGTAGTCCTTAGTCACTGGAGTTTTGAGCGATACTGTACTGTACTGATGTCAAATCTCAGATCATCAGAGATCAGAATCACATTACACAACAAAGCACAGTTAATCCATAAATACCTCCAGTATATCGTTTAGTTCATGTTTCTTGTCGACTGTTTCCTCACTCCTCCTCAATCCTCCCCAATCCTCCTCCAAATTCCTCCAACCATTGATTTTATGTCGGAACGCTATTACATATAAATTCTTGCCTCGATTTCCTCTTAGCAAAATACATTTAAGTGATTTTATAATGAATTTTACGATACTAATTAAAATGTAACTTTAATTAATTTTTGTTCAATTGAAGAATATTTTGCTTTAATGTTAAATAGAAATAATAATTGAAGGTCTCGAAATGGATCCTCGGTTCGTGATACGCTCACTCACTCAAACTATTTATTTCAAATAAACCAATTACAGGCACTTTTGAATTGTCAAGGTCGGTCAGTCAGAAAGATGAAGCTAGTTGCCCATTCCAAAGCGTAGGTACCTATGGAGAAGAACGGGCAAGAAACTCCATGGACACTCTTTTAAATCATAATAATATTGTTACAAAGTATTGGTTACATCATTCATGTTCAAAATGATGCACATGAGAACGATGCAGAACGTTAAAAGCGTCCGTAATGAAAATATAAAAAAAACAATTCAAATATTAAATTAAATCAAAATAAGCCATGGCAGCAAAGATTTGACCAGTCCCTACTGACAGCGCCCGTTCACGAACATGACGCATAGATTAGCACCATTCAGCTCAACTATTTTGAAGGGAGCTAAATGATCCAACACATGCGCCACCATCAGCGAGACATTAGAGTGAGCATGACATACTCTCAGCCGCCAAGGCACATTCAAGTCAATGAAACACGTACCCAGTAAATGTTAGCTTTTTAGTATGTACATAGTACTCACATACGTTCTATGCAATTATACAATACTAAGAGATTGAATTTATATAATGCAAAAATAGTATTTTAAAATCTCCAACAGTATGTAGGTAGGGTAGGCGTGTGTGATGTATTTTCAAATGCTAATTAATTTATTTATGCGTCCTGTGGAGCAGGACCAGCGTTTAGCCAAGCATTTTTGTCAGCGATGTAATCCCCCAACTTATAATATGCTTGCCTGCATAGTGTGCGTTTTATGTAAGATTTGAATTTCGTTTCATTGAGTTGGAGTATGTGGGGAGGTATTTTGTTGTAACATTTTAAACAGTACCCCATGAAGGAAGACTCTACTTTAGCCAGTCTGAAACCTGGTTGAACTAATTGGTCCCTATTTCTAGTTCTATAGGTGTGTCTGTCACCTCTTTTACTGAAAATATTTAAATTTTTCCTTACGTACATGATGTTTTCATAGATATATTGACAAGGTACCGTCATGATATTAATATCTTTAAACAGTTCCCTTAGAGAATCGCGCCTGCGGAGGCCATATATTGCTCTGATGGCTCTTTTCTGTAGAATAACAATAGACTCGATATCTGCAGCCCGTCCCCATAGTAAAATACCGTGAGACATGATACTATGAAAATAACTGAAATAGACTAGCCTACGATATAAGAGGTTTCTGTGTAGAATATATTCATACTCAAACTCACTACTAAAATGCTTAATACTAAGAAACGAATTAACTTAATTAACTTTAATAACCGTCAGTGAACCAATAGCCATGAAAAGGCTCAAACGACAACACATAAGGGACTTTATTTAATAAAGCCTAAACAATTTTTAGAGGCAGATTCTTCGCTGGAAGAATGGACCTCAGCAGTCAATATCCGCACAAACAAAATCTGCTAAAGGTTTACAACCGATTGCAAGATAAACAAGGAAAAAAAATAAACTAAGAATGCTAGCTCAATGAAATAAATTGTGTTTAACAGACAATCGAATGTTCCTTAAATGAAAGTAATAAAACTTCTTAGTTACTGTAAAGATATGCTATCAAAAACCTCCCTCCTCTTCTTAGTTTCCAAGACTTTCAGGTATCTTTATGTGACCCTAATTCAATGCTCTCGAGTGTATTTCAATTAAACCGGTTACAGGCACAAATAAGAAGCTAGTTGCCTAATCCAAAGCTTATTAGGTTCCTATGGAGAGGAACGGCAAAGAAATTCCACGAGTACGCTTTTAAATCAAAAACATTGTTACACAAAAATAAAATATAACCATTCCGAAACATACAGACTCACATCCCTAACTGCTCCGGGGTAGTTGCGAAACACAATAACAGTAGAAATGCCTTTCATTTTGACAGTTCAACAATATTCATTGCGTTATTTACGTTGTTGAGCAGGCAAATTTTTCGAACATTAGAAGCTATGGATTAGCAATATCCTTCAAAATGATTCAGATTGAGATTGATAGTATGTTACGCAATTAGAGTACTGCAGTGCGATTCTGTAATCATATCACTGTGAAAACTGAGGTGAAGTGAGCGTGGAGTGAGCTGTCATTCCAACTAATACTAGGAATTGACACTATTGACAGCTCACTCTAAGCTCACTTCACCTAACTTTTCACGGTGAGATTTTTACAGAATCGATCAGCTGGTCCGCACTATACACATTTGTATGGGCACATGGAGATGCAGTACAGGGCAAGGCACATATATTGTTACTTGTGCTGTATTGCGGACAGGGCCGACAGAATGAAGCAAATACTGAATCAACTGCAACAAGTACTATCCGTCCTCCACGATCTTGGCCTCTGAATTCCTGATATATGCCGAAAGTATAACATATAAGATTGCTCGTTAGATTTCAAATTAAAATAACCAGGACGTACTTCTTTTATAACAGAAATCTAGCCACACAAGAGCTTTCATCATATTACTATTCAACAAGTTACTACAACAACACAACAACACAGAACATTATGATAGAAATTTTGTTACGAAAAAATATTCTAGTTTCAGTTTTTCACTACATTTTCACGGACAAAGTTTAATATTGTAACTTTGGAACTCAATTCTGAGCGTAACTTTATTCGGAAAAGTAGTGCAATAGTATGAGAAATATGATGTAACTGTGTAAGGTGGACAAGTTGTTTCTGAAAATATCAGTTTATATAGCTTTAAATAAAAGAAACAAATCTTTTGCAGGCTTATGATCAGTCGGTGTGATCCACATAATAATGCGCGTAGCAGTTTGCTACGCCGTAGCAGAAGCTACGCTAGTGCAGCTCAACTGCTACATGTTTGCGAGAGTTGTGGAAATACCTAGATTACATGATAGTATTATAAACTGCTTATAATAAAAGAAACAAATCTTTTGTAGGCTTATGATCAGTCGGTGTGATCCACATAATAATGCGCGTAGCAGTTTGCTACGCCGTAGCAGAAGCTACGCCAGTGCAGCTCAGCCGCTACATGTCTCGTATCGCGAGAGGTTGTGGAATTACCTAGACTTCATGGTAGTATTATAAACTGCTTATAAATTACAACATACCAGAGGGGCAATTTTCGTCATTTTAAGACCGTTCACAGTCTGATCTCAGTCTCAATCTGTCCAAAAATACTTCTAATTTCCCTACATTTTGACAAGTTTTTGACATTTGTTCGTCGCTGAAATGAGACTGCAACTAGATTTTGAACGTTTTGAATTACGAGAATTGGTCTTCAGTTTGAATACTGTCAAATGTTATTTTCATTACCAACCTTCCTTATGAACAAACTTCATACACTTACACCCAAAATGCGCTCCCAGATTTCTATGTTAATACTTAAGTTTAAATTTATATTACATGTCACATACTCAGAAGTTTTAGGAACATATCTGCGACAAATTCCTTGACCCACTTGCAAGAGTGACGGTTTGTGATCGCAGAATAACGCGGAGTCACCGTCGTAAATAACTTTGCAAGCCTTCATAAACACTGGGACAGCGGCTTTAATCTGTCACTCCATTGTTTTGGAATGAACAAACACAATTTTGATAATTATCGCGTTTCCTCTCATGCAAGGGCTAAGAAATTAAATTTTTATTACATTAACTTGTGATGTTTTGATAAGCTTAAATGACAGGAGAGATTAAACATGCATGTCTGTTTTGTATCTCGAGTTCGTGGTTTACTAATGGGATTTATTTTGGTTAAAAAAAACAAAACCTTTAAACTCGATACCAGGGGTTTCAATCACAATTTTATGATCATTTTTCAAGTTGAAAACTTGCAAAATGTCTATATACCACCAGCATTTTCGGTAGCCAAAAAAGAAAGAAGAAAGAGAAAGAAAATACGTTTATTTGCGGTAAACATGACGCAAAAAAAGAACACAAAGAAAAAAATATTGTTGGGGTAAACATGCATCACATCCACGCAAAATGGCCATCGCTCAGCATAATGCTAAGACCCAATGCGAGACAGAACCCCACCGCTGGTTTACAGCGACAGCTGACGTTGACATAATGACGTTAACCGGTGCAGCATACAATAGGATATAAAAAGAAAACAACAATCTAAAAAAAAAATTTTTCACTTTGTAGTGTCGTTTTTTGAAGTCGGTTGTTTTTTTTTTCAAAAAAGTTTTTATTTTTCACTTTAAGTTGTAATTTTTACCAGTATTTTTTTATTTTTTTTTTATTTTTATGGGACCATTTGGGAAGTACCTATACCCCTTCCAACAAAAAAAAAGTTTTCAAATCGGTTGGCAAGCGACGGAGTTATGCGCGAAGATGCCTACTCCTTACTGTTAAGGAGTTGTACCTTCCATCATCAGCTCAGCTACATGAGATGATGATTACCATACGCAAGTACTTAAATTACTTCATAAGATTTGCGAAAAACGATGTGCGGGCCCATGAAATTTGAGGGTTGCCCTCGATTTCTCCAGGATCCAATCATCAGATCCTGTCTTGGTGACTATGGGACTACTTCAGAAGTATCTCCTTTCGAACAAAAAAAGAATTTTGAAAATCGGTCCACAATTGGCGGAGTAATCGCGTAACAAACACACGAAAAAAAAAAAAAAACATACCGTCGAACTGAAACCCTCCTTTTTTGAAGTCGGTTAATAAGAAATAGAATAAATATACATTACCTAGTTTTGAAAGTTGGTTTAAACAGGATATTTATGAAATGGTCACATTCCGGGCAACGAGCCAAAAATAGAGCAAACCTATTGTCATTAACCGGACACAAATCCCTAATACGTACAGCTATTGTAATTTGACAGTGGCAACCCCTTTTTTTGGGTGGGAATTCATCAAATGACCTCTCCCGTTCTGGGCTGATCCTTCAGTTGCCTATGCCAGGGGCCACGGTATCTCTTTCGAACAACCTGCGGCCCTGGCGGTATCGGCCCTAGCGGACCCCGTCAGTTCATGCTGACATCTCTTTGAGGCGTGCGTGGAACACAACGCGCCGTTGACCCGGGCCTGGTCCTTACCGGGCGGCGAGCTGACAGTGGCAACCCCTGCTATCCTGATATGCTTTTTACATTATTTCCGTAGTCAGGTTTCAGAATCTATTATATATTTTTATGGACACAAAATTTAAACCCATAGAGTCCCTAAATAAAACATTGTTAAAGTTAAATTGAATTTGACAGCCAGTAGTATACCAAAGGGCCGATGCCTAATTTGTAATCATGCCGCGAACAGAAAAACAATATGGTTCGTTAAGATTCATGTTGGATTGTTGACTAACTGAAATCACAGCAGCTATGCCGATTGAACGAAATATTCAATGGAACCGTAATTTTTGGATATTTGAGAAGATTATGTTGCAATGGCCGCTTGCTGAATAGTCTGTTTTATAAATGAGAAATAAATTCGCTTTGTATTTTTGAATTAATAAAAAAAATGGAATCATATTATTCTCGAATCCGCCTATTTTCTGAAATTATTTTCAGAATTGCGCCACAAATACAGTTTTCTGTTTTATTTTATCATTTATTTACATATTTGCTCTTATGCACATCACACATTTCAAAATAGATTAACTGTCGAGTTTTGTACAAGAATCCTGTCAGGGCACAGCAAACCACAATTTTGGTTCACTGTTGAGTTCATCATTATCATCCACAGCCCGACTTCAGCAACTGCGGAGCATAGGCCTCTCTTTTCTTGTGCTAATTTCCACGCTCCTGTGCCACCCTCATGCAGGTTTATCCGCGATGGCAACAATGTCGGCTGCCCTTCCCACCGCTCTCTCGCTGTTGAGTTAGTGAACATTAATATCAATTGATTCAAAACTTATTAAAACACAGCATGTAGTAGGTATTTTGCTGGTTACCGTATAACTTCATCCATTATATTTAGTACTCATCAACCGAACTACTGTCAGTTTTCTCCTGAATAACCTGACCGATTTTGTATATAATTTGCCTACGCGGGCGTTAGGAATCTGCCAACATGAGCTATCATGTGCATGATGCCTATATTGTTTTATTTTCAAAAAGCCTCATTCGAGCTCAGCCAGCTTTCAGTCACTCTGACATGTTTGCGGACGTGTGCAGGCGCTCCGGGTGTTCGATACACCGCTGCAAGATTCTTTTGGCGCGTGGCCAAAATCGGAACTAACGCCACCATCTTGTTTTGTCAATATAATTTCTGTGATAATTTCACAAATGCTTACTAACAACGCCACCTGTCAATGCCATTTAGGCGCCAAAAGATCTATGTAGTCAAAGTTAAATCATTTATTTCAAATAGGCACATCAAAGGCACTTTTGAACGTCAATAATTAATTAAATTAAAATAAAATTAATTCTAGTCACCCCTTCCAAAAGGTAGTTTTCGTATGGAGAAGAATGGGCAAGAAACCCCACCGTTACTCTTTTAAAATGTTTTCCAATATTTTGCATACATTAATTATCCAAACTAATATTATAAATGCGAAAGTAACTCTGTCTGTCTGTCTGTCTGTCTTTGCTTCACGCCTAAACTACTGAACCGATTTGTGTGAAATTTGGTACAGACATAGTTTGGAACTTGAGAATGGACATAGGATAGTTTTTATTACAAAAAATAAAATAAAAAATAAAATTTATTCCGGACATACAGCGCCATCTATTGGTCAAGAGTCGGTGTCATCTATTGGTGAAGTCACTATTCCACGCGAACGAAGTCGCGGGCAAAAGCTAGTATACTTATATGTGAAGACTATGCACCTAAAATAAAATTACTATACCGCAATAGGTAAAAGAATTAAAATGGATTAATGAAACCATGACATATAAATGAACTATGTGATAGATACTCATGGTGCTCACATATTTACAAACATTCTAAAAGTAGACGATTTTCATTAAAAAAATAAATAAATAAAGAGTACTCTAAGTCTTTCTGCCTAGCCTTTTCCCAACTATTTAGGGGACAACTTCCAGTATAACCGGATGCAGTAATGCAGTACTCTACGTCTTTATATATAAAACAAAGCCCCCCGCCGCTTCGGTCTGTTTGTCTCAACGCGCGAATCTCTGGAAATACCTGTCGAATTTGAAAAACCTTTTATTGCATTTGATAGCCCAATTCTTGGGGAAGGTTATAGGCTATTTAATATTTAACATCACGCTACGACGCTTAAGAGCCGAGGAAAAAGGAGTCTAAAGTACGCTAATGATTGCACGGGCGCGTGATGCGCAGCGACGCGGTGGATCGGTTGCCGAAATTTCACACGCACGAAGCTAGCAATGTTATAAAGCGGAAAGTGTTCATGTCTAAATTATTTTGTAGTTGTCTTTTTATTATAATTGTAAACGATGATGTGATCGACAGTGGATTGTACTCAATCGGATGGTTTAAGCTGGGAATTTCGTGCGCATGATACTTATTTTGTTCTATTTAAAAAATGCTTTGTTCGAGTTCAACCAGCCTTCAGTCATTCTGTCATACTGACAGACGTGTACACGTACAGGCGCTTCATGTCTTTGTAATGTTATAGAACCTGAAGTCTAAATGTCTAAATTATTATTTTGTTTTTGCTAGACTTTCTGTGTTTATTTTGGACATATCTGACATCGGCGAAAGAAAAACATCGTGAGGAAAACTGTACTTATTTTAGACTAATATTGATTATATAATCAATATTAGTCTAAAATCGCCATTCGCAAGCGTGGTTGAGAAGTTACTTTTTGACCTGCAGTGTGACAGTAACAGGCGGGTCTGACTTCTATCTCACCTGATGGTAGACGATGATCTGCCGATCAATTCTGTAAAAAACTCACCGTGAAAAGTTAGGTGAAGTGAGCTTAGAGTGAGCTGTCAATAGTGTCAGTCCCTAGCATTAGTTGGGAATGACAGTTCACTCCACGCTCACTTCACCTAAGTTTTCACGGTGAGATGGTTCCAGAATCGCACCGCTGGTCGACAATGGATTGTAGTCAATCGGTTGATTTACGGTGGGAATTTCTTTAAAAAGTATTATGTTTATCAAATACAAAGCAATTATCTTTATTTCTTAAGCTTAAAACGTTTCACAGCTTTTAGAGGCGTTTTAAAAAAAAATATACACATCTTGAAAAATATTTCACAATTTTAATTAGCTTTTGCTTTCAGGTGGTAATCGTGTATAAGATTTTCTACTTTAATTTATTTTTCAAGAATAATAATGTTTCCAAATTGCGCTAAGCGTGTAGATGCGGCTCGTGGCTGGTACCTACTTATGTAAGGCGGAATTTAAGACGAACGCAACAGACCTAACTTTTAGGAAGTTTGCTCTAATTAATCAAACATCTTTGGGTAACTTACCATCGTTAAACATCCACATAAACTCCCGTTTATGTTCTATAAACAAACAAAACAACTTGAATTTTGAATATTATCTTTTCTATAACATGATACCAAATAGATGGGATAATTCGTCCTTTCTTGGAAGGTACAACATACATAAACCGGCTACCGAATTTTATACCCAACTCCATTTGACGCTTCATAGTACATATGGCTCTCGATTTTGTCTACCATCTCATTTCAGCCCAGAATCACCCACTGCTGGGAATAAGGTTATCTTTTCTTCTGCCATATTTCCCGCGTCAGTGCGTGCCACATCCAGGTGTTTCCCGCGACTTTGACGGTGCGAGTACGGTCTATTTTGTCTATAGAAAACTTTAAGTACCTATAGTCAGTTCACAGTTCTGATTATGCATTACTGCCAAAATCAAAGTGACACTAATTAGTGTTACTATAAGGTTGTTGTTTGGTTGCTGCCACTGACAAGTCTGTCAGTAGCACAGTGATCTTCATTCTTGTTACAATAAGGTTGATGTTGGGTCGCTGCTGTCGGAGGTAAAATAGGTAATCGTGAACGGACTGTAGGTTTTAATTTGTTTCTTCTGGTGTTTTTTGTTGGTCCTGGAACACAAGTAGTATGTCTTTATTGTTTACGAGTATGTTGCTCTAAATGTCTGACGAAGGATTTCCATGTTCCAAGACGTATATAACCTTAGTAAAACATATGTAATTGTTGGATATGTTGTCTCGAATCAAACATGACTTTCCATGTTGTAGGTTCGTTGACCTGAAGGTCAGGGTTGTCTAATGACGTCAGCTGGGCCTCAGGCTTACATAGAGATACATTACGTATTTACTTAGTTCTGTTATATGTTCTGCCTGTATGAATGGCGACTAAAAAAAATATTTACAAGCCAGATGTGAGTGGAAACGCCGGGCATCTCAATCTTATCAATCATTTTTAAGGATATTGCTAATCCATTGCTTCATTATGTTCGAAAAATATGTCTGCTCAACAACGTAAATAACGCATTGAATGTTGTTGAATTGTTATAATGAAACCCATTGCTACTGATAAAGTTGTCAAAAAATAAAAGGCCCTTTTCGACATTTGAGAATGCGTTCTTGACACCTGTCAGTTTCATACAAATAAATACGTGTTTTGCGAATTTGCTCTTTATTAACTACTAGAACTGTCAATGTCAAAACGGGCCTTTTATTTTTTGACAACTTTAGTGTGTTACGCAATTATCCCGCAGATGTATGAAAGTAAACGAGACAAAAGGAGTATGAAAGGATCGTAGCAGGTGACGTTCTGTAGTTTCTGCCACCCTCATGAGAAGAATTCGTGAGTTTATGTATGTATGTTCTATCTGTTGTAACTATGATGTACTGTTTGTAACACAATTCATATTCTTTCTCATGTCATGTTCAAAGTTGGATGCTGATTTCATCCTGTTTTAATATTAGAAAAAATAAGTATATGAGTCAAGTCTCATATATTTATTTTTAATTCAGAACATACATGGTAGCATGGACATCGATGCGCAAACTGTTACCATGGATTCAAAACATTATTCTGGATTTTAGTCGTTTATAAAAAATAAGTTTCATACATTTTACGTATGACGTAGGTATAGGTATTGTACTTTCTATGAAAAGCAGATGCAGATTTTGTTTTTGATAACCGACGAAAAATTTCTACAGGGGGTCTAGAACCGTGTGCTGAATTCATGGTTACAGTTTGCGCGTCGATGACCCGCTACCCTGTATAAATAATTAAATATGAAAGGATTTACCTCTGAGTTTGTTTCAGTGTTTCTTCTCAGAGTAGTCGCTTAGAAAACTCCGAACTAATCAAGTTTAAAAGTAAATTGGTAATAAAGGTGTTATTTATAAACGGTTTACTTCAGTAAACCGTTTAGAAATTTACTTTATTACCAATTTACTTTACCAAAATAGCAATTTTTTTTTTTATTATTTTTTTTTTTTAACAATTTACTTTAGTTTGGGTCTAGCAAATAATAAATGATTTTTATCTAGCAAATAATAAAAATCATTAATTATTTGCTAGACCCAGTCTTTATTACAAGAAGATAATAAAAAACGGTAAGGCCAGTTTTACCATTTACAAACCATGTATTATAAAGTCTATACTAATATTATAAAGAGGTAAAATTTGTTTGTTTCTATGTAATCTCCGAACAAACCAGTTGGATTGAAAAAAACCTTTTTCTCTTTGATAGTCCAATTCTTGAGGAAGGCCATAGGCTATTTAGCATCACGCTGTGACCTTTAGGAGCCGAGCAAAAAGAAGAAAAGCACGCCAAGCGAAAACGTACTGATAGCGCAGCCAGGTGATGCAATGCGACGCGGTGGGTCGGGGGAAAAATAAATTTCACGCGAACGAAGTCGCAGGCAGAAGCTAGTAACTAATAAAGTCCCCGTAACACCATTAGTAGGTACCCTTCGTCCGTCACAAAGAGAATTATTTGTCGGAATATTCATAATTGTTTTTGTACCCTCGTTACAGTGAGGAACATTAATATATTCTGCTTAAAGTAACGCTTATTCCAACGGTATTAATTCGGCCTTGTGTGTCATTAGTCCTGCATCTATACAAATAAATAAAATTGAAGTGTTAAAAAAAGCTGTTATTTGGACATTACAAACAGTGTAAAGACAAAATAACAGCTTTTTACTAAATGCATATATGAAAGTATATACGGTACTAATAATAAAATAACAATTTTTAAAATGTCTGTCTGTCTGTTTGTTTCGGCTAATCTCCGAAACGGCTGGACTGGTTTTGACGGTGCTTTCACTGTCAGATAGCTGTTATAAGGAGTAATATATACTACTTTTTGTCTAGGACGCACGTTCCCGTGGGATAAAAAAATATATTTTTCATTTATTATGTGCTCTGAAACCACCTTAGATATTAATAATTATAATTTATTTAATAAAAACGTTTACTTAAGGTGTACATTTAGCCAAGAGTAGCTTTCCCATACAATTATAGTGCCTCAAAATAAACTAAAATACTTTTTTATTACAGGTGCAAGTAATAATGGTTTGGAATTCGAGTGTTAGGTAGCGACCGCCCGAACTAGGATTAGTTAGTTAAATAAGTACCAAAACTTTTTAAACTTCTAAAACAAACGTTTTATAGTTGATGCTTGTATAATAAAAAAACAGTGATGGTTAAAATGTAAATGCGAAGGCTGAATTTTATGTAGCGTGCTTGCAAAATTAAATTAAAATATTTTTTTTTTATTTTAATTTGGAAATTAATTCAGAAGCAATAAAACTATATTATAGTTTTATTGCTTCCGATCATTCGAAGCAAAATTTATTACCAGCAACCAGCATAACAATATTCTGAGGGGCAATTCTCATAATTTTAAGAACGTTCACAGTCTGATCTCAGTCTCAATCTGTCAAAAGAACCTCTAATTTCCCTACATTTTTGACAAGTTTTTGACATTGATTGTGGCGGAGATAAGGATGTGACTAGATTTTGTTTTTTTTTTTTTAATTATTTACGGGAATTGGCCTTCTGATATACTTAATTCTATCAAATTTCTTCATTATTACAATACAGAATCGAAGTACAAGGATTTAAACGGACATGTGTGCTACTTATATGGAATCTCTCTTCTAAAATGGAACTAACTATATTCTGAGGACAAATCATGAGAAATGCACTTTGAAGATAACCGCAAGGTTCTATTGAGGGTAAACTATTACTCGGAGGTGGCACTATACATGTTAATATCACTTAGCCCCTTGAATATTGTAGGCTTAAGATCGAAGATATATACTGACAATACCACATTCACGGTGTACGGAAGCCTGTATTTGAATTCATTGTCAGTGAGAATCACCTACAGCTTGATGGATGAGGGCGGTGGAAGGTAATCTGATGGATGGTACACAAGCCATTAGGTAACTCCGGTAACTCCGTAGTTTTGGAGAAAATACTAAAGGTTTCTTCAGTTCACAGTTGTGAGCATCCATCATAACACTTTATCTTATTGTGGAGGACGGCTCGGGACTCGCCATATTTTACGGAGCAGATCCCTAGTAACGTAGTGTACTTACACAATATACTTTACCAACCTAGTTTGTATTATCGAGTAATCAAATGTGAATGTGAAAACGATGTGGGTTATTTTTCTTTTGTATTTTTTTCTCAGTTAATTTTAATCATGGTCTGGCAGTTTTGAGTAATTTGTGCGACCAAAATGTCGTTTCTTTGGTATTGTTCGTTGAATCGTTGAGCTCCTTAAGTTTTGAGTTGAGCTGCATGATTACGACAAATGCGTGTGTTAGATATTTCATTGTGATATAATTATAATATTAGAATATTGTTTGTTGGATAATGGCATCTGTCACATTTAAGAAGCCTGGGACCAACGTAGAAGTACTTAATTTGACTAGATATTGTGTTTACAAAAAACAACAGTCTTAACTTGTAAAAAACACTTAAATGTTATTGCTATAAATGATTAAGTAATATTTGATTATACTTGTAGTATATCTTAGATTTTATATTGCCATTTTAATATAATAGGTTGTTTCAAACGATTGGCACAATACTGTCAGTTGATGGTGATATACTTTTTGATGATATCTAAGAATTAGTAATCAACTCCTATTAAATTGATTAATTACCTTATAATGTTTTAAAACTGTTCTACTACATAAGATTTGTTTGTTATTACCTGTGTTAGAAGATATTAAGCTAAAATATATGATAATCTGTGATTGTTTCAAAATGGAGGTAGATGTTTGACGTAAAAGACGTTGGTAGTGTATAAAAAGGATTGTAACGACGTTATCGGTTCAGTTGCTTGGCAGATGTTCAGTTGGTTAGTTCTAGTGCCGTTATTATGTGGAATAGATCGACCAGTTGTCACGTAAGTTAAGTAATTTGATATTATACCTTAATTATTGCTTATTATGACTATGTTGTTCTGTAAGTTATATTATGGCCAATATTCCTAGCTATTGTTATTATGTTGCTATTATTTGAATTCTCTTGGACCATTGTACAAGAGATAGAATTAATTATTTTTAAAGATAACGATAATTTATGACAACATAAGAAATGTATTGATAGAATACTTTAATACTGCTTTCATGGAGTTTCTTGTCCTTCTTCTCCATGATGACCTAGTTTTACGAACGGACGACTAGTTTTCTGATTAATTACTGACAAGCCTAAATTAAAATAAATGCTTAGCTTTGTCTATCTGTGCTTTACTTCATAAAACCCTTCCCCTACAAACCATATTCAATAATAATCTTCATACACAGTAAATAACTAACTAATAACCATTCTGATATTCAAGCTTGTTATTTGGGTAATATATAGGTACATATACTTCTAGTATATACTAAATAATCTAACACGTGCACTGACTGGACAGGTTCACTAAATCTGTGTGGTTCTTTCTTTAAAAGACCATTTCAGACACGAATCTACATGGTCGTCACATGATCTGACGAATATTATGTCTGGACTTTACAAGAGACTGTGACCTCTGAATTTGTTCCGGCCGTTCGTCTCAGAGTAGTATGATTGGAAACGCCGACATCATCTAGTTTTTAAAATATGATTGACGTGTAAGAGTGTTTGTACAAATCTACTACAGAAATAAAATCATTTATTATAATTATCTTATAAGAATTGTGTCGGATAATGATAGTTTCGCAGAATCTGGAAAGTAATCCGTATTTAACAGGATTTTTACACATTTAAAACGTTTTTAACTTCATATTCTTGGCTCGTGTCGGAACGACCTTACGGTACAGTTTTTTACTCATTTGTGTTCTATGAATAATTCGAACAAAAATAACTAGTTTTGTGTTTATGACTACTGAAATGATTCTAAACGGGTTATTATCACACATAAACTCAATTTTATTTAGCAGTACCTAGAAATCGAGCCTAAGACCTTTAGAGCCACCATAGGGATCGTCCATTACTCACGTGAGGCTCGAAAGGGGAGAGAGGGGGTGGGGGGTTTGGAAAAAATCACGAACGGGGAAGAAGGGGTGTAGTAAGATATCACACGTTGTATTTATTTTTTCGTTAAAGGAGCGATTTTTTAACGGAAGCGACTTGAATTAAATTGGATTATACCTGTATTTAAAGATTAAATGTTCTTTAAATTTATTTATGATACCTTGTACCAAAACGTTGATACCAAGGGGTATCGTATTATCCAGTAAGTGGGTTGTGGAGGTCAGATAAGCAGTCGCTCCATGTAAAATACTGGTACTCAGCTGCATCCGGTTAGACTGGAAGCCGACCCCAACATAGTTTGGAAAAGGCTAGGCAGATGATGACCTTGTACCAAAACCTTGTGATTTTCGGGGTTAGTCTAAAACCTCACAGCATATCACCAGGGGGGAGGGGAAATTGCGGCAATAAGTCCCCTCTTTGAGGAGTGGCTGGAGAGGCGCCACGGCGCCCTCACCTTCCGCCTGACGCAGGTCCTCACCGGACACGCTTGTTTCAGGAGGTTCCTGTTCAGGGTAAGGCGAGAAGAAACGCCAGGGTGTCACCAGTGTGTGGATCGCCCGGCGCATACGGTGGAGCATACTGTGGAGGTCTGCCCGGCTTTGGCGGAGCACGACCGCGTCCTCGTGGCAGCGATCGGCGGCGGCCATCCCTCGCGTCCGGCCCTGGTCCAGGTCGAGAGTACGGAGCGAGAGAGCATGGGAAGCCGTCACCTCCTTCTGCGAAGCAGTAATGCTCACAAAGGAGGAGGTGGAGCGCGTGAGGTAGAGTCAATCTCTGCGCCCTCATGCCCCTAGTCACCGCAGGAGACGCCCTGGACGTCGGGAGTCAACGGCCGACTCCCGGCCACCGTAGGCGCGGGCTTGTGGGCGGCAAGCAATGGGTAGCTCGCCGCCTGATAAGGACAAGGCCCGGGTCGACTGCGCGTTGTGTTCCACGCGCGCCTCTAAGAGATGTCAGCCCTAAATGACGGGCCGCGACTATGCCTGCCAGGGCCGCGGGTTGTTCGAAAGAGATACCGTCGCCCTAGCACAGGCAACTGAAGGAACACGGGTGGGTTTTAGTCAGTAGAAGTCTGGCACACCCTCCCGCTCCGCCTAGCGCGAGAGAAGTTATCTGAGGGGTAATTCTCGTAATTTTAAGAACGTTCACACTCTGATCTCAGTCCCAATCTTTCAAAAATACGTCTAATTTCCCTAAATTGTGACAAGTTTTTGACATTTGTTTGTCGTCGAGATGAGACTGCGACTAGAGTTTGAACGTTTTAATTTACGGGAATACGGGCCCTGATGATTTCCCAACCAAAAAAAAAATGGGGGGAGAGGAGGTTAAAAAGTTGCTAAAAACATCTCGTGATTTATGGACAACCCCTTATTTAGGCCCAAATTTCCTAGAATAGTATACCAATACCTAATTAGCTCCTACCTACCTACCTCGGTGGTGATAAAAACGCCCGCTACGTTTTCTCGTGCGTAGTTACACCAGAAAAAACTAAACGAAACAAAATGGAGTAGTTTTTATTTAGTGGCGCTTTGATTAACCAATGTTCTTTGTGGTCCGCCCCGAAAAATGTCGGCCGGACATGAAAAACCTTTGTTTCCGTACAACGAGGATTGGTGCTAATTGTATATTATTTCATGTTCACAAAATTTTGCCGTGTAATTCATTTTTGTTTAGCTTTTCATATTATTATGAGCTTGCGGCTTTTAATGACATTTCTTTTATTCTTTTCGCGGCCTTCTGAGGACTCCTTTTGATTAAAATGGGCGGTCAAAATTGTGAAATTACTTTTGTGAGTGATATTTTTTAAAGTAGTAGACATGTACCTTTTTTTTTTGGGGTGGGATATCATCAAATGGCCTCGCCCGCTCTGAGCTGAGCGGAAGGGCGTGTTAGACTTTTACTGACTAAAACCCACCCGTGTTCCTTCAGTTGCCCATGCCAGACGTGTACCTAAGGGATATTTACGTGAAAAGGTCGCGGAAACTTCAAACATTGCCGCTTGTTGCTGACGAAAACCAACGAAAATGAAGTCGGTTATAAAGGGTGGTTTTACATCATCATCTGCCTAGCCTTGTCCCCACTATGTTGGGGTCAGCTTCCAGTCTAACCGGATACAGCTGAAAAGAATACCAGTATTTTACATGGAGCGACTGCCTATCTGACCTCCACAACCCAGTTACTGGGTAATACGTATCCCCTTGCTAAGACTGGTTGTTAGACCTTCGGGCTTCTGACGACCCATAACGACCGTCAAAGATCCACGAATGACAGCTGGGACAAACGGCTTAACGTATTTTCCGAGGCACGGTGGGGTCTTGGTATCAAAAGATGGTCACACATCCATGGACCAACCGCGGCAAGCATAGCTTAACCTGATCGATTGACCTGTGTGGGATTGTCTTATATAAGAAAGACAAAGATGAACGTTGAAGTATGTAGGTTGTAACTTGTGTATCATACATATTTCAACCTTGAAATCTTCAAAATCTCTTTTGCGAAAGATTATGAGGAACTCAAGTTTATAACTTAATTAGTAGAGAATTGAGCTTAATTTTGTTAATGAATACCATGTAAAGCTTTCTACGGTTGCCTCAAAATCTCATGTTATTGTTGATGTAGGTTGTAACTTGTCCCCCCCCGGTGGGTCCCCCCCCCGGTGCCCCCCGAGGTGGGTTCCCGCATTGTCGAGGGCTCAACGGCTACCGTGGTTTGGTGGACCACGGTGAAGCTAAGAGGAACCCCAGCGGGGGCCGCTCGTCAGGGCTTTGCGGCTAAGCCGACGACGTAGCGGCCGGCGGGTAGGTTGCGGTGCCGCTTGGACGACGTCGCAACCTACCTGAGGCGGGCCGCGATGTCCCCCGTGTGGGAGACATCGCGGCTGAGGATTGGAGGCCGCGGCGGGAGAGGAGTGTCGGTGTGACGTTGCCGCTCTCCCTATCTTCCGCGGCCTTGACGGGGCCGCCACCGTTTGATGGTGGACGCGGTGGGGCCGCAGGGGAAGAGGAGTGTCGGTGTGACGTTGCCGCTCTCCCTATCCTCTGCAGCCGTAGCTCCCCCAACGCGGGGGGCATGCGGAGCCTGCCTATTAGGCGGGCGTGGAGGCCAGCAGGCAACGGGTGCGGGGGCACCGTTGCCTGTATTGCACAGGTCTCCACCAGTGCGGGACGGGAATGGCATGCGGGGCCCGCCATACCATCTAGGCGGGCATGCGCCGGGAGGGCTGTGGAAGTACAGACTATGCCGGTTTCCCATGGCCCTCCCATCACGGCGATTTGGGAACACCGCTGAGTTTTAGTGGGTATACTGTCATTCCGACAGGGAGTCCCACATACCCCGCCTCGACCCTCGCGAGACGGAGATGCATAAAGCAGTAACTTGTGTATCATATTTCAACCTTGAAATCTTCCAAATCTCTTCTGCGAAAGATTATGAGGAACTCAAGTTTGTAACTTAATTAGTAGGTAATTGAGCTTAGTTTTGTTAATGAATACCATGTAAAGCTTTCTACGGTTGCCTCAAAATCTCATGTTTCTTTACTAAGTATATTTACCGTTTAAGTTTTTTCACTTTGTCTATGATACAGTCAGATAGTTTTAAGGGCTCGTGGCCAAGTAATAACAGCTGCACGGATCGATCGATCAGGTTAAGCTACGCTGGCCGCGGTTAGTCTGTGGATGGGTGACCATCATTACATACCAAGACCCCTCCGTGTCTCGGAAAGCACGTTAAGCAGTTGATCCCGGCTGCTATTCGTGGATCTTTGACAGTCGTTACTGGTCGTCAGAAGCCCGACAGTCTGACAACCAGTCTTACTAACGAGTATCGTATTACCCAGTAACTGGGTTGTGGAGGTCAGATAGGCAGTCGCTCCATGTAAAATACTGGTATTCAGCTGTATCCGGTTAGACTGGATGCTGACCCCAACATAGTTGGGACAAGGCTAGGCAGATAATGATGACAGTCAGATAGTTTCAACCTTAGTGAATTGTGGGCAAAAGTGGAAAACAATTACGAGGTCGACTATACAAACCAGCGTCAACTTCACGGGATATCAACTTCGAGCATGTCTTTGCAAATTAAATTCTATAGGGATTTATAACTACGTACTTCAGATAGCAATTGAACACCATAAGCTGATATCAACCTTAAAATTTAAAAGATAGGGTTCATTTTTGAAGGGTCGTGACCATGTCTACGATAGGGTTAGTTTCCTGCTGTGGGGTTTGCATTCCAGGGATAATATAGGTAATTTTAATGTCATTAAGGGCTTAAAATCTTAGTTGGTATTGCGGAAATGTAAACACAGATTAGGTGGGTCACTGATAAGACGGTCACCTGCCGGCTTCGTATTTATTTACTCCGTCATAAGGTTCATTTTGATAAACATTAATAACGTAATGAATTTTAAGATTAATTGGTTTAGCTTTGTATTCTTGATCTGATATACTAATGTTTTACCTGACCTTTTTTGAGGTACCTATTTACACAAAACTGTGGAGGTGTGATCTTATTTCGAATATACATACGTCATATTAAGGCTAAATGTGTACCAATAAAGGTCAACGACCAGCCGGTCTATCGATATCCAAACTAATATTATAAAGTGAATATATATGGTTTTTTGTATGTTTGTTTGTTACGCTTTCACGCTAAAACAGCTGAACGAATTTGGGTGAAATTTGGCACATGGTAGACAATGACCTGGATTAGGACATAGGAATTAGGATATTTTTATCCCGATATTTTCACGGGATCGAGACTTATGTGAGTGAAACCACAGGGCTAGTTCTGTATAAAATACATCGTGAAAACTTAGGTAAAGTGAGCTGTCATTCCATCTGACACTATGGACCGCTATCTATCTGTTCACAAAATAAGTCTGATTTTGTGCGGTTTTTTTCCTAGAATCTTGCGGACACAAGACCTTTGTAGCATTCAGGATCCGTTCCTTTCGAGCACCCTAGATAAATTTTACAGATTCTCGTTAAGAGGTAAGGAACCCCAGAAAATAATGGGTACTCTTTATAATAAAAAGTCAGTTAAAAAGAGGCAAAGTATAAGTTGGACTTGCACATGAAGGGTTCCGTAGCACCGTAAATTATTTAACTTTTTCCCAACAAATGTACCTAGACACTAAATTGTAGCATTATCCACGGCTGAACGCTGTGTCCCAAAATACAAGCGATAGCTTAGTTTGGGAACCAGTATCAGCAACTCCTGCGATTAATGTACCTTTTATTTAGAAATAATAATATTGTGAATGTTTTTCTGGTACCAATAAACAAATTTTTTTTTATACTCGTTCTCTTTATAAGAAAACCTTAAAATCTTTTCTTTGTTTTTTTGGATTCTGTTAAAATGTCAACTATCTACCTATTACGGTTCAAAAAATACAACCCTGTGACAGACGGACGGACGACCAGACAGCGGAGCCTTAGTAATAGGTTCCCGTTGGCTCCCTTTGGGTACGGAACCCTAAAAAAACGCAAATTGTAATAGAAATTCAATCCTATCTTACAAATTGTGAGGCGCCTGGGCCGCAAGCTATTTATCTCTGTTGACTTTAAGAATTTGGATGCCAAGCTCGTTTTAAGTTATAACATTATGTTTTTCTTTGATGTCCCCGACTGAGAGGTATAGAATAATAAGTTGAACTTAGTTACTTACTTAATTTGAGGGTCGTTTTATTATGGTAATTCTTGTGCTGGATAAAAAGCGTTTGGTTTCCCAAATAAACAACTACAGAGAGCAGTGTTGGTCCAGTGAGGGAGTCGTGGTGGCCTAGTGGGGAGCAGGGGTGTAGTAACGGTCCCACTTACGAGTTCTAGGTCGTTCGTTTGAACCCAGGCAGGCGCTTTACTTTGTTTATTTATATAATTTCATCACCACTGCTCTGTGAGAAAACCGACATGTTCTAGAACCAAACATTCGCAGGCATGTGACATCTGCTCCAACCCGCACATAGGCTCGCGCGCGCGGTATATTATTGCTCACTCCCTCTCGAAGAGAGAAGGCCTTTGTCCCAGCAGTGGGAACATTATAGGCTGTTCATGCTATTGCTTTTACATTACCATACATACCCACTTCATTAATTTAAAAAACTGCTAGTATGAGACATGCCTTGACAATAAAGAATTTTTTTTTTTTAAGTTAGGTAACTAAGTTATAGTTATGTGGTAATGAACTTGGTACCTCACCGAAATCGTTGAACCAGTCCTCTATAATTGATAATTAAATAGGCAAATATCAACCAAATACGGGTGACAGGGACATCGACGCCCAAAATGAACCATGAGTTTAGCACAAGATTACTAGAAACCTTAGCGAAGAAAAAAAAAAGCTGTTTCATAGAAAAGTGTACCTATGCACTCGAAATGTATGGAACAGCTATTTTTTTAAATAACCAACGAGCAATTTTAAGGGGCTAGGGGTTCTAGATTCATGTATTGAATTCATGGTTACAGTTTGCTCGTCGATATCCCTGACATCCTGTATAGTATCACGAATCGCTCTTAAATTAGATGTTGTTCTCCAGTCATTCACAATTACACAACATCCACCTACAGGAATCTATTCTCTACAGGAGATTCTATTATGAGAAATCAAGAACATTGATTAAATAATAGGCAACTGGTGACAATCACCCACGACTACCTCCCTGCAAGTACCTACTTACGTACCTACATAATAAACGTGTCCCTTTGAAACTTGAGTAGTTGAAAACAATACGTTACCTCAAACTTACCTTTATTAATAGTAGGTACGCCGATTTTAGGTATTCACATGACCAGAGGGCTGGCGTATTTTAGGCCAAAGAACCAGCATTACCATCCAACGTGATAATGCTGCCAGCCTTTTGGATACTTTACCCATTGACAGCAATGTAGACGAATTTTTTAATGCCCAATGAGCTTTTTTATTTAATATACTCGTATAGGTACATTTTAGTGTTAGCCTGTAGTTATATTGTATTAGCAAGATACAACTCTAAATAATTATAGAAATACTGATTCTAACAAGTGTCAATATTGATGCGAAAGGTGTGTAAACTTTGCGGAAGGTACTAGTAGCGACTGAGGAGTCGTGGATTCGATTCCCACCCACACACTTCTAGTACTATTGCGCTAGAAGTGTATAAAAAACCGGCCAAGTGCGAGTCGGACTCGCGCACGAAGGGTTCCATACCATTATCTATAAAAATCAATCATGAGTTGATTGAATGAAAGATAAATCGGTTCGGCGGTGTACGATTTATGACGTATTAAAAAAAAACTACTTACTAGATCTCATTCAAACCAATTTTCGGTGGAACTTTACATGGTAATGTACATCATATATTTTCTTTAGTTTTATCATTCTCTTATTTTAGAAGTTACAGACACACATTTTACCACTTTGGAAGTGTCTCTCGCGCAAACTATTCAGTTTAGAAAAAATGATATTAAAAACCTCAATATCATTTTTGAAGACCTATCCTATAGATACACACACCAAACACGTATGGATTTGATGAAAAAAAAAATTTTGAGTTTCAGTTCTAAGTATGGGGATACCCCAAATTTTTTGTTTTTTTTTTCTATTTTTGTGTGAAAATCTTAATGCGGTTCACAGAATACATCTATTTACCAAGTTTCAACAGTATAGTTCTTATAGTTTCGAAAAAAGTGGCTGTGACATACGGACAGACAGACAGACAGACATGACGAATCCATAAGGGTTCCGTGCCATTTGGCTACGGAACCCTAAAAATGGATGTAAAATGGTAGCAACTTGAATTATATTTAGTATAGCGGTGGCCTGCGACTTCATCTGCGATCCAGGACGAAAATAAGCCTGTGTCTTTTTCCAGGTCATGGTCTACCTATGTGCCAAATTTCATCTAAATCAGTTCAGCCGTTTTAGCGTCAAAGCGCAACAAACAAACAAAAAAATCAAATCCTTTCTCTTTGTAATATACTCGTACAAGGCGATAGATATATCATTTTACATCGTAGTAGGTAATTTTTGGTATATCGCATATTGTAGCTACCGACAGCGAACGGTATATTACTTCCACAACCCATTAACTGGGTTATAAGGAAATCCTTAGGCCCGTTAAAGCAGCCGCAAGTACCTAATAGGGATGGTGGGTGTAGGTACAGAATCTAAGATTGTAGGTAATGCTTCACCTTTTCTAAACCGACTAAAATAGAGCCTTTAATGTTTAACGTTTTATGGATGATGACTAGTATAAAAGATCGAAAAAATAAAGTTTTTTTTTAGCCTGTACTGTCCCACTGCTGGGCAAAGGCCTCCCCCAAGTTCTTCCAGGAACACCTTTCCCGCTCCACCTCGAACCAGCCCTTGCGGTACGCGTCCAGATCATCTCGCCACCGCTTTCTAGGCCGACCTCGGCGGCGCCGTCCATCTTTAGGCACCCATTGTGTGGAAACTTTTGTCCAGCGGTCATCCTGCATGCGGCTGATATGACCCGTCCAATCCCACTTGAGCCTGGCAGCCTTCTTGCCTACGTCTATTATACCCATTTTGGAACGCAACATGGGTGTTCCGAATTTTGTCTTGTCTTTTTACACAAAGGATACTGCGCTGCATCGCTCTTTGGCAAACGCCAAGGCGGAACTTTTGCGACTCGGTGAGCGACCAGGTCTGAGCACCATACACAGGCAGGATACACATGTCGATAAGTTTGCGCTTCAGGGAGATCGGCAGATCACCCTTCATTAGCGACTTCATGGACCAGTAGCTTTTCCAGGCGTTTTCAATTCGGTGAACGATTTCCCTTTCCTCCCTGTTTTTTAAAGAAAATAACTGGCCCAGGTAGATATACTCATCGACATAATGTATTTCCTGCCCATCTGCCTTGAATGCTTGGTGCTGTTAATCATAAGTTGGGTTTTAGACCGATTCATCGCAAGTCCCACCTTAAAACTAGCCATGCTCAGCTCTTGTAACATGGTCTGAAGTTCTAGAGCTGTGTTGGCAAAAAGGACTATGTCGTCGGCAAAACGGAGGTTTGTCAGCCTCTTATTGCTGACGTCAAAAAAAAAACGATGGAAATATGGAGAAGCCACAAGCTTTCAAAGTTCTTGGAATTAAATAATTCACACAGTTTTACACTTTTAAACATTGCTTGCACTATTTGCAAGCAAATATTATTTAGAGGTTAAAATAAATAAAATATCATCATTTCTTTTGTAAAATTAAATAAAACTCAGGATGGATATAGTTATCCTGCATCTATTTATTCTTTGCCTCCAAGGAATACAGAACAGCCGGTAATCGATTCCCTGTTGACCATTTCTCAAAAATGGCTTCGAAAAATGAGCGTCACTCCAGTTCAGGATATTACATTGATGGTTCAATCAACCGAACACCCCTTTGAACAGCGGATATCTTCACTCTGTGGATCGCTATAAATTCTGTTTTTTTTTTTCTACTACGCATACGCATAATCTGAATTTATTTTCTCGAAGGTTTTCTACACGAGGACTTTATCTGCGTTAATACATAAAAATATAAAAAACAAATATTCGTCAGACAGAAGTAAAAATAATTTATAAGGTACATTTGTCGCATGATATCCTTATCAATAATACCATCTATGATTTTCTCTACAAAGACACACGTCAAAGAATTAAACATTTTTCATTTACGTACCTAACTTAAAAAAAAAATCTAGAATCTTCTTTTAAGTCTAGTCATATTTTTCTAGAATAAAAAGAAAGATGGAAACATTCGTTCAAAAGTATGTTACCAAAAAATAATTTTTCATTTATTTATTAGCTGCACCCCGTGGTTTCACCCGCATAAGTTTTGATCCCGTAGGAATATCGGGGTAAATAGTATGTGTGTTAATCCTGTTTATAAACAATCTGTGTGCCAAATTTCATTCAAATCCGTTCAGTAGTTTTTGCGTGAAAGATTAACAAACATCCTGGATGGATGGATTTCCATCCTCACAAACTTTCGTGTTTATAAATAAAAATAAAGAAATAAAGAAAACGTTGCCCCACTAGGAATGACTCGTGTATCGTGGGTGCGTTTACAAACATTTAAACTCACATACACAAACAGCCGAAATTAGCAGGATTAATCTTTTTGAAGAATGAAGGTGCAAAGACCTTATACATTATCTACCAGTCAACCGAGGGTATTTGCGATTATCAGTCCACTTCTCGCTATTAAGACACACAATTTGGTCGTCTTTCTTAAGCTCCTCAACACCGGATAAACAACAAAGTAAGGTCATAGTCTCACAAAAACACTTGAGCCACCAGCACTTATTCCATTCAATCAAACCTGGCTAATTGCCGGCGAGCGAGCGGTCATTTTACTCCCGCACTCCCGCCCATCAGTAGCGCACGCGATCGCATGATTAGAGCCTTTGAACAATATATTACTTAAGTAAAAAAAACCTCCAGCTAATGGACCTAATAGATTTAGAACAAAATGTTGTAGATACGGATCTACGAGCATATAGAACCAATTACGCAGCTCATGCAAGAATAGCTTTGTCGTGTTATGATTTTTATGGGCTTTGAGAAAACATATTTCCTTACTCTCGTTTTTGTGACTTTTTTCTGTATATATGAGATGAGTAATAATCATGTAACATGTAATCTTTATTATATCGTAAAAGAAGATGGTAAAATGGTAGCATAAGCAGCCCGTAATGTTCCCACTGCTGGGACACAGGCCTCCGCTCGGTGAGAGGGAGTGGCCCGTAATGTACACACGGCTACACGTCAAGCTATACAAAACCAGTTTGTCTTGGCCTCACTTTGTATGATATTTTCTCACAATGCACGGTCAGCCAATACTGGTTTTGCATAGCTTGATGTGTAGCCGTGTGTACCACACGAGCCTAGTGCGGGTTGGTAGATGTTACATGTCTTCAATTTTTTTATTCTAGGAAATGCCGGTTTCCTCACAATGTTTTAGGTCATTGTTTTGAGAGCAGTGGCGACGCAATAATTTACAGGAAATAATGTGCTTGAGTTCGACCCACGAACTACAACTGCCGTTACCACTGGGCCACCACAGCTCTTTAAAATATTAAGTTAGGAGGTCTGACTAGAGAGTCAAGATTGTCTCTGTTTCACAAATGACGTGTGACTTGAACCTGTTAAGAGTAGGCTTAGTTGAAAGGGTTAACAGTACTAAATATTGGTTATGGAGTGATTAGTAGGATATGATAATATACCTACTAGTATCTGACATTGCTAGTTCTAGTTATCTTTAGGTCGGGTGGATGTTGCTCGTTTCTCTATTAAACTAGCTCATCATCTACCTAGCCTTTTCCCAACTTAGTAGGGGTCGGCTTCCAATCTACCCCCCGGATTCAGCTAAATACCAGTATTTTACATGGAGCGACTCCCTATCTGACCTCTACAAGCTGGTTAATCTATTCAACTATCTAAATGGCAAGTTAAAGAGAATAAAAAAATGGCTCAATCCTGATAAAAAGCGATGGAAATCACGGCCAGAGATCTTATAAGTCAACATTAAGAAAAAAAGGTCAATTTCTATTCTTTTCGTAATAAAAGCCTCCGTTCTCCGCTTCCTACGCAGATTTCAATACAATTTAGTCATCCCTCGCCGGTCATAAAACGCAGAGCATTCACCGGAGACTACTTTATTGGTCAAAAGTTGAGGTTGTGCACCTTGAACTTACTTAGGTGAGTTGGATTTAAAAATATAATTAATTTCTCATTAATTTCTCTCTTTCTCAGGGTTATTTTTGCGAACATTCTCATCTGAACTCATTTCTATTTTCGGGAAATCTAATAAAATTTTAATAAACGGTGAAGGAAATCTAATTATTTTAAATCACTTTGATTTTTATTTTCGTAGTCATAAATAAGGTTGCTGTCAGAGGTAAAATATACTTGGAAAGGGACTGTACTAGAAAGATGTTTCTTATTAAAATATTTTCCATAGACAAATTCTAAATTAGGAATAATTTACTAGTTAAACATTTAACTACAAACTGAATGTCATACTGAACAAAGTTCAAATTCCATTGCAATCAAAAACTTATTAGGACGTTTTTGTTATAAATGATCGCTCAAAAATCGACTTCGAATACATTTTACTTGTACACCACATAACAATAAGCATGGCGGAGATTAAGGCAAATCCGAGCTTTAGGTATTAGGTAGTCTGACCTAGCTCAACCTGGCTTATCTTACTATTTAGACGTACATAATGTACCTATATCACTTGTAGTACTATCGTAATATTGTATTGTAGACATAAATGTTGATTCTGTTGAAGTAGCCACGCCAACCCTTCGTAACAACCGTTATTTTGTCTGCTGATAACAATATTGTGATCATCGATCTGTTCAACATAATCAGCCTATAAAGTTCTCACTGCAGGGACACTGGGTGGACACAGTGGGCCGTAATCCACCACGCGGGACCAATGCGGCTAGATGTCACATGTCTTCGAATTTTTGGTTCTAGGACATGCCGGTTTCCTCACGATGTTTTCCTTCACCGTTTTAAGAGCAGTGGTGATGAAATTAAATACACAAAGTAAAGTGCCTGCCTGGGTTCAAACCCACGACCTACAACTCGTAAGTCGGGGCTGATACCACTGGGCCACAGTTCGATCTGTTTGCCATGCTAGGCATTAAAGGCCATATTCAGCCCTCATTCATATTTTGTTACCATAACACAAGCATTAGGTTGCTTAGCTTGGGACTAGATGGCGCTGTGTGAAATGTCCAGGGATATTATATTATATTATTATATTATATTTCATACTAATCTATACTAATATTATAAATATTAGTATAGATTATTATTATTATTATTATTATTATTATTCTGTGTGAAATGTCCTGGGATATTATTATTTATTTATTTATTTATTTAAATGTGAAAGTAACTCTGTCTGTCTGTTACCTTTTCATACCTAAACCACTGAATCGATCGATATATGATCCGTGGCATCTTATTGCGTAGATGTTTGAAATAATCACTCTGAATGTTTAAAATAATCAAACATCTATGTATATGCAACAAGATGGAGGCAAATTCAAAAAAATATGGGTGTCACGTGATCAATTTTGAACGTGTTAATATTTCGGATATGTGACGCTTTACGAGGTTTGGTTCTATCTTGTTTTTTTATTTCTGACGGCACGGATGGCGCAGTGGTTAAGCGATTAACTGCTGCGCTGCGTGTCGCGGGTTCGATTCCCCCACAGAACAAATATTTGTATGACCTACAAGTAGTTGTTCCGGGTCTGGCTGTTTGTGCATGTGAGTTTAAATGTTTGTAAACGTACCCACGATACAGGAGAAATAACTAGTGTGGGGCAACGTCTTTCGAAAAAAAAAAATGCATTGGTGTCAGCTATCGATTTATATAGGTTTCAAGCATGACCGCCATTTTGAAAAAAAACTTTAAATCCCCTTTGACAGTTACGTAACCAGGAGAAGGACGTAGACAATTAGCTTATCGTCGCTTAGCTAACAATACCGCGTAAGTCGAAATTGGTCATGTGACGAATGATGTGTGATAAATTATGTAAAAAAAAAACTCAAAGTTATCCAATCGCAGCGCGCTGTTCGAATAATTCTGGCACCGCGCAAATTCTTTGTTGTGTCACAACCGCATAAGTCGTTAGTCCGCCATACATTTCGTGCTGATGTGTGACCGCGCAGCAGACTTACGCTGTAGAAACAGTTTTTTTGCCTCTCCTGAAAACTTATCAAATTTAATTTGCGCGGTATTGTTACCTAAGTGACGCTTCTCAATTATGTGTAACGGGTGTAAAAAGAAACTTAACGAAGCCGAAAGTCACATGTACGCTGTCATTCAATTTTTTTTTGTACTGAACCTTCTGGTTATTTAGATATTGGTCAAAATTCCAACTTTTACTGACTTTTTCTTATGAAATCAAGTTTTTAATGTTATGACACAAGTTTGAATACCCCCACGACCCCTGTACCGTTGCATGCACCCAAGCACAATGTTTTGCGTGTGTGGCATTGCGCAAACAGAATGAGTCATTAATATGCGAGACAACTGTTTATCATTTTCTGTCCGTCTAGTATCTTCATCAGCACAGCACTACGTTCACTTCATACGGTGGTATCGTTTAACTTTAAAAAGCTCACCGTACCACCAGGGGTACGGCTAGGGGTACGGTGGGTCTGCAGTGAAAATTTTCACACCAAAAATAAAAGTTTGTGCATTGTCTGTTTCTTAGTTTGATGTACTGAATGCGTAGTTGACGGCTACGTGATGGGTGTTCTTACACCTTGTATAATCATCATTGCTGCGTGCGTCTGCATATATTTTGTATATCATCTTTTTTATGTGAGAAAATTATGATATACAAAATACACGCAGGCAGGCAAAATCGCCGGCAACAGCGACTAATCCATAATTTTCACAATATTGTAAATAATATAGCATTCACGTACCCACAATAGTTGCGGATTTGTGTTTATTTTATTAATTAGTAATTAATCCAATAATACCAATCATCTAAGCCCATTTACCAGTATTGCACTGTTGACCAGCTATTGTTTATAATAGCCAGCCATTAACAATCTCAATTACATGGACGTAATCAATGCTGTAGCATAAATATAAATTAACATCGACTATTGTTAAATTATAGTGCAGCAGAATGAGGCAGGAAATGTGTGCACGCGAGTAATGGGAACATGGTATGCATGTGATGATTGCATCTGTAGGTAAAAAATGTGGTAAATGTAGGTTGAAAATAACAAAGAAATGGAACTTTATCTGGGTAGACTTTGCAATGGTATAATTATTTATTTGGTACAATAACAGCAGAACATGTAAAGAATTATAAAAGAACAATCTATAATATAGATTGTTCTTTTTGTTTGTTTGAACGCGATAATTTTTGAAATTCCTATTCGGATTTGATAAATTCTTTTGAATTTGATAGCGCAATTCTTGAGGAAGATTCTAGGTTATCTAATATCACGCTACTACCCTGAGGAGCCGAGCAAAATGAAAAAAAGATCCACTAAGCAAAAACGAAGTAATAGCGTATATGTAGTAATGACGGGCGATTGGATGTGACGCGGTTGTCGGTGGGTCGAAATTTCACGCGGACGAAGTCGCGGACAGAAGCTTTAATATAATAAAAGTACTGGTATGTATGCCTAGTATAGGTATAATTGTTCTTTCCTACAAACCATTATTAAGCGGTGTGCGTCTCTCCGAGATGGGCCAACTCCATCCTCCATTCTCCCGGCGATGATCGCCAACAGACTGGATTGCCCTTACATCCGACAATGCTGCAGCCAACATACTGCACCTTGTGAGCGTTCGTGATATGAGTCTTGTTACTTGAATTAAACTAATAAGAGTAAAATAGTATAATGTAATATAAGTAGGAAAGCACAATGAAATACACTTGTATGGATTACTGTCTTAATATTTACAATGTAATCCTAAGTTACTATGATTTTTATATGAATACTCGTAGTTTGTACTTTATTTCTGCGTACCTAAAGGCTAAATTAACTGTTAAAATATTTCAACAGAGTCAAGATCTTGTTGATTTTTTCTTGTTCCAGTGTGTTCTAGGCCATATGACAAAATGACTTCTCAGGAAATCCAATACGGCGGTCTCTAGACATTCCGTAGTGGTCGTGAAAAAACGGACTCAAATGTATTACATTTGCGTCCATATTTTTCGACGTGGAAGGGTTTTTATTTTTTTCTGTTGACATTTTAGTACTGCCGTGCTATATGGGGACACAATACTATATTTATGAATAAGAATTTGAGATTATTTTCAAGTAATGGAACAACAAACTAAATGTTATGCTTAACCAAGTTTAAATTCCATTGCAATCAAAAACTTATTGGGACCATTTTGTTACAAATGGTCACTCAAAAATCAACTAACGACCAAACCCAATAACCCATTGACTGATAACTACTGATGGTAGCCTGTATAATTGTAACTGCCAGTATAATATAATCATACAGATCGCTACTGACATTCATTATTAGGACGTTAAAACCAGAGATAGATAGGTTTTTTAACTCCAGTCAAAACTGGTGATAGATAGGTAATTAGGTTCGGCCAAATTGGCGGCACGGTTGGCGCAGTGGCTGAGCGATCGACTGCTGCGCTGGGTGTCGTTGGTTCGATTCCCGCACGGAACAAATATTTGTATTGCTTACAGGTAGTTGTTCCGGGTCTAGCTGTTTGTGTATGTGAGATTAAATGTTTGTAAACGCACCCACGATACAGGAGTAATTCCTAGTGTGGGACAAAGTTTAAAAAAAAAACTTGAGAGATGTCAAGGGACACCCGGATGGAACGAAGTATAACTGGCTTGCTTTCTATAAGAGAGAGAGAGAGAGAGACAGAGAAACACGCGCACGCCAACTTTTGGTCTTAATTTTTTCCGTCTAGCCCTCTTTCGTTCCAAAAAACTGAGATTATGAACACTGCTAAAGACTTTTGTGAATGTTCGATCATCATGCCCAATATAACGTACTAGACTAGTGGTTAACTCACCTTTGATGCGAGCACCAAAAGTGATGACGACCTCACATTTCCCTAAAGATCAGCCGTAATAGCTATTAGGCCTGTATTTAGCCGCACTCCCGACCAACCGTCAAAGTTAGAATATTAATGAGGCCATATCACAACTGCCGAGAGTTTGCGAACAATATGCCACAGTACCACATTAACTATCGATGTTTGTAGGCACACGCGTTTGGAATTAGTGGTATCAATCTGTGATTAGTTTAAGGGGGAAGCGCCAGCGTAGTTCGAGAAATTAAAATTTTCTCTTTTTTTCAATTTGCGGGTAGTGTCATATTGAATTTTGATTAAAATATGATTGGGTAGCACGTAGAGCTATTAGGTTTCGTAACGGCAAGTTGTCATTGAAGCGTTAAGGTGTGGTGAAACCATGCGAGCCATGTTCTAACTACAGGGTCCAATACAAAAATGACAGTTGAAAATTGGACTGAATTAAAATAAGAACTAGTCTGTATTCTTTGAAAAGGGTAAGCAGAGATGTTTCTGTACTCTCACATTTAGCCAGTTACGCTAAAATTCCAACTTGGTGGCAAAAAATTTGCGAATGGCAGTTTCGAATTCCACGACCCGACACTGTTACAGGGTATTAATTTTCACCTAATACTTACCTTTGCGAGAGGTGCTTGTGGCTAAGAAGTAACAGCCGCACGGTTCGATCGATTAGGTTAAGCTACGCTTGCTACGGTTGGTCCATCGATGGGTGACCATCTTTACATACCAAGACCCTCCGTGGCTCCGAAAGCACGTTAAGCCGTTGGTCCCGGCTATCCTTCGTAGATCTTTGACAGTCGTTACGGGTCGTCATAAACGCGAAAGTCTGACAACCAGTCTTACCAAGGGGTATCGTATAACCCAGTAACTGGGTTGTGGAGGTCAGATAGGCAGTCGCTCTATGTAAAATTCTGGTATTCAGCTGTATGCGGTTAGACTGGAAGCTGACCCCAACATGGTTGGGAAAAGGCTGGGCAGATGATCAGTGGCGTGCGTTCCATAAAGACAGAAAGACACTGCCTACCCTATTTCTGATAATAGATCTAATATTATTTTATCAATAAACAAAACAACATAAAAATCTTAAATCATAAATCAGCTCCACCTATCGAGTGCCGGTGTTATCATTAAGATCGATACAGTTTACTGCACTAACGCCACCTCGCCTTTGCAACGGCAAAGACACAAACTATTCGTCTCTGAATATTTTGTATGTGTGCTCCGTGGAAACTCGTGGTCATGCGTATTTTTATGTGTGTGCGTTCCTATAGCTACGTGGGCTTTGCTGACACACAATGACAAAAATCACTCACACAACTGCATGAAAAGCCAGTGTCTTGTTCGAGTTTTCTTTAAAGCTAACACGAAAAATTACGATCCTAACCGAACATTTCCGACGAAAGTTTGCTATGCAATGCGAATATTTTAAGAAGTAACATTGTTTCATTGAATTTTATATATTTAGATTGCCATCATTTTTTTGTCGTATTAATTTTCCTTTTTACTACGTAATTTCAATAGTCAATAGTAGCTAGTAGCCATTATTGTTTGATGTGTGTTGTGTTTATGTGACTTACGCTATCAGATATTTAGGATTTTAACATTGTGATTAGAGTGAAAAATGGATAATATTGTCTGTGAAAGTTGTTCAGATGGTGTGTGTACCTGTTGATAAAATAAATATGACGCGTTTTCAAAACTATCTTTTAGTGAAAAAAAAACAAGTTATCGAGATAGGTCGTCCTACACCGGATTTGCAATTAATACAAACTAAAAGTAAAGTCAATCGTAAATTAAATACAAAACAATATTATTCATATCATTGGCTGACAGGTTGCATATACAGTAATCGGTTATTTTGTTTCGTTTGTTGACACTCGATGGACTTACAATTCGCGTACCTACTGTAAATGTAATTTTCAAATCTTATTTACATTTAATTGATTTATTTGAGGATATGGCTGAAAACGAAGACTCTTGGGATGGTGAGACATTATGTCAAGTTTCGTATTTGTTACACAATTTAGAAGACTTTCAATTCCAGTTTTTACTTCATGTGTTTAACGAAATCTTCGCAGAAACTGATGTGCTTTACGAAATTATGCAAAAAAAGACATCAGATGTGACTTATTGCATTAAAAAAATTAGGGACTTTGAATCGTTTTTGGAATCATTCAGATCTAGGTTTGAATTAATTTTTGAAGTCATAAAAATAATCACAGGGCCGCCAAAACAAAAACGTAATGTTGTGGACGCGAAAACCAATTTAAAGCGCATTTTTATTGAAATTATAGACAATATATCCATCGAATGTCGCGACCGATATAAAAATCTGAAAGAGTTAAAATTTTTTGGAATACTTTCATGCGAAAATTTCAATAAATATAATGACAATTTTCCGGTTGAATTAGTATCGCAATTCGTAAATGTTTATAAATTATACGACTTTAACTTAGACCGCCTTATCAATGAGCTCAAATGTGTTTATAAATCTGCCGAATTCAAAAACCTTAGTATTTACAAAATTATAGAACATTTTTACGAAAATAACATAAATACAGTTTTTCCCGAAGTACTGCGTTTGGCAAAATTAATTGTTACAGTTCCCGCGAGCAGTGCTTCAACCGAAAGGTCATTCTCGTCGCTAAAACGTATACACACCTACTTATGAAATACACAAGGCCAGCAACGACTTACAGATCTTTCCACGATTTCAATAGAAAAAAACCTTCTTACGGAAATAAAACGCCTTCCCAACTTTTACGATTCCATATTGCAGATATTCTTACAGAAAGATAGGCGTGTAGATTTAATACACAAATAAAACAATCCTATATACTTAGTATACTCACACCACCATCTTTTCAATGATTTTATTTAAATTTTGCAAATCACACAAACATTACCAAACATCAAACAAACGCGCCGAAAGGCTACTTCGAATATCCGTAAATTGATATGTCTATAAAATCAGTCAATCTATGGATATTTGAGTTGGCATTTGGCAATTACCTACATCATCAATCGACAAGACGACGAACCAAAACCAACGTGTAGTATTTTTGGTGAGTACAATTTTCTGCCTACCCTGTCTTAAAACTGTGTGCACGCCACTGCAGATGATGATGACTTACCTATGCGAGGAAACGATGCCTACAGCCGAAAAAGACACCCTTGCGTGTGAATGCGTCAGGACCACAGCTATATCTGTGGTCAGGACGCATTCACGTCTAATACACGACGACACGGTTGGCGCAATGGCTGAGCGATCGACTGCTGCGCTGCGTGTCACGGGTTCGATTCCCGCACGGAACAAATATTTGTACAAATAGTTGTTCCGGGTCTGGTTGTTTGTGTATGTGAGTTTAAATGTTTGTAAACGCACACACGATACAGGAGTAATTCCTAGTGTGGGGCAAGGTTTTTAAAAAAGAAAAGAAAGAAAAGAATACAGTAGTCAAAGGCTGTCTTTTTTGGCTAAAAAGTGCTCAGCTTCATAAAAAGTCTAACAGTCAAAACATTCCACCATCCCGGTCCACTTTCTCGGTAACGCTCTCTGAATTCCAAACGGGGCTCAATTAGTCCTCTGTGACTAATTACTGGAACTGTTGCTCTGCTTCACCTGACGCGAATCATAAATGTTCGTATAGACACATGTTTTCCAACAAATTGATTGATTAAATCCAATTTCTATTGTGATGGGTTTAATTAATGGATTATGAATTTTGGATTGTTTCATATGTTAGGCCGTAATTATTAGGTCGATGGAACATTATCCACATTTATGACCTTTCTAATGTATAGAATCAAAACAATACATACTTCGGAATCTGTTTGGTTAATATATTCCATAACATAATTAGCCTATAATGTTCCCACTGCTGGGACACAGGCCTCCTCTCTGTAAGAGGATAGTATATTATCGCGTTGGTATTTTTAAACAACCATTAGCCTCGTGACTTACCGAGTTGTAGATCGTTGGTTGGAACCCAGACAGGCGCTTTACTTTGTGTAAATTATTTCATCACCACTGCTCTCAAAACGGTGAAGGAAAACATCGTGAGGAAACCGGCATGTCCTAGAACCAAAAATTCGAAGACATGTAACATCTGCCAGCCCGTACTGGGTCCGCGTGGTGGTTTACGGGCTACTCCCTCTCACCGAGTGTCCCAGCATTGGACATTAAAGGCTGATTATTTATGTATGTATTAGCCTTAATACAACCAATGTCCGACACTTACCTATTATCAGAAAGCTTTTAACAGCCAAATGAACCTAAAGTCATTAGTGTAACCTACAGCGGAATATCCCTAATTTTCTTAATTTTTTTTTGTTACTATTACTATTTACCCATCAGTTCTTTACTTAACAATATCAACTAGAGCAAACTCTAACTCAAATTATTTCAATTAAGCCATTTAAAGGCACTTTGAATTTTCAAAGGAGTCGGTAATTCAGAAAGATGAATCTAGTTGCCCATTCTAAGGTTCTTATGGAGAAAAACGGTCAAGAAACTCCACGGATACTCTTATATGTAAATTATATTGTGAAAAAAATAATAATAATTATGTTATTTGAATTTTTTGCCGTATGGACCAAAATAGGGTATACAAGGTGACCGAAGTAGAAGCCTATGGTAAAGAAATTTCCTTTATTTGCACAAAAAAAAAAACAAATATTTCGACAAATAATATAATAATTCAACTTAAAGGCATCCTTCTTTACACACGGAAATTAACATTGGATTCGTAGCGACATTTAATCCTTTGATTGAAACCATCGACCGGCAGAAAAACGTCTGTGCTTCTACTCCGTTCACCTTTTATACCCTTTTTTTTGTCCAGACGGTAAAAAAAATTCAACCGGTATAATTAACTATTTACACTAGGTAAATTAAATTACTATCTGATACAAATAAATACAAAAACAAAAGGACACTTAGGCGTCGAAGTACTCGTCCACATCGCTGTCATCCGGAAACGTGCCCAGAAGACTGGCAGCGTTGCCACGTTGAATGGCAATGCTAATTCTTTGGCCAATGAACGACCCAGCCCTCTGTTTACGTGAAATTTCCTTAAAAAGGAGGCGCGCGCTCGGGCGCCATGTCTCAAGCGTTTCGATCCCAAACGGCTCAAAAATGAATTACAGTTATGGCGCGCAAGGGTGTCGACACAGGTAAATATGTGGGAATGATGTAAAAAGACGCACATCTATATTCCCCCCAATATTATTTTCTACTTTATGTTGATCTCCCTCTCTCACATACCCTATCACTTAAGAGTACATACAACTACAAAGCTACCCTGTAGTACACTTACGAATGCACTCAATGCACCTTTTGACCATTCAACCGGAGAATATTAAGATGGCGCGGTAGAAAAGTGTTGACCTATATTTTGTCGATGAAAAATGTGAAATGTATGTGTCTTGGAAATATTGAAATATGTATGCGTTGCCTACACGTAATGCAATATAAACTGGCGAGTCCATGGCTATAAATCGATATCCGTGATAAAGATGCACTTTGCTAATTGTTGTTTGGTGTATACTACTACTATTTTATGATATACTAGTTTTTGCCTGCGACTTTATTCGCGTGGAAATCGTAAGATAGACAATAGATTTTTAAATCATCTGATAACTGTTCGTGGAATAATCTTGAAATTTTGACAGTTATTTCGTACAAAAACTGTCTATCGTCAATTTTATTCCGCGAATAAAAGTTATCTGGCGATGGAAAAATCACCCCATAGAGCTGATTTTTCATTTTTGAAGTTTTAGTACGAAATAACTGACAAAATTTCAAAATTATTCCTCGAATACAGTTCTCAGATGATTGAAAAATTAGTCCATAAGCGGGTTAATATGCATATGTATTCAGCCTGAATAAAGCCATAAAATTCAGATCTTCACAATAAAAATCTCTCAATTTACTACAATCTAGTTTTTATAGAGATATAAGTTTAACCATCATTCTAAAATGTATTTAATGTCGTACCTACCTTTTCTGCATCGAATTTTATTTTACTTTGTATTGGCTCTATTAACCTATAGACATATAGTCTAGATGTATTGAAAATATACAACTCTTTTGGCCGAATGAGTAGCCACACTAATGAAAACAACATCAAAGTGATATCCAGGTTCGCTATCCCGAAACTCAGACTTATTTCAAAGGCCGAAATGAAATGTTTATTTATGTAAGTAAACCTTTTACACATCAATATGTTGTTGGTCAATATTATAAAACGTATACCATAACAATATTATAAAATATTGCGCCGAAATTTCCTAGCTGACTGATCCCTGAGAAGAAAGGCCGAAACACACACTTAGGTAAGGATTAAACATTATATTATTATGATATTATACGAGTCTAACATTGCAAGGCCATGTCTGGAAGGGCCTTTTGAAGAAAGAAAAAACGGCATGCATGCATCAGTAATGGTGAATTTCGACCCATTTAAGGGAGCTCAACGACCCGTCTTACTACTCTACCAGAAGGCCAATTCCCGTAATAAAACACGTTCAAAATCTAGTCACAATATCATCTCAGCGACAATCAATATCAAAAACTTGTCAAAATGTAGGGAAATTAGAGAAAGAAACAAAGAAGGCATTACAGTAAAATGAATACACCTGAAAACTATAAAAACAGGAAACAAAGATTATAAAATAAAAAGAATAATCTTTAATTCGAATAAGCAGCATCCATATGGGTTAGTAAACAAAAAAAGATAACTTATACCTATGTTAGTAAACTTATTATCTATTTGGAAACAAGGCTGTTGTTCGAAATACATCTTCGAACAACATCACCTAGTAACGGAGACTCGCACCTCCCTGCTATGGTCTTCAGGATGGAGTTGGAGCCTCCCCGCACTCTGCAGAGCAAAGAGGCAGATTTCTGTCTGACGATGGCGTGGAAGCCATCGACGTGTGCTTGTGCAAACATACCTGATGCACTGCAGAAACGGGGCAGCCCCATCAACATCCTGAACCCGTTATTATATTGGACCCGTAGGGCGCTGATACCCCGCTGAGTATAGTTGGTCCACAGGCTGCACGTGTAAAACACTTGGCGTTTGTAAAGCTTTAAAAAGCGTAATTTTGACTGCCTTGCTACAAAGATAAGGGCCTCAGCTCAGCATAATGTCAGATGACAACACAAGTGTACCCCACCTGACGCTGATTTTCAGCAGCAACCTACAAGTGCCATACACTGGAATAACAAACACATAGGGAAGTGTGTGTTCGTTATAATAAATTGAGAGAATTAATTTAAATGCTAGAAATTATAGAAAAGCTCATACAAAATCAAATAAAATGTCGTGACATACAAGTATGTGTGTGTTGTATTGTAATGAAAAACTAAAATAAATACCCAAGGAGGAAGTATTTTTGACAGATTGAGACCGATATTAGACTGTGAATGGTCTTAAAATTACGAGAATTGCCCCTCAGATCTGCAGGACATTTGCGTAGGCCATATACAAAATACTCAAAGCCACTAAACCGTTGTAAATTATGTATTCAATCTAGGCTGTACTGTAACTCCCAAAACATTCTAAAAATTTGACGAGCCACTATTCCAAATAGTACCAACAACATTGCCAAATGTTGGTCCAAACATTTGCTCTTATAGAAGTCTAAAATATGCAATTTAGAAATTCACTGATGATGTTTTGACTGTCAAAAATTCTCATAAAAAATGAAAATACCGAAGTCAATAATGGACATCGTTACAATATGAAAGTATCAAAGTTATTATCATTAAGAAGTCAAAAGGGTCGGCAAAGAGGAATGAAAGCTTTGACACGGTTCACGAGGCACTTGCCTTTGATTTCAAACGTCGGGCCGCTGTAGATCACTTGGTCTCGCCCAATATATCTACGGATATATATATATATATATCCACTTTCTTACATTCCATAAAATCGGTCGAGAGTTATATGAATCAAGCTGAAGGTATACATTGTGGAGAGGTCTAAACGAGAATAAATGAAAATACTGACAATACTAATGCATGGGATTACTTTGAAACTATTAAATAAATCCTAACATCGAAATTGAAAACGTGTTTTTTTAACAAACTAAATAGTTGTGATGGGCCGACCACGGGTTTTGCTAATCTTTGACTAGCTATAGTGACTAAACTATTGGATGTATTTAATTTGTCATCTCCACCTTGTTACGATACTTTGCAATGTTTAAATCTATCCTGATGAATCATGACCGCAATTGGTTGATTGACAGTAAACGCAGTCAGTACAGACTAACCATCGGCATCGTTTGGGGAAGCCTAATCAAGTCTCTGATCAGTAAATTAGCATTGCAGTCTCGTGTTGTCTGATTCCGAATGAGCCTATAATGTTCCCCACTGCTGGGACAGTGTGCCATAATCCACCACACGGGCCCAATGCGAGTTGGTGGATGTCACATGTCTTCGAATTTTGGATTGTAGGACATGCTGGTTTCCTCACGATGTTTTCCTTAACTGTTTTGAGGCAGTGGTGATGTAATTAAATACAAAATCTGAAGTGCCTGTCTGGGTTCGAACGCACGACCTACAACTCGTAAGTCGAGGCCGATACCATGCTATGACCATGTTATCTGATTAGTTTACCAAATAACAACACGCAGTCTTCTGAGATAACAGGAGATTATTAAACTTGCACTGTGCAAGTTCAGGATTTCACCATAAACTTGGTATCGTTCTTATTTTAGAATTATGTTTTATGAACAACCATTCACTGCCATTCCCAGGTCATAGCAAAGTGAACCATTCAAATGATCATGATGTAAGTAATGACTTAAAAGGCTTTTAATCATATTCTTTTCATTCATCTTTCACCTTCTGCTTTCAATGTATTTTAAAGAAACAGCAGGGTAATTGCGTAACACACTAACCTGACTACCACAAAACAATGTTTATCAGTTGTTTAGGCTAAACACCTTTTAAACACGACATAATTATATGGACTTTGACATAACACTGATATTAAACACTCGTTCAACAAGTGTTTAAGTTTTTGTAGTAAGACCCCTATACTTTATTTTTGACAGTTCAACAACTTTCATTGCTGTGAGACCTGGAACGTATCCATAAGATCATCTTACTCACTCACCCCCTCTTGCTCTCTCTCTTTCTTAACCTCACCTTGTCAGGTATTATGATATATATTGCTCTATATTAAATAAATACAAATTAATTAATTAAGTGTTTATTTGAGATACAACCATTGCGTTATTTACGTTATTGAGCAGACGCATTTTTCAAACATTTGAAGCAATGTGTTCCTTCAAACCGATTCCGATTGTGATTAACAGTGTCCTTTGACGATATTTTTTTCATATTTTTATCTTTTGTACATACTTTCGTATGCTAACATAAAAGTTAAGAACTTTGTAGCTAAGTAAATATTGTCCAATTATCGCTTAGCTTTAGGAAAAGGGACGCCTAATTATAATATGAATATTTAGAGCAAGTCTCTGAACACCCTAGCCATTTTGTGTTTACATAATTACTTAATTTTCACAAAGCGTTTCTAAAGACTGATTGTTTAATAATTATGGAAACGGAATTAGGATACTTTGTGGCTAAATGAAAATATTTTATAATTTGCGTACTTAGGGTGAGTGAGTCTAAAAGTTGCGAACTTCAATTAATAGGTAAAGTATCGCATTTATAAATGCGAAGGTGAGTTTGTTTGTTACGATTTCACACTAAAACAGCTGAACAGATTTGGATGAAAAAAAAAGACACGTTAAAAGACGCAAACAATTTTTTTTAATTCGCTGGTTTTCAGCCCTAGCCGTAGAGTTGTCTTAGTGCCAGTACAGACTACGAGATACGTCTGTATTGTATATTTACACCATAAAGTCGCTTACACATGGCAATAAGATACTCCATATTATTACGTCGCTTGGCTCTCACTCTCCATTATTCCGACCGTCATAACACATTACCACGTCAAATAACCCTTTGAAACTTCCCTGCTAGGCACTAGTTGTAAAACATGAATAGATAAAGCCAAGTATAATTTAAACTATTCCAATATATACGAACTTAGTTCTAAGAGAATATAGGAATATTTTCCATACGGATGTGGAGAACACAATACGGCTATCTGTGTGTTTCCACATGAGCGGCGTGTTAGCCGGGGTAAAGGGCACAATAGAACTAGGCAACTCACTAACTTGAAGTGGGTATATTTTGCATTTTCTAAGCCCGGTTTGAAAGGAGTTTTAGATGTTGGAGTGAAATTGTTTGGTTTATTAAAGTTGATATTATACTAAGTAGGTCAGGAGAGGCTTGTGGCTAAAGTAATAACAGCCGCACGGTTCGATCGATCAGGTTAAGCTACGCTGGCCGCCGTTGGTCCGTGGATGGGTGACCATCTTTACATACCAACATCCCTCCGTGCCTCGTCCGTTAGCTAGCACGTTAAGCCATTGGTCCCGACTGTCATTCGTTGATCTTTGACAGTCGTTACGGATGGTCAGAAACCCGAAAATGTAGTGATCAGTCTTACCAAGAGGTGTCGTAGTACCCAGTCACTGGGTTGTGGAGGTCAGACAGGCAGTCACTCCATGTAAAATACTGGTATTCAGCTACGGTCGGCTTCCAGTCTAACCGGACGGTTAGACTGGATGCCGACCCCAACATGGTTGGGAAAAGGCTAGGCACATGATGATACTAACTATAAGTAGGTCAGGATTTAATTTAGTACCCAGTGTATATAGTTAGTCAACTTTTCTGCAAACAACTATGTATCATTTTAGTAGTCTACCAGTGTGCTCAACCTGTGTCTCCTGTGTGTGTGTGTCTTTGAATAAATAAACATTTTTTTTCTGCAGTTACTAATGACGGTGAACGGCGAAGGAAAAATTTACCTCTACAGTTCCACTTAAATATTTCTCATCAGATTTTCAATGGAAAATATTCTGGCAACTACCAAACTCGCCAACTTTTCGCGAAATTCGTGTGAAATCGAATTAATGAGCTCCACAAACAAGTTCTTGGTAAGCTCTTCATCATTCTCCTCACCTCATCCCAATTTATTTGGGGTCAGCGCAACATGTCCTTTTCTTCCATACTTCTCTATTAGTCGCTATCTCGGTGGTCACCCCCTTTCTAACCATATCATCATTCACACATTCCATCCATCGTTTCTTTGGTCTTCCCCTACTCTTATAGCCATCGACATTCGCACTCAAAACTCTCCTCACGACATTTTCCTCATTTCTCCGTAACACATGCCCATACCATGACAACCGATTTCCACACAACTTTTCAGTTACCGGTGCCACTTTCAGACTTCCTCTTATGTACTCATTTCTTATTCTATCCATTCGTGTAACACCACACATCCCTCTTGGCATTCTCATCTCACCTGCATGCAATTGCCTTTCATTCATCCCTTTTGTGGCCCAACATTCTGATCCATATAAGACAGCACGTTTAATCATGGTTTTATATATCTTCCCCTTAAGTTTAAGGGGAATGCGGGAGTCGCAGATTATTCCCGTGACCTGCTGCCATTTCCTCCGTCCAATGTTAATTCTGTGCTTAACCGTCACGAGTGAACCGATATACCGAAAGTCGGAGCAGACTGGGAAAAGTGCGCCATCAAGCGCTATGGTTCCAGAACTGGAGAAATCGCAGAACATATATTCCGTTTTGGTTCTTCAACATTCTCCAGCTTCTGTTGCCATTTCTCCAATCTGCTCTGGATCTCAGGTGCATCTTCACCGACGAGAACAATGTCTTCGGCAAACAACATGCACCAGGAGGGCTCCTCCTGGATGTCCGACGTAAGAGCATCCATAATCAAAAGGAAGAGGTAAGGACTTAAAGTCGATCCCTGGTGCAAGCCTACAGCCACACTGAACTCGTCGGTATAGCCAGCAGCCGTCCGGACGTAGGTACGAGATTGTCTGTACATAGCACGAATGAGCTCTACATACTTCCCGGACAAACCTTTCTCTTTCAAGGCCCACCATAGCACATCACGAGGTACCCTATCATACACTTTCTCCAGATCAATGAACATCATGTGCAAGTTCTTATGTGCACGTTTGTACTTCTCGCACAATTGGCGGAGTGCAAAAATGCCGTCCATTGTTCCTCGACCTGGCACAAACTCAAACTGGTTTGGGGCAATCTCACTCTCCTCTCGCAATCTTTTCTCTACTACTTTCTTCCATACCGTTATACTATGTGACATGAGCTTTATCCCTCGATAGTTGTTCCAGTCCTGTACATCACCTTTATTCTTGAAGATGGGCACTAGTGAACAATTGCACCATTCTTGTGGGATCCCTCCTTCATGCAACACCTTATTGAAGAATAAAGTCAGCCACATACATCCATCTTCTTTTAAACACTTCCATACTTCTACTGGTGTATCATCTGGGCCCATAGCCTTCCCATTTTTCATACCTTGAACTGCTTTTCTTACTTCATCCATGCTAATTTCCCTCACCAAACCCATATTTACTTGTGCCTCTTTGAGCACACCATTCCATTTATTCTCTTCGTTCATTAGTTTTTCAAAATAAACCTTCCATCGTTCTTTTATTTCGTCATCTTTGGATAGAACCTTACCAGCGTCGTCTTTCATACATTTAATGTGAATTATATCTCTCGTTCTCCTTTCTCATGCTTTTGTAATCGAGCAGAGCTCTTTGTGACCTCTAGGGCTGCCCAGTGAGTCATACAACTTCTCCTGCGCCTTAGCCCTCGAAACTGCTACCGCCTTTTTTGCCTTTCTCTTCCATTCTTTATACATCTTCTTGTTATCTTCTTTCAAACAATCATTCCCGTTTTCTACACCCTGCCATTCTTTAAACGTAATTTTCTTTTCTATAAGCATCTTTTGCACATCTTCATTCCACCACAATGTCAGCTTTTCTATCATACCTTGCCCTTTCGATTCTCCAAACACATCTATTGCTACGCTCCTTTTACAATCCACCATCTCTTTCCAACATTCATTCACAGATTTTCCTTCCATATCCTTCATTTCAATCATCTTATCTACCACTGTACTCTTTAACATACTGGGACATTCCTCTTTTTCTATCATACGCCATCTGGTTTTGGGCGGGGGCCGTTCCTTGTTCTTACTAGACTTCCTTGTTCCTTGTTCTTCTTGGTTCTCTTGTGGGTTGTAAATAAAATGAGAAGAAAAAATATTACACCGTCTCGAAACGTATATTGTATATCTTAAAGTTCAAACAAAAAACTGTTAGAAAGAAGTCGTTCTAACTCCTGACTGACAATTTGATTGGCGCGCTTAGGGCAGACAAGGGACACGACATCCACGATGGTTATCAACAACAAACAGTCGCCCATAATGACTTTGAGTCGCGTGTCTTTAAAGGCCTGGCCATTGGTGAAGGAAAACAACGTGAGGAAACCTGGTCTTATATTTATTACTAATATAAAGCCGAAGGTTTTGTTTGTTTGTTTGAACGCGCTAATCTCTGAAACTACTGGTCCGATTGGAAAAAATATGTTTGCATTTGATAGCCTAATTGTTGAAGAAGGCTATTTGACATCACGCTAGGAAACTAGGAAACGAGCAAAAAGGAAAAAAAAGTAGGAAAGAACGCTAAACGAAAACGTAGTCATAGCACGGGCACGCGATGCGATGCGACGTGCTGAGTTGGGAAACAATAAATGGTTAATATAAGTCGAAAATCGCTAACCTGTTTTGAGCAAGGGTGGTGATCAATGCTCGTGCGTTCTCTATATGAGAAGAGACCTTTGCCCTGCAGTGGGATAAATATAATTATCTCTAACTTTCTCTCTAATATCTTTGTTTTTTTTTTTGTTTCACCTTTTTTATGTTTTTTTTTTATTCCTTGTATTGTGTCTTTTGTTGCACTGAATAAACGTTTTATCTATCATCTAAAATAGGCTCGTATTATTATTCCTGGTAAAAGATGGCTACCTATCAATCACCAGCGATGTATAAATTAATATAAAAAAAAGAAGAACAAAAAAATAAAAATGTTTTTTGCAAATAGAAATGACATTAGTTGGAGATCACCTTTTAAGCAAGAAGATGCTTGTGTTAGGTGAACTCCGCTCTTCCTCTTATCATGATAATAAGTATGCAATTGAAAAACAAAAAAATCAAATTAAAATAAAACAGAAATATAAAGTGAAAAGAAAAATACAAAAAAAGGAGCGCACTTGTGTAGTGTATGCGAGTGAGTTGGGGTGTGTGTGTGTGTATTTGTGTGTGAAAAAAATGAAAAAGCGTTTTTTCGTGGTGACAACCTAAATTTTCCAAACAAATTTTACTTCTGCCAAACTGCAGAGCAGATTGTTGGCAGATGTAGCTCCCATAGACAATTTTATATTTTATAAACAATACATTTACCGCTAAGCCTTACCTATAAAAATTATTATTATTTATTTATTTATTTTATTCTCTCTTCACAATATTGGTTTCCTTAATAATTAACAATGTTTTTCAATAATGTAATATTCCACTATTGGAAGAGACTGGTGCCTGAAGTATAAATAAACAAGCAATCAATCAAAAACTTTACATACATATTTTACAGCAGTACAAAGGCTGACTTTTACGTAATGCTAATGCTATATATCATGTCGGCGATGCCGCAGCCATAAGCTGTATGGTATAGATTTAGTCTATGCATCTCCATTTATGAGGCTTTGACAAAAGGTATTAAAAAGAAACTTCCCCATTTTATTTTTAAAAAGACATTTTTGTGGTACAGCTGCTTTCTAAATAGAGTGGTATGTCATTAAAAATGATTGGGACTAAGCATTTTCTACATCTTTGTCCATAATAGTTAATACAAGTGGGTACTACAAGTGGGGGTGTGTGTGTGTGTGTAATAGTGTGAGTGTGCATTGTGTTAACGAGTTACTAAGGGTAAGTTGTTAAAAACATTGATTAATTATGTTGTGTGGCATACAAATATTTGTGCGGAAGTAAAATTTTCCAGCATCGCTACAAAAATCTTTCATATTTCATTATAATGAGGATCTAAGGAAAGTAAATAGCAAAGAATTTTTATTAAAACATTGCTATAGGACTTTTATCAAAAATACTAATATAAATATACAGACTTGCTGTCCCTAGAAATTGGGGATTCCTTCTTTCTCGTGAATACCGTAAGAGGGGTCTTACTAGTAGAAAGTAGGATATTACAAGGATGGATAACACTGTCCGTATTTGATGTTGTGACGTCACGAGCGGCAATCTATTTCCCTTAAGCGTTTTCTGTCGTAAGGGTGTTTGTTTCGTATAATTATGAAACAATAATTATGCGTCATTAATATGTGTTTGAGCAATGGTGGACCAGTGGTAACGGCCGCGACTTACGAGTTGTAGGTTGTGAGTTCGTACCCAGGCAGGCGCTTTACTTTGTGTAAATAATCTCATCACTACTGCTCTCAAAACGGTGAAGGAAAACATCATGAGGAAACTGGCATGTCCTAGAACCAAAAATTCGAAAACATGTATTGTGACATCTACCAACCCGCACTGGGCCCGTGTGGTGAATTACAGCCCGCTCCCTCTCACAGAGAGGAGGCCTGTGTCCCAGCATTAAATTCTGATCATGTTTGAGAGGAGTGGGTTTTTTTTTGTTTTCTTTATTTACTACAATCTGTCTCCTTTGTGGGACATTCAGCAGTATGTTGGTTGGTGTTATCCCTGGTGCGCTCGGAATGTGGCCTGTGTCACATCCTCATTGTTAAAACAGTAGCTGTGTTTACTGTGATTGTATTAAATCTTGAGGTATTTTAGCTCCTTCTTAGAGAATTAACTCCTTCTCTTTGAGTATAGGCAAGATTCATTGTAGCAGTAGAGATACGTATATTTTGAATGGAATAGGTAACAGACTTATGGGCCTATACGATTTTGTTTCTTCAGGTTGCCCTTCCACTCCAGGGGAAAGAACTGCAGTCTGGTCATGCTATTAAAAAGTCACGTTAGGAAAGTTATGCCAGATTCAGGTAGTTCTTGTAATATACGGTTTGTAAAAAGGTCATATCCGGGAGCCTTTTTGGGTCCTATTTTTTTATAATTCGGGCAACTTCTGTTTTTGTAAATTTAAGAGGCATTTCCTGCATATCTTTTGGACTATTTAAGTGGTTAGTAATTTCTGCTGCAACTTCTGGTGAGCCGTCATATGGATGAGGAGTGAAGATGAGAAGGTTCCGGCTTTCTCTTGGTCTATCCGTGCCCAGGTACCATCAGATTTTCTTATAGGAGGAGGGGCATTGACGGGCTGTGTTGGGTCATAGTTTTTGGGTTACTCTTATCAAGTTTTTGTTCGTTTTCAGGGTTATAATTGCTCATTCTGTTTTTGTTCCCACGAGTAGGGTCGATTTAACAAGTCACAAGAGGGGTGACGCCCATTCCCTCAAGAGGGCAATATACAACGGCGTTTGCCGGGTCCGCCGAGGTTGGCGCTTAGAACTTGCCTCCTGCAAGCCATGCATCCCATCGGCACGTAGTCCCACTATAGAATTAGGGTAACTTTTTAAAGAGGTATTCTACCTCGTGGCCCGGGCGACTAAGCCAAGGCCCTCGATTCTGTGGATGCACAGAGTTGCGAGTTGTGGGGGTCGTTTCCTACCTCCAGTAGGTTCCGGCTTGTTAGGCCAGGGTCTTTTCCGGTTGCAGGCAGCGGGTGTGGGGGCACCCTTGCCTGTATCGCACAGGCCTCCACCGGTGTCGGACGGGAATGGCCAGGTGTTCCCGGCCATTCCCGTAACCCCCAGCCCGGGGGGCATGCGGGGCCCGCTAGCTAGGCGGGCATGCGCCGGGAGGGTTGTGGAAGGCTGAGCCGGTTTCCCATGACCCTCCCATCACGGCGACGCGGGAACACCGCTGAGTTTTAGTGGGTATACTGTCATTCGGACAGGGAGTCCCACATGCCCGGTCTCGTCCCCCACGAGACGGGGATGCATAAAGCATTTCTCAGCGAGAAAAAAAAAAGGTTTTTTTCCGGTTAATTACCGTCGCCCGATGCTCGAAGTTGATCTTTTGCGGCTCGTTAGATCTTCACTCAACCAACCCTCCTCTTTTTTCATACGGGCTTGAGACCGTCAAAGGCAGAGTTGAGAGCAGTGGTGATGTGATTATTTTACACAAAGTAAAGCGCCTGCCTGGGTTCGAACCCACGACTTGCATTTCGTAAGTTGGGGCTGTTACCACTAGGCCACCACTGCTCCTCTTAATTATAGGATAGCTATATACAATATAAAATAAAACTGTACCAATAAATCTTTTATATCTAAAATCAAACGCTGATACATATAAATACAACAATAGCCCATAAATGGTTATCAACTTCTTTTTAAGTCCCAAAACATATTGAGGTAGGTACACAGGAGACGCAATTTTCCTCGACATAATGTGGGCCATGTCCTTTGTCGAAGAGATGAAGGTACCGCGAACCCTTCGCAATTTTCATTTATTTTGTCTGTATTCATGGGAAAATGAGTGAAAGTAGGTCCTATTGTGATTTATTTGTCTATGGAACAGAACAAAGGAAGGTCCGGGAAGAAGGATGTAGGGAAATTTTTACCCGACTTTTCGGCACCAGAAATATATCGGTGTTGGAGTTAGTTAATTAGTTGTAAATAATGTAATGCAAGCGTGGGTTGTGCCATTCTTTTCGCGTAGTGGGAACAAAAGTCCATTTTTTGCTTGATTTTTTTTCATGCAAATTTTGCCTACTTCATGAGGAAAATTTATTACACATTTATGTTCATGAAAATAAAACCTCATAATTTTCCTTTTCATAAAAAACTTAATTTAAAAACCTGTTGGTGACAATAGGCACTTTTTTTAATGGTACAACAACACTGGAGAACCACACCTCAGCCTACCTCTTCCGGAACTAATAGCGTTATATTACGTTCGTTAAAAACCATTCACACGGTACCTGTTCGTGTTATAACTCTGTCACTCACACTTTTTTTTTTCAACATAAAGTCACAGTTGTAAACATGCTAAGTGCATCGGAGTCGAAGCCGTAAATAACGCATAGCTAGTACATCACAATGACCTATTTCCCATACCTGCACCGTTTCGCTAAACAAATAGCTTATAGTCTAGAGACGGGGCTCGGAATTGAGTCGGTAATTTACAATAGTTGAAGAGCTCTTTCATTTTCAGCGTGCTTTTCACTGATTATATTATTATTTATAGTACATAATATATAGGGCTGATTTTTCCAAAGCGAGATAACTTTATTCGAGGAAAAAAAATTGAAGTGTGACAGATTTTGTATGGTAGAATTTTCAAAAATTCCCTCGGATAAAATTATCTGGCCTTGGAAAAATCAGCCCTTAGTTAGTTAATTTTTTTTAGGAAAAAACACAAATAATGTGAGAATTTTCAAGCAGATAATATTCGCGCAAAATTTCTAACGTACGTGGGTTTTTTTACCGATTTTTAGTTTTTAGCTATATTTATACAGGGGTCAGCGAAAGCTCAAGATTTAATAATGTAGGATAAAAAATTTAAGCCTTATTTAAAATCCTTTTATGATCACGTCAAAACAGCTAAAGTGCCTTACTGCATTCTGACAGTCATAAGCACAGATATGCTCATAGCTATTTAGAAACATATTCCACGAAATCAGTGTGACAGCTTTAGCGATGTCGTGAGTGGATTTAGCAAAGTTTGCTCAAGTTTAGTGACACAAATGGAGGTTACGTGGTTCCGTACAAATGTGTTTTTATTACGTGGCTGCCAGATTGGTGGCACGCCGTGTAGATACAAGATACACACGATATATAAACACGCTTTAATTAAGAAGTTAGGGAGATGTGTTGTCTTTAAAGACGACGATGCTCACTTTCTCTGTGAACTTGGACAGATTCCCTTTTATTCATAAAGGTTGCTTAAACTTAAGTAGTGATTAGCGACTGTTTAACATTTTGGACGTTTAAATGTCACTTAACTTTAATCATCGTTTATAAATAAACCCCATAGTTCCTAGCTCGCATTGTTTAATGTGTATGTATTCCATTTTAAAAAGTCCATTTTTCACTCTATTTCATAACATACACATATTTGTCGAAACACACCCTTAGTCATGCACTGGGGAACTCAGCTTTTACTACTGAGTAACTACTCAGTTACTCAGTAGTAAAAGCTGAGTTCCCCAGTGTGAGTAAAGATATGATTCCTAGAAGAGCGCTGGCCGAAACATAGCGTCCGCAAATTACCGGTGAACGTTGTCACTGAAACGTTATTTATGAAAGTAAGTCGGTGTTTTCGTAGAGATCGTTTTTTGACACTGTAAAGTCAAACCCCACTGCCATAATTTTCATGATAGTCGTCACTGCAGCTGTTATGTAGCGGCCTTAGCTTAAGCTTAATTTTGAAATTGATTTTAAAGTACCGACTACCTAATTATAATAATATGAATTCATACCGGTCGTATTTTAAATCACAAATCATAAAATTAATTGTACTTAGAGCTGATTTTTTAATCATGTGATTATTTTATTCGAGGAATAGTTTTGAAATATTGGCAGTTATTTCATACAAAAACTGTCAAACGTCAATTTAATTTACTCGAATAAAAGTTATCTGGCGATGGAAAAATCAGCTCTTATACCCTGTCCATTAGGTTAACCGTTTTTTGACAGCTGTCTTAGAACGTACATATTCCAGATAAAAATTAACTTAAAGATGCGTAATAAAATAAATATATAAACTGCCTTATTGAATTATCTTATTTATGACTTCTTACAGACATTATAATACCGTACGTGTATCAATCAATGTATTGTGTGTTGCTGCTATCACTAGTTCCATATGTCAAAAAACGGTTTACCTAATGGACAGGGTATAGTTACATAATATATATAAGAATGACATTTGAATATTTGTACACCATATGTTGTGGTAGAGTGTATGGAACTTTAAAAATATTAACACCATACTATGTAAAACTACATTCTTACAAATAAATAAATTCTGATTCTAAGGTAAAGACACCTGCAATAGTTGGGCACTTACAATTTAAGCATCAAAATACACCTACCTACCTTGGATAACCAATTACAGCAGGATTGCAGGTGTCTCTTGGACGATTTCGCAGAGCACCGGCTTAAAGTAGCAACATTGTTATGCTACCTGCACTGAATTTGTATTACCGAAAACTCTGCCATATGTAAGGGGTGTCTCCCCTGGTAACCTAGTTGACTCTGCAAACATTTCCTTCATTTTCCAGAACTCTGTATTGGTCATGCAGATGTTAATTTGTGGTGATATTTAAACCGAAATGAGATATGTACGGTATCCGGAAATATGGCTCTCAGTGTTTCGCACAGCAAACAGAAACGTTATAATATGAAGGCGCGTCCCTAGCGCCATCTAGTTGGATTAATTGAAGACCTTATTTTGACATTGTGCGGAAGAGAGTGACATGGCAACGGTGGTGTCACTCTAGCGGAACGTCAAGAACGTCAAGTAGCCGTTTGAGTTTTTGAAACAAACGGTGGCGTAGACTAGGCGGTCACAACGGATCGCTTACGTCCTGAATCTTAATCTATTATCATTCGAGTTTAATTGTGATACATTTGTAATTTAAATTGAGAGTCCTGATTATAAGGCTGCTAATCGAAGACCTGTCTACTTATTTGAAGAATACCTCGCACGATTACCCACTTTAAGATGAGTGATTCTGATACAGATACCCATGTTCCTATATATTATAATATTATAAACAGCTAAACATAAATTTTGCGCACATTATGGTATCAAAACCCATTGATATCCTAGCATCTAGATCTGTCGGTGTCCGGTCCAGTATAACTTAATGCTGCAATAAAATGTCTTTATTGGTATGTGTGGAAATAGTTTCATAAAACTTCACTTATACTCATTTTAATGATGGCTTTGTGCCCAGTCTGAGTAGTTATGACGACGTATTTCAGTAGTTTTGATTTGTAGACACAACCCTCGCTGTTATTTAAACAGGACTTCACGACTCTTTCCAAGTACCTAATAAAATAGATATATATGTATATATGATATATGTACAGATCACCGCATGCTTATTGTCAACGTTGAAGCCTTTGCCTTAGCGAAATTAAATGAAATTGTTACTGTATTAGAATCGGAATCATTACACGTCATATTATAAAAACAATAAAAAACAAGCTAGATGAGGTCGGCGTTTCCTATGTGACTATACTGAGAAGAAAGGGCGAAACAAACTCAGAGGTCAGTCTCTTTTAAAGTCCAGACATAATCTTGGTCTTCTAAAATGCCAATTATTTTTATGATAACCTTGACTGACAAACAAATCAGACGTGAATATAATATAGTCTGTTCGAAAAGTATATGTAATAATAATAAAACGTTCAACAGTTGGGTCATGCCGGTTTTGATGTACTCTTTCGGCATACTCAAATGGACTCAGACCGATCTCGACGCCCTGGATAGGAGGGTCCGTACGCTGCTGACTGCAAATCGAATGCATCACCCACGGTCATCGGTAATGAGGCTGTATATCCCGCGAAAGTGTGGAGGTCGAGGCTTTTTAAATACTAAGAACCTCCACAATCGCGAGATATGTAGTCTCAGGGAATATTTCCTAGAAACCGACGTGAGGATGCATCGAGATGTAGTCACGGTGTACAAGGGCCTCACCTCGCTCTCCTTGGGTAAAGAGAACTGGCGCAAGCCAATAGTGCTTGCTTGGTTCTGGTTCTCTCCCTGTTCCCGATACCGGTGGGCTACAATTTTATATATTTTAAAATGTTTTTATAGTTTTTATATTCTGATATTTAAAAATATAATTTATATGTGTTTACATTGAAATAAAGACAATAATAATAATAAAAATCTTTATTTTCAGTTTAACAGTTTACATTACCACTTGATTTGTCATACCAGTCTTATAAATTGTAGGCTCATACAGAGTTATAAAACTCTGACACCCAAGCTAAGATTGAACTTGTGTTATAGGTGTCAGGGCTCTCAAGTTAATACAGGTAGACAAATGTCAGTTCGGAATTTCATATTGTAGGACCTATTGACAGTTTTTTTTTTTTTTAGAGAAGCTATCTAAACTAATCAAAGAGAAAATCATCTGTATAGTGTTATTTTATGTGTTCAAAACAACACTACACAATAGTGTAGTGTTGTGTTTAACACAACACTACACTATTGAATGATTGGTGTAGTGTAGTATTGTTATGTGTTGGAAAGGTATTTGATGATATGTCGGACAGGGTACTGTTTGGGTGAAAGGGGGTGTACGGCAAAGCTACCTCTTGAGGATTTTTTCAACCTCGTCATAACTCAGGGTTATGATCCATTCACAGACCTTTGCTTTGCAATCAAATTTATTTAACTTGCAAATACTACATTGTTATCAAAGTTGTATATGCGACTACCAAGTGTTCTAAAATGTCGTTCTACAAGTTTTGTTCTGTGCCTCTCTATGGGACACACGTCTGTGGGCCTGCGTTTTTTTAAGCGATTGAAATCCAACCGTAAGGAAGTATGTCTACGCAACGTATAGTTTAGCACAAAGAGCTGTCTCACGGTCAAAACCTGACAATCTTTGTACAATTGAGCTGTACTGTACCGATAGTGTTTAAAAGTCATGACCTTGAGGACAGCTCTCTGTGCCCTTCCAAGCTGTATCATACTTGTCATCGTAGCACCACCCCAGACCGTAATGCCAAAAGTTAATATTGACTGGCAAAGAGAGAAATAAACCATATGTAAGGTATCTAGTTATCTACGTCAGCACTGTACCGCAGGCTTTTAAACACGGTAATTAGTTTTCTAACTCTGCCAGATAAAGCCCTAAGTAGGAGGGCTAAATTACATAAACTGTTAACATAAACTAAAAAAATGTAGGCCCCAAGATGGAACCTTGAGGTACTCCGTAAGACATTCCACACTCCTCACTGACATACGTGGTGACTTTAACACACTGCGTTCGCTCAGATAAGTAGCTCGGCCGGCTCGGAGTGCGGGGCCTCTAACTCCAATACTCTCCAATTTCTTTAGTAGGATGTGGACAGAGACAGCATCAAAAGCCATAGTTAGATCTAAGAATAAACCTAGGCACTCTAAATACAGATGATTTTTTTTATTTTTTATCCCCTTTAGAGAGTGATTGCGTACGAATTTACCCTGAGCAGGGTTTGTTTACACTTCCGTTAGATACTTTTGTATCAGACCATAAATAAACTTACCTTTCTTATTCGACTCTAATAGAGGTCACATTCACGACAATCCCGCTTAAATAAGCCGAGTCTATAAATATCGAAACTTAATGCATTATTGATTGAGAAAAGTCTGCCGCTGGCTGTGGTATTTGATCAGAAATGTTCATAACTTGTGGTCGGCGACCGCCAACGTATTGTCTCGGGTATTGCTGCCCTGGCATCCGAGGAATGTTCGGCTCCATAGCGGTGTGTGATGTTTTATTAAATACCGCCTTACTTTCTTTGTGAATGATATCGTGGGGATAAAGACTTGTATAGTCTTTTTCAACACACTTGCTCGTAAAGTGGTTCTTATTGCAACGCTTTTAGGTTCACAATGCCATATTTTTAACATGCGTGCTTTTAATTTTGTATTCCCGCACTAGTGCATTAAAGTGCGCTATCGATAGTCAGTGTGTGTACTTGTTTTTTTATCCGAGCTATTTTTCTCAAATATTTGTGCCAAAATATGATATATAGGAATTTTTGTTTTCTCGAAAGTGTGTTGAAAAACGTGGTTTGATACGCGTGTGCATTTTTCATTACACTCTCGGCTCGAGAGCAATGACATACATATATTGCCTACTTGTATCAAAACGTACAATTTTTATGTTGTTTCCTTTGTCTTGTAAAAGCTAGGCTGGACAAAATTTAATGTAGCGTTGGACCCCGCGTAACGTTTAATGAAGTAATCGCTCGTTTTAAATATTGACTCATAAAAAACCCGCATATCCACTACTTATCTTGATGATATGAAAGGAGGTAACCACTAACATGGAGGCTAATAATGATGTGTAGAAGGAGAAGACATGCCGACCTGAGCCCGAATAATAATAAAGACAATACTCTACCTCTCGCACCTACTATAAGGTAAGAAAAACCAATTCTGTTTATACCCTAGAAGCATCGGCCAGGGCTGGATGGAGGTTTAATAATTAAGGTGTCTATCGACTCGCCTAGGTCGCGCGGAGGTTATTGTTTTTATAAAATCAAAGGTTATAGGGGTTTTGTTTTCTTAAATTGTAAATGGTTTGTTCACGATTTTATTATACCTTATAATCTCGCGAGATAGATTATAAACTGACTATGTTCATAATCATACAATGACATATAAAACGGGTTGCACTTCGGGAGTGATGGCAGAAGTGAAAACTTGAATATTAACGTTGTGCATTTTTGATATTTTGTAATGCGGTCTACTCTCTACTCTTACGAATTTTCGATCAGGTCACGTGTCCTGACACAAGCTCCTTTTTACGAATTTGTATGGCAATGCTTAGCCTCCGGCCAAGGTAAAACCTAGCCCTTAGCCCTTCCTTAGGTCACGGGAAGTGTCAACCACTTGAGAATTAGCTTTAAAACTATGCTCCACAGCCACAATAGTAACAACTAAATAAAGACTATGAGACTATGACAATAAAAACATAGTAAACACATCATGTTTCCTTTCAGATAATCCTAATCTCGAAAACCAATGCAATCTGAAAAGAACGAGTAGAAAAATGGGATATGAAACTGAATTTGCTTGCTGTTGTGACCCATTTCTTTTAGTACTTATGACTTGTGTGACGTCATTCAGAAAAGCAAAGGCTTCGCATGCCAGACGAGAGCGTATTCCGAATTTATATACGTAATTTGTATACATCTTTGTTGCAACAATGTGTATTATTTGGAGGAAATAAAGAGAAAAAGCGGCCAAATACGAGTTGGACTCGCACACGAAGGACTCCGTACCAGCGTACGGACGCCAGCAGGTCAACCTACCCGATACTGTCAGATTTTCCCAATCAACATTGAACCTAATGCTTTAGCAATAAAGTCGAAAATCTATTAAAGAAATCTGACAGATTGTAGTAGCTTGATGTGCTGGCGTCTGTACAATATTTAACACTACATATTTTTTTAAATACTTTAGATAAAAAAACACGGAGGGGCTTGTGGCTAAAGTAGCACATGCAGCTGCATGCTGCTGCTGATGCATGTAGCTGCATGGGTCGTTCGATCAGACTGCCGCGGCTGGTCCGTGCCTGAGTGACCATCTTTACAGACCTACCAAGACACCTCCGCGCCTCGGAAAGCACGTTAAGCCGTTGGTCCCGGCTGTCATTCGTGGATCTTTGACAGTCGTTACGGGTCATTAGAAGCCTGAAAGTCTGACAACCAGTCTTACCAAAGGGTTTCGTATTACTAAGTAACTAACTGGGTTGTGGAGGTCAGATAGACAGTCGCTCCATGTAAAATACTGGTACTCAGCTGCATGCGGTTAGACTGGACGCCGACCCTAACATAGTTTGGAAAGGCTAGGCAGATTGTTAGATAAAAAACACGTTTCTTATAGGTATGGGGACCCCCTTTAACGTGACGACTCAAAGGTGTGACAGACGTACGGACGGACAGCAGAGCCTTAGTAATAGGGTCCTAGTAATTGGCACCCTTTGGGTACGGAACCTAAGAAAGACAAAAGCAATAGAAAAAGTGATAAAACATTATATTATGTATGGATATGTTTATTTGTTACATATATGCATGGAAGTAATGTGATATGATTGGTCATATATGGATATGTTTATTTGTTACATATCACAGGCAGAGCACCGCCGTGTCCTCGTACAGGCGATCGGCAACGGCGGCGACCTCTCGCGTCCGGCCCTGGTTCAAGCCATGGTCCGGGGCGAGAGGGAGTGGGAGGCAGTCACCTCCTTCGGCGAAGCAGTCATGCTAGCGAAGGAGGTGGCGAGATGGACGAGGGAGAGATCCTCACGCCTCAGCCGCCGCGGGAGACGCTCCGGGCGTCGGGAGCCGCGTGACGACTCCCGGCCACCGTAGGCGCGGGCCTGCGGGCGGAGAGTAATGGGTAGCTCACCGCCCGATCAGGACCAGGCCCGTGCCGGACGGCGCGTTTGTGTTCCACGCGCGCCTCAAAGAGATGTTAGCATAAGCGACGGCGGGGCTCGATAGGGCCGAAGCCTGCCAGGGCAGCGGGATCGTCCGAAAGGGTTACCGCTGCCCTGGAACATAAAGGGCTAAGGAAGGAACACGGGTGGGTTTTAGTCAGTAAGAGTCTGACACTCCCTTCCGCTCCACCCAGAGCGGAAGAGGTTAGTTGATGAATTACCATCATCAAAAAAAAAAAAAAAGTAATGTGATACGATTGCTCATAGTTTGAAAGTTAGAAGATAGTTTTCCTACTCAGCATATAAAATATTCGTTTGAGCTGAATGTTTTCACTCTCCTTGAATATTAAAAGTGATGACTACCTATTGCCCGGTTTCCGAATTAAGAATTTGAAGTTGCGAACTTGTGACACTCTATTATTGTGCCTATCCATAATACATACATAAACAGTCTATAATGTTCGCACTGCTGGGACACAGGCATCCTTTTTTCGAGAGGGAGTGGGCTATAATCGACCACACGGGCACAGTGCGGGTTGGTAGATCTCACATGTCTTCGAATTTTTGGTTCTAGGACATGTCGGTTTCTTCACGATGTTTTCCTTTACCGTTTTGAGAGCTGTGGTGATGAAATTATTTACGCAAAGTAAATCGCGTGCCTGAATGTGAACCCACGACCTACAACTCTTAAATCGGGGCCGTTATCACTGAGCCATCACTGCTCAACATATTAGTATGTCCCAATACACACAGATTCGCATTTTTATTAAAACAATCACACGCACAACTAACGTAACATCAAATCAAATTCTCATTTCAAAAACTAGATGCAAATCCTACAGTAGAAATTGCAAAACGATATTCTCAGTTAAAATATCCATTGGAATATCCAACGGATCTGTAAAGTCTATATGAGCCATGAGCCATCCGATAAAAGGCAAACATCATTTCAATAAGGCTTGTAACAAATAAACAGACATATTTGCCATTCCTTCCGTGTGCCTTTGCCTTTATTCAACTTTTAATATAAATTCGCCATACGTTTTTATTATTTAAAAATATTTTATTTTTCATTTGTTACTATCGTGCAGTTCAAAGTCAGTTCACAAAGTTCTTACTGTTTTTAATCAAAAAGATGAATTATACTGTGCAAGTTTTTTTTAGAACTTGCCTATTCTAAACCTCCAATAATATGCAATTATTAACAGTCATAAATGTAGGAAGTATCTACCACATTTTCTTTTATGATTTAAACATATAGGTATAAACAAACTCATCATGTGATGTGTGTGTGTGATGTGTCTATGTGGTGTCATTGTGATGTACAAACTTAACTGTGTTTATTTAAAATTACTGTCTGACACCACCTTTTCTTTTTGCCAATAAAACTTTTTTTATTATGTAGTGTCTCGAAATAAAAACCATATCTTCACTTCTACACGTTTAATTTTGTATAAATCAAAAAACTTATCAAAAATTTAATGAAAGGGCACAGCACGATTCAAAGGATGGTAATAGCTCTGAGGCGACGTCCCTGGTGTTAGAGCCCTATAAGTTTCACAATTACGCAAAGGGAAAAAAAAACAATTACGCGTCGGTCACGATACGTTTGCAAACGTTCCTAACTTCCGCAATAAATAAAAATTCGGTAATCCTAAATGGCTAACTGCGCACCAAGTCGATCTGTCAGGTCAGGCAACAATAAAATTGATATAGCTGATTTACATAAAATACGACGATATTAAAGAATCTACTAGAAATTTAAAAAAATACAACAAAAAAATACGTAGATCCGGTCCTAGCCTCCAGGATGTCAGTCAGAGGGCTCGCTGGCTGGCTGGTACTTGGGTAATCACCAGCGTAGGGTTCGGATCCCAACACGCAGCTCGCAGTCGCCAGGTCCCAGGCTAGCGGGGGGACGAATTCAAGATTCGCCTATAGTCTTCGGACAAATCTACAGACAATAACGAAAAATGATAATCCGAGACGCCGGCAGAATCTTTTATAACATAAGAGATGAAGTAAAAGTTAAATTACATACCAAGTCCTCAAAGATGAAACCTGACTCGCAAGTTTTAGATGCTGTAAATTTCGGGAACAGTTCCCTTTGGTCTGGTCGCACAACGGACAAACTCGGACGCTCAAATCTTTATAGTGGCAAATAATTATATGATAAAACGGGAAAAAATAGTAATATTGACGTCCGTCCTGTGCCCAAATAAAAGCTTCCAATGAAAAACAAATTCCGGAGAAAAGACATGACACTTTTAGATTCAAAATTCAAAAAAACAATATGAAGAAAAAACCTTTCTGGTTACAAATAAGGTAGGATTTGTTATAAAAGAAGGTTATTCGTAAAAAATTATAATGTAGCATTTGCCAATGCTGCAGTAGGTAGTTACAGCATAGTTACCTCCAAACACATTACATAACTAATAACAACTTAGATCTCCCCAACTACCCTTCAGCCTCTACCAAAACTAAATTGATTCTCCGTAGTCTGTAAATAGATATACCCAAATAATACCCACACTCGCGTTAAACTAAACCATTTGAAGCACGACAAAAGCCTAGTAGAGAGTAACGGCGGCGTAGACTTCTACCTATCGTCGCATTCAGGCTATTGAAGTCAGCTAGGTCAAGTATTGCTACACGTGAATACTAAGCAGGTTCATATGGACACGTTTACAACGTGCCGTGTTAAAATGTTGCCAGTTTACAGAGTTAAATGATGGCGGGGTTAATGGTTTGTCTGTATGGGAGTGCGTGAGTAATGTTGATAACTAAATACGCGGTCTTTAAAGATTTTTCTTAATTTTACCAAGAATAACATTTTATCAAGTGACAATTTCTAAACGTTTCAATTCATACCGTTGGTAAAATTATTATATTATATTAATATATATTATATACTCTGCTGAGGTAATTTCTTTTGGGGGTCTCAGTTCTAACCAAACCTACTGCTTGCATGCTGCAAGCGAGCATGCAGCATGCAGCGTGCAAGCAAGCATGCAGCATGCAAGCGAGCATGCAACATGCAGCAGGCATGGTTTCTGTCACGGCTCCGGCACTGCGGGGCTCCAGCGATCCTACGCGAGCTTATCGTCGCAGATGGTATTCACGCTCACCAACTGCTCCTCAGCTCGCTGGCCGCCTCGCCCCTCCGCGCCTACGCGGATTTAAATTACACTCTAGGGGTAGGGCAGACAAGACTACGTGGAGTCGGTTTTGCAGCGATTCGTTTCTGTCACTATCTTTTGTAGCACAACATATTGAATTTTTAAGACAATATTTTAATTAAAATTATAGATAGCTTAACGTCTATTTTTATACATTTTCGTTGAAATAAAATGCCATGGACAAATTTACCGAACAAACAATATTCTTTAAAAATAATTCTACTGTTTTGATAAGTTTGTAAAACAAACAAAATGTGATCAAAAATCAATGTGAAACGAATTGTAGTTTTTTGTTGCTTGTCAGTTTGACTATAATATAATCAACACTGCTCTCAAAACGTTGAAGGAAAACATCGTAAGGTTCTGGAACCAAAAATTTTAAGACATATGTGACTTCTATCAACCCGCACTGGGCACGCGTGGGGCCCACTCCCACCCACAGAGAGGAGGCATATGTCCCAGCAATGTGTACATTATATATGCCGATTATGCACTACTAGAATACTTTTCTAAAAGCTGAGCAGCGTTAACCTCCTTGTATACCACACTTTCTCCAAGCATTCAGCATTACCTCAATCAAAAAGTTGTGAACCTCTGCCTCATATACTAGACACGGTAAGTATATTAAATGAAATCTTTGCACACCGCAGGGGTCGAAAACAGTATACGAACAATTTATCAAAACTCCGACTAAGTTGTTTCTTAGACACGTTAAGTCGGATTACTGAAAGCTTATAAAACTTTCTTGAGCAGTCAGCATAGAACCAAATCCGAGTATATTTCGTGAAGAACTTCTAGATTCTGTAGGTAGCCTAGAAAAAGCATGTATAAACTACGCGTTATCAACCAGGCGTTGCTTGACTGTAAACAAAAAGACAGCTTGCAGGAGTTAGAAAATAAAACGTGACACTTTCTTTAAAGTAGGTCTCGTATCTTTTCTTTAGAGCGTCGTATCTTTCCTCTGAAGAATGCTGTGATTTTCTTGTTGTTCTTTCGATATCTTATTTTGTACAAATACAAAAATAAATTACAATAGCGCCGATTCCCTTGTTCACAAACTAAACTAAGGGCTGATTTTTCCAAGGCCAGATTTTCAGCCTTAATCATAAAAATCTCGCTAATCACTCATTAGGTTCTATTTAGCTAACCATTTATTTAGCTCTTAATCAATGCTTAACTTTTCTTTATTCATAAACGCTAGCTAACAGGTGATTAGTAGCGAAACGAAATAGAGGTGAAATTATGCGTTCAGTTCGTATTGATGCGTATTCAGCTAACAGATGAAGAAACCGCGCGGTTGGTCTATTTTAGTTACTTCCACAGTATTATGTCATATGGCATTTTACTGTGGGGTCGGGCTGCTGACATTGAATCCATTTTTATTTTGCAAAAGAGAGCTGTCAGAGCCATTTACAATCTACGTCGCCGCGAATCTCTTAGGGAACTATTTAAAAGGGTTAATATTATGACGGTACCTTGCCAATTCATTTAAAATATTATGTATGTAAGAAAAAATCAACATCTTTTTAATAAAATAAGTGATAGACATAATTTTAATACTAGAAATAAAGATAAATTAGATCAACCTTTTTTCAGATTGTCTAAAGTACATACATCTTTTATGGGGTACTGTGTTAAATGTTACAACAAAATACCTTGTGAAATATTGCAATTAAATGAAAGAATATTAAAATTACACTTTGTAAGCAAGGATATTACAAATTAGAGGATTATATCCAAGATAAGAATGCCTGGAAACATGCTGGTCCTGCTCCATAGGACAATCTCTAGAGTCTAGACAAAATCAAACTGGTTGCTAATGAAATTGTATAATTTATTCTTTTTTTTTTTATTCTCTTTGACATTAGATTTACATTCTGTAATTACTTAAAGTCACACCCGGACTTATTACTCCTTATTTATTTATGAAAATAGTCTACTTTTGGAATGTTTGTAAATATGTGAGCACCATGTATCTATCACCTAGTCAATTTATATGTCATGGTTTCATAAATTCATTTTAATTCTTTTACCTATTGTGGTATAGTAATTTTATTTTTAGGTGCATCGTCTTCACATATAATTATATAATTAATGTATGCAAAGTATTGTAAAACATTTTTAAAAGAGTAACGGTGGAGTTTCTTGCCCATTCTTCTCCATACGAAAACTACCTTTTGGAAGGGGCGACTAGAATCAATTTTATTTTAATTTTAATTTTGACGTTCAAAAGTGCCTTTAATGTGAAATAAATGATTTGACTTTGACTTTGATGTACCTATGTGTCACTTTTCTATGAAACAATAGTTTTTTTTTTTTTTTAAACCGTTAAATAATTTCTGCGCTAGAATCATGTGCTGAATTCATGTTTACAGTTTGCGCGTCAACGTCCATGCCGCCCTGTATATAATTATATTTCAAACACTTTTATATGTATACACGGTACTAATCATTTCTGTAAATAGTCCACATATTATTTAACAGTTGGTTCGAGTTAGAACACTTTTGTGAAATAAACTAAAATGTTCAGAAGATCATCATTATCATCTGCCTATATAGCCTTTTCCCAACTATGCTGGGGTCAGCTTCCAGTCCAACCGGATGCAGCTGAATACCGGTATTTTACATGTTGCCCTATCTGACCTCCATAACCCAGTTACTGGGTAATACGATACCCCTACCACACTACTAAAATGATACGACGATACTAAAATATTCTGAAGATAACAGCGAAAATAAAGTTTGATGTATAATGATAGTAGTTTATTTTTATTTTCTTTCTTTCTTTATTTGTGTACAGAATGGCAACGTCTCATATTATGACACCCACGAGGATTGACACGGTACTCTATTTATAGCCAACTCACTGGAAAAACTTAGTAAACATATTTTACGTTTTATATGAAAAAATGTTGAATAACAGGGGGGAATGTTATCTATAAAATCTATTTTCGGTGTCGATTATGAATGTACGTCATTCATATTCGACACCGAAATTAGATTTTATAGATAACATTCATCAACATTCAACATTTTTAATTGGACAGGTCACAGGTGGTCTGTTCCTATAGAATAGTAAAGGTGTTCATCGAATATTGTTTAATTGTAAAGTTCTACCACGCTATAAAACCTACATCTATCTATGTGTATACAAAAACAAATGTATACGTTTGATCTCTGATTTGTTATTTGTTTTTTAATTATGTTATTTATGTAATATGTTTTAGTTTTACCTATTAATTACTGTCATTGGCGCAAGCAGTTGTAATTAATTATCTATACTTATAATAAGAATGTAAAAAAGTTGTGTCTGTACATTGAATATATTTAAAAAAGAATAATTGAGGGGGTTTAAGAAACAGTAATAGAACACGAATCTAATAAAAAAAGTCTGTCTGTTTGTCTGTTTATCTGTTTGTCTGTTTGTACACGCTAATCTCCGAAACTACTGGACGGATTTGAATGAAACTTTTTTTGTTATCTAGCTATTAAGCCTGGGCAACATATAGACTATAATTGATTTTGGAAACTGGAACACCTGATGCAGAACCGCAACAGACCAGCTAAACTATAAGAGTTACATAAATGGCGCCTTAGAAAAAAATGTTGTGTCTGATGAGCATTTTCTGTTTAGAGAATAAAATTGAAGATCCGGAACACCTGATGTGGAACTCTTAGAGCACAGCTAAACTATAATATATATAGATTTGACATCTTAGCAAAAGTTATTCAGTCTGATGAGTATTTTCTACTGCGAGAATAAAACTCGAAGATCGGAACATCTGATGTGGAACTCTAAGAGCACAGCTAAACCATAACATATATAGGAATGACATCTTTGCAAAAGTTGTTTAGTCTGATGAATATTTTCTGCTGGGAGAATAAAATTCGAAGATTGAAACATCTGATGTGGAACTCGGAGAGCACAGCTAAAATATGGCATATACAGACATGACATTTTAACAAAATTTGTTTGGTCTGATGAGTATTTTCCGCCGAGATAATAAAAATCAAGGATCAGGAACATTTGATGTGGAAATCAGTTTATACTAATATATTAACATAAGCTAGGAGTACCTCCACGCGGTGAAGGCGGTAACAGTTTGGGCCTTCTTTTCGATGACGATGGTAAATTCATTGAAAACTTGGCTTCACTGGCTAAATCATAATACCCGGTAATGCAGGGGAGCAATCACTTAGATCTTAATTGCAAAGTTATTAAAGTACTTACATTAATAACCATAACCATACCACGAAAGAGGTCAAATCTTTCGCAATGTTCGAAATTTAAAGATCATTAGATCCCAAGAATCGAATGAAGAACGCCAGGCAAGACTTGATGCTGTTCGACAACATCAGGCTGTATCTCGCCCAGCGGAAACTTCTTCGGATCGTGAAGCACGACTTAGCGCTGATCGTGAGCGTCATGCATCGTCTCGCGTTTCTGACACTTTCACACAAAGAGAATCACGCCTGCGTTCTCAGCGTATTTACGCATCTACATCTAGGTCTCTAGAGACCAGTGAGGATCGTGATGCGTGACTGACCGCTGATCGTGATCGTCATGCATTGTCTCGCGAGTCGGAAACGTTAACGGAAAGAGAATCACGCTTGAGTTCTCAGCGTATTCTCACGTTGACTTCTAGGTCGTTAGAGATCAGTGATGAACGTGAAGTGCGACTGGCCGCTGATTGTGATCGCCATGCATTGTCTCTCGAATCAGAAACGTTCACAGAAAAAGCATCACGCTTGAGTTCTCAGCGCATTCGCACGTTGACTTTTAGATCTCTGGAGACCAGTGAAGAACGTGATGCGCGACTTACGGCTGATCGTGATCGTCATGCATTGTCTCGCGAGTCGGAAACATTCACGGAAAGCGAATCATGCTTGAGTTCCCAGCGTATCCGCACATCCACTTATAGGTCTCTAGAAACCAGTGAAGAACGTGATGCGCGACTTACGGCTGATCGTGATCGTCATGCATTGTCTCGCGAGTCGGAAACATTCACGGAAAGCAAATCACGCTTGAGTTCCCAGCATATCCGCACATCCACTTATAGGTCTCTAGAAACCAGTTAAGACCGTGATGCGCGACTTACGGCTGATCGTAATCGTCATGCATTGTCTCTCGAATCAGAAACGTTCACAGAAAAAGCATCACGCTTGAGTTCTCAGCGCATTCGCACGTTGACTTTTAGATCTCTGGAGACCAGTGAAGAACGTGATGCGCGACTTACGGCTGATCGTGATCGTCATGCATTGTCTCGCGAGTCGGAAACATTCACGGAAAGCGAATCATGCTTGAGTTCCCAGCGTATCCGCACATCCACTTATAGGTCTCTAGAAACCAGTGAAGAACGTGATGCGCGACTTACGGCTGATCGTGATCGTCATGCATTGTCTCGCGAGTCGGAAACATTCACGGAAAGCGAATCACGCTTGAGTTCCCAGCATATCCGCACATCCACTTATAGGTCTCTAGAAACCAGTTAAGACCGTGATGCGCGACTTACGGCTGATCGTGATTGTCACGCATTGTCTCGCGATTGAAGACAGACACTGAAAGCTGCCGGTGTTGATTTGAGAACCGGCTGTTTTTCTCATGGCCAACTTTATGTTGCTTTCTCAAGGGTTAGCCTTCCGGGTTTTATATTCTGGCACCCGACGGAAAAACCAACAATAATATAGTTTATAAAGATTTTTTTTAGAATAGTTATGTTAACTAATTGATATTAATTTCGCTTCATAATTTCGGAATGAAAATAATTCTACCTTTTTATTTTAATGAAGTTATAACCTACCCACTGTCTACAACACTCAATCTAAGGTATACCAAACAAAACCGATGAAGGATTTCGATTAAGTAACGCACAGTTCAAACTCTTGCCGAAATTCCTATCGGAACGAGAAAGGGACTGGATCCGCGTACGAAGTCGCGGGCAGAAGCTAGTAAATAAATATAATTGAAGTAAAACCAAAAAAACATTTTTTTAAATTTTGTTTGTCTCATTATACTATACTATACTATGTTACTATGTGGATAACGGTGCTGGTTGCGTTATTACCTAATTGCTATATAATTCTGTACTAGTATTAAGCATTATTACGCAATTGTTTGTTGTCCTGAAGAAAAAAAAAAAAAAAAAAAAATTATGTCTGTTTGTTCCGAAACAGCTGGACCGATTTTAATAAAATTTGGTATGAGGATACTTTCTATTTATCGACATACTATGCGGGCGAAGCCGCGGGCGAAAGCTAGTCAGATATATGATAATATTCGTCAACGCGCAGTTCTTTTGTTTCCGATGTTAGCCTACTACTTCTACTAGGTATCACGTGCTGTTGGGTGGAGACCACGAATAGGAAAACGAATGTAGGACGCCCTGTGGTTAGAAGCGACGATGTGGATGGATAAGGTATGCCGGGCGTGGCAATTAGAGAGGCCTGTGTCCAGCACTGAATCGCTGATAACGTTCAAAAGTATATTTAACAATTCTCACCACTGATTATATCATTCAAAAGTTTAATGATTATTCAAAATACACTGAACTACGATATGACGGCCGAGATTATAGCAGTCAACTCGGAAATGTTTCTTTGTTAACCAATGTTAACAATGTTCCAAAATTCAAAATATAGCCGACTAAAGATATGATGAGTATGTGGCGGCACCTACATCGCCACATGTGAACTACGCAAACACTGACGTCACGCTAAATCGTGCATCGCGCAAGCAAAGTTTACCGCGCAACTAGCATATACAATACAACGTCCTGACATCAATTGTTGGGCAGTTGCCCACCAGACAGACACACAGACAGATACAACACCCGTCTGGTCGGAGGATCCTCCCATTTCTATGAAGGATGAGTGAACTTTACATCCTGTTCCTCACACATCTAGGTAGGTACTGACCCGGCATGGTAGTCGCGTGTCCAATCTCGATGGCTACACGGCACTGCCCCCAGGGTCTCGGTGTCCAGTGTGCGCTAGCTTCCAAGGCAGCAGGTTAGGTTGTGGAAAAAGTCTTTTCACATTATAGTATGTATGAACTTGTAATAAAATCTCTTTGGCTATACTATTTGTATCTGGCTGATTTTGGTATCATTGAAAGTTTAAATTTTAAAGAACAAAATTCCAAATTCAAATTAGGAAAATATGTGATTTTCATTTGTTTTTCGTACCGTCAAGATGAGTGAATCTAATGAAGAAATTCGATACATTTTAAAATTTTACTACAAAAAGGTAAAAATGAAACGCAAGCCGCGAAAAAAATTTGCGATGTTTATGGACCTAGTGCAGTGTCTGTGAGAGTAGCACAAATTTGGTTTAAGCGTTTTCAATCCGGAAATTTTGATGTCAAAGATGCACGTCGCTCTGGTCGCCCTATTACGGATAAAATGGGTGCCATTTTTGAAAAAGTGGAGCAAGATTGGCATATCAGTAGTTACGACGTAGCTGAAAAACTGGGAATTGACCACAAAACAGTTTTGGTGCATTTGAAAAAAAACGGGCTTTTTTTTATTTTTTATTTACAATTGGCTCACTCTTGACCTCAATCCAGCCCAGAGGCAGGGATGAGATCTACGGTGGAACGAGCTTGCCCAGAATAAGCCTATAGGGTACACAAAAAAGCTCGATATTTGGGTACCTCACGAGCTCACTGAAAGAAACCTAATGAACCGTGTACTCATTTGTGATTCTTCATTACGACGTAATGAAACCGAACCATTTTTGAAGAAGCTGATAACTGGTGATGAAAAGTGGATCACGTACGACAAAAACGTGCGAAAAAGGTCGTGGTCAAAGGCCGGTCAGGCTTCACAGACTGTGGCGAAACCCGGGTTAACTCGCAACAAGGTGATGCTGTGTGTGTGGTGGGATTGGAAGGGCATTATTCATTATGAGCTGTTACCACCAGGCAGGACCATCGATTCTGAACTCTACGAACAACTGATGAGATTAAAGCAAGAAGTTGAGAGAAAGCGGCCGGAATTAATCAACAGAAGGGGTGTGGTTTTTCATCATGATAACGCTAGACCTCGCACATCTTTAGCCACTCAGCAAAAATTAAGAGAGTTTTGCTGGGAGGTGTTAATACATCCGCCGTATAGTCCTGACCTTGCACCTTCAGATTTCCACCTGTTTCGGTCTCTTCAGAATTCTTTAGGCAGTGTCAGGTTAATATCACGAGAGGACTGCCAAAACCACTTGTCGCGGTATTTTGATCAGAAGTCCCAAAATTTCTATAGCAATGGGATCATGTCCCTACCTACAAGATGGCAAAAAGTTATCGAACAAAATGGTACCTACATACTTTAATTAAATGTAAATAAACTATATTAAAAATGTTTTGGATTTTCTTAAAAAATGCGAAGTAACTTTTTCCCCAACCTATTATAAGTATGTACAATATATACATATGCCAGCAACGCCAGATACATGTCAACACACGGAATATGTACAACGTAAACTTCGTAACATGAACGTAGGTAATTAAGATTTTCATGAAATATGATCACGGAGCGTAGCAAAGACGTACATAATTGATTTCACACTCGCACAGAGATTCTTATCAATAACATAATATTTCCTCTCGTTTCGTACCCTTAAATGTTTCCCGAAGATTGAATTAAAATTAATTCACCTAAAAGTAATTTACGAATAAAATATTCCAATGTGAAATGACCCGAAATTGATTCAATTTATGGCTTTTACAGAGCTATCGTGTTTTATCTACCTTTATATTTTAACGTTATAATAGTATAGATATCTAGGTACATAGTCAAACAAGGAGAGGGGCCCGTGGCTAAATAATAACAGCCGCACAGGTCGATCGGTCAGGTTAAGCTACGCTTGCCGCGGTTGGTCTGTGGATGGGTGACCATCTTTACATACCGAGACCCCTCCGTGCCTCGGAAAGCACGCTAAGCCGTTGGTCCCGGCTGTCATTCGTGGATCTTTGACAGTCGTTACGGGTAGTCAGAAGCCCGAAAGTCTGACAACCAGTCTTACCAAGGGGTATCGTATTACCCAGTAACTGCGTTGTGGAGGTCAGATAGGCAGTCGCTCCATGTAAAATACTGGTATTCAGCTGCATCCGGTTAGACCGGATCACTGGAAGCCGACCCCAACATAGTTGGGAAGAGGCTAGGCAGATGATGATGAGTCAAACAAGGATCATGTCTCTAATTAGTTTCGTCATGTCTGTCCGTGTATCTAGAGTCAAATAGATCAGCGGGGTACCTAATTGCGTAACACACCCTCAGTAGCAATGGCTTTTGATAGTTCAACAACATAAGTACATTACGTTATTTACTTTATCGACCAGACAAATTTGTTGAACATATAAAGCAATAATAATAATAATATCCCTGGACATTTCGCTCAGCGCCATCTAGTCCCAAGCTAAGCAACCTCGCTTGTGTTATGGTAACAAGATGGCTGATAAACTACTTAAATACATTTTTTTTTTTTTGTAAATATATACATATTATAGATAGAAAAACACCCAGACTCAGAACAAATACATGTAGGACTTACAAATATTTGTTCTGTGCGGGAATCAATGGATTAGAAATTTCCTTCAAAATGATTCAGATTATGATTGATAGTGTATTAGTCCTGGAGTAGAGACCGCGTATCGGCAAGCGTAGTGTGGCCCCAGCTAGAAGGACGGAACACCTAAAGGAGGTTTCTGGGACAGACTGGTTGCGAAAGGCGGGGGACAGGGTGTTGTGGCGCAGCCTGGGAAAGGCCTATGTTCAGCAGTGGACTGCAATAGGCTGAGTTGATTGATTGAGTGTATAACGCAATTAGGGTGCTGGGGCCTACCAAGTCTATGTGTAGTTAACGTCGAACCAACTCTATAGTGAAAAACCGCAAAAGACTGTTATTCATCATTATGATTACGATATGAAGGCTTCGTTATGTAAGTGGGTACTGCTTTGTAACCTCATATTGACCGACATGTTCGCTCGAAACAACCCACTTCAAAGCGCTCAAAGTCCTCAATAAAAATGAAAGAAAAATAAAAATAAATATCTCATACAGAATTATTCAAAGTAAGTATGAATAAAGGAGATTGTGTACATTTAAATTTTTTATGAGCACTGAGTAACTACTCAGCTCTACAAACTGACCTTTGGAGCTAGCGTGGGATGATGAAAAAATGCAATAGAATGCTATTCTATCTCCAGAGGGAGACGGACGAGACGAGCAAACAATTGCAATTAATTTGTATGCACAATGGTTGTCAGCAAAGACTAGATTTCCAATGAATCAAACAGACTATGTTGGGTCTTCAATTCATAACCATAAGGGGTGTTATATTTGTTTAGGTCGGCACATTCGATTCGGATGTATTTGTTGAACAACAAAGCCGCCCAAGCAATCACTACACCTATTCGACTTCCATTCGGCTCGTGCCGATCGGCATCTATCCTTCCTGAATCATATTCTTGTCGGCTCGGCACAATTTGAGCTATGGTTTTTCTCGAACGTACAGGATGACAAGGACATCGACGCGCAACGTGTTACCATGGATTCAGTAGATGATTGTGAAAACCAACAAAAAAAATTTTTTAAATAAAATGCTTCGCCATACATTTTGACCACATAGGTATTTCAGTTTTGTATGAAACAGCTGTTTTTTTTTTATTACTGTGATTTAACAGGATCATGGATTGAATCCATGGTGAGTGGTGACAGGTTGCGCGTTGATATTCCTGCCACCCTGGGGCTGCAGTCTCGAAATTCATAGCGATCGCTTTACGACCAAATTCGGTCACAAAGTCCTATCACTCCATACATTACGCCTGTCATTCGGGACTTTGCGAACGAATTCGGTCGTAAAGCGATCGCTATGAATGTCGAGACTGCAGCCCCTGTAGTATCTAGATATATTCAATGTTGCGCCCAGCTGTGCCGAATCATGCCGACCCGAACGAGTATGAAGCACACCTAATGAACCGACTTCAATTAAACAATAAGGAGATCTTAAATCTTAAGAGACAATTTTTTTAAATAATAGGGGTTATAGTATGAAATTGCCGTTTTATTGTAATAGGTACAGACGCCAGCAGGTCAAGCTACCCGAAACTGTCAAATTTTCTCAATCAAACTTGAACCTTATTGCTGTAGCGATAAAGTTGACAATCTATTAAATAAATCTGACAGATTTTAGTAGCTTGATGTGCTGGCGTCTGTACTTCGAATTGACATAGTCATGACCTTCATGGTTTGAGATTTTTGAGTGAAACTTTTTTCACATGGTGCCTCTGAAGTTCTTCTTTTAAAAAATGTGCAACATTCGATTATCGACTTTCAGTTGTTTTTTTTATCCAGCTTAGACAAGAAAGATGGATACTTCGAAAATTCGAGTTATTATTGAATACGAGTTCCGACGTGGAACTAACGCGGCAGAAACAGCTCACAATGTCAATGTTGCGTTTGGAGAGGGGACTGCTAATGAACGCACCGTGCGATTTTGGTTTAAACGCTTTCGTGATGGAAACTTTGATTTGAAGAACGAACCACGTGGAAGACCTCCCTCCCACACAGGTGAATAACAATGAATTGAAAGAGATGGTGGAAGCCGATCCGAGCCAAACTACCCAGGAATTAGCGGCATGGTTTAACGTTACCTTACCAACAATATTGACTCATTTGCGTCAAATCAATAAAATAAAAAAATATGAGAAATGGGTGCCTCATGATTTGACTGATCTGCAGAAAGAAACGCGTGTTGAAACTTGTGTTGCCTTGTTGAATCGATACAGAAATGAAGGAATATTGGATCGAATTGTGACATGTGATGAAAAGTGGATTCTTTACGATAACCGTAAGCGAAAAATACAATGGCTGACCTCAGGTCAAACGCCGCAACAGTGTCCTAAAGCAAAGCTTACCAATAAAAAGGTAATGGAAACGTTTTCATGGTCTCAGCATGGTGTTATTCATTATCTATAGCTTTCTCCGATCTGGTCAAGCAATAACGGCTGATGTCTACTGTGCCGAACTCCGAACAATGATAGCAATACTAGCAGTGAAACAGCCCCGACTCATAAATCGATCTTCACCATTATTGCTCCATGATAACGCGAGACCTCACAGCACGAGAAACCGTTTTAACTCTACAGAAACTGCAATTAGAAACCATTCGTCACCCTCCATATTCGTCAGACCTTGCTCCAACGGACTACCTACCATTTTTTTCGTGAAATGGACAATTTTCTACGTGATAAAAAGTTTTCTTCTCAGGAGGCAGTACAAAATGCTTTCACACAGTTTGTCGAATCTAGATCACGAGAGTTCTATCGCAAAGGCATAAATGACCTTCCTATTAGATGGCAGCAATGTATAGATAATAATGGTAAATATTTTGATTAAGTAAATAAATATCCTAAATTTAAAAAAAAACTAATTTCAATTTTTCAGTACAAATTGGTAATTTTATACTTTAACCCCTAATATTATCTTCTTTTATCCATATTAGATAGAAATCAGAACACTTACATTATTTATTCCATTATACATGGTTATATTATTTTTGTATGTCTATGTATGACCAGCACCCTAATCGCGTAACACACTATCAATGTCAACCTGAATCATTTGGAAGGATATTTCTAATCCATTGCTTCATATGTTCGAAAAATGTGTCTGCTCAACAACGTAAATAACGCAATGATTGTTGTTGAACTGTCAAAATGAAACCCATTGCTACTGACAGTGTGTTACGCAAATACCCCGCTGACGTATAATGTACCTAAACGAGGCAAAAGGAGTATGTAAGGATTGTAGCAGGTGACGTTCTGTAGTTTCTGCCTACCCCCATGGGAAGGTGTAAGTTTATGTATATTATTTAGTAGCACATAATTTTAGACTAAAATAAAAAATAGGTACCTACATACCTAAAGTAAAATTTTATTTTTCTTCGAGCAGTGCTGGATTCATCAATTTTTGATTTCGCTTGGGGACCGTTCTTACCCCTTGAAAGAAAACAGCGCACAATAATTATTCTCATACAAAAGAATGAAATATGAAATGTGCACGATAAAGTATTTGCTAGACTAAAATAGGTACCTAGGTAGTTTTGATGAAACCTGCACTTAAATAAATAAGGCAGTTCATAACTGGCGAAATGTGGGCGTACTATGGGCTTCTCTGCTTTACCCTTAGGATTTACAGGAGTGATGTTTAAGTACATAAAAATTATAGATTTGTCCAAATCCATAAGAGGTAGGTACATAAAAATTATAGATTTGTCGAAATCCATAAGAGGTAGTATGTTTACAAACACGATTTTCACATGCACAAGTAGCTAGGACCATTTAGTTAAATGACAGTGTTTCTCAACCGCCCATGAGGTAATGAAAGACCTGTTTAAGTACCTAGTTAGGTACTATAAGGGCTCCACAGCCTTATTTTACCGGGTAAAATAAATAAAATAGGTATTTGTATTAATTTATTCATTACTAGCAGCGCCCCGCGGTTTCACCCGCTTAAGTTTCGATCCCGTGGGAATATCAGGATAAAAAGTTTTATGTGTTAGTTCTGATTATAAACTATAATTATGTGTGCCAAATTTCATCCGAATCCATTCAGTACTTTTTGCGTGAAAGAGTAACAAACATCCATCCAACCATCCATAGATAATCTGTTTATGTATGTACTATAGAGATTTTGTCTGGTTGGTTAACAGGAGTCAAAAATCTGGGTCATTATAATGCTAAACCATAACGAAGACCTAAGACAAGCAAAATTATGTGTGAGTGGGTTTTAAATCGCTAATTCAAGTTAAATATAAACCGACAGCAAACAGTGCAATTACTGTCTGTCCATCAATCTCTATACATCAAATGGTTTAGTTTATTCCAGTGAAAACGAATTAAATGTTTAGTCAGCGGGCTGTAAAAAATGATGTTACATTCGTCCGAACACTGACAAATGATCTTCACAGTATATTGATTGCACACCAGTGCAGTGCTTGACGCGTGGCAGGCTCAAAATACATGGACGTTGATTTTACTGAAAATAGACTATAGGTACTTTTAGGAATTGTTTTATACCTACTTAGATACACTTTTAGGTGTGTAATTGGATACACACATGGGACTTAAACATAACTGGCGAAATGTGGGTGTACTAGAGGTACACCTATGCCTAACACTTCAGGGAAACTGAATTTGTTTCGGAAACGCCTTGTTTATTTTTAGGGTTCCGTACATCAAAAGGAAAAATGGAACCCTTATAAGATCACTTCGTTGTCCGTCGGTATGTCCGTCCGTCTGTCTGTCAAGACCCTCAAGTTGGAATTAATACCAAATACTCAAGGCTGCAATCCTTTGAAGCAGTGAAAAAAACAAAGTTCTAAATAAACGCAATCAAAAGATACGGGCGTTTATGTTCCGTTTAAGCCGCATATTTTGACACTCGCAGGGAATCAGAACCTATAGGGTAGGTACTTCCCGTTGACCTAGTATCATGAAATTTGGCAAGAAGCAATTTCATGTAGCACAAGTAAAGAAAACAACCCGAAAACCGTAAATTTGTAGTTACATACCTACTTCGTACGGAACCCTCGGTGCGCGAGTCCGAGTCGCACTTGACCGGTTTTATTAGGGTTCCGTAGCCAAATGGCAACGGAACCCTTATGGATTCTTCATGTCTGTCTGTCTGTCTGTCTGTCTGTCCGTCCGTATGTCACAGCCGCTTTTTTCCGAAACTATAAGAGCTATACTGTTGAAACTTGGTAAGTAGATGTATTCTGTGAACCGCATTAAGATTTTCACACAAAAATAGAAAAAAAACAATAAATTTTGGGGGTCCCCATACTTAGAACTGAAACTCAAATTTTTTTTACCATACGTGTGGGGTATCTATGGATAGGTCTTCAAAAATGATATTGAGGTTTCTAATATCATTTTTTTCTAAACTGAATAGTTTGCGCGAGAGACACTTCCAAAGTGGTAAAATGTGTGTCCCCCCCCCCCCCCCCTGTAACTTCTAAAATAAGAGAATGATAAAACTAAAAAAAATATATGATGTACATTACCATATAAACTTCCACCGAAAATTGGTTTGAACGAGATCTAGTAAGTAGTTTTTTTTAATACGTCATAAATCGTAACGTAACGGAACCCTTCATGGGCGAGTCCGACTCGCACTTGGCCGGTTTTTTTTATAATACCTATGACGTGTAAAAGTGGTTCCGATATCCTATATATTAAAGAATAAATAATTTCATTTGATTTCAAACAAGGCGATTTGTTGTGTAATTAAAACGAAGAAGTATAGGTAGCATTAAGATAACGGGAGAGATTTGTATAACTTGAGTCACAATTAGGTAAATTAATAAAATGGATCGTTTTGTAATAATTCTAAAAACAAATTAATGTTAAGTAGCCAATTTTCGCATTTCAAATCCTGCCAAACACCAAATAAAAAACAATTGAAACATAAAAACACAATAGACATCCAAAACAAAAGATAAGCAACAAGTATCAACAGTTTCGAACTTTTAAAAATAATAAAATCACGTAGGTACGTTTCGACGCGACGCGACGTGTCGCCGCGTCAAATATTTCCATATTCCCCCGAAATCGGAGCGTTATACCTATCGAGAGAATACAATGCATCTAAAAAGTTTTCACATAAACAAAACATAGCCGTGAGTCGCCGTGACTCGTAAATAAGCAACATGGCGGGTCTCGGGGCGAGCCCGGGGACTCACAGGCCCTTTCAATGAACTCTCCACTGCGCGGCCCTTTCTTTCTTTCTTTTCGCTGTTGAAATTGTGTTTTTGTTGATGCATGTTGATGCGGTTCGTGTAACTTGAAATTTATATGCGGTGCTGGTAAAATTTAGGTAAGTATGGATGCAATAGTCAAGTTTAAATCACCTACTAGAAATATTAGATTGAAAGTTCCGAATGTAATCCCTGAGATGCGTAGTTTGAGTTGTGTGGTCGTCAATCAGCTATGTACCTAGTAGTACATAAATACCTTACTTCTTGTGGTACCTAGTAGTGTAGTGTCTATATCGCACTCTACCTTTTCCCGTTTAGTTTACCGAAAAAATATGTCGTATCAAAGTTCACTTGTGTGTGTGAAACTTTATCCGAACCCTTTTCCCTTTTTTAAACAATCGAACTACACTCGAGAGCAATGAATCCGGGTCACTTAAAGAATGTTAAAAATCTCGGAAACTAAAAATGATAGGTTAATGCAATAAATTGTATTTAATAGACAATGTAATACTCCTTAAATGAAAGTAAAAAAAATATGAGTCACCATACATTTTATTAACACAAAATTACACAAAGAAAAAAACTGCTGATCTCTCCTTAAAACAAAAATAGGAAACATGAAATTTTTGAACTTTATTACGATTTTCTTGAATTTTAATACTTCGTATTGCCTCCTCGTGCTTCCATTACTGCGTTTACGCGGTTTGGCATGCTGTACACCAAGTTCCTTATACGATTTTGGGGAATATTCTCCCATTCCTCTGTGAGAGCAATTTTGAGCTCACGAAGCGTGATTGGGGGAGGGTTTCGTTGTTTTACGCATCTGCCTAGCTCGTCCCAAGCATGCTCGATCGGGTTGATATCCGGGCTGCGCGCTGGCCACTCCATACGAGTAATGTTCATCTCTTGAAGGTAGTCATTCACAATCCTACCTGTATGAGGTCGGGCATTGTCATGCATAAATATAGCATCCTCACCTAAATTGACCATAAATGGACCAACGTGATCATTGAGGATTTCTTCCACATATCTTACGCTAGTTAAAGAGCCGTTTTCTATGATCACCAGCTCTGTGCGACTTTCAGAAGAAATTCCGGCCCACACAAGTACAGACCCACCACCGTAGGCTACTTTTTCTTCGATGCATGCTTGCTTGAATCTTTCCCCTGGTCTTCGATACACTCTGTGTCTTCCATCGTGCTTGTAGAGCATAAATTTTGATTCGTCGGAGAACATAACTTTTGACCAATCTTCAATACTCCAATTTACGTGGCTCTGGGCATATCTTAGTCTTGAAATACGATGCCCACGCTCCAGTTTAGGGCCGTTTGCAGGTCTAAGGGGTTTTAAGTTAGATTCAGCAAGCCGACGTCTTACTATCCATGCACTTGGGTTACTTCCTCCGAGGCGTCGAAACTGATTTGTGAGTTCAGTTCCTGTGAGAAAGCGATTTCGAAGCATGGTGTTCACCAAGTAACGGTCTTCTGGTACACCTGGTTCTGCCCGTTCCTGGTCTGCGTAGGTTAGAACCAGTTTCTTCGTAACGTCGGAGAACTCTTTGTACTGTTGACAGCGACACACCGACAGTCCTGGCTGTATCGCGCTGACTCCGGCCGGTTTCCAGCATTGTAAGTATTCTGGTGCATTCTTCAGGCGTAAGCGACATAATTTCAGCTTGAATAATGAATATAGAGCACTATCAACATGGTTTATGTACCCACATAAATGACAGATTACAAACAAAAGCAAAACCAAATGCTGTAATTTCGTAGTTCCATCTTCGAAAGTGGCCCTTTTTCAAATTTGATTTTTTTATGATATAACTTTACAATAACTAAGAAGTTTTAATACCTTCATTTAAGGAGTATTACATTGTCTATTAAATACAATTTATTGCATTAACCTAGCATTTTTAGTTTCCGAGATTTTTAGGATTCTTCAAGTGACCCGGATTCATTGCTCTCGAGTGTATTTGATCTGTCTTATAGACCGGCAGCAATCATTTTTCAAAAAAAAACATATTCATTCCGAAAATGAATTGTATACTGCCAGTATTCAAAACAAATGTGATTTTATGTATATTGTATCTTAACAGCATGAAATATGGATGCCAACTTAAATAAAATAAGAAACAAAGCGGCTTAACGATTTCTTTTGTGCTGATCTGCGACTAGAGAAAAGCGTAAAAAATGTGAGCCACTTAGCTCTGTAAAGTCTCGAGAAAATTTCAAAAAATGTAGAGCATGTTGACACCTACTTTAGTAATGTTTACTTGCTAAAATACCACCGTTTTTTTAAAATACCAGTAATGCATTCCAACAAGATTCCAAAAAGTTAAAAATGGTATGGAAACAGTACGTTCTTGAACTGTAGGATCCACCGATTCTACTTTGTGTCGCTGTCGCCACGACTATATTTCAGATCTTGTTGATCCAAAACCTTGCACTTCCGGTGGACTATCAGTGGTATGCCAGCTGTGGGATATAGTGCGCTGGCCGGGGTCGGTTTCAGGCAGCCTGTAATCGTTCGGCATGTTTCGTTTAGAACAACATCTACTTCCTTGGCGTGAGCGGAACGGTGCCACACTGGGTATACGCGTATTCGCTCGCAGAGAAACAGAGTCCGGAGTACCTGAGGTGAAGCATCCCAGATGGTTGAGTTTAAGCGCCTGATCATATGTTATGGGAACCAAGTTTTTCTTAGTCCAACCATTAGAAGGTGTTCAGTGTTTTTAAAACTTTATCATTACTCCTAATATGAAGGCGTTCGTGTGTTTGAGATGCTGTATCTGCTACGATCGATGTAGCGAAATCTTTTTATTATCTTGTCATTATAGGAAAACACACACAATAAGGATTTGTACTACAGCAATTTATTAAGATACTTCCGTGTTATAAACAAATCGAAGCTGCCCATTCCGTTTTCCTCTTCAAAGATCCTTGAGCCCATTTCAAAGTAAAATAGATAAATGTTTATTCCAGCAAAATATACAGTTAGATATTTTTAGAAGCAGTAACTGTCCTACATATACCAACCTATTGATAGTATTGACTTAGTTTAGTCAAAACTGGATATATCTAACTACTTCTTGGACATCGCAGCCGTGGGTACCGAAAAGGTCACTAGTTAAGACGTAAGGTAGCATGGCCCTCCTACTCTTCTGTAATACCTGTCCTCTGCAATAGCCAATCTATCTGTCTGTCTTCGACTGATCGTGAAATTAAATATTTCATAATCATAAATCTTTATTTATCTCAATCTTATATTCAATCTTAAATAGAGAAAGGTGTCTGAGATAGGACGAGATAGGACATGTTAATTTACAAAACGGTTAGAGTCAACATATTATATGTATAATAAAAGTTTAAAATGGAAATTAAGTATAAGCAGAACAATATTAAGAGATAATTAAAAAAAAATACAAATTATAATAATAGTCCTTGGAGACACTGGCATAGTGCGCAAAGGGGGCCTAAGAAGGCCACTTTGGCAGAATCATAACAGGATAACAATATGAATCATATTAAAAATCGTAAAATGATCACAAACTGACAATTCATTATATATGATCTGTGTGCAATTCATATCACAATAAAATAACATTTAAACTGTAGAAATAAAAAATAAAAAACCAATTTGATTAATAAAAACTGTAGGATGAAAAATTTACCGATACAATTGCGGTTTTTATATTTTTCATGCAGCAATGTTTACACCAAATATGAAATGAAATTTTACGTAAATTAGAGCAATTGCTAATGATCTGCTGAGAATTCAGCATTCATGTCCCGAGAAATGTCACGAGATGTAAAAATAATAATATCTACTCATAAAACTGGGGAAAATTGCAAATTCTATTGACTGATTGATGATGGTAGTCAACGGCTAGACATGCGATTGGACATTTCTAAAACAAGAAGAATTGCCCAAACCACTTTGAGCAAGTGAGACTAAGTGACTAGGAAAGTGGATGTACAGAGCAGTTCAATCGATAGTCGATTTTCTTATCGTTTTTATAATACAAAGATAAAAGCCAATCTAGTGATCAACACTATGTATTAAAATGCAAATAAAATCCATTTGAATCTCTGATAAAATCAGATTGAAAACGAAAAGAGAAAACGAATGAAACTGATTTTTATTTCTCTTTTTGCTATAGGCTCCGTCGAAAGATTGAAAATTGTTAGGTTTTCCGGCTTAGCACTATCCTAAAATCTTGACACATTGAATATACCATGACGTGTGAGTGTGGGAAGTATGACATATTGACTATAACCAAACATAGCTTTTAAGTTTTATTTTTGTGTGCACACAGTGCTTTTTCTGTTCATTCACAAATATAATCTATGCTCTCTGGAGAATGTAGAGTGAGTGAGTCATATCGGTCAATAAAAAGTTAGGTACTATTTACCTATCTAATAATTTTTGTCATTCGCACCATTTTTTCAGGGTCTATTTTTTTACATGGTAGACTGGGGCTATAATTTGAACAGAAACAGTAATATCTAAAATACCTACTTTAAACCAACTCTTTTTAATTTATGAAAAAGCACTGAACATTTGCATTAAGTAGAAGGTGGGTTTTTGCGTTTTATTTCAAACGTTAAAATATTTAGGAATTAATTAAATAGAGATCTTTTGTTTTCATAAATATTTGAATGTTAATAAATCACGTAGAAGACAGTTTGTGAAATACAGCAATGCAATTTTAAATTGTGTCTCGAAAAAGGCTTCAGACACCCCTGAGACAAAGCTACGCGATGTATGTTCATACCAATCTATTGGAAAAACTGACTGCGAACAGAAAAATTATAAAAACATTGAAATTACAAAACTACGAATACCAAGTTTGTAAGGGTAATATTTTTTTATCCTGTGGTTTTTTACCCCTGCAATGAGTAAAATACATTTAGGTAGGTATCTATGCATAGATATTATAAATATTTTTGTCGCGTTTTACGTCTGTCTGTGTAACCGTGTTGTTCTGCTAAAAACACAAAACTCGATTTTTTGTCAAGTCTTAAAAAACGTGTGAAGTAGGGGCGAGTCGCTAATCTATGCATACAAATTATAAAATTAAAGTATATTAAGTATGTTTGTAATATCAAAATAATAGATTCTTACTGAATGTATATGAAAGTATATACGATACTTATAACAAAAAAATACAATTATCTAAAAAAAAATGGTCTGTCTGTCTCTCCGAAACGGCTGAACCGATTTTGACGGGACTTTCACTGGCAGATAGCTGATGTTATAAGGAGTAAATTTTATTTAAGGAAAAGACACACATTATTGTATTCCGACATCCACGCGAACGAAATCGCGGGAGCAGGTAGAAATAAAAAAATAAAATAAATAAAGCCTTACCTGCAGAAGTGCAGTCGAAAAAACTGAGTATCCCTATTTAATTAGACATGGACAAAACCAGCATTGTTGCCATCTAATTACAAAACGTTGTTATTTATCTTTTGAGCCGGAAGTCACGCGTAAACGTTATCTACCTACTTTGTAAACTTTTGACATTTCCAACTCAACGTAGACAGTTAATTTAGACTTTTTGATACCGAGCTCACAAAAACACGGCTAGCCAAACTCCGTCCTGGAATTCACATCGCCCATCGGCAAAACTAATCACGTTCGATAGAAACAAAATGGAAGCTACGGCGAAAACAACGGAGAAATCCGAAATTAACAGTAACGCCCCCAGGCTTTTAATTAAACTTCAGAGTACGTACAATACCTACGAGGAATTATGTAAAATATAAGGATGAATCTTTGAATAAATACGAGTGCGTACATTGTATTATCGATTATCATAACCGCTGAAATAAAGAGTTTCTGTAGTATAGTTGATAATTTGGAAATTGGCGCAAATAACGGCGGGGTAATTACCTAACACACTAACATAGCAACGGCTTTCATTTTGACAGTCCAACAACATTCATTGCGTTATTTACGTTGTTGAGCAGAATTTTTTTTCGAACGTATGAAGCAATGGATTAGCAATATCCTTCAAAATTGTTCATAGTGTGTTACGCAATTAGGGTGCGGGTTTCTTATCTAGCTTCTAAATATATTAAGACAGGTACCTATTTCAAAATGAGGTAACATTAACAACATGCCTCGTTGGTCTATAGTGGTCGCAAGCACGACTGCTGAGATCTAAGGTTCGATTATCACGTCGGGCAGTGTTATCAAGTTTATCACTTTATAATTTCTCAGTAGCAGCCCGGATTCTACCGTTGTAGACACAAAGGTAGAATCCGGGTAGTAAGTATATGAAGCTGGAACATAACCGGGGAAATGAGGCCCGTTCTTACTATATTACCTACAACTATGCATATTCCTTCTGTGAATACAGTCGTGAAGTTATGTAATAAAATAATAATATCGTAGTGTAGACATTCCTTGCTACATTAATCAACATGTTAGCGTGACGGTATGCCGATCATCAATGTGTCGAGTTATCTCATTGCGCCGGAAATTCGGGCCCCAGCTAAGCTCAGCGAGCGGATAACCTGACATCTTTCGCAGAGAGACGCTTGGCAGTGAGTGATTCGACGAATTCCGGACTTGTACAGACGCCAGCACATCAAGCTACTACGATCTGTCAAATTTCTTTAATAGGTTTTCAACTTTTTCGCTAAAGCATTAGGTTCAAGGTTGATTGGGAAAATTTGACAGTTTCGGGTAGCTTGATGTGCTGGCGTCTGTACATACATAGCATAGTAGATACTATGTACATAGCCTCTTGACTAATATGTTAACTTGATATATTCCAAAACCTATAATCTGCTCCAAAAGTAGGTAGTACCTACTTGTGGGTGCAAATAATTATTGACACTTACAGACTGAGTGCTTTGATTATATTTCAGTAATGAAACCCGAACTTTTAATTTTCATTTGACAAAGGTTAATAACCTCAATTTTGTCAATTATTCGTTGAGGTAGGTATAATTTTGTAAAAAGTGGTGAGAAATAAAGTTGAAACCTTCTAAATACCTACAAGTGAATGTGGTGCTAATTCTCTTTAGTGGCTGATTGCGTATTTTTCACCTGAACAGGTTTTGTTTACACTTCTATCAGATACTTTTGGACCAGACTATATCCTCAATACATTATGCATTCAACAGTATATACGTCCATTCCGTTCGTCAGCACTTTTGCAGACTACTAATATTAGCTGACTGCTAACGTAGTAGGTAATGTTCTCATGCGAGGAACTCCCAGAGCCCCGAGAACGTCAAAACAAGTTAGATAATAGCCAAGCTTTGTTCATTCATACAGGATGACCGTACACAACCCGAGTGAGTTCTTTTCCCGCGCCGACTTCAGAGACTGTTAAAAAATTCAAAGACGGAGCGCAGCAAGATTAGAAGTCTAGTTTGAAAGACTAATACTCCCGTCTATTGTAACAATGAATATGTCAAGTTTCACATGAAAGGCAATAAATCTGTGCAAGCCTTAACATTTACCTTCCACATTGGCGCGGGTGAATGTTGCGAATGAAAATAAATCGCCTCTAATTCAGAGCCAAATCGGCGAGATGAAATTGAAATTGAGATTGGGCTGTGTAATGGTGCTATATAGTGATCCGAACGAGCTTCTTGCTCTCAGCAGCTCAGTAGCGTAATTAATGCCCCGCCAAGAGAAAATTGCCGCAAATCTACACTTTCAATTTGTGCCATTGCTTATGTAGGTAGGTACCTAATGTTTCGCGGATGATATCGCGGTAGCTCAATGTTTCTGGATTTGTTCTACATATATATGTAAGTATACCTAAAGTGTATTGAGATGATAGGTAGTGTAGCGAAATAAAAGAGGAATCTTCGTTTAAACACGTTTTAATTTTTGTAAGTAAAATAAGATAAGTAGTTATAAAAACTTAGCAAGACACAGAACGAAAATTATTATTAAAAAGGATTACGTCGTGACGCCAACGTGACGTATTTGGTGTTAAGCCCTATAATTAATTCTGTGTATTCTTGTTGCGCGTAGATTAAGATAAGTACCTACGTTTGCAAACATTCCTAAACTTACGTAGGTAACTAAATAAATACAAGGACGTCCTAAATGGGTAATTGGCACCAAATCAATTCGTTATTAGGAAGCAAGATAATAATTTAAATTACCCCTTGATCAAAATTGTGACGATGATAATATACGGCTAATTGGTGTAACAAGTATTGGCTCTACTGAAAACTAAGCTGCAAAATATATGAAAATCCGGTCCTAAGCTCCACACGGACAATGGGAAGTTTGTTATTTTGATTATTGTTGTATTATTATAAAAGAATATTTAAATGACAAATTTTAATTATAATGACTAAATTCAATCTGTTCTCAAGTTATGACATACTAAATAATTTTGTTAATTTTGATTATTGTTGTATTATTATTACCTACCTTTGATATTTTGTATGCCTTTTGGCGGGGCACAGCACAGAACAGATTTTATCTGTTCTGTGGGGCACAGCTCGGATCTTATGTATTCTAACACCTTCTGTATGTACGGACGCCAGCAGGTCAACCTACCTACCCGAAACTGTCAGATTTTCCCAATCAACATTGAACCTAATACTATAGTAATAAAGTCGAAAATCTATTAAAGAAATCTGACAGATTGTAGTAGCTTGATGTGCTGGCGTCTGTACCCTGTGTTCACGAAATAAATGAATTTGAAGGCTCCTCGCTGGCCGGAATCAGGATCCTCTTAAACGTGCAGCCGGTCGATTCTGTAAAAATCTCACCGTGAAAACTCAAGTGAAGTGAGCTTGATGTGAGTTGTCAGTAGTGTCAATCCCTAGCATTATTTGGAATGACAGCTCACTCCACGCTCACTTCACCTAAGTTTTCACGGTTAGATGGTTACAGAATCGCACTGCTGGTCGCGCGCAATGTGTTATGTTGGGTTCGATTCCCAACAGGAAACTTGTAGACGTCTGGTACTAGGGTGGCGGGTAGGGCGAATTCTAGATCGGCGTACAGTCTTCGGACAAATCTACAGAAAATAACGAAAAATGATAATTCGAGACGCAGGCAAAATCATTTTTATCAAAAGAGCTAAAGAAAAGTTCAATTACATACCGAGTCTTCATGGAATGTGACTCCCCTCGAGACCACTTTTTAGGGATTGTACAATTCGTTTATTTTCGGGAACACTACCTATTACAAAGAAAAGAATGGAATAAAATTTAGGAAACGATAAGAACTTTTGAATAATCAATAGGAAAGCAAACATACCCTTGGACACTTTCAAACCGGGTAATATTGTACAGACGCCAGCACATGAAGCTACTACAATCTGTCAAATTTCTTTAATAGATTTTCAACTTTATCGCTAAAGCATTAAGGTTCAAGGTTGATTGGGAAAATTTGACAGTTTCGGGTAGCTTGACCTGCTGGCGTCTGTACATAAATAATGAAATAAATAATTACCTACCATAATTTCCAAGTTTTTTTGGACACGGCTATAGCTAAGCCTTAGCTATACCTACCGATTGTCTGCTATGATTAGGGCTACGCCTCTAGCAGTCATTGAAACACAACCTAAAACCTACCTAATACACTACAGACACATGTGAATAAAAAATCTCCCTTTTATTAATTTTATTTGAAATATATTTTTATAATAATACATATTATATTAGCCTTTGGCAGAATGGAAGAAATTCCGTTGTGCATGAATGCTGTCAAAAGAAAACAATATAACCTAAAAAAGTGACAGATTACAGATGTTTTGATTTTCACTAAAAGGTTAACTTCAAATTTTATTTATATGCGTATTTCTAGTTGAAAACTTTATCGCAAAATATTACTATCATGACTTCTGCATTAATAAGTGCTATCAGAAGATTGCACATTTCTGTGACACCTCAAATAAGAGTATATTCTTCAAACGTCGCTGCTGTTACTTCTGCAGCCTCAAACAGTTTATCTATCACAAAAAAGGAGTGGGCCTTCCAGCCTCAGTACACTAAGCCCCGTGAAGTATGGATTGAGAACTTAGATACGATAGAAGAGCAGAAATTGGGGTTATTTGAGCTGCATCCTTCAGTGTACGCCGCGCCTCCTCGGTTAGATATTATACATCAAAATGTTGTATGGCAGCGAAAGATTAGGTATGTGTCGTGGGCAAATACGAAGACTAGAGCCGAAGTGCGAGGTGGTGGCAGGAAGCCTTGGCCCCAGAAAGGATCAGGGCGCTCCCGTCATGGGTCGATTCGTTCTCCGCTATGGCGCGGCGGTGGTATAGCGCACGGCCCTCGCTCAGGAAAATCTCACTTCTTTATGCTGCCCTTCCACATCAGGGTACATGGCCTAACAACAACCTTATCGTCAAAACTAGCTCAAGATGACTTACATATTGTTAAGAACTTGGAGCTACCGACAGATGAGCCTGAGTATTTATCTGAACTTATTGAGAAAAGGAACTGGGGACCTTCAGTGCTGATTATTGATGAGTAAGTATAACTAATGTTACTGCATTAACATTATGTAACTGTAGACCGGTAGAGAGACATTGACAAAATGTAATAAGCCTTCTTTAGTCAGAAAAGACATGTTGTTCTAGTTCAAGCACAGGTAGTTGAATCCATTTGGTATATTTTGTTATATTGAGTGATTTCTATTCAATCCTCTCTTTAGAAAACCATTAGAATCTGTTTCCAAAAGCCAAATAAAATAGTCCTAGTTATAACACTGAACCATAACTAAAAATATCAACTTTTTATTTCCAGCACTGACTATGCACCAAGGAACATAACTGCAGCAACAGACAGCCTAGCTCACATCAACATAATGCCAGTGTACGGCCTCAATGTCTACTCTATGTTAAAACATGATACCCTCGTTCTAACCCTATCAGCCGCTGAGAAAATTGAAGAAAGGATACTCCACTGGCTTCATGCTAACACTAGAACACAGTCACAAGAATTCAAACTTAATCAAGTGTAATGTTATCCTTTGGTATGTGGGGCCATATTTAGGTTTAAACATAAATTCGGCAGTTTTGAATATACTAAAATAATCAACACTTAGTCTACAATGAATAAAAGTAGTTATATACTAATTAAAACACACTTCTAATATGCCAAAGTACCTAATTTTCATACAGGCAAAAAGAAGTATTTTCTTTGTAAACTAGTACCAACTTCAATAAACTTGAAAGACTTATTATTATTGAAAATTGGGAATCCATTTTAATTAGTTTCCATTGCTTTCCATGATTAACCCGTTGAATGCTGTAATTACAGACACAATTAAAAAGCCATTGTGTCTTGCGTGGATCTATGTTCCGGCATACGAAGGGTTGAACTGCCTTTCAATATTCATTTTAGCATCTACAAGGTTAAAATACTTGAGTGCTGCTGATTTTAGAGCATCAAGATATTGATTAAGTTGTATACTTAATAGTAGTGTAAAAAATATAGATAACAAAAGTAAAATACTTGTTATTTTATTTATAATCATGCCTATAAAAATAAGGAACACACAATAAGTTGATTGAGGAGAAGAAATGGTAATAATCCAATATCATTGTCAGGATTTGGTTGATCCCCGTTCTTTGTCTCTGTGTGATTCAGGAATCTGTAAGAAGAAAATAAAGGTTTTTATTTAAGAGAAAACTATGAATCTATTTTGGAGTAAGGAATATTCTTAAGTTTAAATACGCTGGAATGTATTTAAACTTATGAGAGAATGCATTCAAGACACCTGTCATTGTGACAATTCTAGTAGCTAAAAAAGATCTAATGCCCAAAACACGTATTTGATTGTATGAAAAGAAATTGTATTTAAAATCATGGATATAAGTTGCGGACAGGTGTCAAAAACGCATTCTACGCGCACTATAGTTGAATCCATAGTAGGTAAAGTAATATTATTGGTTTTATTAATACTTCAAGCACACAAATGTACTGAGGCAGACTTCAAGGGCATTTTCTACCAGTCAGCCTTTAGGTGATGTAGAGACAAACGGTGGTGGCTGCATTCTCAGTTCTCACTACACTTTTAAACGTGGGTATTGCGCTCAGGTATTTGTATTACAATATTGACTGGCAAAGAAAGTTTCTGTCATCAAGCTTCCCTTATGTACTACTTAATACAGTATGGCAGGGACATCAACGCACAACCTGTAACTATAGATTTAGTACATGATTGTGAACCCCCCAGTGTTAAGATTTTTCTATAATTTCTCCTCTAGATGATCTAGAATTATGTGCTGAATTCATGCTTACAGCCGGTCGATTCTGTAAAAATCTCATCGTGAAAACTCAAGTGAAGTGAGCTTGATGTGAGTTGTCAGTAGTGTCAATCCCTTTTTTTTTTTTTTTTTTTTTCTTTTCTCGCTGAGAAATCCTTTATGCATCCCCGTCCCGCGGGGGACCGAGACGGGGTATGTGGGACTCCCTGTCGGAAAGGACAGTATACCCACTAAAACTCAGCGGTGTTCCTACAACCGCCGTAATGCTCCCATTACGGCGGTTGTAGGAACACCGCTGAGTTTTAGTGGGAAGTATTGATTTCCCATAGCCCTCCGGCTATGGGAAATCAATACTTCCACGGCCCTCCCGGCGCACGCCCGCCAAGATGGTATGGCGGGCCCCGCATGCCCCCCAGGTTGGGGGGCTACGGGAATGGCCGGGAACACCTGGCCATTCCCGTCCCACAAGGTGGAGGCCTGTGCAAAACAGGCAACGGAGCCCCCGCACCCGTTGCCTGCTGGCCTCCACGCCCGCCTAAAAGGCGGGCCCCGCAAGCCCCCCGCGTTGGGGGAGCTACGGCCGCAGAGGATAGGGAGAGCGGCAACGAAACACCGAACACTCCTCTTCCCCTGCGGCCCCGCCGCGTCCGCCATCTAACGGCGGCGGCCCCGTCAAGGCCGCGGAAGGAAGGGAGAGCCCCTCCCGCCGCGGCCTCTATCCTCAGCCGCAATGTCTCCCTCACGGGGGACATCGCGGCCGCCTCAGGTAGGTCGCGATGTCGCAGGCACCGCAACCTACCTGTGGGCCGCTACGTCGGGCTAAACCGCACAGCCCGGACGAGCGGCCCCCGCCTGGGTCCCTCTTAGCTTCACCGTGGCCCGCCCAGCCACGGCTACTGAGCCCCCCCGCCTCGACAATGCGGGAACCCACTGGGGGGGGTAGTGTCAATCCCTAGCATTATTTGGAATGACAGCTCACTCCACGCTCACTTTACCTAAGTTTTCATGGTGAGATGGTTACAGAATCGCACTGCAGTTTGTGTGTTGATGTCCCTGCCACCCTGTATACATTAGACTTTATTACTACTAAAACCAACTTAGGTACGCATTGGATTTTTTTTTTCACCTTATGTGATGATGTCGGTTTCACAATATTGCCAGCCATTTTCTGTCTGATGCTCCATCTCAGATCTGACCAGTCGTTTTCACCCGGTACATTAGACTTATACTTGTTCCATAAAGCAGTATAATAATGATACAGAGTTACAGGGTCACATTTCTTCTTTGCCGGCAGTATAGGAACTTTTATTACTGAAAAAAACAATAATATTTATTGTTAATACCTGACCTCATATAAAATTGTTTAAAAAAAGATATTGAGGCAAAACAATTTACAATTAAAAGATTTTTTCTTGCAAGAATACAATATGCTGTGCATAGCAATCAGAAGATTGCATTGATTGCAGAGAAGCCCTCTCCTATACAATAAATTACCTTATGTACATATAGTAATTTATTGTTAGGAGAGGGCTTCTCTACAATAAATGTAAAATAATGCCAGTCAACAATTAATTACATTCAATTTTTGGGAAGGTTGCGAACTGGGAACCGTGGAACCTCCGCTAGATTAGAGGGTGGAGGCTTGATAGTTTGGATAGGGATTATACACCTATCTCCTCTTATATACAAAACATTTGTGTATGTATAAAATAAGGATATAGGACAAAATTTTAAGAAAGTAAATTATTTTTACTAACTACCTCCACACTCACTGTCCATCACTGTCCATTCTAAGGTTGCCTGGAAGAGATTGCAGTAATGTGATAAGGCCGCCCATTATATATTTTGTAATTTTTCATGTATTTTTTTATGCTATGTATTTTTGTGGTGTACAATAAAGTATATATAAATACTTCAAAGGTCTTAATTAAATTCAATATACTTACAATTATAACTGGGGGTACAAGAGGTACTCTTTTCTTTCACTGTTTCAGGTTTCTTCTCAACTCTAACACACGAACAGGCTCTTCTGAGAGGCTTATCTTCTGTTTTCGGCAGCCCCAGGTTAGGGGCTGAGTGAACATTCCTCACATTTAGCCCTTTCCTAGGCTTCTGACATTCTCTAGTGCATTTTAAATAGTTAGGATCTTGGTTCTTGGACCTGCTGCGGGAGCAGAATGTGCTGGCACTGTGCAGCCTCTCAAGACCTGGCACCTCATACTTTTCTTGGATGTCGGACCTAGATTGACTCTTTTGTTGAAGGTCATACTTTATTAGCTTCTTTAAATCTGAAAAAGTTTTTATTGTGGGACTTGAGTCAAGGCTCAAAACTGACATTTCGTTCATTTTTGTGATAACTAATTAAAAAGGTTCAATACCTTTAATCATAGTTTTACCGTTTTTAACGATAAAATTATAACTGAGGATCATACATGAAAAAAAATACCACGATAACTTTTAACTTAAGCCGTGTTGTTGTGTAAAGCCGTAGTAAATGAAACGACCATATTTGAAACGACTTCTAGTACTCTAATTGAAATTCGATTGAAATACACAACACAAACAAACAATAATAAAATAAACAAACCTGTAATGAAATACTTAAGGACTTCTCCACTTATATTATGAATGCCTAAATTGTTGAGATACCTCAATATCTCTCTGGCATCCAACTCGGCAGTGACTTCGTAATAATTATCATCCATTCTATTGAACTTGAATAAATAAAACCAACTAGACTTAGAATTAATTTGCTTTAAAAGTTTTAAAATTATTCGACGAGTAACGACGTTTCTTTCTAATTTTTATGACATTGACATTGATGACATTAAAATTTTGACAAAGGTAAACATGTAAAATTTTGTTCCCCCCTTTTCGTCCATAGACTCTGCTAGTGATTGGATCATTCTATTCAAAATCGACTAAAACGGAATAATTGAATAGCAAAACATTAAAAATAATGTTTACGAATAATACATTTATTTTTAACATTATTTAACGAAGCTGAGAAAAATTTAGTAGTCTTACTTTAATATCAAATTGTGTTATCGATTTTTAATGACCTATATTGTTTCTTTTGACACATCAGCTGATTGTGCCGCGCCATGCATAACTACACTGTGGTTAGAATAGAATAGTAGCAGTACGAAAATAAATACACTGAAAGTAATAAAATAAGAAAGTTCTTCAGTTGATATGCTTTCGTATCATAATTAAATAAACTTCTGACGTCTATTACCAAAATTTGTGATTATACTAGTGGTAGGTGAATATATTTTAATTCATTAACTCTGTACAAAAACGTAGCAATGCCGTGGCCAAACCTTTAACCTATCATTAGCTTGTTGTGGAATCTGTTTTATAAGTGAGCGGGAAATGTATATGAACCTATGATATTAGTTAAAAGTTAAACAAGGAGATAAAATAACACACTTTAAACATTTCTTGTATGTACGTATCTTTATGTACTTTTTCGGTCAGTATGGTACATTGACCGATAAAATAATTATTCTTATCACGCTTATGATGACAATTCTACGACAATGTGCAACCATAGACTAATATAATATAAAATGAGATGTGCAACTGCAACTGACTGATTATTTATATATTTATAACCATAGCTCTGCAACGAGATCGTTGAATGAAATGAATGAACGAGCAAGTTCAAGGTCATGTTTTTATTTTGGCGGGAAATCAAAAGCCTAGATAATCATTCGATCCAAGAGGTTTATAAACGCAACTTAAAGACAATTAATTGATGCACATGTTATTATTCACCTCTTATTCACTTAGTACTGGTTGCATTGTATTTATTATCATTTTACATGGTAGGTAGGTACTCATAAACAAATACAAATAAACACATTTTATCATTAGTATTCAAATAAAACCAATTAATTATAAAACAATAGATAGATTAGAAGAGTAATCCATTACTACATAATTTACACGTTGTAGGTTCGCATTATTATTTACTTGAAGGTTGTTATCATACGGGCACGGCTACGCTCACCGTCCGATGTGAACGATCATTAGCACTGCAGTGTTTGCTGCGAGACGTACCATGGCTGCTAACAAGAATAATTCCGCTGTAGCGAATTTCGTCGAGTATTTACGAATTCCAAGTGTACAGCCCGACATCAACTATGGTAAGTCCTCAATATATTATTTTGTGTAATTGAATTACTAAAAATGTATACATTTAATCTTATCACCTGTTGTATGTATAGAGTAGGTAACTTTGCATCCGTTGATAATATTTTGTATGCTAGATGCATAAAAAGAAAATTGTTTATTTCTGTAATAATTGGTTTTCATGTTCTAGCTGCCTACCAGTGTATAATTTTTCCTTTCCAACTATTTATTTCTCTTGTAGTTACTTAAAAGTAGTTCTATAAGCTGCTGTAGCTGTAAGCCACCCAAAGACAACAAAATAAAATAAATAATAATAAAAATAATGTCTATATTCTATGTACGATGCGCATTGTACACAACTGGGTAGGTATATGCACCGACGACCTTCAGCTGAAAGCATAGGTTCGTCCATGACTGAAAAATTTAAGAGTTTGGTGTTACAATATAATCTTGTGGCAAATTTTATTCAACGTATTTTTCACAGTAGCAAATATTATATCTGTATAAGGTGACTAAGCCTTTATTAGTATACTCTTTCTAAGCAAATCGCTAAAACAGGTGATAATTTTGCCAAAGATTAAAAAAAAAAAACTTAGTATGCCTATAGGGTACTGTTACTGTTGTGCATATAAAGTTTTTATTTAGCTAACTCGATCAATTCAACTACTGTGCAAGCGTAACGTAATCAGGATACAACGGATTGTATCATTGACGTATCTGGAACTCGCAATTGAGTCTACCCTTAGCCGGTGGAATTGGATAATATGAACAACCTATGTACTAAGTGCGAAATGGATGATTGCCGGTGGGGGACTGCCGAACTGCATTAGTCTCCCATCATGCAGCTTGACGTAGTTATTTAGATTTTAATCGCTTTCAAGGATACGTTATTTTGCTTTATACCTTACACATCTTCATAATTGTCTGAGAACTAATAGTTTTTCTCGCTTCATTTATTATTTACTAGCTTCTGCCCGCGGCTTCGCCCGCGTAGATGTCGGAAATTATCCCACGGGAACGTGCTAACAGGATAAAATGTATGTGCTTCCCCAGAATGCCATCTATCTCGCGGGCCCTTTGTGGCTAATTACAGTAGAAAACCAATTGTGTCTCATTAGTGGTGATTAAGAGGGTACCTATATGATATCTTTACCTAAGCACCTAACTAATTAAAAAAAAAAACTCAATAACAAAAAATTAAATACTACGTACTACTTACCTACCTAAATAAACCTATTTCTGATGATAACTAATCTAAACTCAATAAATAAGCAAAATCCCTAAAAACTAATATCTATACGAATGACTAAACCTACCTAACAGTATTATAAAATAACCTACGGTCACTACGTACACTATCAAATATACTACCTATACTTTAAAATTAAAATCTATACCTACGACTCATATAAAAATAAACCTAAATAACTCTAAAAACTAAAAGGAATAAAAATGAACTCCACTGCGGGTGACCCAACCTACGACAAACTTAGTATTTGCGGTTGGTACAGTACGGACAGTGGTAATCGGGTATAGGGATCGAACCGCAAAATTAAGTTTGTTTTTTATTGTATATACTTTTCCGGGATAAAAAGTACCCAGTGTGGTGCCCAGGATATTAAAGAATAATTATACCAAGTTTCATCGTAATCGAACCGGTAGTTTTTGCGTGATGCCTGAACAAACAGACAGACAGACAGACAGACAGACCGACAGACAGACAAAAATTTTTTTAATCACATTTTTGGGTTCGGTGTCGGTCTAGTAACACCCCCTGCCATTTATTTTTTGGATATTTTCAATGTACAGAATTTTCACTTCTACAGATTTATTATAAGTATAGATTTTCGTATTAACAACAAAAGAAGACTTTCTACAAAAACTGTTTTCACTATAATTATATGTACCCACTTATTCATGGAAATGCCAAGGTCATACGTTGAACTTCGTTCTCTTTAAACGTGTCAAACAATATAGCTTTATTATTACAGACGATTGTGTAGCATTCCTGAAAAAACAAGCTAATGGACTTAGCCTTGCCGTGAAAGTTTATGAATTGGTTCCACGCAAACCAATAGTGATTATAACATGGCCTGGAAAGGACCAATCGCTCGGTTCAATCTTGCTAAACTCTCACATGGACGTCGTGCCTGTTTTTGAAGTAAGTAGTGCTTCGTCAAAAGATAAAGCAGCTTAAATAAATACTTACCTAGTTTAGATTACTTATCATGTCAAGATAAATAAATAGAGATATACAGACAGAGATGAACATCTCCGTAAATTGTGTAAGTACCTACGGTAATTGAACAAATACCTAATGTCAAATGATGTTTTAATGTTTATCGTCAACTACGCGACTATGAAAGATAAGCACAGCATGCACAACTTGGGTTTGATTCCGGTGGGTTAAAAACAAGTTTTGTTTCTATCGCACGTGGCTACTAAAGATACAGCTCCTCTACAGATCTAGTAGGAAGAAGAACTAACAATAACCTGATTTAATGGAATTACAGAAAAGTTGGACACATCCTCCATTTAGTGGACACATTGATAACGATGGAAAGATCTTCGCTCGTGGCTCACAAGACATGAAATGTGTCGGTATCCAATACCTTGAGGCTATAAGGAAGCTGAAGGCAGCCGGGGTGCAATTAAAAAGAACTCTACACGTCTGTTTTGTGCCTGGTAATATAACATTAGCTTATATTTCCATCCGTCCTCATCTTGTAATTGATATACTGCTGCCAAATATTATAAAACAAAGTTCGGTACTTACAACATTTTTTTTTTTAATTTTTAGATGAAGAAATTGGTGGTCACGATGGTATGGAAAAATTCGTCCACACTAAAGATTTCAAGGACCTGAACGTAGCGTTTGCGTTAGATGAGGGAATGGCCAGTCCAAATGAAGACTTCGTCTTGTTTAATGGCGAAAGGAGCATTTGGCGTAAGTGATTAGTAACCCAAAATGAATACCCAGATAGTTGAACAGATGAAATTTTTGATGTCCACAATTTTGCTTTCAGAAATACATGTCCACTGTACTGGACAACCTGGCCATGGATCATTATTGTTTCCAAACACTGCTGGTGAAAAGGTTGGTTTTCTAAATCATTGTAAGAATACTACTTACCCTCTGAGTGTGTTAACTTTCACTACCAGCTGGCACACCTATTCAACAGGCATATTTTGAAAACCTGTTACTGTTGCTACGAAATGGTTGTACACATGCATGCCGTTTGATTATTGATTAATCTTGTCAATACATCTATGAAAACATCATGTACGTAAGAAAAAATTTAAATCTTTTCAATAAAAGAGGTGAAAGACACAACTATAGGACTAGAAATGTGTCCGTTTCGACTGCTCGGCCACAATTTCGTAGAAGCAAAACGACTACGTCAACATTACGAAGGAATTTGTAAAACACTAACGATGAAAGTCGCAAATTCGTAGATCCAATATTCAGAAAGTTGTAAAGGTTTAACCATGGCCGCGCAGTCGAAACGTGGAGAACTGCGCGGCCACGCAGTTCTCTTAAAGTTCTCTTAAACGGAGCTTCGTAGAGGTCCCATTCTTTTTGCTAATCACTGATACGATTTCGAAGAATATGTAGACAGTATGAATAAAGCCCTAATGTATGGAATTCACGACCTACAGAACTTAAATGCTATGGCCGCGCAGTTGACACGTGGAGAACTGCGCGGCCACGCAGTTCTCTTAAAGTTCTCTTAAACGGAGTTTCGTAGAGGGCCCATTCTTTTTGCTAACCACAGATACGATTTCGAAGAAAATGTAGACAGTAAGAATAAAGCCCTAATGTTTGGAATTCACGACTTACAGAACTTAAATGCTATGGCCGCGCGGTTGAAACGTGTAAAACTGCGCTGTCACGCAGTTCTCTTAAACGGAGCTTCGTAGAGGTCCCATTCTTTTTGCTAATCACTGATACGATTTCGAAGAATATGTAGACAGTATGAATAAAGCCCTAATGTATGGAATTCACGATCTACAGAACTTATAACCTATAATGCAAGTTAGAAGAAGGGTGACCAAGATTTATGGTGCGTCAATCAGACATTTCAAAGCGTCGTTTTTATACCACATAGCCTATTATCATAATGAGGTAATAAGTATGCTTAATTGGATGGAGAAGTACTAAAGTAAGTAGATATAATAAAATAATACAGTTATAATATACGAAACTATTTTATCCGTTACCGTCAAGATGGAGGGACCAAGTCTTGGATTTCAAATCAGCCTACATAAAAGTTTAATATTGTAAATCTACTATTTGCAACCTTTTCACTAATTTTTCAGTACAATTAGTACTTTTTTTAAGATAAACTTCACCGTAAGTTATTTGCATAACCCAAAGGTAGACTAGACGGCGGCGGCGGTAGGGGGACTAGATGGCGCTGTGTGAAATGTCCAGGGATATTATTATTATTAAATTCTTCGAAAAACCAAAAAAATACTATCCATTAACATGCCTGACCAAATTTTTGAATTGTGATTATGGAGGGACCAACATTTATTGCCGATATTTCGCAAACGATTCATGTTAGGGATCATCAAATTGCATATTTCTAAACTAGAATTAAGGTAGGTATTGTAATACTATATAGGTAGGTTACTCCTCCGACCAGCCTATCCTATGGTCCTTCCACTTTGATGTCAAAATGGAGGGACCAACGATTTTAAATAACGTACTGCTTCAAGGGATTGCAACCTTGAGTATTTGATATTAATTTCAACTTGGTAACTCTACGCGTTCCTGAGAAAAACGTTCTTGACAGACGCGACGGACAGACAGACGGACAACGAAGTGATCTTATAAAGGTTTCGTTTTTCCTTTTGAGGTACGGAACTCTAAAAACATTAAAAACAAACAGTCATTATTTGGAAGAAAAAGGTGATAACCTAAGAGGTAAGGTTTTAACAACAAAGGTAATACTACTGCAATACATAGTCGACGTCTTAAAATGTTTACCACCATGAGGTCTATAATTCCATTGTCATTCTATTAAGCAAGTACTACTACAATATAAATTAATACTTTTTGAGACATTTTGAATACTTACGGTTTGGTATGTACATACATACAGTTGATATGTTTCCTTCTTCACTTTCTTGTCCAGCAGCACTTATGATAATGATGTGTTTAAATAATGAACGTCAAGATGACGGGACCCCGTCAGGTATTTCGAATATCACGTGAATAGGATTTAGTACAATATTTCTACTATTTCATATTAAAATTCTACACTCATAAAATTTCAAATATTCTACAAAGAAAGTGGTCCCGCTATTTTGATATCAAAATGGCAGGACCAGTATTCAGTTAATGAAAAAATACATGGCGTAATCTTAAACTGAACACACCTTTTAATATGATAACCTGGCGGGGTCCCGTCATCTTGACGTTCATTTTAAATAGCCACAACAGTGCAGAATCACGAGCACACACAATCCATGATGAACCATTTATCACTGCACTGATAAAGACGCGTAAGCGGGTGGTGCTCAGGCGCGGGTGCACTCGCTTGGGAGCCGCCGAGATAGGATAAAACACCTTCTCAAAATGTCGCGTTAGTAACTTAGAATAAAATTTACCCAGATCTAAAAAAAAAGGTTGTTTTTTCCAATTTTTTATTAAATGTTTACAAGTTATAGGTAGGTAGATACTAATCGAATAGATAATCATTAATCCTTTTTACAAAAAAAGGTACTTGGTACCTACCATCTTGACGGTAACAATATTTTCGTATCTACTTACTTTGGTACTTCTCCATCCAATTAAGCATTAAACATTCCCTCATTATGATAATAACGTGGTATAAAAATGACGCTTTTGGAAATGTCTGATTAACGCACCATAAATCTTGGTCACCCTTCTTCTAACTTGCATTATAGGTTTTAAGTTCTGTAGGTCGTGAATTCCATACATTAGGGCTTTATTCATACTGTCTACATATTCTTCGAAATCGTATCAGTGATTAGCAAAAAGAATGGGACCTCTACGAAGCTCCGTTTAAGAGAACTTTAAGAGAACTGCGTGGCCGCGCAGTTCTCCACGTGTCAACTGCGCGGCCATAGCATTTAAGTTCTGTAGGTCGTGAATTCCATACATTAGGGCTTTATTCATACTGTCTACATATTCTTCGAAATCGTATCAGTGATTAGCAAAAAGAATGGGACCTCTACGAAGCTCCGTTTAAGAGAACTTTAAGAGAACTGCGTGGCCGCGCAGTTCTCCACGTTTCGACTGCGCGGCCATGGTTAAACCTTTACAACTTTCTGAATATTGGATCTACGAATTTGCGACTTTCATCGTTAGTGTTTTACAAATTCCTTCGTAATGTTGACGTAGTCGTTTTGCTTCTACGAAATTGTGGCCGAGCAGTCGAAACGGACACCTAGAAATAGGGACCAATTAGTTCAAACAGGTTTCAGACTGGCTAAAGTAGACTCATCATTCATGGGGTACTGTTTAAAATGTTACAATAAAATTCCTCCCCACTTACTCCAACTGACTGAAACGAAATTTAAATCTTGTATTAAACGCACACTATGCAGCCAAGCATACTATAAGTTAGGGGATTACATCGCTGACAAAAATGCTTGGCTCAATGCTGGTCCTGCTCCACAGAGGCGCATAAACTAATTAGCATTCGGAAACATTGTTGGAGCTGCTGAACATTGGAAAAAAAAAACTATTTTTGCATTGTATAAACTCAATTGTTTAGTAGTGTGTATAACTCCAGCTTCCTCATATGTGATAGAATAATTCTACCTATGCCAATATTTAAGGCATAATAGCTGCAATCAAAGTTCCCAGTCTTAATTTAGCTGCCACAAAAACTTCGTTAATATGAGTCGTTTAGTGTGTGTTAGCTGGAGTGACGTAACTCCAGCTTCCTCATTCGATACAGGCAAACTAGTGAGGTTAGGGTTTTGGACTATAGTCAGAAAAATAAGGCATAATAGCTGCACAAGGAAGGAAAAAACTGAACGATAATACTTAAAAAGTGTTGAATCTACGATCAAAAACGTGTGTGTAAGCTGGAGTGACGTAACCCCAGCTGCTCATTCATATCTTCCAAACGAATGAAGATATGATGATGTATTATAGCTTAAAAATTAAGGCATAATAGCTGCCATTGGCAGCAAAATTTTCAAATCTCTGGTCAAAATAGTCTATGAGTTATTAAACCGACAAGTATGTGTAAGCTGGAGTGACGGCACCCCAGTTGCTCATGTCATATCTTCCGAATGAAAGAAGATATGATTATGTATTATAGCTCAAAAATTTAGGCATAATAGCTGCTATAGGCAGCAAAATTTTCAAATCTGTAGGCATTGTAGTTTTCACGTAATAATAAAAAAACAGTTTTCGCGCCAAAAACATCAAATTTTTGCTTCGGAGTAGGTAACAAGCGGCGTTGCCGTTCCGTGCGCAACATTATCAGTTTGAAGTAGTTTGAACTAGATTATAGACTGGGAGCCGACTACATACTTTAATCGTACTATCATAATTATAATCGTATTGAGGTTTTTTAAAGTCATATTGTGTATCATAGGATGAAAGAAAAAATCTAAGTGTAAAAATTTCGTATATTTTTATCATAAATCGAAGGTACGGTAATCATCACTCAGATCAGTTTTCTTCAGTCACAGAATTATTTTACCTACCTATTCGTCAGAAATTAGCATTCATTTTTTTTTCAATGTAACGTACCCTATATGGGTACATTACATTAAAAAAAAATACTGTTCCCGAGGAAAATAACAATAACAATTGCTTTAGGAGGCTAGATGGCGCCACGTGTCTTTCGAATCATGATCGAAATATGACCCGACTTTCTGAGCAGTATTTGAACAAAAAGTACTAAACTTGCATGAATTCACGATAGTATTCCAATAATTAGTATTATGCTTTTAATAGGATTTGGATGAAATTTGGCACACAGATAGTTTATTATAACCTATAACGATATAGGTACATCTTTTGAAACATATTTGATCAAGATACAATCTGACAGTGACCTGTAAATTGCAAAAACGTAACAATATTTTAATTTCGTCGTAACAATACTTTGCTCATTCACCTTAACCGAACTACAGTGAAGAAGTCACAAAAAAAAACAATAATAGTAGTTGTTTAAAGTTGATATTAATATTACATTAATTATAGTTCCAGTCGGCTCTCAGTCTATATCTTCAATATACAAAATTAAAATAATTTTGAGCGCAAGCTAAAATGACTTCTAATAGAATGCCTGCTAAGATCAAATTTGGTTGTAATAATGTTGCGCACGGAACGGCAACGCCGCTTGTTACCTACTCCGAAGCAAAAATTTGATGTTTTTGGCGCGAAAACTGTTTTTTTATTATTACGTGGAAACTACAAGGCCTACAGATTTGAAAATTTTGCTGCCTATAGCAGCTATTATGCCTAAATTTTTAAGCTATAATACATAATCATATCTTCTTTCATTCGGAAGTTATGACATGAGCAACTGGGGTGCCGTCACTCCAGCTTACACATACTTATCGGTTTAATAACTCATAGACTATTTTGACCAGAGATTTGAAAATTTTGCTGCCAATGGCAGCTATTATGCCTTAATTTTTAAGCTATAATACATCATCATATCTTCATTCGTTTGGAAGATATGAATGAGCAGCTGGGGTTACGTCACTCCAGCTTACACACACGTTTTTAATCGTAGTTTCAACACTTTTTAAGTATCATCGTTCAGTTTTTTCCTTCCTTGTGCAGCTATTATTTCTTATTTTTCTGACTGTAGTCCAAAACCCTAACCTCACTAGTTTGCCTGTATCAAATGAGGAAGCTGGAGTTACGTCACTCCAGCTAACACACACTAAACGACTCATATTAACGAAGTTTTTGTGGCAGCTAAATTAAGACTGGGAACTTTGATTGCAGCTATTATGCCTTAAATATTGGCATAGGTAGAATTATTCTATCACATATGAGGAAGCTGGAGTTATACACACTGTTTAGTATTGTATAATTGCATAGCACACGTGTGAGCACTATGTACTTTCCTTACAAATAAAGCTACCATTTACTGGGTACGTCTTTCATTGACTTGAATGTGCCCTGGCGGCTGTGCTGTGAGTATGTCATGCTCACTCTAATGTCTCGCTGGTGGTGGCGTGTGTGTTGGATCATTTAGTTGCCTCCAAAATGGTTGAGCTGAATGGTGCTGATCCATACGTCATGTTCGTGAACGGGCGCCATCAGTAGGGACTGGTCATCTCTTAGCTGCCACGGCTTATTTTAATTTTAAATTTCAAATTGTTTTTGTTTTCTTTATCGGACGCTTTTAACGTCACGTATTTCTACATCGTTCTCACATGGTTAATTTCAACACGAATGATGTAATCAAATATTTTGTAACAATTTTATGATTTAAAAGAAGAGTGTCCATGGAGTTTCTTGCCCGTTCTTCTCCATAGGTACAGCAGGTCAAGCTACCCGAAACTGTCAAATTTTCCCAATCAACCTTGAACCTTAATTTTTTAGCGATATAGTTGAAAATCTATTAAAGAAATTTGACAGATTGTAGTAGCTTGATGTGCTGGCGTCTGTACCTACGCTTTGGAATGGGCAACTAGCTTCATCTTTCTGACTGACCGACCCTTTGACAATTCAAAAGTGCCTGTAATTGGTTTAGTTGAATTAAATGAGTTGAGTTGAATTATCTTTTTCGACATACAGGACTATAGTACTAACATCATAAACAACAACTTTTTACAAAACATACTACATTTACCAAAAACAAACCTTTAAGATTTCGTTGTTCTGTCTAACCCCCGCTCCTCTCCGCTGAATATTGTACTAGACACGGCAGTTTGTTTACCTAACTAGCGTCTTCCTTTGCTTCGCGTAAAGTTCGTAACAGAAAATCGAATATTTCAATTCGTTGAATAGAAATATTTTTATTATTTTTGTATGAAAACCTGATGAATTAATAAAAGTTATAGAACAAAGGTTGTTGTTTATGATGTTAGTAATATAGTCCTGAGAGGTTGTTAATGTACAGACGCCAGCACATCAAGCTACTACAATCTGTCAGATTTCTTTAATAGATTTTCGACTTTATTACTAAACCATTAGGTTCAATGTTGATTGGGAAAATCTGACAGTTTCGGGTAGGTTGACCTGCTGGCGTCCGTACGTATTACCAATAACCCTGTATATACACACTCATGGCTGACGGATTTACCTTTTATTTTCCAGCTACGGACAATAATTGACAAGTTCATGGATATGAGAGCTGAACAAAAAAAAATATTGGATAGTAATCCGAAGTTAACTATTGGTGACGTTACAACTATCAATTTGACTCAAGTATACGTAAGTTAGCGGAAATTGAATGTAGGTTCACCAAAGGAGATAAGTAACCCGGGTCGTCGGATATATGTAGTTAAAGTTTAGTAAGAAACAGATTGATGTTTTCGAATGAAATTTAATTTGATAAATGAACTATTTGTTTTCTATTAATTTAATTTTATTTTATTCAAAAAAATACATCGGTTTCTTATTAAACTTCAACTACATATCCGACGACCCTGGTTACTTATCACCTTGGGTGACTGTACCTATTCACAGTGAAGTCTGTGTATTATGTCTATCAACTTTTTTTTTTATTATGTTCTAATACCTCTTTTATAAAATCACCTATTTACATTATGTATTATTTTTTATTTATTTCGCCTTATTTTATTTTCAAGCTGTCCACTAAACACGATACAAGTGGTAAGTGGATTAGAATGTTAATCCAAAATGGGAATATGAAAATAACACAAAGATGAAATTTCATACAAACAATTTTAGTTTTGCTCATAAATAATTATCATATTTAACGTATGTACTTGGTTTAAAATTTTCCGATAATCATAACAAGAATCTTTTACTTTTTACAGGGTGGAGTGCAATCCAATGTTGTCCCAGAAAAGCTAACTGCAGTTTTTGATATAAGATTGGCCGTTACTGTCAACCACGTGGACTTTGAGAAAATGGTAAAGCTTAATGATTACCAACATTTGATTCTCAGTAGAATTCCAAATAATGACTCTGTATTTGAAGAACATTTGCTATTTTGTTCCATTCAATCTAATTGGTGCCTCAATTAGTTTTACGTGATAAGCGATGCTAATGTAAAAGAAAGTCACATGCTGTGGAAAATGGAAATACTTCATAATGGATAATGGGTTTTATAATCCACATTATTTTTATAATGTTAACCCTTAATTAAAAAAATAGTACCTCAATAATAACACTCCAAATAGTAACTGGAAGGAGCGAAGATAGGTCCTTGCCCTGCAGTGGGACACAAACGGCTGATAATAATAATAATAAGTTGGAGCATTACATTGACCAATTTTACCTAAATATTTACCTTTGATCTAAAAAATCATTTGTTGATTTTTTTTCAGCTCAATAGATGGTGCAAAGAAGCAGGTGATGGAGTTTCTTTCGATTTCGAACAGAAAAATCCTTGTGTAGAAATCACAAAACTGGATGCAAGCAATCCTTTCTGGGTGGCATTCAAAGCCGCTGCCGATGAGTTGTAAGTAAATTGCTTGGGTAATGACCATTTCAATTACCTAACTGTCATTAAGCTCGCTTAGTGACAAAATAATTAAGCAAAGAGTTGAGTTACATAAACAACTCTCTGCTTAATTATTTTGTCGCTACGCAAGTTTTTAAATAAATGTTAATCACATTTTTTTATCAGGAAACTCAAGCTGGACTGCAGGATTTTCCCTGGTGGTACCGATAGCAGGTACGTGCGTGATGTCGGAATACCAGCGTTGGGCTTCTCTCCGATGAATAACACACCCGTTCTTCTTCACGATCATGACGAGTTCCTTAAAGTCGATATATTCTTGAAAGGCATTGATATTTACGTTTCTCTGCTTCCAGCTGTTGCTAACGTTTGAAACGGTTGTGTTATGTAAAAATTAAACTTTGCATTTAGTTTTCAAATAAGATAATAGGTATAGGAATCTTCCTTCCATAAAGTCTTCTGATTATTGTATTGTATAGCGACCTACCATCTGTGCCTTTATGAAAAAATACTGTAATTTACGTAACTTATTTAAACCATAATTAATTAATTATTATCTTACGGGCAGAGAAAAAAAACACAATCATTGAAATAAAATATAAATAATCCATAAAATAAACGACACGACCTACATGATAAATAAAAACATTCCCCAATAATGTACCGATTGTACCTACGTACTTACAACTACAAGGTACTGATTGTAGGTTATCATTATTTTTGCATTAATCTTATTTATACGTAGATAATACAAATGATCTACTAATAATCTTTATAATTATGTTTTTGTTATGCATTTTTCAGTGTTATTGCCTTTATAAATATTATTAAGATATAAAAATCATTTTATTTTATTTTTACAATTAATAAGTTACTGATATATGTTATTGCAATCTTTATAATGTTTATAATATTAAAAATATTATAGTAGAGACTGGGTTTTATTTATCATATTTTTTTTCCACGTTGACTAGAGATCGGTGTAATTATTGAATCATGAAGAGTAAATGTTTTATTAACATTTACGTAAATCGTCGTAAACAAAATCAAATGTGATTCCAATTACATTATTTTATCTGGACTGGAAGACACTGGTATCAAATTAGCAGTGGGGCCAATTTAATTCGTCACCTGAATCCATTGGTTAAAATTGGTGATATGAAAATGAAAAAAGAATGATGAATGAAATGTGGGTGTACTTTTACACCGCTACAGGACTGATTTTATGGGCTATTTATAGTTTATGTTTTATTTGTGATATTAATATAAACTATAAATTTAATAGATAAAAAGAAAAAATATTTAAAAAATTCATCGTTCATAATTATGACCGAATGATTCAAAAGCATTGCGTTATACAGTCTGTGATTTGGCGGATTTGGCACAGGCCGTAGACAGTACGTTCCTTTTTAGTTACTATACTCTATGACAGTACGGCACAGGCCTCGGAACAATAACTATTATTGTTCCGAGGCACAGGCAGTTTGGGGCATAGAGTATAAAACTTAGTGGGGTTGACACCTCTTTTATCTGTTCTGTGGGGTTGACCCATTGACATGGTTATTTGCTGATGATGACACATCACTGATTTTTATAGTAGACAGACGTGCACAGGAGCTTGACGACGTAAATAATACTATGCTTATGGTCCATAATTGGTTTGGTTTACTGTAAATAATTTAGTATTAAATGAGAAAAAAACTAAATGCAATATATTCGCTTTACCGAATGTTAGAAGTAGTGAATGTCACGTTGTATTGAATAATAATATAATAATATCCCTGGAAAATCCGTCAATTAACAGACGTGGATACCGCAAGACTGGTCTATTTTAGTTACTTCCATAGTATCATGTCTTACGGTATTTTGCTGTGGGGACGGGCTGCAGATATTGATTCTATCTTCATTCTGCAAAAGAGGGCTGTTAGAGCCATCTACAATCTCAGCAGACAAGAATCTCTAAGGCAACTGTTTTAAAAAATTAACATCATGACGGTTCCTTGTCAATATAATTATACACGAAAACATTATGTACGTTCGAAAACATCTACATCTTTTTAGTAAGATAAGTGACAGGCATAACTTTAACACTAGGAATAGGAACAAACTAGATCAACCGAGCTTCAGATTGTCTAAAGTAAAAACTTCTTTTATGGGGTACTGGTACTGGTAAAATGTTATAATAAAATACCACTCGATATTCTTCAACTAAATGAGAAGAAATTAAAATCATACATTAAACGCACACTATGTAGACAAGCATATTATAAGTTGGACGAGTATATAGTAGATAAAAATGCTTGGCTAAATGCTGGTCCTGCTCCACAGGCACTTGGGCTTACAAGTTGATCACAATTTCAATATTTGGAGGAGATGCTTCCCCTTTTTGCTTTTTTTTTAGTGTTTATTTTATTCAATCAGGATTATTTTTACTTCAGTATTAAATACCTCTTCAGGATTGGTAATTTTTTTTTCTCTCGTCTCATATAAATTGCAAACTATAGTTTTGTTTAATTTAGAAGCATTTTTGAAAATTTTGTAAATGTAAGAACCATGGATCCGTTTTTTATGATATTTTGATGTTGACTTGAAAGAGCATGGCAGTCTAGAATATCATTGATGGCAGTTGAGAATATGTCATGCTCACTTATACCTATGTCTCACTGGTGGTGGCGCGTGTGTTGGATCATTCGGTTCCCTACGAAATGGTTGAGCTGGGTGGTGCTGATCCACGCGTCATGTTCGTGAACGGGCGCCATTGGTTGAGACTGGTCATCTCTTAGCTGCCAGGGCTTATTTTTCATTTTATATTTTAATTTGTTTCTTTACATTGTTCTCACATATAGAAGCAATAAGAATAATTTACCCAGGATTTTGTAAAAATATCTTGATTTAAAAGAGTGTCCGTGGAGTTTCTTGCCCGTTCTTCTCCATAGAGATCTACGCTTTAGAATGGGCAACTAGCTTCAACTTTCTGACTAACTGACCGACTATTTAATTTTGACAATTCAAAAGTGCCTGTGAAATAAATGATTTGAGTTTGAGTAAAGTAATATATCAGTTGACTGACAGTGACAAAGACAATGACACTGCCATCGGCGTGACAGAATGACAGATGATGGATTAAATAGAAATGTACTCCAAAGTAGTCCAAAGAGTATAATAATAATACGGGAGATGTACTCTGTGCTCCATACCAATCGCTAGGACTGTTTGTTTTATTTACAATGTTATGCTCCTTCGATCGTTTGTTGCTGATTTGTTAGACCGCGAAAAAGCGAGCAAAACAAACAATATGAATAAAATATGTAGAATATGTCTAGAAGAAGGTGTACTTTCATCTGTTTTTACGAAAAACTATAATATATCGCTATGTGATATGGTAGAATATTGCTGCAATATAAAGGTAAGACATTGTGGCAATAAAAACATAAATATTGCCTAATAATTGACGAGCTTGACTCCTATTGTAAGGACTGGCCGGGACTCGCAAAAGACAGAATTGTGTGGAAAAGGAAGAGGGAGGCCTTTCCCCTGCAGGTAGCGTTGCCAGGCGTCCGGATAAAGCCGGACATAGGCTTTTTGATTGCGTGTCCAGCCAAAATAAACGGTGTCTGGCTGGTCCGGCTTTTCTTAGGCTTTTTACATTTCGCAAACGAGCGAGCGCCGATGACTGTTTATGACAATAATCAAAAAGCTTGATTTTACATAAAATTTTTTTGTCGTACCTATTAAGTCGTACTATTATTACTGAGACACAAAATCCTCAATAATGTAGGGTGTCCGGCCTTTCTACCCAATTGTCCGGCCAAACTGGCTGCTCTGTCCGGCTATTAGGTTTGGCGACCTGGCAACTCTACCTGTAGTGGGACAATACAGGCTAGTTAGATAGAATAATTTGTAAATAAAAAATAATGCTGATGTACAACCTTTATTACAATACATTCCAGATTAGTAAAGGCGATGGTTTGCCAGAGCAAATGTGCAGTAACTGCATTTATAAGCTAGGTATAGCATATCACTTCAAACAAACCTGTGAAAGTGCAGATATAAGACTGAGACAATATTTAGGACTAAGAATCCCTAGCAAGTAAGTAATAAACAATAACTTTACATTGTATGAGCCCTCTCTCGCTGCCTGTTCTACAATAATTACCACAAATTTTAGAAAAGATCAGAATTATCTATATCAAACACAGTGTCCATCTGTGTGAACACGTTGTTCTTCTGAAGTGTGCAAAGAATTTTGATGCAGCTTTCACTATCATTTAGATAATTTATTCGGGAAGGTTTATGTTTGAAATAATTTATAATAAAGTCACATATAATAGAGAAATCTCGATGTTTTGTTGAGAAAACGGGTGAATTGCTGGTTATTAATAATTTTTATATCATATATTGGTATTTTGACTTGGTATTTGAGCTTTGAAGGCAATACTAAGTGTAACAATATTTTTTTACAGATACAATGATGCCTGTGTAGCAACTGATCCTTTTGTAAGTATTCCTAAGTATTTTTTTCTTTTCTATTGTTTCCCTTTGTATGCCAAAATGTGGGTTCTCACGAGACACCCTTTTAATTGTTTCTGTTATTTCAGCATTCAACCGGTTAAATAAGATCAGAGGGGCAATTCTCGTAATTTTAAGAAAGTTCACAGTCTGATCTGTCTTAATCTGTCAAAAATATGTCTTAATTCCGTATATTTTGACAAGTTTTTGACATTTGTTTGTTCGCGAGATGAGACTGCGAGTCTGCAACTAGATTTTGAACGTTTTAAATTACGAGAATTGTATGTTAATTTTTTTTTCTGTCAACGACGTGGTTTTATTTATTAGTAACTAGTAAGGTACCAATTACAATTTACAAGCCAACACAAATAACAAAATTATATCCTAAATTAACTGAAACTATTTACAAACTAAAATATAATTATTAGATTAACTATGTACTTCGTTTTATATTTGATATTGATGTTTTATTTCAGGTGCCATCACATGCAACAATAATTAAAAAATGGTAAGTTAATTATATAGGACACCCTCAGGCTAGGTGGAGCGACGATCTTCGCAGGAAAGCTGGTAGCAGCTGGATGAGAGTTGCAGAAAATCATTGAATGGCGTGCAATAGGAGAGGCCTATGTCCAACAGTGGATTGTTGTAGGCCGATGATGATGATGAAGTTAATTAAGGCATTATTATTTAGTAACATTTGCCCTCAAATTAATAACATAATATTTCATTACAGTAAATGTAAGCAACCAGAACCTAAAAGACATACTAACTACAAAAAGAAATCGGAATCAGAGAAGCAGAAGAGAGGTCCTAAGCCAAAGCCTAAACAGGATCATGCATGTTACCAGTGTGATAAGCAGTTCAGATGCCAGGCTCAATTAGAAATGCATGTTAGGTAAGCCCTCATCTAGCCCTTAAATATCACTTGTGAACTTGTCAACTTCTGCTGTGGATGGATGGACCAAAAATGTATGCAGCCCTGATCTAATAAAATGTATTTTATGGTGTCCCCTGTTGGGCCTCCCTACTCTCTTTCCACCTTGCTCTTTCCAGAGCTACCAAGGACCAATCTTTATCAATGTAGAATGTATCATTTAACTATTTTTCTCTATTTTTTTACGTCTACTGTGTGGTTTATCCACTATATGGGATACTCAGTGATATCAGTTTGATAAGCTGTACAGGGTGGCAGGGACATTGACAAGCAACCTGTTACCATGGATTCAGTACATGTCTGAAAACCCTGCTTTGTAATTCATGCAGATTTTTATTTTTGATAACCAATGATAAATTTCTACGCTAGGGGGTCTAGAATCAAACAAAAACCGAATTAGAATGTGCTGAATTCATGATTACAGTTTTTGTCAGTGTTTCGATGACCGTGCCACCCTGCAGTATGATTTCATAGCCACCATTTTCACCAACTACTACAAAAAGAGGCATGGTTGTTATAATCAACATTTTTTTTTTCTTCTGTTGATATCCGCGATCAGTTTTACTTTTAGCGGATGAATTGGGGGTAAACATTGGCGGGAACTCGGGAAGAGCGTGACTCCAGCGAGCCATCTACTCATACGTATTCGCGCTTAGGTCCACACAGGTGTGGGCGGACTACACAATGTCTTTCCTTTTAAGTCTTTTCCTGTACCTTCTTGTTTTCAGTGCGGCAGCTAGGTCGTTGGGGTCCTTTCCAGTCTATCCTTTTTGTGATGTTCTTGATCTCGTCCATGACAGAATTCATAGATAAATCCTTGTGTATTTCAGCGTTCGTGACAAGCCAAGGAACGCCACTAATTGACCTCAAAATGGCGTTCTGCATTCTCTGTATGATGCTAATGCTTGAGTTACAGGCCCTGCCCCAAAGTTGGATTCCATGTAGCCACACTGGTTTCAAGATCACTTTATATATTAAAAGTTTGTTGTGGTACTCAGTTTACTGTTTCGTCCCATGAGGCCATGATCCAGTGTAGATTCTCGTAACGGATATTGAGCTCGTGTCTCTTGGTCTTAAGATGTTTCTTCCACGTTAGACGTCGGTTAAGATGTAACCCTAGGTATCTTACGCTTTCGTGATGAGATAGTGTTGACATTCTCGAAATGTACTGGTGGACAGTCACCTTTTCGCAGCGTAAATGTGACGTGGACTGCAGATTTGCTTGCGCTCGTCTTTATCCGCCACTTTTGTAACCATGTGGTTATTTTGTCGAGGCTCTCTTGCAGCATGTGTGAGGCCATAGCAGGATCTGTATGGCTTGCCAGTATTGCAGTGTCATCAGCAAAATAATGTTGCTGTAGTAACTTCATTAGCCTGCGGGAGATCTGCAGTGTATACTGTGTACAACACCGGTCCCAGTACCGACCCTTGCGGTACTCCAGCAGTTATATTGCAGAATCGTGACGTCACATCTGTTTACCTCACTTGAAATATTCTTTCCGACAAGTAGGATTTTAATAGTGAGTAGTACTGGTGGGTAAGCTTGATTTTCAGCTTGTATAACAGACCCTTATGCCAAACCTTATCAAAGGCCTGTTGGATGTCCAGAAACACTGAGGAGCAGTATGGCTTTTCTTCTAGGCTTATCCTGATCTTGTCGTAGACTCGATGGACTTGTTCAGTAGTAGAATGCTCCTGTCTGAAGCCAAATTGGTGGTCGGGAATAATTTTCTCATTATTTAGAATTAGTGATATTCTGTACATCAATAGCTTCTCAAAGACTTTGGAGAGAATTGGCAGAAGGCTTATGGGTCTGTATGAAGATACTTCATTGGGATGTTTACCTATCTTGTGTATCATTATGATTTGGGACACCTTCCACGCCAGCGGAAAGTACTGGATTCTCAAAATTGCATTAAAGAGTGATGTAAGAAACACAATGGCTTTTCTGGGCAGCTGTTTCAGTATTTCTTTGGTGAGGAGATCGTACCTGGGAGCTTTCTTGTCTTGAAGCTTTGTTATAAGCCGCCAGACTTCGCGTACTGTAATAGGGCGCGGGGGTGGCGACATTTGGAAATCTTGTTGCAGGACGCTATCGACTAGTTCCTTATTTGCCAAGTCTATGGCTGGATTTGGTGTAAAGACTTCTTCGAGGTGCCGTGCAAATGCGTCTACCTTTTCCAGGGATGTTCGCGCCCATCCTGAAGCGGTCTTAAGAGGAGGCCTAGCATTATGAGGCCTGTTATAGTTTTTAGTGAATTTCCACAATGAATAGTTTGTTGAAGCAGTGGCGGTTAAAGACTCTAGTCCAACGTCTCATTGTTCCAATTGTATAGGATATCTTTCAGGTCTCTAGAGGCTTTATTAAATAAAGTTTTATCCGCTGGTAGCCTACTTTGATACCAAATTCTTCGAAGTCGGCATTTATCTAGTAGAGCATTTTTAATGACTAGTGGATAGTTATTATGTCGATCTTTTATTTAGTTCTCCGGGGTATTGATCCAACAAGCTTCCTGAATAAGTGTTGTTATATATTTTGTCGCCTCTTCTATATCATCCGGAGTTTTTAATGGTATATTTAGTTGTATGTTGTTGTCAATGTAATCTCTAAGGGATTCCCAGTCGGTGTGCTTGGACGTAAGCATTTTTACTTTTTCCGATTCTATTAGCATAGTGCTTATTGTTAATATAACTGGGGTGTGGTCCGAGGAGCTGTCGTAGCAGGATTCAGGCTTGAGGTAGTGCCTCGGTAGTCCTTTAAGTACAAAGAAGTCAAGGAGATCCGGGAATTTGTTAGAGTCTGTTGGCCAGGACGTGGGTTCACAGGTGGAGGATACCAATAGATGGCTTTTGTCTATGCTTGTTTTAAGTTGTCTTCCTCGCGTTGTAGTGAGTCTAGAGCCCCAACTAATATGTTTCGCGTTACAGTCGCAACCCGCAATGAAACGATTGCTGAGCTGGTGGAAGTATCGCGTGAACATATTGGAACGAAGTTCCTTATCGCGCGTTGCGAAAGGAGGCTAGACGGAAAAAATTAAGACCAAAAGTTGGAACGACACTTTTTGCTATAGGTAGTTGTAAGCCGTGCGGCATGCGCGTGTTTCTCTGTCTGTCTCTCTCTCTCTCTTTGAACTTCGTTCCATCCGGGTGTCCCTTGACACCTCTCAAGTTTTTTTCATCTATTTTGGTGTTTAGGGGGGCAGTATAAAGCCGACACGTTAATGTAGCCTGTGCCATCCTCCACAGCAATTGTTGTTGCCTGAAGGTGTTCAGTTCTGTTTTCTGGCATTAAATGATGTTTCACCTTATTGTGGACGATGACCGCTGTTCCACCATGCCCAGTGCCATCCGGGTGGTTTGTCATATAAGTAGCATTGATGTTCTTTGAATTTGATATTTGTGTTGCGGGTACCATGAGCTTAAGCTACGAGAAGAATATCAATCTTGTGTTGAGCGATTAGAAGCTCAACTTCTTGTTTGTTGGGGGCTATTCCGTTAACGTTCCAGGTAGCTATTCTTAGAGCATTCATTTTGTAGGTCGATCGAGGAGCTTGGTGATAAGACTTATTAGAGTACTCATTTGTTGGAAGATGCACTCAAACTTTTCGGTTTGTTTATGGAGTAGCTGTTCTAGGGTTGGGCTAGGTCCTGTCTTTATCTGAACTGTATGGTGTTCTTTGTTCTGCCGCAAGACTTCAGCGAAGATAGGTTTGGCGCTTTGGGTTCTCTCCTTGGTAGTGTTAACTAGTGTTGCCATGCATGGTAGAAGTTCCATCACTACTGTTAAGAACTTTTCGGGGCATGTGTAAGTAGTTTGAGGGATTCTGGTTCTTCGGGCCAGTATTTCTTTATAAACTTCACATTCTTTGTAATTTGCTGGATGGGGCCCATTGCAAAGAGCACACATTGTGGGGTAAGACGATCACGCTTTTGGCACTCCGAGGTCTTATGAGATAATCCAAATTTTACGCAACGGTACGGGCGCATGCAATAGTTCTTGGAATGTCCATACTGTTGGCATCGTTGGCATTGAACAATCGATTTCCTCTTTTTTGGGTCCTCAATGACAATCGACTGGTGATACATGTACCTGAGCTCTTGTACCGCTTTGTTATTTGGGCCTGCGGCTAGGTTAACAAAGAGGTAGGTTTTTTTTCAGGGCCGAATTTGGCGTTGATTATTTCTCCAGCAACTGTGTTCCCCGTTGCCTCTATTTCTTCCTTAATTATACAAGTGGGTGTAGACGGATGGAGGTTTCGTATTACCACTCGGTAGGGTCTCATGTCTTTTGTGTTAAAAGTATGGCCTATGAGTCCATTTTCTCGAACAAGGGATATCAGCTTCTTGTAGACCACAACATCTGCGCTACTTACTCGAAGTTGATTTCTGTTTACACATTTATATGTGAATTGGTCTCTTTCAGCGACTGATTCTAACAGTTCAGGGTGATGGGTGGAGGCTTGCTGGGTTTCTTTACTTCTTCATCAGGTTCGTTTTCAGTTAGGTCGATTGGTAATTCGCTAAACCTGTTGGATGTTTTGACAGCATCCGGGGATGGACTGGATGACATCTTCCGTTTTTTTGGGTTGCCATTTATTGGCACCCTTTGCCATGTTGGAGGGCAGGGTACATTAGGTTCACCATGTGAACTATCTTGGTGTTATCAGGCTCATATCTAGGCGGAGCTGTCTGATTTGAGGTACTTCCTGCTGACGAGGACCTTGGTCTCGATATAAACAAACTTGATGGAAAGCTTGTTGCACGAGTTTTTTATTATTAATGTTGTTGCCAGTAGTATTTACCAGCACAGGAGCCTGGTCAAGTGGTCACCTACTCCTGTGCGGTTTTCGGTAACGTGATCCATAATTTCTGGGGTAATTTAAGTATGTATGTGGTAACACTGGTTTGAAGTTGGCAACCCTTTTAACGGTAACATAGATGACATATTAAGAAAGTTTGACAAGTGGCAGAAAAATATTAATCCAAATGTAGGTAGAGATTTTTTCACAGATTTAATTTTATATTATTAAGATGAGCTTTTTAATGGTTCTAGAATAGGAAAACGCTAGATAACGCTAACACAGTTTACGAGACACTTCAACTAAGTACACTATAATAATGTTTTGGAACACAACTTCACAGTATTTATCACAATTCGCGAAATTCATTGCGGAGCGTACCTATGTGCTTCTGACAACAGTTTGACAGCAATTTGAAATAATTATAATAATTAATCAACATGCAGTTATTATTTTCAGTTTAAACTCAGCCTACCCAGTCTGCTGCCAAATATAGGCCTTTTCTGCATGTTGCGCTATAAGATTCCATTTTTTTTTCATATACTTAAGTAACTAAATATGTTCCAGGACCCACACTGGAGACAAACCATTTGTGTGCATGTACTGCCCAAGACGTTTTACACAGAAGCACAACCTTACTATACATCTCCGAATTCATACCGGCGAAAAACCATTCCAGTGTGAAGTATGCAGGTAATTTCAAATTCATGGTGAGTTATGTGAATAAGATAGTATATACAGGGTTATTTTTAAAAGACCAGCCAAATTTAAGGATGTGGTACAGACCATCAAACTGAACAACTTTCTCAATGGGACCAACATCGTAATCGCGAATAAAAATTCAGCCGTCCGTTCAGGTCGAGTAGGTATTGAAGTTTTCTATAGGACAGTTGATAAAATTTTCGTGATTACGCTATTTGTCCCATGGAGAAAGTTGTTCAGTTTGATGGTCTGTACCACATCCTTAAATTTGGCTGGTCTTTGAAAAATAACCCTGTATACGCAGTTATACTGTTTCCACTGTCTTGTCATGTCGCAACTGCCTTTTCTAATATAATAATTCCGTATGATTATAGAAAATGGCTTAGAACGTTTGTCCACCACTACCGTCACCGGGACGTCACCGAGAACGAGATGACAGCGCTGAAATAGAGATATAATATATGGTCGCGTATCCACTGCAAGTCCGTCACCCGAGTGCCGTCATTCCGGCCGCGGAAATTTCGAGTAGGTCGGCGCGACCGCTCGTACTCGGCCCGGGATTGTGACGGACCGATGTGTGAATATAAGATACGTTTGATCTGCCCGCCCGGTTTTTGTTTTTCTATCATAACTATTAATATTATTATTATACTGGCCACCAAGATTCCGCCGCCGAGTTCGGTCGCAGTAGACATACGATCGCCGTCATTGGGACGCCACGTTCGGTTCGTTTCTCGGTGACGTCCAGTGACGGTTGCGGTGGACAAACGCTCTTAGGAGTCGATACTCAGCCTTTCTATGAATACAATCAATATTTGTCCACTCCATGCAGGATCTTTTCTAGTTAAAACAATGGCTAACTTTTTGTTTGTATACTTTACAGCAAAAGATTCTCAGCACAAGGTAATCTTCATGCTCATCTCAAGATCCACACTGGGCAAAGGGATCATGTAAGTTTAATTATTTTTTATTCAGCCCACAACTACATTAGATACCAGTTTTTTAAATAGTTTCTTTTGTGTATCAATCACTGAATACCCAAAAAGAAATATAATAATTATTATTGTAGCGGGTTGTAATTTTTTAAAGTAATTATTTATTTATGTCTTGTTATTTTAGGTATGTACTCTGTGCAACAAAACATTCATAACTTCAAGCGAACTTACTCGACACATGAGTAAACATAGAGGTGTTAAGAATTTTAAATGTGATTTATGTGGAGCTGCTTACGTACACTCTAGAGACCTGGTAAGTTTTGATATCAATTCCATCTCAAATATAATTGCTAATAACTCTAAAAAAACGAATACCATATAAAATATATATTGAATATTGATTATATATCCATATATATTGAATTGTCTGCCACAGACATAAGGAGTGAAACCAGTAAAAACAGATTTAAAAATAAATTAAAAAGATATCATTTAGAAATGGATTAGTGCTACCTAAGTCTTATTATAGACTCGCCAGACCCACAGTTAAACCACTACTACGGTTTTGTGGGGCTTAGTTTTAGTGTTTATATTATGCTGTGAACCTATAAATATTATTTGTCCTGCACCAACCGGGGGTTGTCCTTGGGTCCACTTGCATGGTGCAGGGATGATAGACGGTTGGTGCCTCCTCATCATTTAAAATTGTGTAAAGGGCCTCTGCAAGTTGGCTTCGGGCCTTAGTATGCCTTTCAAAGGTCCGGGACCCCTGGGTCCCGAGATATGTCAAAGACAACTAAAATAATAATAATAAGTCTTTGTACATTTCTAGAAATGTATAGCAGTGTTCATAATCTCAGATACATAATTTAAATTCCATCGCCACTTAATCAGTTATCTACTTTAGTGAAATGTATTCTGGGTTGTTTTGTGAGTGACCATTTGTAACAATGGTTACAAATTAGTTTTTGGTAGCAATGGAAATTGAACTTTGTTAAGTAGGTATGACATTCAGTTTGTTGTTCCATAACTTGAAAATTATCTCAAACTAGCTTCTGTCCGCGACATCGTCCGCGGATAATTTTACCCCCGAGCCATCGCGTCGCATCTCATCGCTCGCCCGTGCTACTACTTCGTATTCGTATGCGCTTAGCATTTTTTCTGACTTTTTCTCCTTTTGCTCGGCTCCTAAGGGTCGTAGCCTGATTTTAAATAGCCTATAACCTTCCTCAAGAATTGGACTATCACATGCAAAAAGATTTTTTCAAATCCGACTGGTAGTTCCGGAGATTACCCCCTACATACATACAAAGTTTACCTCTTTGTAATATTATAAATATAGTCAATATTTTATTATTTGCAGTAAGCTTAAAGAATGTTGTGTATTTACTTATTGTTGTGTACTTGTTGCAGAAACTGCACAAACTGAAGAAGCATCAAATAGCCCCTCAGAATCCTAAAGTTCAAAATGATGGCTTTAATAACAGCGGTAATATAGATATAATAGGAATAGATGTTGGAAAAGATCCACCAATGCCAATGAAAGATGTCAGTCATCTCATACCGCACCTTATTAACGAGAAACCACAGCAAAACCTGCCAGTTATACCAGAAAGTAACCCGGCACTCTTGCCCTTTGAACAGAAAAGTGTTAAGATGTTCCACCAGTATCCCAATAAAGTGTTTGAAGTTCACGACTGTGCTATATGTGGAGAAGGCTTTGAATATGTGACAGCTTTAGCCCAACATTACCTACATCGTCATAAGGACCATGATACTGTTCAGTCAAAAAGCTATGGGCTAACACAGTAGACTACTAAACATGGTGCATAGTGCTCGCAACCAGCAGGCATGTATGATTAGATGTATCAATGTAAACAAAGCAAGAGCAGGTGGTGGTGTTCTGTAGTTTCTACCTACCCCCATGGGAAGGTGTGAGTTTATGTACGTGAACATAAAGAAGGAAAGGATAAGGTTGTAATAAACATTATTGTAGAGTAATGAATAGTATTCTATTTATTACACAGCTAAAAAAACATTGATTTGATTTGAAAAACAAAACTTGAAATGTTTCCCAAGTACATAACAACAGCTGTAATAACAATGTTATTAAGGAATAAATTATTTATTCAATGAAAAAATATGTTTCACTCACATAATCTAATAACAACACTAAATAAGCAATATCCATTTAACGCACTGGGACCCAGGGTTCAAAGATGTCAGCAATCTTCTTACGTTCTGAAAATTAAAAAAATACCTTTATTTGATGTGTACAGCAAAACGATCCTTACATTTACGCCTACAAGAATGTGTTTATCTGTTGATTACTCTGAATACTTGTTAACATGGTTTTGTGGGAGTATTCCACTCTGCCTCACCAGTGGCATTGAACATTTTGGCTTTTTTGTGATTCACACCATTATTTATACATTCTCTTATATCGCATAAAACTCTACCAGTCTCAGTATAATTTTTTCGACTAATATCTATTAATGGGGCAAAGTGGACATTACAATTTTAAACATGTCACTTTGTCCCAATGTTTGGGATAACTTGGTGGGGCAGAGTGGAATAATCCAGTTTGTGGCAGTAAGAAAATTGTTTAAACTCAAACTCAAATCATTTAATTCAACTAAACCAATTACAGGTACTTTTGAATTTTCAAAGGGTCGTTCAGTCAGAAAGATGAAGCTAGTTGCCCATTCCAAAGCGTAGGTACCTATGGAGAAGAATGGGCAAGAAACTCCATGGACACTCTTTTAAATCATAAAATTGTTACAAAATATTTGATTACATCATTCGTGTTGAAATTAACCATGTGAGAACGATGTAGAAATACGTGCATGTTAAAAGCGTCCGTTATAGAAAACAAAAACAATTCAGAAATTAAAAATTAAACAAACATACGACTGATACAACTCTAGAATCAATCAAAATACCTGCAACCCTTTTAATATTCTTTAAAAAGTGTGATATCAGGCTTGTTCAGACAGTGGGCAATCTTTTTAGAACTTTACAAATTAAATCAACCTACCTGGGATTGGGAAGTCCTCAGGGTGTAATTCAATGTAATGTCTGTACACAGCATCCTTCTCTGCTAAATAACTATCTCGTTGTTTCTGTACATAATTCAGGACACCAATAAATCCAGCAGTTAAGAGAACATGCTTTTGGATTCCTGAAAAAAAAATTGACAATGTTTATCAACAGTTTACAATAATTATAACCTCATTTCTAGAACTCTTTCTTCCTATTCTTCCCCCAATATTAAATAAGTCCCGTGGTTCTCGTTAAGAGCAGGCTTAATTAACTATTGTTGTGGTGCTATTATTGTGCAGGTTCGCTGTTACTGTTATGTAATTTAGACTTACCACTGAAGATGGGGCGTCTAGTTTGGAAGTTGAGGAATATGGCCGAGCCTACTCCAAAAAAGGTTCCGACAACTTCCGGCCAGCACTTATTCAATAAAGGAGTATCTCTCCCTGTATTTCCTAAGCGCAGCAATTCCTGGGCCGATAAATGTGAGGCAGGTGTAGCCATTTTGACAGGAGAAAAACAGACTCGGTCTGACACCAGGCTGCACTCGTGTTACGTCGTGTGTGTAAATCAGTTAGTGATTTACTGCTTTTTTTTTTAAACGTCTTCTAACCACTGGTTAGGTAGGATAAAATGTTATAGAATACGTTCTATTTCCATGAATAAACTTGACACTGACAGCTCACAGCAGTTTTTTATTGCCAAAGCCAAATGCCAATGTCAAGCAAAGCAACCAAGCAAGTCCACCAAAACATTTTTTTAAAATTATAATATAATGTTTAATCGTAAATGTGCGTGTGCAAGGCAAGCTCAGCCAATGTTGGGTAAACAACTTACTCGACTAAGTAGTCGAGTTAGTAAACAACGACTCGAATGACATGAAATTGCCAAGTACAATTGCCAGGATACAGTACGCGACAAGAGGTCAATAAAATTATATATAACGACTCCATCAACATGAAATGACTTTAAGGGGCAGTACCTGACAAGGGGTCAAATAACAGAAATTATTTTGGATTTCGTAATGAACCACGCAGCATTGCCGATCCAATCTGTAAAAATCTCACCGCGAAAAGTTAGTTAAAGTGAGCTGTCAGTAGTGTCAATCCCTACATTGACATAGAATTTTCCTATCTCAATGCAATCCCTAGCATTAGTTGGAATGACAGCTCACTCCTGAGTCACTCCACGCTCACTTCACCTAAGTTTTCACGGTGATATGTGTACTACTAACTGTTACCTATGCTATATTTATTTTTAAATTGGTGAAACGATAACATGTGTGATTGACATTCACATGAGATTTTATTTCGCTAGCGAGTCACTAAGTGTGTACCTAGCATAAAATTGAACTAAATAAACTAAACGCCTGGCCAAACAGGCAAAAATGAAAAATATTTACTCAACTAAAAATCTGTGCTGCTTCTGCCATAAGCCATTGCTAAATAATAGTCTATGGCTCCTGCCTTCTTACTATACTTACTTTGTTGTGACTAAGGGCGCCTTTACATCTAACGTCCGTTTTACAGGTCCGTTAAAACGTGTATGTTATTAGCATACGTAGTTGTATGAGCGAGTTCACACATAATACAGTATTCCGGATCCAGTAGAAAATACCGATCCGACAAAATAAGCAGCAATCCGTTTTACAGGTCCGTATAAACGTATGTGTTATTAGCGTATGTAGTTATATGAGCCAATTCACACATAATACAGTATTTCAGATCCAGTATACTGATCCGAACTCTTAAAATCAGTCCTGTGTGAATACTATCTCCAGTAGCGACGGATCTGTTAAAAAGGATCCTGTAAAAACGTACGTATATGTGAACGCGCCCTTAGTTACTCTGTGGCTGCCTGTGCGTTGTTTTTTCATCAGTTGACAGTTGTCATCTTCCGTATTACTATTTACCGTAGACAGAGAATGCTATAGACACCTGCAAAGCGTGTCGCAGAAAGAGACAAAAAAAAATAACGTCATCATATTTAGGGTTACCGTGCGAGGAAAAATTTACCCCACAATTTGTGTGATTCTAAATAAGGTGGTGTTCCACGAATTGATAGAATTAGAAATTATTATGTAAGAGAGCCTGAAAATAACACTTATAATTATAGATTATTATCGGTATAGGCGGAGGAATAATATAGGTGTATGGATGTGCTGCCGAACTCGATTAATAAATTGCGATGAGGGCAGGATGACGATGGATGTTATTGTATTGTATAGCGGGCTGGTGTCCGCAACTCCACTTCAAAGCGTGTATTTTGTGATAGAAGGTTCTGGCTTTGAGAGTCAATAATACAACATTGTTTATTTTTAATTAGCTTTTATTGGTTTAGCACGTTATTGTCCTTTAGGTAATAGCTTCTTCTTTTTGTTTAACATTTTTTTCTCAAAATGTCTGCTGAAAATTTTTGATGACGGTTTTGGTGTCCAATCTGTTCGTCCTGTAGCTACAATCCATATCCGACGTAAATTATCATGTTCAGGAAAACTGCAACAAGTCATTAAATCTTTCAGATACTATATGTGTCAGTCCAAGCGAAAAGGGTCCAGTGCGCGGCATTTAGTTTCCGAGATATAAGAGGTTTTGTAAAGTTGGGTATAAAAATTGCATTTCGCGATTTTAATTGGTTATAAATAAATGCTCAATTATCTACAATTTCATATAGTAAATGACTATATACGATGTTTCTAAGTACCAGAAACTTTATGAAAAAAGTTTACTAAAAAGGTACCAGTGGGTGGCATGTCGATATTCTGGGAATAAAATACGTTTCAATACCCCGTACTGATCACTTCTAATAATTTAATTATATTTTAAGATTAAAATGTTGAAACTACGTGTAAAAGGTCCCTTAAAGCGGGGAACTCCCTGCTACTATGCAACTACTAAGGGGATTTACTTTGCTTCACTTCGACATAGCGGGGATTTCCCTGATCGTTTTTTGCTACCTACGTGTCCTATAAATAGATCTGCCTGTGATGCAATAATTTATTTGTCATTTGACACCGGAAAGGAAACAATATCCGACAGTCTTTGTGTAAATATAGCAGTTTTTATTATCTTAGCTGTTTTAAATTGAGTGAGTGAAAAGTGCGCATAAAAATGAATAAAGGTAAGTCTTTACGTTGTCTATTATATCTACTAATACTATGTTTGTTGTTACGTGTTGTGTTATGTATCGAATAAGCTCCAAAAGTACTGAACCGATTTTGAAAATTCTTTCTCCAATACAAAGCTGCATTATTCAGTCATAGGCTATAATATTATTAACGTTATTACGCTTAGCGGGGCCGAGGTCGAAAAGCTAGTTCTATAAACCGGGGTATCGGAATGTTACGGAGTTCTTGTGTGTATCTACAGCTGTTACCTACTTTTCATATTTAGACCTCGACAGGGGCGAAGCCTCCTACAGACAGCAGTCGTCTTTAAATTCGATTTTTTATGGATTTTAGAGATTTAGAGATTTATGGATTAAGCGTAGATTACGTTACGTTCCTACTTATTTATTACATTTTAAAAGAGAGCAGCTTTAATCATAATAATTCGGCTGCATCCACATAGACTGAAAACTGACCGCGACAAAGTTGATAGGCTAATGAATCTCAATTAGTCATAATTTCATCCCATTTATACTAAATTCAAATTTGTTTTTAGGTAACATAATTATTGAAGATTCAACCGAAGGTTCCAGCTCTAGTGATGAATCTAAGCATTCTGATGGACCTGTACCACTTTCTATGGAGGTGGAAGTAAACACACTACCTGTTTTGGCCTCGACCGCAACAACGCCGGATTTACCAACAGAAGAAGAAACCGTTGCACCTTATTCAGGTACTTACAACTTAGAAAATAATTTCACAGAGTCGACATCTGAGATGGATGAAACGGATCAGTATTATGAAAAAAGCACTAATACAGAAGCAATCAGTGAAGATGAAATACATGAGTGTTATGATTTTGCTAAAATAGTTAGCCGAGCCTTGTGTAAAATCAAAAAAGATCGACGTGATCATTGTATGCATGCAATAGTACATATTCTTTATGACTACAGCAAGGACTCTAATACCAATTAAGAAGTTGTGTTAGGTACCTATGTCATAGACATAGTATGAAAAAATGACCTGTGTAGTATGTATATTTCAACTATTTGTTTTCAGAGTTTAGCTATTCAGCGTCTGTAGAACATGAAGACTATGAAAATTTTAATTTAGAGTTCAAAAGTCAACGGGGTACAGAATTATCGTGTGACATCGAATTTAGTGCTTGTGAGCCGCTCGAAGAGCGGCAAATTGGTAATATTTTACTAGATGATGATCCTTTAATTCTAGACGATGTAACTCAGGCCTCATTCTTAGATACTGGCTGTGGATGTAATAATAATTGTGTGTCCAAATTTCAAAAAGATGTAATATTAAGTAGTAGGTTAGATTGTATCGAATTAAATTCACGTTGTAATGAAGGAGTCAATCATCATCACTTGGTCTTGAAAGGAGCTTTAAATGCTCTCTTACGTACAAGTGAAAATACATTACATTCAAAAAACAGAAACTTGCAACGAAAAGAATACACGGTAAAGTATTTCTTTCGAGGTGTTTCAGTATGCAAGATTTTTTTCCAATATGTATATGCCACTGGTTTGAAAAGGTTAAAAAATGTAAAAAAGAACTTTCTGGACAGCGGTGTTGCTCCAAAGGTCCACGGGTCACGTAAACGACCTTACAATTGTATTAATTTGCAAACTAGATCAGACGCAATCACTTTTATAAGACAGTTTGCTAATGAAAACGGTTTAGTATTGCCGGGCCGATTACCAGGCCACCAATTTAAATCTGATTTAATAATTTTACCTTGTAGTATGTCTAAAGCGTATGTGTACAACAAATATTTGGAAACTATAGCTTTACTCGATAAAACTCCTATTAGTAGAAGTAGTTGGTATGATCTTTGGGAAGATTTTTGTCCATATGTCGTTATACAGAAACCGAAAACAGATCTATGTGCAACTTGTCAGAAAAACGTGACCACGTTGGGACGAATGGGTGGTTTAGATGAAAAGGAAAAAATACAGCTTGTAGAAAAGTCGAGGCAGCACCTTGATTTAGTGCAAAATGAACGAAAATATTATAACAATGTAATCAAAGTTGCGACTGATTCAATAACGGACTCTACTCTTATTCTTGGACCTCATGAACCATGTTCTTATGATGGCGTCATGCATTACTCTTTTGATTTTGCCCAACAGGTGCATTTGCCGCACAGTTCACAACAAATTGGGCCACTGTATTTCTTGACAGGATTTAAAGTCAGTTTATTTGGTGTTGCTGCAGAGCCTTTGAGAAAGTTCGTTTTGTACGTAATTCCTGAACCCTGTGCTACTGGGAAAGGAGCTAATGTAATAATTTCAATGCTACATCATTTTTTCGAAAATTTTGGTATAGGCGAAAAAGATGTTGTTTGTCATGCAGATAATTGTGCTGGACAAAATAAAAATAACTATGTCATGCAATATGCAACATGGCGAGTTTTAACAGGCAGACACCGAAGTTTCCGTATATCTTTCCTTCCCGTGGGTCATACGAAGTTTGCACCCGACATGTATTTCGGTCTATTCAAAAAAAGTTTTAGAAAATGGGAATGCAATAACTTAAAGGATATTCTTGCAGCTGCTGTTCAAGCTTGTCCGAAAACAAAATCTATAGTAGCTGTTCTAACTGGTGATGAGAAAGGAGAAACTTTTGTGAAAACTTACGACTGGGCCATTTTTTTTCAACCTGATTGTGTAACTATTAACCAACTTCTGCATTTTAGTCATTTTGAAACAAATGAAGATAATAGAGGGCACATGTTATGTTACAAAAAATATACTGACAGTCAACCAACTGTATCAAAGGTTTTGAACCCGAATAAAGTATACGGTTTTCCTTTAGAAAAATCCCCTGCAGGCATGACGTACGAAAGAAAATCGTATCTTTATAATAAGATTCGTGAATTTGTACGTGAAGAATCTAAAGACATTTTATGCCCGAAACCCATTCCAAATGTTGATGTTGACCACAACTCTGTCCCAACAACATCTGTCGAGTACTCTTTTCAGAAACCATCAATTGAAAAGAGTATTCGACAAAAACCAACATGTTCGTACTGCAAACAGGTTGGTCATAGGAATCAGGTGCGAGGAGGAATTTATTTTTGTCCAAAACGTAAGTTGGAGTCCCAAATAGAATAAGTTTTATTTTTATGTTTGTATTGGCTTTTTTCAAATATTATTGCAACAGAATAATGATTATTTTAGCCACTGGTACCTTTTATGACATTACATAAAAGGTACCAGTGGCTAAAATAATCATTATTCTGTTGCAGTAATGTTTGAAAAAAGCCTGTCTTGTTATTTTGTTAGTTCCTAAATAGAGTAAGAATACTTAATTTTAGTTTTTTATTGTTAATTACTATCGCAATAACTAACTTTTTATTAAATATCGGCAAGTGGACCTTTTTTACTAGACTGTGTATCCTTCTTTTATTTTGATAATAATTGTTTTAGTTTTGATGTCAAAAGTATAATTATAAGTTGATTCTATGGAAAACATATCAATCTACAATAATGAATAAAAATCTACGTAACAAGCAAGTAAAAGTGTTTTTTTTTCACTCAAACTTTCAAAATGCTTTTTCTCAAATCAAGCTTTTTCAGAATTTCAACTTCAAATGTCTGATAAAAAAAAACGTGTGCTACTTTTTGATTATTTTTTCAATCCATACTATCAATTGACTATTCTAGATACCGAATCCAGTCTTAACTCAATACCCCACTACTGGACCCTTTATGCCTGGACTGACACATATAATTAATACACATTGCCCATAATATTGGGTATTAATTTACAGAAAAATTGGCAACACTAAAATTCATAGGTTAGAATTAATAATTGTTATTATTGTGCTTTTTTGTCGATGAATTTATGTCTAGGGTACATTATATACAATATATGAACACCATAAAAGGTTATCATCATATATAAATTGATACAGAGTGGTATACTTACGAATGAAAAGACAAGTCTGGCATTTTCGTTCCACTATCACTTTTACACCCTATAACGCTACAACGCACCATGTTTTTTTTTTAAATGGTTTATATACTATGTCTACATTGTTCACAACAAAATATACCATACATTATTTAACTTTAAAGCACATAAAACTGTATTTTAAAGAAAGATGATATCTAGCTGCACGTTAACTGTCAAACTTTGTTTAGCAAAGTAGCGATGTGCGAGTCGAGTTATTTGATTCGAGTAACTCGAATCAAACCGTAAACGAGTCAACTCGAGTTCAGTTTTTAACAACTCGAATCAACTCGGTCTATCGAACGCACACCTCACGACGGCGACGCGCGCGGACGTGCGTGGGAGCTTTCGAGTTTACGAGTCAACTCGATGCGAGTTGAGTGGAATAGAACTCGGGCTGAGTCGGGCTCGCTCGGCCAGGATCGGAAACGGAACTAACAACTCGAATCAACTCGGTCTATCGAACGCACACCTCACGACGGCGACGCGGACGCGCGTGTGGGCTTACGAGTTTACGAGTCAACTCGATGCGAGTTGAGTGGAATAGAACTCGGGCTGAGTCGGGCTCGCTCGGCCAGGATCGGAAACGGAATTGCATGAATGAAAAATCGCGGTGGAAGTTTATTTTGAATTTTTGATTGACATTTTGTTTTTTTATTAGTTGGCCGTTGGTGACCCGCGCGCGACCTGACCTTGTTGCTTTGTTAGTGATTAATATCTCTAAGTGAATAATTAAATATTTTTTATTTCAAATACCTGATAAACTTCTTTCGTAACATATTATAACCTGATCAGTGATCCAATGCTACATTGGTGTTGGCTTGTATCACCTTGTATTTAGCGTAGCGGCTCCGGCTACTAAAACAGAAACTTTCTTAGTTGCGAATGGACTCGAGTAGCCATATCACACCAAAAATTCAACATCATTATCATTACCTATCAGCCTCGAGTCGAGCTGACTCGAGCTCCCGAGTCCCCTCTTTCTCCCTACAGGAGACACCGAGTCGAGTCAACTCGTGTTGCGACTCGAGTCAGTACCCATATCAACTCGAGTAACTCGAGTCAAAAAAAATCCAACTCGTCACATCGCTATAGCAAAGTAGTATGCTAACCTTGAAAAACATGGCACGCACCGTGAAACAAAAAATCTCATCGTTCTGTTTCATTTCTTTACACGACATCGGCGTAAGTCGCTCTTTTTCTTGTGTGAATGCGACCAAAGATATCAATTAGTCTATAGCATTCTCTGTCTACGCTATTTACTATTATTAAATTACTCTTTGGTTGGTTGTCATTTTATGTCAAAACCTCATTGAAAATTGTTGGAGGTTATTTTGTTTTTATTAATGTATTTACAATATTTAATGTATTAGCTATAAGAAAGATTGTTCTGGAATAGCAAAGCCAAGATAAGGATAAGCGTCATTACCAAAATCCACGAATATGGTAAGTCTTGTTTGCTATACATACAATATTTTAAATTAAAAAAAACACCATTGGGTATAGTAATATTGCTATAATCAAATTTAATTTTAGGGAAAACAAAGGAAAACCAGAAAAATTGTGGAACGGAAATTCGCTAAAATGAAAAAGCTCATTAGTCTCAGTGATAGCAGGATCAAACCCACGGAAAGAATCGAACCTAAGAAGAAAAAAATTGATCCACACGAGTTAAAAGTACGTGAAGCCCCGCAAGCGAGCTCAGCGTTGTTCTTTCAATATAACACGCAGTTAGGCCCACCTTACCATATTCTCGTTGACACCAATTTTATCAATTTCTCAATCAAAAACAAATTAGACATTGTACAGAGTATGATGGATTGTTTATATGCCAAATGTATTCCATACATAACAGACTGTGTATTGGCAGAGTTAGAGAAGCTTGGTCGAAAATACCGTGTAGCTTTAAGAATAATTAAAGACCCACGCTTTGAAAGGATTACATGTTTGCACAAAGGAACATATGCTGATGACTGTATTGTGCAAAGGGTAACGCAGCACAAGTGTTACATAGTCGCTACTAATGACAAGGATTTGAAAAGAAGAATAAGGAAAATACCAGGAGTTCCCATCATGTATGTTGCTGAACACAAATACACAATTGAGAGGATGCCAGACGCATATGGAGCACCCAAAGGTGCCATTTAGCATTTAAGATGAAAAGAATTAAAATAAAATAAAAGTTTAAAATTCCTTGTTTAATTTTAGTATATACTACACATATTTCTATACATCCTATTTAGGTACTAAATCAGCTACTAATACTCTTTATGCTACCCCGATTGAAAAGAAACAACATTACACTTTTATATATATATGGGTAGTCTATAGACAGAGCTGTCCTAATAGAAAGGAATTTGCATAGACTTGCGATAGTTGCATAAAATACTTTCTATTAGGTCATCAGGTGAGCCACAACCACATCAATGACAATGGTATAAGTATGAATGTAACATGTTATGGAGAGTTTAATAATAAACCACAGTCTATTTACTTTTTACCAAATGTATATAGTTAACATTTAATTAAAATAAAAGTAGCATAGTCTTATTTTTACACCTTCACAAAGGGATCTAAATTCACAACGTCCCTAAGTCCTTTATGTGTATAGGTACTATGTAGTACTAGATAGTTGTGTTGTGTGCACTAGGAGATCCAACAACATCAATTATTTCTCCAACTGGCTTGGTTTCATTGTCAGCCACCATATTGCATATTGATGGTGGAATAGTCAGTGTCTGTAACAAAGATTTCAATTAGGTATTAGATTTGACTAATTTTTACACACATAATATAAGCAAACATAGAAAAGAACAGAGAAATAATTTGTACAGAGGTGATGCTAATTTCTAAAGATATCATGGCATACCTGTGATAGGAAAGTAGATAAAAGAGAAATATCCTTTTGCTTTACTGGTACTATACTTAAGTTACATCTCATCTCAAGATACATCACCTCGCTCAATGCTGCGCCTTTCGCCCAGTTCAGATAATTTCTCACTATTGTTTACTTGTTCCTTTAATGGATTTGTTTTAAAGTTCCAACAGTCTTTGACATTTCAATAAAATTGTTGTCTATCCCTATAATTTGCTAACTCAACTAATATTGTTGTTAAGACATTATCTGGCCACATAATATCAGTTTTAACATGCTTTTATTAGCGTGAAGCTAGTAAAAACTTGTTTATTTTATTAACCTATATATGTATAGTCTACTGAGAAAAGTTTACTCCATACTTTTCTCCAATTTTCTTTGTTGTGCCTTCTCTGGCCATTGTTCAGGTGTTCCTGACCAATGGCCAGAGAAGGCACAACATAAAGACTTGGACTTGTTAGTCCAAGCGTGTTTTAGGTCTAACTTAATAAGTATTATAATAATACACACCTTCCCAGGATTGAGAGCTTCATATTGGTGTCTCAAAGCTTGAAGTTCAAATTCACACGAAGCCAGGGCATTCTTCAAGTCCAGAGCTAGAGCCAGATCAGACCGCAACTCGTTGAAATGTTTGCAGATTGCCTCAGTAGGCGTAGGAGCAACATCTGTAAGTAAATAAATACATAGGTCAGAAAGAAAATTTTAAATTGAGATTGATGAAATAGTTTTGTAATTTTATGACTGATGTGAAAGTGATACATCTGCAGCCTTTACTGGCCAAGAACGAGTCTAGGTCGTGGCGCCAGCGTTTCTTAGAAAAGATAGTAGACAAAACTACCTTTTTTCTACTACCTTTTCTAAGTTTCGTTTTTCTAATTCCTGAGGTTGTTCGACAAAGATGAATTGAAGAGTATGGGGGGAGGCCTTTGCCCAGCAATGCGACAGTGTAGGTAAATAAAAACAGATACATGAATAATGTTAGACGAAATAGAAAAGCTTTTTTAGATCAGATCATTATTCATCATCATTCAGCCGCAAAATCATCGTCTTCGCCTCTTTAGATAAAATAAAATGTATCAATGAACATACCGATATTCATAAGTCTCAACTCCTGCTCTATGGCCTTAGTCTTCCTCTGTCCTACTCCGGGAGGCAGCTTCATGCGTTGCGAACGCAACCAGACGCCAGTGCCGCGTGCTTCGGGGAACTTGATACCGGACCATTCCACAGTCTGTCAAAAAAAGCCATCACAGTTAGCAATCCTCTTAAAACTTTGAAAACAATCATCATAATCTCAATCATCTACAATACATGATACTGAGAAATATTAGCGTCTTTAGATAATTTTGTTTATAAAGAATGTACAGACGCCAGCACATCAAGCTACTACAATCTGTCAAATTTATTTATTAGATTTTCAACTTTATAGCTGAAGCATTAAGGTTCAAGGTTGATTGGGAAAATTTGACAGTTTCGGGTAGCTTGACCTGCTGGCGTCTGTACCATTTCTAATCCAAACTATTAATAACGTAAACTCGGGTCGCGTCCTAACCGAAGTAATGATCGCGCGTGCAATATGACGTACACGCGCGATCAATAAAGTCGCGTTTTTTCGTCTTATTGTGTATTTATTTTATTTTGTTATTAGGGTTCCGTAGCCAAATGGCAAAAACGGAACCCCTATGGATTCGCCATGTCTGTCTGTCTGTCCGTCCGTATGTCACAGCCACTTTTTCCGAAACTATAAGAACTATACTGTTGAAACTTGGTAACTTAAGATTTTCACACAAAAATCGAAAAAAAAAAAACAATTTTTGGGGGTTCTCCATACTTAGAACTGAAACTCAAAATGTTTTTTTCATCAAATCCATACGTGTGGGCTATCTATGGATAGGTCTTCAAAAATGATATTGAGGTTTCTAATATAATTTTTTTCTTAACTGAATAGTTTGCGCAAGAGACACTTCCAAAGTGGTAAAATGTTTGTGTCCTCATTAAACAGCCCCCCCCCCCCCCCTGTAAATTCTAAAATAAGAGAATGATAAAACTAAAAACAGTATATGATGTACATTACCATTTAAACTTCCACCGAAAATTGGTTTGAACGAGATCTAGTAAGTAGTTTTTTTTTAATACGTCATAAATCGTAAACCGCAATTTACCTTTCATTTAATCAACTCAAATATAAACATTAAAAAAAAACATTTAATTTATATAGAATGGTACGGGACCCTTCGAGCGCGAGTCCGACTCGCACTTGGCCGGTTTTTTCATCTCATTGCAAGCTGCACCGGTACCGGCACCGGACAGGACTAAACTTATATTTATCTTATGTCCTTTTCTTAATGAAATAGAAAGGAAAAGATGCACTGAACTTAAATTTAGTTTAGTTCTTGAACAAGGGAAGCGGCACCATTATCCTCTTATTTACCTAACCTAACTTGTTTTTAGTGTTTGTTTTTTCTTTGCGTCATGTTTACCCCACAGAAACGATTTTCTTTCTATACAATTCATACAAACAATCGCGTCGTTCGCGTACTCGCGCGACATTCGCTTTCGGTTAGGACACTGGGCCATAGTACTTACAACACTTTCCACAGCCCGCACTGGTCTTTGTTGAGCAGTAAGTTTCTTCTTATGTAGTTTCCTGTCATGGCGCCTGGCTATACTAGAAGCCGTGTTGGACGGAGTACTGGTACCCTCGTTATTATTATTAACTTGGCTTATTGGCGGCAAGTTGCCGCTGTCTGCTCTAGATATCAGTTTCTGTAAATCCTGAGTTTTTCTTTCTCTTTCTCGCTTCCTGGCTTCGATCTTCTTCAATTCAGATAGCAGCATTTGTTCCTCATCAATCTGTAAAAAGTATGTTTTTTTTATAATCATTTATAGACATTTCTCAAGGTTTTTTTTTTTAAAAAGATTTAAGATTTTTAATAAATTGCTTTCTGTGGAGTATTTATCTTTCTTTATGACGAAAGAGTTAGGGTACCCCGCGAAATCATTTTTTTAACGTTTTTTGCAATGTGCATAGTGTGCATGTATCAGGTTGTATGTTGATCTAAATGTGATTCGCGGCCGTATCAAATATTTATATAAGGAAATTATAATCATAATAATCATCCTGCATCCGGTCAGACTGGTAGCAGACCCCAACATAGGGAAAAGGCTAGGCAGATGATGATGAATCATAATAATCATCATTGATGATTGAAATTAGAGCTCTAAGTTCATATTATACCCTATTGAATGACTATTTCATGCAATCATGACATTCGAGGCCAATTCTAACTTAAGGAGTTGTATTGCTGATCCTAATGATTATAATTTTGTAAAGCAATATTTGTTACGGTCGAATCATATTTTAATCAACATACACCTTGTCACAGACTTGCAAATTGCTTAAAACATAAGCAAATTTGAATTTTGCGGGCTACCTTAGCATATCCCCCTTTAGAGATTATTTTGACTAAATGTATGGGAGAAGGATATGCCCTGTAGTATATAGTAGTGTCATAGAAGTAAGTAATAGATGGATTAACTAATTTGTTTTGTTGAATATTTACCTGTTCTTGTGTCCTATCAAATAGTCTCCTTAATTGCTCTTTTCTCTTTCTCTCATGCTCAGCATCATAATGGTAAATGCGTTTCTCACCATTCACCATTGTTACAGTATTTGACCATGGATTTGTTTTTACCTGAAAAGTAAACAGGATATTTTAAAAGAGCTTGAAAGTAATAACAAGTCAATCAATCATAGGATGCAGTTGTTTTTGTAGCATATATTAAACAAGAAATAAGTATTATATTTTGTGTGCACTGCTTACATGCGCTACATTATCATTAACACTTTAGATACCAAGCACCCAGCATATGGGTCAAAAAAGAATTTGTTCATGTGCCCACAACCCGCATGCAAGTCGTTGCTATACGTAGCTATAGACGAGTTCTGTTCATGCCCAGGACCCGACTAGCGAGACCAAATTTAAGTATGCTTTAACATAGTAAAAACAAACATACTTTGCTCAATGTAGCACAGATTCCGTAGTAGCGTTCTTTCAAGTCCTCCACACTTCGATCCCTGAAAGCTGCTCTGTCCCACCGGTCATGTATGACTATGAAACGCAGGTCGAATCTTTGGCACAAGTCCATGAGGTGATCAGTTTCTGCTTGACTCCAGTCTTCTGATTTCAAATACTGATTGTACTCAGATTCCGAGTATGATGGTATTGACACTTGCTGAAGAGAAACATATAATAAAGTTTTTTAGAAGGCTTTGACAATTTTTGATTACATTAACACGTTGACTGCCAGACATCAGACACAAAAGAAAATCTATTGTTGGCGGACGCCATGTGACCGCGGTGGCAGTCAATCTGTTAAGATTATAAAATAATAAGATAATAAAATCGCAATTTTTCTGAGAGACTCCTGTTTTCAAAAGGAATATTTAATGCTTATAAGCAGTATCTTACCTTATTAAACTGTGCAAAGGGATACTCCTTGGCCTCATCGGCAACTCGTTTCCAGTGATGAAAGACGGCATTGTCAGTGCGGGCAGGGTTCGTGAATGGTGCCCATACCCATTTTCTTACTTTTCTCATGCCAAGCTTGGCTTTAGTTTGTTTGTAGGCTTTTCCTGTTAATATAAAAGTTGACAATGGTAAAAAGTAAGATCATTATCATTGTAAATCTGCTATTTAGAGGATATGGGTTTGTTTGTAGATTGATCCATCCATTTATGCTTAGTTTAGAGTTATTTAGGATGTAAGCAAGGTTAAAGAATAAGCAGTTTGGAGCCCTGGCTAGAGGCCTTAATTTATTGAGGTACCCACAGGCAAGTCCGGTTAAGTAGCCGATAGCGTTCTTGGTTAACCTGGGAGACGACATATAAAAAAAATGTTTTCACTTTTTTAGTGATAACTCACCTGTATCAGTGGGTAACAGCGGTGGCAGATCTTTGTTGTCATTGTAGAGCAATGCAAACACCTCCCTGTGCATTCCCTCTGGCCGCTTCACCGCCTTAGCAGTCACATACTTCTTCTTCACTTTGTCGCCATGTATGATACTATCTCTACTGATCTCAGACGCTGGTTGCTCTAGCTCTAATATATCAAGTATATCAGCCATTTTAGTTAATGTTAATTAAGTTACACTCAGCCTAATTAAGCTTTTGGCACTTTTTTACAAGGAACAAAAATGAGGGCTTCCAAGCCCAGTAATCACACTTATTTCGTAAACACTAATATGGATATACTAGTTCTTGTACGTATTTTATTATTGAAAAATATCCTTGGCACTTAAATTCTATACAATTACATGAAAAAAACATATAATATTTTTCGATTTATTTTCTGTTTGACAGCAAGCCAAAACCCAAATGACATTGACACATAGATAGATATAGATTTTTGATTGAATGACCAATTGTTTATGGTTTTAAGGTAACTACACACTTGCAACACCAAACTTTAAAGATCCCAGGGGGCTGCAACTTCCCCCCCAGTGGGTTCCCGCATTGTCGAGGCGGGGGGGCTCAGTAGCCGTGGCTGCGCGAGCCACGGTGAAGCTAAGAGGGACCCAGGCGGGGGCCGCTCGTCCGGGCTGTGCGGTTTAGCCCGGGACGTAGCGGCCCACGGGTAGGTTGCGGTGCCGCTTGCGCGACATCGTGACCTACCTGAGGCGGGCCGCGATGTCCCCCGTGAGGGAGACATTGCGGCTGAGGACAGAGGCCGCGGCGGGAGGGGCTCTCCCTTCCTTCCGCGGCCTTGACGGGGCCGCCACCGTTAGATGGCGGACGCGGCGGGGCCGCAGGGGAAGAGGAGTGTTCGGTGTTTCGTTGCCGCTCTCCCTATCCTCTGCGGCCGTAGCTCCCCCAACGCGGGGGGCTTGCGGGGCCCGCCTTTTAGGCGGGCGTGGAGGCCAGCAGGCAACGGGTGCGGGGGCTCTGTTGCCTGTTTTGCACAGGCCTCCACCTTGAGGGACGGGAATGGCCAGGTGTTCCCGGCCATTCCCGTAGCCCCCCAACCTGGGGGGCATGCGGGGCCCGCCATACCACCTTGGCGGGCGTGCGCCGGGAGGGCCGTGGAAGTATTGAATTCCCATAGCCCTCCCATTACGGCGTTTGTAGGAACACCGCTGAGTTTTAGTGGGTATACTGTCCTTCCGACAGGGAGTCCCACATACCCCGTCTCGGTCCCCCGCGGGACGGGGATGCATAAAGCATTTCTCAGCGACAAAAAAAAAAAAAAAAAAAAAAAAGGGGGCTGCAACTTCCCCCCCGGTGGGTTCCCGCATTGTCGAGGCGGGGGGGCTCAGTAGCCGTGGCGAGCTGGGCCACGGTGAAGCTAAGAGGAACCCCAGCGGGGGCCGCTCGTCCGGGCTGTGCGGTTTAGCCCGGGACGTAGCGGCCCACGGGTGGGTTGCGGTGCCGCTTGCGCGACATCGTGACCTACCCGAGGCGGGCCGCGATGTCCCCCGTGAGGGAGACATTGCGGCTGAGGACAGAGGCCGCGGCGGGAGGGGTTCTCCCTTCCTTCCGCGGCCTTGACGGGGCCGCCACCGTGAGATGGCGGACGCGGCGGGGCCGCAGGGGAAGAGGAGTGTCGGTGTTTCGTTGCCGCTCTCCCTATCCTCTGCGGCCGTAGCTCCCCCAACGCGGGGGGCTTGCGGGGCCCGCCTTTTAGGCGGGCGTGGAGGCCAGCAGGCAACGGGAGCGGGGGCTCCGTTGCCTGTTTTGCACAGGCCTCCACCTTGTGGGACGGGAATGGCCAGGTGTTCCCGGCCATTCCCGTAGCCCCCCAACCTGGGGGGCATGCGGGGCCCGCCATACCATCTTGGCGGGCGTGCGCCGGGAGGGCCGTGGAAGTATTGATTTCCCATAGCCCTCCCATTACGGCGTTTGCAGGAACACCGCTGAGTTTTAGTGGGTATACTGTCCTTCCGACAGGGAGTCCCACATACCCCGTCTCGGTCCCCCGCGGGACGGGGATGCATAAAGCATTTCTCAGCGAGAAAAAAAAAAAAAAAAAAAAAAGGGGGCTGCAACTTCCCCCCCGGTGGGTTCCCGCATTGTCGAGGCGGGGGGGCTCAGTAGCCGTGGCTGGGCGGGCCACGGTGAAGCTAAGAGGGACCCAGGCGGGGGCCGCTCGTCCGGGCTGTGCGGTTTAGCCCGACGTAGCGGCCCACAGGTAGGTTGCGGTGCCTGCGACATCGCGACCTACCTGAGGCGGGCCGCGATGTCCCCCGTGAGGGAGACATTGCGGCTGAGGATAGAGGCCGCGGCGGGAGGGGCTCTCCCTTCCTTCCGCGGCCTTGACGGGGCCGCCACCGTTAGATGGCGGACGCGGCGGGGCCGCAGGGGAAGAGGAGTGTTCGGTGTTTCGTTGCCGCTCTCCCTATCCTCTGCGGCCGTAGCTCCCCCAACGCGGGGGGCTTGCGGGGCCCGCCTTTTAGGCGGGCGTGGAGGCCAGCAGGCAACGGGTGCGGGGGCTCCGTTGCCTGTTTTGCACAGGCCTCCACCTTGTGGGACGGGAATGGCCAGGTGTTCCCGACCATTCCCGTAGCCCCCCAACCTGGGGGGCATGCGGGGCCCGCCATACCATCTTGGCGGGCGTGCGCCGGGAGGGCCGTGGAAGTATTGATTTCCCATAGCCCTCCCATTACGGCGTTTGCAGGAACACCGCTGAGTTTTAGTGGGTATACTGTCCTTCCGACAGGGAGTCCCACATACCCCGTCTCGGTCCCCCGCGAGACGGGGATGCATAAAGCATTTCTCAGCGAGAAAAAAAAAAAAAAAAAAAAAAGGGGGCTGCAACTTCCCCCCCGGTGGGTTCCCGCATTGTCGAGGCGGGGGGGGGCTCAGTAGCCGTGGCGAGCTGGGCCACGGTGAAGCTAAGAGGAACCCCAGCGGGGGCCGCTCGTCCGGGCTGTGCGGTTTAGCCCGACGTAGCGGCCCACGGGTAGGTTACGCGACCTACCTGAGGCGGGCCGCGAAGTCCCCCGTGAGGGAGACATTGCGGCTGAGGACAGAGGCCGCGGCGGGAAGGGGCTCTCCCTTCCTTCCGCGGCCTTGACGGGGCCGCCACCGTATTATGGCGGACGCGGCGGGGCCGCAGGGGAAGAGGAGTGTCGGTGTTTCGTTGCCGCTCTCCCAATCCTCTGCGGCCGTAGCTCCCTCAACGCGGGGGGCATGCGGGGCCTGCCTGTAAGGCGGGCGTGGAGGCCAGCAGGCAACGGGTGCGGGGGCTCCGTTGCCTGTTTTGCACAGGCCTCCACCTTGTGGGGGGCATGCGGGGCCCGCCATACCATCTTGGGCCTTTTTCAAAAAAAGGGCTGCAACTTCGCCGGGAGGGTTGTGGACGCCGGAAGGGTTGTGGACGTCAAGGCTGAGCCGGTTTCCCATGTTCCCACGAGACTCTCGTGGGGGACGAGCGTAAAGCATTTCTCAGCGAGAAAAAAAAAAGAAAGGGGGGCTGCAACTTCATGCTTTAAAAGCACTGCAGTTCAACTTCTGCCCTGCTATAAGAGCTGGTGGTTAGTCCTCAGATGTAGAAATAACACTAAAACCACACGATGCAAGTTTCTTGCTTGAAGCAGTGGCCTTCAATAAAGTTGAAGCAATAATAATAATTATTGGAACGAAGTTCCTTATCGCGTGTTGCAAAAGGGGGCTAGACGGAAAAAATTAAGACCAAAAGTTGGAACGACACTTTTTGCTACAGTTGTAAGCCGTGCGGCGTGCGCGTGTTTCTCTGTCTGTCTATAGAAAGGAACTTCGTTCCATCCGGATGTCTCTTGACACCTCTCAAGTTTTTTTTCATCGTCAAAACACTTTCAATGGGGCAATTTTTTTTTGTATGTACCGTGTAAACCGGGCTTAAGGGAAAACTCTGTTTTCATAGTTCTTAATACTGACGATATTGATTTGGCCAAGGTAAATACGATGGGGCAGACAGTATAATTATATTTTCCAATCAACACGCGCAAACAGTTTCCGAATCGAATCGAAAACATTCCCGTTTGACTCCGGACGGCAAGTGAACTACATTTAAATCACCGTTGCTTATCCAGTGATCAAAGTTGCCTCGTGTGTACCCAAGCTTCGTAGGTACACGCGGTGACATAACAAGCTATACATTTCCAGTACCTATAAGCTGACTTCTCATACGAAAAACCTGTACAATGCGAGGTCAGCTAAAACTGAAAATATATAGATGATGTGTCGCCTTAAGTACACACGAAGCGACTCTATTCTCAAGCAAATTGGGCTTTTTGGGTTTGTAGGAAGCTATTGACTGTATGACTATCTGTTTCTAAAGTTCGAGGTGTTTTATTAACGCCCAGGTAATGAACAATCTATTTGAATCTGTTTGCATCAAGGAAGGCAGGAACATATTATGTAGGTATGTACAAGTATGTATATAACGAACGAACGAGTATGTAACGAATATAATTACAAATATGTTGAACTTTTATTTGTCTTGATCGTTATTATAATACAACTCTATTTAAAATAGAAGTCAGTGCTGCCGGGTTTTCCAGAGGAGCCTGTAACAAACAAAAGTAAACTTATGGTATGTAACTACTACTATTACCTACTTATATCTTTTGAATCCATTGATATCATAGGTGGGTCGTACATTTTCTAAAGTACTGTGGTTTACGGGAATCGTACGAGATAGAGAGAGAGAAGAAAAAGTTTGAATAGAAGGTACAGACGCCAGCACATCAAGCTACTACAATCTGTCAAATTTCTTTAGTAGATTTTCAACTTTATCGATAAAATATTAAGGTTCAAGGTTGATTGGGAAAATTTGACAGTTTCGGGTAGCTTGACCTGCTGGCGTCTGCAGCTACTTGATAGTTTTAGCTAAGATAAAAAACAAGCAATAATTACCGATTGTCCTGCGGCGTTGACCCAAAAGAATTGAAGTCTCGTCCCATTCCGGAAATAGCCTTCAACAAGTCTGTCAACAACTAGAGATTGTCTGGGTGCGGCTAGGAAGTCACTTTGTCCAGACCATTCAAGATTGTCCACCCATTCTAGTTGCCCTGAAAGTATGACAGTACGATTTGAGAAAGTGCATGTTTTTTTAATGAGCGGTATGGCCAATCGTAAAATGGCTCGACCGTAGCATGGGAGCTGGCAGCTTTCTGGTAGGACTTTGCCCAAAAGATCATAGGGATCCTCTCTATCTCCTTCAACCAGACAACCAGTTGAGAGTATTGTGTTAACTACTTGTCATGTCATATGACATTCTATTGTTTAAAATAGCGGTAAAAAACAAATGTTCTTTTTTCTAATTTAATCAATATTTATTTACATTATATGCTGACATTTAAAGTAGGTACCTAATGATATTTATTATTAGGGACAAAAAACAGTTACACGGTACAAAATACAGAGAAATACCTAAACTAAGATTTAACAAACACGTAACCCACACCATTGCCCACGTTTTATCAATTCTCTTAAATGATTGCCTAAATAGACAAAATAATATCTAGTTCAATAAAATGCGTGTTGTAAGAATCAACAAGGCGACGAAGAGGTGCAAGTTTCCCAGCGTTAGTCCTGCATATGTCTGTATGTATGGAATAGTTGAGGGAAGCGCACTTCGTTTTTCCAGCTGTCAAATAAATCTGACCAACGGGAAAAAAAAATCCCCTTGGAAAGACTAGTCTGACCACCAATCTGACCACTGGGAAAAACCCTCGAATAACACTTCGATTGGGTACCTTGTAACACAATTTGTTTGTTAGATCAATACAATCAAACTTGCTGTTGCTTATACCGTGCATTGTCATGACATCAAGTAGGTAACAACCGCCTAGATCCCAAATCTGGTACTCCATAACATATGTACAGACGCCAGCACATCAAGCTACTACAATCTGTCAGATTTCTTTAATAGATTTTAGACTTTATTGCTAAAGTGTTAGGTTCAAGGTTGATTGGGAAAATCTGATAGTTTCGGGTAGGTTGACCTGCTGGCGTCCGTACATATTATTATTTGATTGTAATTTTTTGCACTCCGAGTTTATTGATAGTTATGTAATAGTTAGTTCGTTACCTGGCGTGTTTGATACAGCGTCCAAATTACCATTATAGATAGCAACGGTAAGTTCCGTGTTTTGGAGAATATATTCAACTGCAATAATAAAATTAATGTACTTAGATATATTATTATTAATTTATTTTTTACTAGCTTCTGCCCGCGGCTTCGCCCGCGTGGATGTCGGAAATTTACCCACGGGAACGTGCTAACAGGATAAAATGTATGTGCTTCCCCAGAATGCCATCTATGTTGCAGGCCCTTTGTGGCTAATTACAATAGAAAACCAATTGTGTCTCATTAGTGGTGATTAAGAGGGTACCTATATGATACCTTTACCTAAGTACCTAACTAATTTTAAAAAAAACTCAATAACAGAAAATTAAATACCTACCTACCTAAATAAACCTATTTCTGATGATAACTAATCTAAACTCAATAAATAAGCAAAATCCCTAAAAACTAATATCTATACGAATGACTAAACCTACCTAACAGTATTATAAAATAACCTACGGTCACTACGTACACTATCAAATATACTACCTATACTTTAAAATTAAAATCTATACCTACGACTTATATAAAAATAAACCTAAATAACGCTAAAAACTAAAAGGAATAAAAATGAACTCCACTGCGGGTGACCCAACCTACGACAAACTTAGTATTTGCGGTTGGTACAGTACAGACAGTGGTAATCGGGTATAGGGATCGAACCGCAAAATTAAGTTTGTTTTTTATTGTATATACTTTTCCGGGATAAAAAGTACCCAGTGTGGTGCCCAGGATATTAAAGAATAATTATACCAAGTTTCATCGTAATCGAACCGGTAGTTTTTGCGTGATGCCTGAACAAACAGACAGACAGACAGACAGACAGACAAAAATTTTTTTAATCACATTTTTGGGTTCGGTGTCGGTCTAGTAACACCCCCTGTAAATTATTTTTTTGATATTTTCAATGTACAGAATTTTCACTTCTACAGATTTATTATAAGTATAGATTATTTTTATATTTTAATTATTTATTTTGGTATAAAATAAAGCTTAGCGCACCTACTGCTTAAGGACATGGACATATTGTTTGCTAATGAACTTTTCATTATAACGAAGACTGGATATCCCCGTGGGTTATATATTTTCAATGGGTTTTTTACTGCAATATGATTTTATTGAGTCTGTATAGGTGCCCGATAGATGGCAATGGTTTCGTCGACTAAAAACCTTTGACTTTGCCTATCCTAATGTCATTATTAGTAACTAACCTATATTTAACACGGAAAAATGGTGGCGGGTAATTTAATGTCGTAAATTATATGCAATGTCATTTAACCCCAATTAAAGTTTGCTCAAATGAGTCGGACATAAGTAGGTAGGTACCTAGTGGCACATAAGTCCGATATTTTATTTTGTCTGCGTCTTTGCATCCCACTAACTTTTGACTGTTTTTTTAGACCGAAAAAATTCTATCACTAAGATTTCCGGGATTTCCAGATCTCCGGAGAAAAACCTTATGTAGCACACTAAAGAGTTGCTCTAATCACCGATTCAGCGACATTAACAAGTAAGTTCCAGTTACATTCTGAAAATTTAAAAAAAACCTAAGTAGGTTTTCTCATAAATTTCAGAACAAAGAAGCTTCTTCTTCTTCTTTGAAGTTCTTTGTTTTTAAAGGGAATCTATCCAGAAATCCCAAAACCTTTTCTCTCGGACCGAGATAGATCCGAATTTATCACGGTACTATATCGGAATCATGGAGTACCTACATGGAATCCAGATTACCTATAGCAGGCATAGACTTTAAATAAAACTGAACCCATAATACCTTTGTCCGTAGCCGGGGTCATAAAAGAGCTTCTAAAAGCCTCAACGACGGCCTCTCGACCTGAATCGTAAGTTACGGTTGAAGGTATTCCCAAAGCTGGTGCTACTGCGCTGTTCATGATATCAACATCTGTGTTTTTGAATACACTTCTCAAGTATTCTCGCTGACCGAAAAGATCTGGAAATTCTTATAACGGAATTTATATAAAAAGTCACAATATCTCTAAAGGAAAACACACTCAATACTGAACTATTTTGATAGTAGGTATAGGTACACTTTTCTGAAGATCTTGCAAATAATTATGATTTACCTTGTGTTGAAGGCTTCCTGGTTAGTTTTTCAACGATGTTTCCAAGATTAACAGCCACGGCACCAGCATTATCGTTAACAAATTGGCCCAAAGAAATAAACTTGTGGAATGCATTTTCTAAATCTTCTTGTACCAATTGCGTAGTCTCTCCGGATAAAGTTTCTATGGCGTTGCGGCCATTGCCATCAATGTAACCGAGCTCTTCGAGGTAAAAGCCAAGTTTCGTCATTGCTAGGGCTGGCGAAATTATACCGTTACCTAACACTATCCCACGAAGGTTGAAATTTATTTCATTCTGGTTCTGCAATACAGTTTATTATGAGTAATATAAATCGAACCTTTTAACCATCTTTTTGACATAACTTGAGATTTGATTGATTTAGTAGAAGCAATAAAATAACTCACTTGATGCAGCTTGGCTGCCAGTGCTAAGGCCAATTGTGCTCCATATGCCTGCCCGAAAATGTACAGTGAAGTTTTTCTATAAGCTTCATGTACGGTGTAGAACGATTCCAAAGTAAGGGCTAGGTGTTCAGCTGTAAAATAACATAATAGATCAGGAGGTACTAAGTACAATCATAACATCATTAAATTAATTTTCAGCCCATGAATTCTTTGTCGGTTCTTGGGAAATTCATATTTTACTGAAAAACCACATTTTGTTTAATTTTTATTAATTTTCGATCAAGTAACAGCTAGACTCTATATAATGTAGGCAAATCTTACCGTTTTCATCAACTGTCTTCGGGATTTGATTATTAGTTAGGGGAGTACTGAAGCCTGTACCCAGAGGTGCATCGATGAACAACAAATTGTATCTGTTGATCTGGAAGTACAAAAACGTAGGATAAGTGTATAGGTACCTACTACATCGGCGCTATCATCCGACTAACGAAAGATTAAGTAATTATTATTACCCAAGAGTTTTGTCTTCTGTTGAAATTGATGTCATAAGGGCCAAACATTCCTAAGTTGGCCAACAGGCTAGGTGGGACGCCCGTCACACCATCTAACCACAGTATTAAGGGCCGGTCATGGGGATTATCAACTGCGATCGTAGGATAAAACCACCAGAATATATCTCCGACAGTTATTATCTGGGTGAAAGCTGCGGTATAATCCAAATCGCCAATGCCTTCACCTTCCAATACTGAAAAAGATAATACGAGTAGGTAGGTAATTTGAATTGGGATCATTCAAATAAAAACGAAACATGGACGTTAAAATAAAATAGATGCATGATGTATGTAGTAAATGAATAGCCACTTAATTTGACATCTTTATCATACAATGATAATAATGCGGAAGGCGGTCATCAGCATTGTAACAATAATTGTACCTAAACGTTCACACAGGGTACATTAACAGGCACTTTTTTAAGCCTAGTGCTTATTATGGTATTATTTGGTGACAGAGTGTTGCCTTCGAATGTACCTAATTGTTATTATGTTTGATTAACTTTGTCCATCATTATAATGACATAACTACCTGATTATAAAGTTTTCGTCTGGCGGGTTGTTTTACCTAAGTGAAGAAAATCGTACTTACTTTTAACAGTGAACGGATATGTTATTGTATCCGTCTCTCGAGTTACTAACCACCATGTTAGGACTGCCACTCCTGCAAGAACAACTACTGCCGCGATACAACTTCCTACTATAACACTCCTCTTCACCATTTTAAAAGATTAAATACGTCTGGAATAAACTAGACTAGCTTAAGTGTATATATTAACTAAAACATTCTCCTTAATCCATATCATTGCCTTTATCTAATGATAATGCCAGCCTTCTTTTTATTAAGATAATACCTAATGATTTGCACCATAAATGTAGATTAGTTAGTTATCGAGTTATCTTGCTGTGATAGTGTTAAGCAATGCACTAAGAAAGATTTCGCTATGATAACATTTTGGAAAATGCAGACCATGATAAGATAAACTTATAAGCTAACCTAGAGTCTACAAAGCTTTAAGCACTTTAATCTTTATTTATCGTGGTCAGTTCCTGGATGGTTGACCATTTTGCCTTAAAGAGCACTTTATTAAACCGTCGCGCGTCGGTTTTGTTTGTCAACCGAATAACCCATCGTTACATTGCATTGCATTACCTTTCTTCGTACCGGTATCTAAACTTAAAAAAATATTTCAGGACTTTTTCCCTAATTTACCGTAAATACCCAGGTCCAGCAATGACACATGAAACATCTGATTACGTCTACATAGAATATCGAGTAGGTATCTAAATGTGTACATGTACAGTGGCCTCCAAAAGTTAGTTGACATTTTTTCACTTCGGCTTTTACACATTTTTCCACTTCAGCTGTGATGCCGGTTTATGACTTAAAATAAAAAGTAATAATCAGGTACTACCTAAGGGATTAATTTTTTTTTTAATGATAAGTCAAAGGTAGTAGAATTAGTAAATAAAAACGTTATAGCAGTTCAAACATATGTATCACTAAAATTTTAAATCATAATGTGGTGTGTAAAAGCTGAGGTGCAAAAAATGTCAACTAACTTTTGGAGGCTACTTGTATGTAAGTAGGTGGGGTTTTTTAATCTATACTTTCCAAATCTACTCAAATTCTATACGAAGGACCAGTTGGTCTTTTAATTTAAGGTGCCTGCATATTGGGTATTAGTAGATGCCGTGGGTACTCTGTCTCTGGATTCTCAAGTGTAACTTCAGTAAGTGGACCAAAAAGTCCAGAATACCTTCTACAGGTTTTTATTTCAATACAACAACTCGGTTTTAGGCTGTAGAAATATACATGACTAGGCCCAGTTAATTACCAATTTATTATTTCTAAGCAGTATACATTAATACAATGTTAGCCAAAAGTTGTCATGTCGCGAAGAAATGCATTGGTTCCAGCTGGATTGTCCCTTGGTACCTGTGAAAAATAATAACACATTTTTAAATCAAAACAAGGCTCTAAAAAATAACGCGTTTTATTTTAAAAAATACCTTGGAAGATATATTTTGCATCCATGGATAGAGGAGTTACTTATGTGTACTTTTACATGGATCGTTGGAATCTTCAAGTCTCAATTTATCTATTATTATTAAGGTACCCTACATACTCGTACTCACACTATGACCAGCATCATTTATCCAGAAGAACCGGAAGTTTCCGTAAGACTTGTAGTAACCTTCTAACTTATCGTTTTCCCAGATAGGGTGACGTTGTGCATTCTTATACCCTTCAGCACCAGGCCATTTCAGGCTATCCACCCATAGTATTTGTCCTGAAATGAAAGTATTAATTTTAACCTTATCCAAAATTTTATACTATTAGGGCCGGTTCTTTCAAACGGTTGGTTAACGTAACATACGTACGTCAAATAATAACGAGTACGTAATCTTAATTATTTGACGTAAGTCAAGGCCATCATTTTGTAATTGGAATTTGAAACACTTTTTTTGGTTTGACTATAGTTAGCGCCATTTCTAACGTATACGCGTGCGTCAAGTGGACGTGAAACAACCCGCCCTAAATATATCAAGGTACTTACTTATAGAGGCTTCATTTTTTTAGGAATTAAATTAAATTCTCTAAGAAAAACTAAGTTTGAATCTGAAGTATTGAAATATTTTACCTGGAGTATCACAAATCAAATCAAGATTTCCATTATATTTCGTCAAAATAATATCCGTTTCATTCAGCAACTTCTCAACTGAAATTTTATTAAAACTTTTCAATTAAAAACAAATATCTCGATGAGTTTTCATTTCAAACATTATGGCCGAACAAGGAAGTTACGAACTACTTAAATTTAGGACACTGCTCTAAGGAAATGTTGTATTAAAAACGTTATCGAGAGTAGGTATACTTTATACTAACTGCCGTCGGTGACAGGTTTCATGAAGTCTCCCCTCAAATAGTCAAATACCGAGTTAGATTGCGAGTCCCACGTCACATGCGCAGGTATGTTTAGAGCTTGTTTAACTAGCGTGTTCATCAAGGTGTCAAGATTATATTCCGTTTGTCTTGATTCTGATGGTGATACAGGTGCAGCATTCCGGATCATCATTTCCCTTGAAAATTCTGTAAACAAATTGAATATTCTTAAGAAAATCATATAATTCTCGTCCATGATTTCTGGTTCTAGTTTACCTACCAAAAGCGCTTAGTGTGTCGGTATGTATAGAGCTCACTCTTTTTGTGAGTATATTATAAAAATCGACGTTGTCTGTACGGCGTAACACTACCCGCTGAGTTGCAGCCCATTGTCCCGTCGATTCAGTGTAAAGGCCTTCATTAAAGAGGCGTTCAGCCTCCCTGGCAGCAACCTGGATTTCATCATGCCCTGCTTTGTCCACAAGTCCAGCTGCCAGTAGCAGCGGGCCCCATGTGAGGGTAGCATCTACTGGAGATATCCATGCATTGCCCATCGCAATTCCCTTCAAATTAGAACCAATTGTTCCAGCTTTTTCAGCCTAAACATAATCAATAATTAGTACCTGACAAAGTGTCTTTTTAGCATATTCGTATTAGTTTTGTTTTACATCATTATATCCTGCTTCTGATCAAGTGAATTCTAAATGAACACTGATAACCCAAGTCACATGAGGTTCATTAAAAACTGAATATGCTTTACAAACATGGGTTATCTTACCTCATGCATACGTATGCCCATGTCAATCGCCATTTTTCCGCCGTACGATTGACCGTAAATATATAACGGTACTCCATTGAATTCCGGATGATCTTTGTAGAATCCACACATGAGCTGAACAAAATCTAGGGCTGTAGAAATAATTACCTTTTTTAATGATAGCCTTATTGAAAGCCGGTTTATATCACGAATTAGCGTACCTATTGAAACACAACTTACCTATTTCATCATTAGTAGTTGTCAGTAATCTTAGTTCATCGACATAACTAAAACCAGTGCCTACTGGGTTGTCTACAAAGAGCACATTGAAGTTCTTTACCTGTAAAACCAATTATTGAATAATTAATTTGTTCTCATCTGCATATTTTGCATCTACATAATATTTAATACCCTTGTGATATTTTTATAAAATAATTATTATGATGTAATTTTTTCATTTTTATGAACTTCTTACCCATGTAGTGTTTCTGTCTTGCAAGGACAAGTCCAAAGGTCCTAGAATCTCAAAATTTCCGATGCCTGTAGAAGATCCTCCAGGGCCACCCTGTAGCCATACCACTAGGGGTCTATCAGTGTAATTTTCTACATCAGCAGTGGTATAGAACAGCCAGTAGAACATATGAGCACCGTCCCTCACAGTCACATATCCGAAGTCTTGTTTAAACGTCCCAAATTGACCTACAATAATCGTTACCAGATCATTGAATTATTTATGTTTGTTATTAGATTGTTTGTGGAGAATATATCGCTAATTGAAAGATCCCGTGCCAAAAGTGTGTCAATGCCATCCAAAATATGTTGCAAATAATTATTTAACTTTGTTGTAAATTTTGCGCAAGGAAATATTCTAAGAGCAAGCTCAACCTGATTACCGGGCTTTTATCAGGCTACGGATTCCCCGATGATGTATGAGTTGCCTCTATATTTGCTTATTAGAGAGTTTATTTGTTAAATGACCTGCATATAACGGAAATCTTGATTTGAATAACAAACTTAAACTTACCAACGACATATCCAATTGATAAGGTTAAAATTAAAATGGAATAAAACGACATCATTGTACTGAAGTATACAATAAACTGAAAGTGAATCAATATCATATTATCAATAAGCGATTAGCTTATCTTTATGTAGGCATTTTCAGTATTCTCTACAATTTCTTCACCGCTTGAACATGATATTACAGTCATATTTATTTAAACGCTCACAAGCTGTCGTTCTAGAAGGTTACCGTTCCAACTTTATTGAAATCCCTAGCGGTGTTCCTCAGGGATCTCATTTGGGTCCTCTTTTTTACAACGCATATCTATTTGACATTACTGATTCTTTTGAACACTTTGATCACTTAATGTACGCTTATGACAAGCAAGATAGCTGTCGAACCTATGGTCTTTTAACACTTGAAGAAAGGCATAAAGTGATGGACATGTGTTTGCTTTATGATACACTCAATGGACGCCTTGATTGCTATGGCGCACTCGTCACACGCCAATGTTGCGCGTTCCTAGGCACTCCACTAACTATGCCAAGAACTGTGTACTGCCTCGCATTGCTCGAATCTATAACTCTGAATTCTCTGAAGTTGATTTATTTAACTGTAATAAACCGACATTCAAAAAACGAATAATTAACCAATCTTCTTCTTCTACTATCTTTTTTTATCCAACCTTTTTTGTTTTAAATTTTTCAAAAATGTAATCTTAATTTCAAAAGTAATATTGTATTGTATTGCAATTTTATTTTGCTCTTTAATTGGAAATATCTGGCATTAGTCCGTTCGCATGTATTAATTATTATACATATATCCAAGTTATACAGGGAAACCTATAATTGGCCATAACTGTAACACGCATATTTTGTAAAATGTTTTTATGTATCGCTGTTGATTACCTAACTAAAATAAATATTAGGTTAGAGATATTAAGACTACCTACATGAAAATTATCCCGATACCCTTGATGCCTCAAAACATTGTGCGTCGTCGTTGAAGGTCGCCAGTTATGGACGGCGGTGGTTGGCAAGGCGATCCGGGATATAGTTTTTAATAGTAGGTAATTGCTGCAAGACCATCACTAAAACAATATTGTACATTTTTTTTCTGTTAGCCTATATTGTCCCACTGCTGGGCAAAGGCCTCCCCCATATTCTTCCACCTTTCCTTGTGCTGTGCCTTCTTCATCCAATCGGTCAGGAACGAGTCCAAATCGTTATGCCAGCGTTTCTTAGGCCTGCCTCGGTGACGATGTCCGTCTTCAGGCACCCACTGTATGACGACTTTTACCCATTTGTATGGATGCATCCTATAAGTGTGACCCGCCCAGTCCCACTCCAGCCTCGCAGACTTGGCGTCAACGTCTTGTACTTTAGAAATATTACGTAACGTATTGTACTTTACAAATGAATATTCATGTCATTGAATATGTAAAATGGTGTACATAAAAAAAAAGTTAGAAATAAATAAAAACAAGATTCACTGTGCAAATTTATTGGAGTCGCTCAATCCCAAGCCCAATGTCCGCAAGTTTCCGCTTTATAAAAGATTTGAATTTATTAAGGCTTAGTTCTTGAATGTGGCTAGAAATTTTATTATAAAAACGTACTTATACATTGGCATCTAAACGAGCCACCTATTTTCTTGGGCCTATAGCCATAGGATACAAAATTGTTCCTAGCATTTATATTAAGGATATGTTCTCTTCTGTATTTTTAAACAGATTATTATTTTTATGTGCTTACAAAAGATTTTAATAAATATACTGAGAAGACACAGTCATTATACTCGTATTAGCCTTCTTTTTTGTCTCTGAGAGAGTGTCTGGGACACGGATATCGAGGAATATGGCTTGGAGGAATGGTTCGTGTCGCCTACATACTATCTTCCTGAACGTTTGGCATGTGACTATATTGCCTTGTAACGGATCCATGTCAAACTATGCAGTGATGCGTAGCGCTGAGATATGGATATCGATAATTGTTAGTTTTTCTAAGTACGAAATTATTATTGATTAAATTATTGATTTTCACCAGTTTGAATAAGACCCGATGGATAATCATATTATCCAATCGACAAAATGTGTGATGGAAAAATATTCGCCTACATTTTTTCGTTAAGAATGTAACACCAAAATTATCAAAGCGATATCAGATATTGTTTCACAGGTCAATTATTCATATGTTTAACAGGGAAAGATGAAAAGTTAGCTCCATATTTCTAGATGTGGCACAAGCTTTTGATAGAGTTTGCCATAATGGTTTGATATACAAGCTAAGCTGCTGCCCAATAATGTTGCCGATATCCTGCAACCATACATTACAGATAGAATGTTTCGAGTAAGGCACGAGGATGCCTTTTCTGAGTTAAAAATTATTAAAGTTAGCGTGCCACAAGGCAGTGTGCTGGGTCCAGTGCTCTACCTGTTGTACACGTATGATCATAGAGCAACACGGCTCGCTCTATGCGTATGATATACCAGAGCTGGCAAATAATACTATTGCAACCTTCGATAAGCTTAAGCTCCCTTCAAAATGATTGAGCTGAATAGTGCTGATCCATACGTCAGGTTTGTGAATGGGCGCCGTCAGTAGGAACGGGTCATCTTTTAGCTGCCACAGCTTATTTTAATTTCTGAATTGCTTTATCTTTTTTTTTAACGGACGCTTTTAACGTGCATGTCTACATGGTTCTCACATGTATAATTTCAACATGAATGATGTAACCAATATTTTGTATCAATTTTATGATTTAAAAGAGTGTCCGTGAAGTTTCTTACCCGTTCTTCTCCATAGGTACCTACTACGCTTTGGAATGAGCAACTAGCTTCATCTTTCTGACTGACCGACCCCTTGACAATTCAGCACAACACTTGACGCGAAACTGCGCTGGAAAGCGTGCGTTAAAAAGAAAAGGCAGGAACTAGACATGCATTATTGGTATGATTTCATCATTATATCCAACTCTAAGAAAGTGGAACGGACTTGTGTAAAGTATCAACAATCAACACTGTTCTAAGTTTTAAAATAATTATCACGTGAAAATGTTTGATTACGCAAAATACGCGCATTGACGTGGAGTTGCGGACACCAGCCCGTACTAATTACCTATTAGATTAAAATAGCTTCTTAGTCTTATAGGCTAGATTGTAATTAATTAGTAAGAACCTGGTTATTTAAAAAAAAAAGCTTTTTTTTTAAATAACCAGGTTCTTACTAATTAATTACAATCTAATTTTTACTTGTCTAACATGAGGTATCGTAAACCACATTCAGTATTAAGCTCGTTAACTACTTTAGCGAGGACTATATTTACATTGTCAGTAACAAACTGCTGACGTTTGAGTTTAAATAAAAGTGAAGTGTTGCCTACAAACATCACTAATATAAAAAAGAAACAAAAATGAGCCAAGATTTGAGCCCTGGTAGACCCCCATTGTTACTAAAGATCCGGGTGATCTTTTTCCGTTAACATCATAACATATTTTTCTGAATCCTATCACTTAAGTATGAAGTAAGAGTGATGCAGTTTCCTGATTAATATATCCTGAAGAACGCAATCGAATACCTTGGACAAATCGCAGCAAAAGATGCTTTGCATTTATTCTCCCATGCATTATAAACATGTCCTAAAAGTTCCAACACAGTTACATCAGTAGTCGACCGACCCCTTGTGAAACCGAATTGTTTTTTACTGTATTAATTTATGTGATATGTCACATAAATATAAATTACTATTTACTAGAGAGAACACTATATTCCAGTGTAAGACAACAGTCGAATTACGCGATTACTTTAATGAGCTGAATCGGGAACGAATATAGCGGATACTTAACTTTTTAAATGATTATCATCCCGCTATACCATTAAGGAGCTAAGCAGTAAATCATGACATAATACATATGAACGGCTATTTTAATTAACTTTCAACAAAGTAAATAGCTTTAAAGGTTCGACGACAAACGCTGACGGCGCGGTTTACCGACCGCGTTATTAAATATTAATTAACAATAACAATTGATATTAATTGTGCTTTTTTAAAAAATTGTATTATATTATTATGAGATAGTTCGTAAGTTTAGGCCTCTTCTATGGTCCTTGTTATTAAGTTACATACATATAGGTATAAGGTCGGGGTAACTGTTAATGAGAAATCTACAAACTACTGTTATATTATTTTAGCGATAGCTGTTCGTCAGAAATAATTAGTAAGGATGCATCAGCCAGTGTACTGTGTATCAGTGTTGTGCCATTAGGTAATACAAGCAAGAAAGCAGGCGTTCATTAAATCATTAAAAACGAAAAACTTCGCAAGCAATGGGAAATTGCTGCTTGAACGATGTTGGTGTCGACTTCAGGACAAGCTGCTTCTCACACGGACAACTGTACGTCACTTGTTCACTCGTCACCAGTCCTGACTCTCTTTAAACGTCAACGTTCAGTGTCGGGAGCCCTCCTGGAGGGCTCATAATAAATGTAGGTTTTTCTTAGCGAAAACGGCATTATAAACTATAAAAATAAAATTGATTAATTCCAGATTGTGATCATCAATGCCATAAATACTAATATTGAATCGTTTTTAACGATTTTAAGAAAAACCTGTTACATTAAGTAAAAAAATGTACCTAATGTAAAATATAATACTAAATGATACATATGTACATGAGAAAAAAAAAAATAAGCAAAAGAATCATAGGGCATCAAAAAATTCGTCCGCATCGCTGTCAACAGGAACAGTGCCCAAAAGGCTGGCGGCATTGCCACGTTGTATGGCGATGCTAATTCTTTGGCCAAGAAACAGGCCAGCCCTCTGGTCACGTGAAGAGTCGACTAAGCGCTTGGCGATATCTCGATAAACCAAGTGGGCACTCGGACCCCATGGCCCTAGTGTTTCAACCCCAAACGGCTCGAAGATATAACTCCCAATCAGGCTGGAATATTTTCGCCGTTTGAGGTTTTCTGCACCAGCAGCAGCCGCTCCAGCACAGCCCACCGTGCTAGGAAGATGGGATGGCGCAAGGGTGTCGACACATGTTGCATCCCACACCAAAGGTCTGCCTAACTTCCAGGGCATTATGGTCATTCCGTCTGGTCTCTTTCCATCGTCGCGTGCCAGGCCGTTGGGTTCTAAAACAGCTGGCACCCCGGCGGTGACAAGAGCACGACGGATGATGTCATTAATGCTGGCGTGCCGTGCTATCCGACCTGCGCTCCTACTGCAGGATAGGCCATGGTGTCCGAGGCAGTCGACAGCTTCACCGCACTGACAGCGATGCGGAGCCCCACAAGGAGCACCCAAACGCAGACAGGTAGCGAGCCGGAAGGTGGTGTCACCCAGCATAGTGCCTATGTTGGGTGAAGGGAGTGCTTGAAGCCACAGCCCCGACTCCCACTCACCCACAGCCAGCAGGCGGGCACGCTCAGATAAAATAAAATTAGTTGTATATTTTATCAACATTTGTTAGTGCCTTGGTTTGAAATCCAAGCCACTTTATTTTCAAAAAAAATTGGGACTCAGGAAGCACGAATTTCAGGGGTGGTAAGCCATTTTCACGGTTACAAATTATCACATTTTTTTTTAAGTTTTGAGATTATAAGACATGAGTTTAACAATCAAGGCTTTTCAAGGTTCCGTATCAAAATGGTAAAAATAACACTTTTAGTGACTTCGTTTGTCAGCCCATTCGTCTGTCACAGGTGCTTTTTCAGGAACTACTAATGCTTATAGACTTGAAAGTTAGAATGAATAATAATATAAATAATGTTTCTTCATCTATATAGGAAGTGTTTTTTTTTTTAAATTGTTAGTCTTATTGTAACAGGGGCCTAAACGGGGTTTTTTTTTTAAAGTGAGGTAGATGGGATATCACATGAAAGAGATTCATTTGCACGTTATAAATCTTATTTTAATATTTGTTTATGCCATATACAGGGTGTTATTGACAGCCCTCCACAAAAACACAGGATTGATTCAGCTCCTTATTCTGAATCATATCCCACTGGAAATTTTCTCAGGAAAAAAAAATTATGCCGTTTTTTCTGCTGATATTCCTTTATTTAATGTAAAATTACGTTCTCTGTATGCAACACTCCATTTATGTAAATAAAACAGCTGAAAACAGCCTCGCTCAAGCTCGCTGAGCTGCCGTCCGCTACGTGCGTTTTGCCACGGTAACGATACGTTGCGTGTGGTGAGGTAATAAAACAAATCTGGTTTTTTGGATTCCCTTAATGTTCCTGAAAGAATTACATGTACCGGTCATCTTAATATGATGTACTGAAGCCACCCTATCAGTTTGCGGAGGGCTGTCAATAACACCCTGTATATACACATAGTTTTTGACATAAGTATAAATTTTTTCGTAAAAATACAACTACAAATATCTTAACTTTATGATACATAAATAATTTATTTTGCAGATTTATATGTAACTTAGTACTCAATCAATATATTCTTATTAGTTTATTTTATTATATTTGGAAAAAAAACGATATTACCTACATTACATATAACACTTATCAGTAAGGTATATAAAACAAACTCAATGTAATAACCACAACATTCTCCACATATTAAAAAGAGAAAGTTCAGAGAATAAATTAACTAAGTACGCAAAATGTACAACAAACTTTTCACTTCAACAAGTGTACTGTAGAGTACCTACGGATAAACAGAAAAAAAATAAGGAGTGCCAAATAACACAAGACAATAAAGGGAAGGCTTCGTTATCGATCAATTTACGGTAATTAAATTTTCTTAAACGTAAAATCATGTTTTTAATTAATAAAGTAGCTTTATTTAATTTTTGTTTTACTATCAGTAACATCAAATTCTGCAAGTAGCTTATCTTATTTAAATAATTGACATGGGTTTATACGGTCGACATTCTCTGGGATTTAATTTGGATTTAGAAATTAATTTCTTTCCGAACTTAGAAAAAGTATAAACATCTCTAGGAATAAAATAATTACGGATGCTTTAAGAAATAAGATACATTATCGTTCTGATAAGTAGTTGTATTTTTGAAGACCATTTTCAATTATTTCCCCTGGTTTTAAAAATTAAATACTAATATCTGATGGTTACACTGACAATATAGGTAGGTAAGTACTTAATTTTGGTAATAGTCTCATCTCGGTAACAAATGTTGTTTTTTTCTAGTCTAAAATGGCTATTGTTCTTTGCAAAGTGAAAATTCTGAAATACTTACATCTAGTTGGGGAGGTGTGTAAATGTTGCATGAAAAATAAAACGATGTCTTTTTTTACTAGCCGTTTGTAAAAGATTTTTGTAGATTTTTAAGGATTTAGCAATTTTATAAGCAATCACATAACATTTTGTTATGAAAATTTAAAAATATTTTTCCTACGAATTCTGAGTGCGCAAGTCCGACTCGCGCTTTGCCGGTTTTTTTAAATCATGAGTGACGATCAAGCTAATAATAGAAGACTGTATAAAATAATTACGAATAGGTAATAACATTTAAAATCAATACCATACCAAAAATTAAAATTATTACATTGCATGACAATTTCAGAAGAGGTTGGGAGGGATAAGACCAAGCGATTACTTATCCTTTTTCATAATTTTTATTATTTCACGTCTCTACCCCACTAGGTACATGTAAATACCCCTAGGGATACTAAAAATAGCAACAAGACGTTCTGAAAACACAATTTTACTTCGTTTTAAAGTGTTTTTTTTATACATAGAGCAACACGGGCCACCGATCCGCTGGCCCGTGTTGCTCTATGGTTTTATAATTCAGTTTCAAACCTAATGCCGACGACCCTCCTCGAGGGTTCACTTTAGCTCAAACATAATGCCGGTGACCCTGGCATTACGTTTGAGCTAAAGTTAGCTAGCTGGAGCACTTGCAATATATGTATATGTCGGAGATGGTTGTCAAATAAAAATTGTGGGTAGTCAACAGAATTTGTTATGATTTGTGTTTATTATCAATTTAAGTGATTTTTACTATCAGTTATTGTCTTATAAATCGAAACATAATTTATTGAGTACTCGGTGTACGTTCTAATTGATTTTTGGCAACTTATTTCGATAAATTGTACCCGTTGGTTTTATTCAAAACAACGGATGACATGTTACTTTGTTTTTAAAATGGTTTACTTTGTGAAATCACCATTGTTTATTTATGACAATTATTCTTGTATTATTTGATTACTTTATAATGCAAGTCTTATTAGATTTAGCGTATTTTAGTGTTTTGTATCAAGTAAACACTTGACGTGCGTCATTGGACAGAGTTGTCAATCATCCTATAAAAGAGCGTGCACTCGTTTTGCTCGTCAGTCGGTCTTCGGATTCGACTCAATACAGAGCACCTGCTCCCGACATAACTGTCGGTTTACCTGGTACAGCGCTGCTGTATATTTACATAGCTGTGTTGGCTTGCTAAATAGCGAGTAGATACACTTTGTGTTGGGTGGCTTGGCCGCTATACGAACTGTGACCCTAAAGGGTTTGTTCGATTAACTGTTTTTAATATTTACCCATTATTGTGTCTTTTGTATACCTAGTGTATTTTTTGTGTACTGTAATTTTTATTACAGTTTCCTGTAACTGTTTAGACTGTTCTGTTTATCCCAATAACATGGGAACTCCAAAGCCTGACGATATAATATACCGCTCGGCACTCCTGATCCTACATATATGATATGGCGGCATGGCGCATGAGCTCTATGAAAAGTGGGTGGAGTCGAAAGTGTTAATATTTTGGCTGCTGAGGCCTACTACTAACGGTGGTTGTTATTTTAGTGTCTATTGTGGTGTCTTGCGACTTCTACCTACGCGGGAGAAGTCTCGAGCAGAAGCTAGTAGGGAATATGAACGAATTAAATTACAAATGTGCGCAACTTCTGTGTTGGTCGTTATTATAAAACAACTCTATTTAAAATAGAAGTCAGTGCTGCTGGGTTTTCCAGGGGAGCCTGTAACAAACAAAAGTAAACTTGAGGTATATGGTATGTAGGTACCTACTTATATCTTTCGAATCTATTGGTAACTAAGGGTCGTACCGACATTCGACAACGAACTGGTGGGTAACAGTAATCGTGTGGGCCTGAGCTTAGGCAATCTACAGGCGAAGTTTGAAAAGAAGGTACTTGGATAGTTTTTGCTAAGATAAAAAACAAGCAATAATTACCGATTGTCCTGCGGCGTTTACCCAAAAGAATTGAAGTCTCGTCCCATTTCGGAAATAGCCTTCAACAAGTCTGTCAACAACTAGAGATTGCCTGGGTGCGGCTAGGAAGTTGCTTTGTCCAGACCATTCCAGATTGTCCACCCATTCTAGTTGCCCTGAAAGTATGACAGTAGGATTTAAGAAAGTGCATGCTTTTTTAAAGCCCTGTATGGCCTACCGTAAAATGACTCATCCGTAGCGTGGGAGCTGTCAGCTTTCTCGTAGGACTTTGCTCAAAAGATTATTAATAGGGATCTTCCCTATATCTCCTCTAACCAGACAGTACCAGTTGATAGTATTTTGCTATCTGGTCTAAATATTTATGTAAAAATGCTTCTTGGGTAGCAGTATGTACCTAACGTACGGTCGCGGGCATGATTAATTAAAAAATCCCTCTTGCTAAAAACTGGTAATGCTATATACTAATTACAAAATACTGAGTCATCAGACGATGAAGATGACTCCATGCCTAATGTCAAATCTATGTTTGAAAAACCACCAAAAACAATCAATTTATTATTTGATTGTATTTGTTTGCCTTCCCGAGTTTGTTCAATCAATCAATCAACACAGCATATCCCAGTCCACTGCTGGACATAGGCCTCTCCCAGACTGCGCCACAACACCCTGTTCTCTGCCTTCTGCATCCAGTCTACCCCAGCCACCTTCTTTAGGTCATCCGTCCATCTAGCTGGGGGGCATTCCACACTACGTTCGGTCCTCTCTCGGGCCGAGTTTGTTAATATACAAGCTGTTGTTTTGCATCCTCGTCAAATTTCAGGAGGCTGTTGTAATGAAAGACAAAAATAATCAAATGAAATAAACAATGAATAAATACTTGTTTTTTTTTGTTATTTAAGTTTGATAGTATTTCAGAATACACCACTTTCAAAGAACAGAATCGTGATATGGTATCGTATAAGCGGCCGCGTTTTTATGTGTATGTAAAAGGGCAGTTACATTGCGGTCTCTCACAGGCCGCATTTTAAAATGCGTGTCCCACACATGCCGATTTGATTCATGTCGAGAATCAGTAGCATAGTTACCTCCTTGAATTTGACGAGGATGCAAAACGACACCTTGTAGTTTAGAATTGAGGGATAACTTTTATCTGATGAACAAATACGTCAGTTTGAAATATTTTCTACCTATAAAAAAGATGTTAAACCGCAATGTTATTCCACAGTTAAAAGTTATCTCAAAACTGAAAAATCGGCCCTAAGTTTTGTAATAGTTACCTGGCGTGTTTGATACTGCGTCCAAATTGCCATTATAGATAGCAACGGTAAGTTCCGTGTTTTGGAGAATATATTCAACTGCAATAATAAAATGTAATCAGGTAACTTCATATTTTGGAAAAAAAAAAGCTTAGCGTTCTGCTTATGGATATGTTTGCTAGCGAACTTTTCATCATAACGAAGACTGGACGTCCCCGTGGGTTATTGTATATTTTCAATGTTTTTTTTTACTGAGATGTTTTTTATTAAGAATTTCGTAGCAACTTCTCGGAGACGGGATTTTTGCCCGGTAGTTGGAAATGGGTTCGCCCACGAAAACCCTCTAAAATCAAAACCAAAAGTTATCGAAAACTGTACTCAAGTAGAAATAAAAACTGGCCAAGTGAGAGTCGGACTCGCAAACAAGGGGTTCTGTATCACAAAGCAAAAGACGCCGAAAAAAAGTATCAGTAAAAAAAGTAAGTAAGTTTTGAGAGCAGTACCTCTTAATAAGACGGCAAAAAGGTGCCGGTAATATTATATAATGTCGCATAATAAATATTAAAATTAAAATGAACAATGTCATTTAACCCCAATTAAAGTTTGCTCATATGGTACCTACTGGGTATCGAACCCGGTTGTAGGTACCTAGTGTAGTGGCACTTATGTCCAATAATTATTTTGGCTTGTCTTTGTGGTACAAAAATTCAAGTACCTACTGTTTTTTTTTTTGACCTGGATAAATTCTACCACTAAGACGAGTTCCAGAGAACAGTCTAAAAAGTTTACTCTAGTCACCGATTCACATATAATATATTAACAAGTGCCAGTTACATCTTGAATATTCTGATATTTTTGATAAAGCCTACTTCTATCAGAATCCACCATAATTATCCTATAACGTTCCCACTGCTGGGACACAGGACTCCTCTCTGAGAGGGAGTAGGCCGTAATCCACCACGCTGGCCCAGTGCGGGTTGGTAGTTGTCACATGTCTTTGAATTATTGTTCGCAGATATCGCCGGGTTCCTCACGATGTTTTCCTTCACCGTTTTAGAAACACGTTTCTACCATAATACTATCTGATAATTGTGCCGTTTGGGTTTAAAGGGAATCTATCGAGATATTCCAAAACCTCTTCTCTTGGATCAGATATTTAACTGTACTGTGATCTAACTCGGTACTATTTCGGAATCACAGCAATCTAGATTCCCTACCATTTGCATAAAAATTAAATAAAACTGCATCCATAATACCTTTGTCCGTAGCCGGGGTCATAAAAGAGCTTCTAAAAGCCTCAACGACGGCCTCTCGACCTGAATCGTAAGTTACGGTTGAAGGTATTCCCAAAGCTGGTGCTACTGCGCTGTTCATGATATCAACATCTGTGTTTTTAAATACCATTTTCAAGTATTCTCGCTGACCGAAAAGATCTGGAAATTATTAAGGGACATTATCTGGAAATTATTAAAGAAGACACTATCTCTAAAGGAAAACGCGCTGAAGATAGTAAAGTTCTATGAAAATGTTTTCGACGGGGAAATAGATCAAGTCACTTTTAGGAAGATCTTTCGAATAATTAATGACTTACCTTGTGTTGAGGGCTCCCTAGTTAGTTTTTCAACGATGTTTCCAAGATTAACAGCCACGGCACCAGCATTTTCGTTAACAAACTGGCCCAAAGAAATAAACTTATCGAATGCATTTTCTAAATCTTCTTTTTGTACCAACTGCGTAGTCTCTCCGGATAAAGTTTCTATGGCGTCGCGGCCATTGCCATCAATGTAACCGAGCTCTTCGAGGTAAAAGCCAAGTTTCGTCATTGCTAGGGCTGGCGAAATTATACCGTTACCTAATACTACACCACGAAGGTTTAAGTTTGTTTCGTTCTGGTCCTGCAATACAGTTTATTATTAAATAATTTCAACCTTTTTACTATCTTTTAACATAAACCTGCGATTTTATTGATTTAGTAGAAGTAATAAAATACTCACTTGATGCAGTTTGGTTACCAGTGCTAAAGCTAATTGTGCCCCATATGCCTGCCCGAAAATGTATAGTGAAGTATTTCTGTAGGCTTCATGTACGGTGTAGAACGACTCCAAAGTGAGGGCTAAATGTTCAGCTGTAAAATAAGAATAGTACAAAAATGTCATCATTAAATTAATTTTCAGCCCATGATTTCTTTATCGGTTCTTAGAAAATTCATATTTTACTGAAAATTTTGTTGAATTTTTATTCATTTTCAATCAAGTAACAGCTACACTCGTGTGCGTTACCCTGGCAAAATGTTGTGCATTTGAGAGGTGAGACCATAACAAATAATTAGTGTATCATGAGGAGCTATTTGTTTACTAATATCAAAATTTGTGTGAATTGTAGTTTTAAAGTTATTTGAGAACAACACATTTTGCTGGAGTAACGTTTGAAACGTTATCCTGGCAAAATCGATTTTCAAAAATTCGTTCAGCTTGGATCCGAATCCAAAATGTTTTGGGAACTGCTTATTTCATCGCTAAAGTACGACCAGTCTAAAATAAATCAAATTTGGTTTTTTCTTCTTAACATGTAAAGAACAAAATTTAATATTTTTGACGTTATAAGCGTCTACCATGGGTATTTTTTACAGCTGTTTATTTGGTTATAAGTGTTTTGGTTTACTTGCAAATCCGTTTTTATCTGATTTTCTAAACCATTTAATTCCATTGGTTTACGACAACAAAATCAAAAACTAATGTTTAAACAAATTAAGGTTTCTTAATGGTATTTTTTTCAATCTTCTGCGTTGAGCCGTTTTCGAGATCTGGGAAATCGTTACCGCAGCAAAATTTTAAATAACTCAGAACCATATCACACACAAATTTTGCTATTTACAAACATTTACTACGCAACAAAAGCTATCTATTCATGTATTTGGTTCCGGGCTGAACGAATTTTAGAAAATCGATTTTGCTAGGATAACGTTTGAAACGTTACTCCAGCAAAATGTGTTTTTCTCAAATAACTTTAAAACTATAATTCACACAAATTGTGCTATTAGTAGACAAATAGCTCCTCATGATACACTAATAATTTGTTATGGTCTCCCCTCTCAAATGCACAACAATTTGCCAGGGTAACGCACACGCTAGACTCGATAAGTATAATGTAGGTAAATCTTACCATTTTCATCCACTGTCTTTGGGATTTGATTATTAGTTAGGGGAGTACTGAAACCTGTACCCAGAGGTGCATCGATGAACAACAAATTGTATCTGTTGATCTGGAAGTACAAAAACGTAGGATAAGTGTATAGGTACCTACTACATCGGCGCTATCATCCGACTAACGAAAGATTAAGTAATAATTAATACCCAAGAGTTTTGTCTTCTGTTGAAATTGATGTCATAAGGGCCAAACATTCCTAAGTTGGCCAACAGGCTAGGTGGGACGCCCGTCACACCATCTAACCACAGTATTAAGGGCCGGTCATGGGGATTATCAAGTGCGATCGTAGGATAAAACCACCAGAATATATCTCCGACATTTCGTATTTGGGTGAAAGCTGCGGTATACTCCAAATCGCCAATCCCTTCACCTTCCAATACTGAAAACGATGATTACTTTTTTTGAGTTTAGTTTAAATTGTTTTTGTTTGAAAACACTCAAATAAAAACTGAACGTACATTTCGATTTTATAATACACAGATACACAGGGTGATGAAAATAATATAGATATTACACGTGAGTACTTACATGAAGATGCATGTTGTAAGTAAATAGCTAAGTACATAATTTGACTTCTTCATACAATGATAATAATGCGGAAGGCAGTAATTTACATTGTAACAATAAATCAACGTTCACAGGGGACATTAACAGGCATTTTTTTACGCCTTGTGCTTATATTATTGTATATTATTTGGTGACATATTATTTGTTTCATGTTTCAAATTGTACCTAATTGTTATTATGTTAGATTAGTTTTGTTATTTTATTATACCTAGCTAATTATGAAGTTTTCGTCTGGCGGGTGGTTTTACCTACATGAAGAAAAACATACTTACGATTAACTGTGAACGGATTGGATGCTGGCGTGTCTGTCTCCATCATATCGCGAAGGATCGCATTGGTTCCAGCTGGATTATCTCTTGGTACCTGTAAAACATAATAACACATTTTTAAAACAAAACATAGCTCTGAAAAATAAAATTTCTTTTTTTCAAAAAGACCTTAGAAAAAATAAATTGCGCGCTTTGCATTTTGTCATGGGTCGTTAGAAATCTTCAAGTCTCAATCTATCTATTATTATTATGGTACTATACATACTCGTACTCACACTATGACCAGCATCATTTATCCAGAAGAACCGGAAGTTTCCGTAAGACTTGTAGTAACCTTCCAACTTATCGTTTTCCCAGATAGGGTGACGTTGTGCATTCTTATACCCTTCAGCACCAGGCCATTTCAGGCGATCCACCCATAGTATTTGTCCTGAAATGAAAGTATTCATTTTACCTAGGTATAATCCCAATGAATAAGAAATATTTAAATGCTATAAATATCATGAATTTATTACTGAAGTTATAAATAAATCTATACTATAGATGTGTCAAGGTAGACTTATTGAGGCTTCAGGGTAGATTTCTAGTGAAATGAGAAATTTAATGAAATTTTCTAAGAAAAACTATGTTTGAACCTGAAGTAATGAAATATTTTACCTGGAGTATCACAAATCAAATCAAGATTTCCATTATATTTCGTCAAAATAATATCCGTTTCGTTCAGCAATTTCTCAACTGAAATTTTGCCAAAAACTTTTAATTAAAACACGTATGTAGATTAAGGACTACTTTGATTTAGTACACTGCTCTAAGGAAATGTAGTATTAAGTTTACACTAGTCAGTTATTCTTCTATACTAACGTCGCTTACCTATATGGAGTTTACTGCACTGTTTTCATTAAAAATTAAAATAATATTTACTTATCTCTTCGTTATCTAGCTAAGAATATAAAGAAAAACAATATTTTTAAAGTTATGAGCGTCGAAACTTCCATACCTATTTCAACACTCATTTTAGCGCATCTTTCGGCGTAAATAAATAACTCCCTGAGTATGTAAATGGCTAAATTGTTACCGTACAAGGATGGATAATTTATCAAAAAAACTTTTTAACAAAAAAATTAAACCGCCGAAAAAACTGAAAAGCAAAAAATAATAAACCTTTTTTATTTAACCTTAACTAAATTCTTATACTAATGTAAGTATATACCTAAGTAATTTTGAGTCGGCGCCAAACAATCAATAAACAAAGATCACTAAATTAAAATTATTTAGGTATACTTACATTAGTTTAAGAACTTAGTTATTAAGGTTAAATAAAAAAGCTTTATTATTTTTGATTTTCAGTGTTTTCGGCAGTTTAATTTTTTTGTTAAAAAGGTTTTATTTTATAATTTTTTGTGGCTATAATCTACTAATTGTTTGCCAAAGGGCAGGCATATGTGGCACTGAGTAGAGTAATAATACACAACTCAGCATTCAAATCTGTGAGTGAACAATAATTCACCCCTATTTTCCCACCCTTAGGGTTGGATTTTTTTTTTCAAATTATTTTATATGGGACCAACTTTAGGGTATACCCTTTCCAATGAAAAAAGAATTATCAAAATCGGACTAGTACTCTGTAAAAAGTTATGCGTGGTCATACATAAAAAAAAATATATACGCGTCGATTTGAGAACCTCCTCCGTATAAATACATCTTGCAGTTTTTTCGTAATATCTATATGCCCATAGGTCTATTTCACTAAATAGATAAATAAAACTAAATAATTCAATAAATAAACTAAATAGCATAGCATGCATATTAGCCACGCCCACTGTGAATGTCTGTCACTTACTCCTATTTAATAACAAAATGTCTTATTGTAAATTCTTATTTTAACATTGTCCCACGATATCGGCCCTCTTAGAGACGCTTAATGCGTCTCTCAATTTTATGGTCTGACAGCTCGACATGTTACCCTAATCAATAACAAAATATTCTATTTCTTTAAAATAGTAAAACAATATTGAATCTCTTAGAAACCCATTCCATTTATATTTTATGGGAAACAGACCGGCACTTATGGCCAGTCATCAGTGGAAAGCGATATTTTACGTCACTTAAGATAAGACAATATTTTGTACGAATTCTAAGAACGCCGAGACCCTAAATGCAACGCACAATACTGGCCATACATCTGAGTAATAATTATCCTAGGCTGAGTTATAGCTGAGTACAAAGTTATTAAAGTTCTTATAACTAATCAGACAGAGAGGTGTTGCTCGGGAGTTTTTGCGCCACTTCTTCTCTCCAGCCCAAAACACTAGGAAGTGGTGAAGGGTGCGTGCTTTGGGGCTGCTGATCCTTCTATTATTACTGGCTTTCTGAAACCACATTCAATCTATGTTCATAACTATGAATTCTTAAGTTTAATTTAACATTTCTTTCAATCCTTTCCTTGGTGTATTGGTAAGATAAGGCATTGGACTTCTTCATATTTGGAATTCATTTAATCTATATCGGTGGGAGAGTGTCCAGTCTGGATTCGAACTCTATAGGGCTGCACGGGGAGGGGTGCAGCTTTTCCCCGAAATTTGAACCGATTCTTAACTGTAATATTAGCATAATTAGGATAAACGAAAATTTTATCAGCCTAGGGAAATTTAGGAACAGTCACACCATCAACGATTTCGAGCCGTCGACTAGTGCAACCTTAAGAACGTTATCGAGAGCACATATATAATTTATACTAACTGCCGCTGGTGACAGGTTTCATGAAGTCTCCCCTCAAATGGTTAAATACCGGGGTAGATTGCAAGCCCCATATTACATGCGCAGGTATGTTTAGAGCTTGTTTAACGAGTGTGTTCATCAAGATGTTAAGATTATATTCGGTTTGTCTTGATTCTGAAGGTGATTCTGGTGCAGCATTCCGGATCATCATTTCTCTTGAATATTCTGTAAACAAATTAAATATCCTTAAGAAACATGTACAATTCTGTTGTATCATTTCTAGTTCTAGTTTACCTACCAAAAGCGCTTAGTGTGTCAATAGGCGTAGAACTCACTCTTTTTGTGAGTATATTATAAAAATCGACGTTGTCTGTACGGCGTAGCACTACCCTCTGAGTGTCACTCCATTGTGTTGTCGATTCACTGTATAAGCGTTCATTAAAGAGGCGTTCAGTCTCCCTGGCAGCAACCTGAATTTCATCATGCCCTGCTTTGTCCACAAGTCCAGCTGCCAGTAGCAGCGGGCCCCATGTGAGGGTAGCATCTACTGGAGATATCCATGCATTGCCCATCGCAATTCCCTTCAAATTAGAACCAATTGTTCCAGCTTTTTCCGCCTAAACATAAACAATAATTAGTACAGATGAAGTGCAAACACGTAATTTTTAGCATATTCGTATTATTTTGTTTTACATAATTGTATCACATGCTTTTGTTTAAGTAACTACTCAGTTAACTCTAATAACCCATGTCACATGAGGTAGCTTACCTCATGCATACGTATGCCAATGTCAATCGCCATTTTTCCGCCATACGATTGACCGTAAATATATAGCGGTACTCCATTGAATTCCGAATGATCGTTGTAGAATCCACGCATGAGCTCAACAAAGTCTAGGGCTGTAGAAATAATTAACTTTTTTAATAGAGACTAAGACTTTGTTAAAGCTGGTTCATTCACAAATTAGCATACCTATTGATAAAGACACAACTTACCTATTTCATCGTTAGTACTTGTCAATAATCTTAATTCATCGACATAACTAAAACCAGTGCCTACTGGGTTGTCTACAAAGAGCACATTGTAGTTTTTTACCTGTAAAAATAATTTGTAATTAAATCATTATTTTTTCTTATCTGCATGTGGTATCTTTATTGCAATTTTTACGATATAAAATTTTACATTTATATGGACTTCTTACCCAAGTGGTGTTTCTCTCTTGCAAGGACAAGTCCAAAGGTCCTAGAATCTCAAAATTACCGATGCCTGTAGAAGATCCTCCAGGGCCACCCTGTAGCCATACCACTAGGGGTCTATCAGTGTAATTTTCTACATCAGCAGTGGTATAGAACAGCCAGTAGAACATATGAGCACCGTCCCTCACAGTCACATATCCGAAGTCTTGTTTGAACGTCCCAAATTGACCTACAACAATCATTACCAGATTATTGAATTATTTATTGTTTCTTATTAGATTGTTTATGGAGATTATATCGCTAATAGAAGATCCCGTGCCAAAAGTGTGGCAATTCCATCCAAAATATATTGCAAATAACTATTTAATTTTGTTATAAATTTTGAAAATCTATTAGAACTAGCAAGCAAGTAGCAATTTTTGCGCTAGGAATCATTCTAAGAGCGAGCTCAGACAAATGACCGAATTTTTACCGGGCTACAGTTTCCCTGATTATGTTTGAATTGCCTCTATATTTGCTCATTAGAGAGTTTATTTGTTAAATTAGCATATAATGGAAACCTTGATTTGAATCACAAACTTAAACTAAACTTACCAACGACATATCCACTTGATAAGGTTAAAATTAAAATGAAATAAAACCACATCATTATACTGAAGTATACCATATACTGAAAGTGGATCAGTATATGCCTATTATCAATTAGTGATTAGCTTATCTTTATGTAGGCATTTTCGGTAGTTTATATAATTTGTTCACCGGTTAACATGATATTAGGATAAAGATACTACTCGTACATGAAAATTATCCCTATACTCGTGATGCTCCGTAACATTGTGCGACGTCGTTGAAAATCGCCAGCTTTTCATGGTTGGCAAAGCGACCCTGGATATAGTTTTTAATAGTAGGTATATGCAAGGAATTCTTTGGCCTTTAAATTAGGGGATAGATATATCAGATGGTTGTCCATCTGAGGGGCAATTTTCGTAATTATAAGAACGTTCACAGTCTGATCTCACTCTCAATCTGTCAAAAATACCTCTAATTTCCCTACATTTTGATAAGTTTTTGACATTTGTTTGTCGCCGAGATGAGACTGCGACTAGATTTAGAACGTTTTAAATTACGAGAATTGGCCCTCTGGTTGCAATTGTAAACAAAGAAAACTCGGCAACTGCAAGTTCTGGTGGTAAGTGCTACTGTTAGGTATGTCCGAATAAAGTAACCTAGTGTCTAGAAGACGAATTTTTCAAACATACAGGTGTGGCGATTAGGTACATTAATTGAAACCACGTATTCCATCTTTTTTGTGTTACCATTTAACAACATGTGATTATTTGGTAAAAACACCAGTTTGTATTAAATTGTTGATACCTTGATACCATCTCGCCCCGCGCGTGTCTAGTGCCTTATTATCAAAGGTGGTTTATTTCGTGCCAATTTTTACGCTATTTACTTATTTTGTTTGAAAAAATCATTTTTAAATTTTTAGTAAAATTGTTTATTTTATCAGACGATTAACAACTTGTAATAATCGCTTTACTACTCGTATCTAATGTGATAACCTAATTGACACTCTGTATAAATTAAGATTAGGAATTTCTTTCCACAATCTGAAGTATTTTTACTGACTTCGGATTGTGAAAAAAGTGTGTTGCGGAATTAGGCTGCTGGTCTTCTGGTGCTTTCTGACTGATCAAATACGAGTAGGTTGCGCTAGCAATTTGTTCTTGGATTTTCACTAATTCTTGATGTGTATGATGTTTTTAAGAACTTGGAGAAGATCCAATATCTAATGCATAAATTAATATGTGCCGAGTTTATAGGTAATTACGAAACCAAGATACTTATAATTTGACGTTGCGTGACATCTAAACTATGGTTTTTATATTTTCGGATGGTAAACAACCCGACTGCACATTTGATGTTAAGTTGCAGCCGCCAATGGATATCTATAATACGGGATACCATCGATACATACATCGCGGGTGCATTTCCATCCCAGAGAAAACGCTGAAATTTCTAATGTGCCTGTATTATATCAGCAAACCCATCAAACTGAAACACAGCAATAACTGACGATTGTACTTTCCCATTCTCATTGTCAGACCGTGATAGTACTTTCCCGGACGAGCTCAATAAGTCAATATATTATGTTAAATGTTCACATGATAATTAGTATAATATCTTAATCACAAACCAAGAAATGTTAATCGCCTACTGTAGATAAAACCTAATATTGCATTTGATAACAATTTCAATAATTCTGTCTAAAGGTAAGTAGCTGCTTGAGAATTATATTTACATTATGGCTGAGATAGTTTCCGTTGATCAGGGCCCCAAGTCTGCTATTACAATAGTGTCAGAATGGTCTATCATTGATTTCATAATTGTTGATTTTGATAAGTTTGGTAATCTACTAACATAATGGTGTCATCATGACTTTCCAGTGGTCAACCACTGACACTCCATTGAAAGAAATGGCATAGAATGGTAATCTCGTACATAAATGAATGACTGACTTACAAAAAACACGACTTGTATAAAACACTAATAAGTACTTAATATGTAAAAATACATGAAATCTATATATATAAAATTCAAAGTCCTGACTGACTGACTGACTGACTGACTGATTGACTGACTGATTGACTGACTGACTGACTGACTGACTGACTGATAGATCAACGCACTGCCTAAACCGCTGGTCCTAGAGACATGAAATTTGGAGGGTGGGTTCTTCGTGAAGAGTAGGCATCCACTAAGAAAGGATTTTTCAAAATTCCACCCCTAAGAGGGTGAAAAGGGGGGAATTCGTTTGTATGAAAAATCTTATTCCTTGAGTTAATAAACTTGAAACTTGGCACGAATACTTACCAAAATAAATTATGAAGATTGTCAGTTTTTTTTTTCTTCTAAACTACCCCCTAATAAGGGATTGGGGGGTTTCAAAGTTTGTATGGAAGAATTTTAGCGCGCAGTCCGATTTACTCGAAACTCAGTATTTATACCTAATATTGAAAGTAAAGAATAATGTGTATCAGGGTTTTTTGAAAATCTACCCCTGACGGGCTGAAATGGGGTAATAAATTTTTCAGGGGAGGATTTTACTGCATGGCTTGATTAACTCGAAAATTTGTTTAAATAATCTTTGAGTCAAGTTATGAATACATCCCAAACGATTTTTTTTAAATTCCACCCCTGTGGGGCTGAAAAGCGGGGGATACAGTTTATATGAATAATCTTAATCATTTAGTTAATAAACTTGAAACTTGGCAAGAATACTTGCCTAAGTAAGTAATAAAGTTTATCATTATAAGTTTTTCAAAACTACCCCTCAAAGGGGGATATTAGGGGTGTTAAGTTTGTGTGGAAGAAATTGAATGCGCGGTCCGAGTAACTCGAAACTCAGTATTTATTTTATTTATTTATTTTATGAATAAAATAAAAATAAAAAATATTAATAATAATATATTATAATATATATATATTTTTTTTTTTTGATACTTTTGTGACAGAAAATAATTAATAATAAGTATGTAAAGTTGTCGAAAATTTACCACTGACGGGACAAACAGGGGTAATTCAGTTTTTAAGGGGAGGATTTGAACTTGAAACTGTATGTTACATTTTCACGCCTAAACCACTGAACTTCTGATTTGGCATAGAGATAGATGGCATCCTGGGGAAGCACATACATTTTATCCTGTTAGCACGTTCCCGTGGGATAATTTCCGACATCCACGCGGGCGAAGCCGCGGGCAGAAGCTAGTCTGGTATAAATAAAGTAGTGTTAGTTTTTCGAAAATCATTTCTACTAACGGGTGGGTAATTTCAATACGACAATTTCATTATGACACAATTCTATTACGAGACCATTGACCGACCAATGATCGCCATTAAGAATTTAGCAGATTACGAACTTTAAGCAAAATGACAATGGGATGGGAATGGGATCGTGTTGGAATGACGAATTTATAAAAATAGCAGACTTGGGGCCCAGGACAGACAACCGCACGTCCACGGTAGTACTTATTTGGTAATCTTAGTCGATAGTGGATAGACCATTATTGGCTTAGAATTAACATACATAACATCAGGCCAGTATTCCCTGAAGGGTAGAGTTATGTTTAAGTCTCACGTAATAGCGGGCGAGCATATTGCCATCAACCGAAAACCCCAGTAACACTTTGCCCGACCCGGGAAGCATACCTACGACCGGCGAAAGTGAAATAAAATTAGAATAGAGAATAGTTAGAATTTTAATATAATATTTACTTCTATATTTTTACTTGTATTAAAAACGTTTTATTTTGGGGGCTCGTGGCTAAATAATAACAACCGCAACGGTCGATCGAAGGTTAAGCCACGGTTGTCGCTCCGTGCCTCGGAAAGCACGTAGCCGTAAAGCCGTGAGTCACGGCTGTCATTCGTAGATCTTTGACAGTCGTTACGGGTTGTCATGCAGAAGCCTAAAAATCTGACAACCAGTATTACCAAGAGGTATCGTGTTACCCAGTAAGGGCGATGCCACACGGGCGTTGCCAATGCGTTGCGTCGGCGCTGCAACGCCTGAGCGGTAACGTCATCGCAGCGCTCGTGTGATACTCACTGCGTCGAAATCACTGCGCTGCGACGACGCAACACATTGGCAACGCCCGTGTGGCATCGCTCTAACCGGGTTGTGGAAATCAGATAGGCAGTCGCTCGTTGTAAAATACGGGTATTCAGCTACATCCGGTCAGATTGGAAGCTGGCCCCAACGTAGTTGGGAAAAGGTTAGGCAGAATTACCTAAAACCATTTTATTTTGAACCACTCACAATTTCACCAAATACGTCATCACTGAATATGAGTTAAATGTAGATTAAATGCCACAAAATATCAACATGTGAGTTTAAAATCACATGCCACTATTTTTGAATGGTTGTTTACACAGAACAAAGAAGCTAATTGTCAGTAATATCTTTTGTTAAAACCAGTTTTAGAATTGCCGTGTGACATGCATGGTGCAGTTGTATCGTGTAGAGTAAACGTTGATGACCTGGATGTTCTTTGTCACTTACAATTGCCAAAGTGTCCGCTACAATGCTGCACGTTATCAATGTCAATTTGTATTTATAGCATCGAGGACCTGGAGTCCTTAATAGTACTCGTTCATCTTCTTTGACTTCCTTGTTTCATCTACTTCCTGCAGTACCTACATATCTTCCTTTCTGTTGTGACTCGGTTTTTTGATACATTGATGTGCTTTTATTTATTTACTTATAAGCCGTTGAACGTCCATACAAAATTTTATCCGCTAATTAACCTTTAGGGGATGAATTTTCCAAAATCCATCTTCCGTTAAGTCAAGTCAAGTACCTACGGCATACTAATAAGGAGAACCGAACTTTCTGTTTTGTTTCGTTTTCGCTAATTTTTTTGACAAAATACGCAAAATAGATCGGCAGATATTTATCTGCTTGGGCTGATCATGTCATGGCTAATATGAGCAAAATCTGAAACATTGTATGTACCTAAAAAAATTAACATCTGCCAGCTGTGGCACGTGCTGTGGCATTCAAAATCACGTGCACGGGCCGTCATGTGAGCATTGTATCGAGATGAGCCCACTGGATCAAAAGATCTGAACCAATGGTTTATCGACGGTATGCAACGTCATTTAAATATCTATAACAATTTCAGTGCTTTGATTATTAGTTCATTTTTTACTCAATTAGTGAGGTCAGAGTACGTAAACTATAAGATTCTTAAACGTTAACCAAGGCGCCTGAATTGACTCATTAGAATAAATATGCAAAACGGCGGGCTTCCGGAAATATAATTATGTAGACAGAAACCACAATACTTATGATTAAATGTGGTGTATTTTGTAACATTTGGTTAACCTAAATAAAACTTCTTGGCTGCCTTCAACAGTCGAAAGCGTGCCTTTTATTTTATAAAAAATCAGGAATAATGCTTGGTGTTTGGGTGTACTTACTGTACGCCGTTGTTTCAATCTTTTATTTAGAAAAATTGTAAATAGGGTTCGTAAAGTAAATACGACGAATGCCCAACGTAAGCGCAACAAACTGTCTCAGACAAAGACAGACAGACAGTCAGATACGCTGTCTAGCACTAGACTAGGTAAATGCTACTATGTATTCAATTATTTTGTTGCTAGCTAGCTGAGAAAATTCAAGCAGAGTCATAAAATGTCAATTCCTTGTTTATTTTTCTTCATTTTCATAAACCCACGGTGCCGCTATATCTAGACTGTCATACTGAACTTAGAAGTTTAAAATATCGATGTACTGTATTCATAAAGTTTAAAAATACGATTTACGTGAGTTATAAAGTACGCTATGACGAATTATTTAATTGAGAATGTTCATCATCGCGATGTACGGAACTTCGTAAGTTCACTATGACGAATTACTGAAATTCCAACTCGGTGTACATCGATCAGAAGCATTCAGAGCGAACGTACTATTAGTATGTAGTAGCATGAACGTATGGTACGCCTAATCCATTGTGATTAGCAATTTTGCAAAAAAACAAAATGTGGGCACAAATACTTATTTTTAATTTCGTAATTAGACACTATTTTCCCTGTTACTCATTAATGTAATTTACAAAAATAATGTGAGTTTCACATTGTATTAAAATATAATAAAAAAGATACTAGAGGGGACATCGAAATATTTTGCGAATAAATTACGAATCTACTGTGCGTGATAAGTTCATTACAAGATTGATTTGTGTTTTGTGATGTTCTGTGAAAATGTAAGCTCGTTGTGAATTTGTGAAATCGCGCAAAAATAAAGGCCTGTTGTTGCAAGATGGATTTCTGTACATTTTGAATAAAAAATGCGATAATACCTACATTTTATTGGAGTTGAGTTCGTAAAACATCTTCAAGTTGTGGTGCTGCGGCAATTAAAAAAATGTCGGCGATTATCATTGTATTAATAAATTAAACAACATTAATTTCTCACCTCCACGAACCAGACCAAGATTATGCGATGGCGAATGTAGTTCGTTAAAAAGAAAAGCTGGATAAAGTTTTGATCAACCAGGGCAAATTATCCAAAAAACCCAACAATAAATACCTAATACATCAACTCCCTTTATGCCCAAAAGAAGCAATGCGATTGGTCATTCACCGGGAATGATCCCGAAATGAACCTAGCCTACCAAAAAGTTTAAATAACTTCATGGTTCCCGATCAATATAGTGAAATTGAAGGCGCGCAATTTTTGATAGGACACTACATAGATGATGATGACGTCATTTTTCTTTTTAGTACGAAGCAGAACTTACGTCATTTAGACTCATCCATATTTTGGATAATGGAGGGCACGTTCAAATGTTGCCCGAATTTATTTTACCAGCTTTATTCCATACATGGCCAGGTTGGACAGAAAGATACAAAACAAACCCTTCCGCTAGTTTACGGCTTACTTTCTAATAAAAGCCAACGCATGTATATGTTATTTTTATAAATGGTTGTAAATACTTGATTTAAATATTAACCTGAGCCCACAATTCATTATTACAGACTTTGAATTAGCAACAATAAAAGCTTGTGCCAGTGTCATTCACAACACAAATGTTGTTATTTTCACTTGACACAGAATATTTTCTTGGCACATTCAAAAGGAAGGATTGGCAAAAAAAATATATGTACCAGCGACAGTGATTATGTCCGTAAAATGCGACACATAGCAACGTTGGGCACAAAACATTATAATAATTAATAAAAGAGCAAAAAAATACCTGTTTGGAAATAGAACGAATACCGGCAAATATTAAAAAAAGAAAAAGAAATAGCTCGATGCATATAAAGAAGATTAAAGACCATAATATAACAAAGAAAGATCCTATGGATTTGAAGGAGTATTAAGCGGTCTCGCGTATACAGTGATTCTTTATAATGCGCACATGATATAAAAATGAGGGAATCTATGCTTAATTTTATCGACGGCAAAAATATTTAGAAGAAAAATATTTTTATTTTTTTTATGGAATTTATAAAAAAATTGTTCGCTTCTGTGACCCCAGTGGTGTAAACAAAACGGTGTAACTTTTAAATTAAATGATCTATCACGATGAAACAAACTCAACAATGATTGGAAGTAATTAGGCGTCCTCATAAAATGAAAATTGTGGAAAAAAACTGCCCTCAATTGAAAATAAACATGTTGTTTTTTTAGCAAAAATCATTTTTTTTTTCATATTTTTTTACAATAATCGTAAAATTTCTCAATAAGACGCCCCATTACCCACCTTTTTTATCACTTGAAATTAATCTTCATCGTATTAGCTACCTAATAGTAACAAGTGTTAAAAAAGATGGCACTCCGAACGCGAAATTTATTGTTCTCTTGTGGATGGTTTATTTGGAATGATAATAAATTAATACAAAAGAGTTCAATTAAAAGCATTTATTATTTTACACAAAATTAATATTATCTACTGATCTATCTATAACTAAACTAATATTTATCTTGTGTCCTTTTCTTAATAAAATATAAATAAAAAGATGCACTGAACTTACATTTGTGTGTGTCACATTTTTTCGAACCGGTTCTTTTTGAACCGGTTTTTTTTAAAAGTACCTATTAATTGTTGAGGTTATTGCGTCAGGCTATCAAGCCAGTGGTGGAGGATCATCTCGCATGATCAGGCGTTTGCGCAGATTGTAATCAAAACAGGTAGGTGGTAGGAGGCTGGTATCTGTACACTTATTCTTGACGGCCTAGAGGAGTCGGTCGTCGGTCGTTGTTCGAAACTATATGTGCGATATATAGATACTTACCTACATCGCGCTCTTCTGTGGCAGCGCATGAACAGTGCTAGCAATTTGACAGTAGGTGTGTTGTTGCTGTAATCAGCCGTATTTACTAAGCAGCACGGTTGTAACTGTGCATGATGACTAAAGTATCGCCAGCATTGTTGAAACAGGTAAGTCGTTAATTTCGTGATTAGTTTGAGTTCAGTGTTATGTATAAGTCATCGGTTTTTCAAATGAGCGTTGAGATAAGGAAAGCGAGTAGTGCTTGCTTACAATTTAGTTCTGCGTGTTTAATTTAGAACCATTTGAATGATTTGTGATTTCCATATGGATTTTTGATCGTGTTCAGAAGATTAATGTTGCTCCTGAATTAGTAAGTTGTTTATGTTTTAATATCAAAAATTATTTATTTTAAATGACGAGAAAATTAAAAAATTTTCGTGCTGTTAACTCGATAAATTAGTATTTGCATAATAAATATTTAATTATGTTTCCATACGAAATGAGAAATGTGAATTTAGATAATTATTTATCTTTGGGCTGACTTCCTGTTCAGGAGTTTTTTAATATTCTTGCTCATTGTAGGAGCTACTCAATATAATTTATGGTAAAAGTCCTTTTTATTTATACTTTCTACAAAGCCAGAACTTAAGGTGGATTGGTTTGTTTCGATTTCTGCTGCAACTTTCTATAGAAAGTGCACAGGTATATTAAAATTTTATTTATGTTTCAAATTGACATTATTTCAAGTTAAAAAAATATCAAATTTATTTTAAAGGTGGTTAAGTTGATTTCAGAATGACTAGCACTATTGAAAAAGTTATAAAAATGTTTGAAGTTGTAACGTAAACTGAACTTTATTGTGTAGGAATTAAAGTTATTTTTCCATAAACTCATATTTGTTTACATTTTTGGCGAATTTGTCGCGAAGGTATATTTTGGATCAGATCGATAAGTCAATATGCAGATGCAGAGTAGGTACCCACATATATTTTAAGGTTGTATTGCAGGGCGAAAGTAGTTTAACTTTTAGAATGTCTGTAAAATAAGCCGCTTTAAACTGAGTCTTTGACAAAAAATATTTTTTCAGGATAGCACCGACTGATAAGAGAAGAAATTACTTAATATTTAAACATTTTATTCTTCATTTTCGTTGTTCATTCTTCAATAAGACAAGAAAAAAATAGAGAAATACAAACAGACAGACATGATTGCTTTCTGGGCTCCAAAAAGCAATCATGTCTGTCTTCCCTTTGAATACGGTTACGGAAATGAAAGCTGATTTGCATAAGTATAATTGAATAACAACCTTTCTTATAAAAATCTTTTCACCAATTAATCAATTAAATTGTTAACTGCGATGTTATATTGTGAACTAATTGAAGGCAACGTCTGTCGTTATCGTCAGTCTGGGGTAGGGTTACACTTCGTTTCCTCTCGCTGGTATTGACAAAGCAACAATGAATTGTAAAAATCAGTCTGTAACTTCGTTATATAGTGGTTATTGACCCGGTTTAACATGTTTGAGTAACACTCGGGAACCAGTCAAATATATCACGTAAACTGTACACTTGTACAGCGTATGAGCGATAACAAAGGGACGTTTTGCAAGTTGTTGCTCTTTCCTTGTTATGCAAATAATGATAAATGGTATCTATAGGTACTATTATTGAATGGTAGGGATCTGTTGCTGGACTGCTATCTATTATCATAATAGGTGGTGTAACTAAGGTTAAAAGGAATTGTATCATAGATTATTTTTTGTTTAGCCTGTTCTTTCCCACTGCTGGGAAAAAGCCTCCCACAAGTCCTTCCAGGAAATCTTTTCCCACGCCATCTCCAAACAGCCCAGTTAAATATCTATGTAAAAAAAAAAACTGTCGAAATATTATGTCGGGCAGTCGTCGACTACCCAATTCACAATTTATTGATACTTTTATATTTCACTAGCTGCACCCCGCGGTTTCACCCGCATAAGTTTCGATCCCATATTATCATCATCATCACCTGCCTAGCCTTTTCACAACTATGTCGGGGTCGGCTTCCAGTCTAACCGGATTCAGCTTAATACCAGTATTTTACATGGAGTGACTGCCTATCTGACCTTCACAACCCAGTTTCGATCCCATATATCGGGATAAAAAGTATCCTATGTTTTCTTCTACATAAACCTTGTCGTGACAATAACAAACACAAAAAAAAGAATTATCCAAGTTGGTGCAGTCGATCGGACGTTATGCGCGTGGATACATTTCGGTGTATCATTTTTATTTATATAGATGTAAGTTATTCATGCTTTTTCATGTTTTAGTGAATATTCATGGTTTTCTGTTGAACTTGAAAGTCGCAAGAATAAAATGTATTAAATACATATTTAACTACTTTTACTAAACTATATTTTTTAGCTTCTGCCCGCGAATTCGTCCGGGTGAAAATTATTGTTCCCCGACCTACCCCGTCACATCGCATCGCCTGCCCGCGGTTTTACTTCGTTGTTGCTAAGCGTTCCTGCTGACGTTTTTGCCCGTCTAGGGTTCAAGCGTGATGTTCGAATTGGGCTATCAAATGCAAAAAGATTTTTTTAAATCCAACTTGTAGTTACAGAGATAAGTGTGTTCAAACAAACAAACTTTTCAGCTTTATTGTTAGTATAGATAAGCGGAATTCTGATTCGGCTCGGATGCATTTACTGATTATAATCATCTTTTGTTTTTGTGTATATTCTTATTTATTTTATCTATGTCCCAGATGTGGATTGACATCAACTGTCAAAGATTTTTCTCAATATCTCGAGTACTTAAAAATCACTGAGTTTGTTGAAATATCGATTGCCATCATGATTGAAAATAAGATTATATTGATTTACTAGCTGCGCCCCGTGGTTTACTCGCATAAGTTTCGATCCCGTGGGAATATCGGGATAAAAAGTATACTCTGTGTTAATCCTGGTTATAAACTATCTGTGTACCAAATTTTATCCAAATCCGTTCAGTAGTTTTTGCGTGAAAGAGTAACAAACATCCATCCATCCATCCATACAAACTTTCGCATTTATAATATTATATCCTACTCTATATAGACAGATAAAGCTGATAGTTAAAGGATTTGCGTTAGAAACTTTATAGGACTTATCGGGAATTTAACACGTGGATGATAAATAGAATTTTATGTAATTTTATAAGGAAGCTGATCTGTCATCCTATATTTAGGGTTAATCGAATCTGAGTACTCGAATATTTAGATGGAATTGAAGCTTGATCAATATTTACACAAGACATTACTAGCAGTCATCAATCTGTCACAAATATTTATATTTCACAAATTATCAAATTTTTTAACAAGTTATTTATCTTTCTATCTTTAGTGCATCTATCATCTTTAGAAAATAATTATGTTGTTACTGTGGAGAATCCTAATCTTGAGAAGAAACAAAAACTAAAAAAAATCCTACAAAGTGAAAAATAACTTTAATTAATTTCGGAAGTTCCGTTGTCTGTCTCCGAAAGTCTTCATCAGATCTTTACGAAATTTAAAACCATTTCGGAGTAAACCTCTTTTGAACAAAAAATAATTTTACAAATCTGTCTATATACGAGTATGACAGAGTTATGCCGCAACACACGTAAATATATATATATGTATTTATACGGTCGAATTGAGAAACTTCCTCCTTTTTTGAAGGTTAATAAAATTATGCTTTGAGAATCAAAAGATTTCGTTAGACACGTGTACGATATCTGTTCTAAGTATCCTCTCTCAGTCTACCTGCGGCTGCACTAACTTCAAGGAACCTTGGACTTAGAAACTTCAGGGTTTCTTAGCTGAAATATCGTAAAGAAATTACATATAAGTAAGTAGTGACAGAGTAATATTTTGCACATACGCATACCTAATGACTTGTAGTTATTTTGCGTGGTCCGGAAGGATTCGCTAATGTTTTTGCTTGAACAACCGTGTTGTGTTTCACGAACAATTGACTCTTTTTGTGTGTTTTGTAAAGATAGTGTGGTTATAACTTTGTTTGATTTGGAAGTATTCGGGCTAGGAAGCATGTTGTTTTCATCTGTGGCTGCTTTTTCTTGAAATTGGTTCAATGCAGGAACTGTCATTTATTTCCTATATCTTTGGCTGATTACTTCCTTTGAAAGAAGCCTTTGTTCAATAAATCATTATTCACTTTTTTTAAAGGAAAAGTTTTCTTTGTCACATTTCCTGGGGTAGGAATTGTATGAATCTAATTCGGTCGTGTCGCTTTCATTAACAACAAGGCCAAAGCAACATCAACAAGGCAATTGTGGGATATACTACAATACTAATGAAAATATTTTTAAAATATCTTTCTATTGTTTTCTATTACAACCTGTACGTGCGTACGAACGACGCGACGTTTGCATATCTGCACGTGTCGCTAGCATTACATAATTATGTGCCGCTATAATTTATTCGTATTTTTTTTAACAACTGGTTTACATACACGATATTTTATTGTTAAATGGTTTAATTATTCTAATAATATTATTAATAATTTCGTCATTGAAATTGGTTTCCTTCTTAATTAATTTTTTAAAGATCCACATTTATTCTGTGTTATCTAAAAAATAGTCAACTTTTGTAGGTTATAATTAAATCTTCGTTCGTCTTCAGAATATTTGATATTTTAATTTAGGTAGATATCTAATGAAGAAACCTAGCAGTATTATGATGAGTAAAGTTTTGCATAGATTTAAATATAATGTATCACTATTAATAATAAATAACCTCTCGTCGACTAAAACGTGGATAGATAGATAGGATGTTCCTAATAATAACCGCAATCGACTGACGTCACTTCTAATTGCGATCAACGTCTAGCAAATGATCTAGGAAGTATTTGGGTGGGTAAGGATCTACTTAATTTGATTGACATTGATGATGATGGCAGGTACTTATTATTTAACCCTCTAAATCTTCGTGATCGGATAAATAGAGCTAGGGAGTAAAACCGTTAAATTTTAGAATGAATGAATTAGGTAATGACCACAGAGAACTAATTTATGATAATATAGCGTAACAGCTATAACAACCATCAGCATAATTTGTGTTATGTCATATAACGTACCTAATGCTACTGGTTATTATTTGCACCATAAACATCGAGTGAGAAATGATAGCAAAAAATTATTTGCAACTAGCTTCTGCCCGCGGCTTCGCCCGCGTGGATGTCGGAAATTTACCCACGGGAACGTGCTAACAGGATAAAATGTATGTGCTTCCCCAGAATGCCATCTATGTCGCGGGCCCTTTGTTCTCATTAGTGGTGATTAAGAGGGTACCTATATGATATCTTTACTTAAGTACTTACCTAACTAATTTAAAAAAAAAACTCAATAACTGAAAATTAAATACCTACCTACCTAAATAAACCTATTTCTGATGATAACTAATCTAAACTCAATAAATAAGCAAACTCCCTAAAAACTAATATCTATACGAATGATTAAACCTACCTAACAGTATTATAAAATAACCTACGGTCACTACGTACACTATCAAATATACTACCTATACTTTAAAATTAAAATCTATACCTACGACTCATATAAAAATAAACCTAAATAACTGTAAAAACTAAAACGAATAAAAATGAACTCCACTGCGGGTGACCCAACCTACGACAAACTTAGTATTTGCGGTTGGTACAGTACAGACAGTGGTAATCGGGTATAGGGATCGAACCGCAAAATTAAGTTTGTTTTTTATTGTATATACTTTTCCGGGATAAAAAGTACCCAGTGTGGTGCCCAGGATATTAAAGAATAATTATACCAAGTTTCATCGTAATCGAACCGGTAGTTTTTGCGTGATGCCTGAACAAACAGACAGACAGACAGACAAAAATATTTTTAATCACATTTTTGGGTTCGGTGTCGGTCAAGTAACACCCCCTGCCATTTATTTTTTGGATATTTTCAATGTACAGAATTTTCACTTCTACAGATTTATTATAAGTATAGATGATGGTCAATATTTTTCAACCTAAACTTGAAAATAATCAAGTAAATTGCTGTCAGAATACTTTATAGTAGTTAAAGCAATGGTATTGCCGAAAAAGTTCTGTAAAAAATCGACGTCAATTCATATTTATTCAAATTCAAATTCATTTATTCACATTTAAATAGAGTAATTACAATCGATGGTTTATCATGTTACATTATTCGGTCTTATATTCTATTTAGCCTGCGTTATTAGTTGTATTACCGTGGGATAGAGAAATAACCCCTCAGAATAAACGATGTAATCAACGATGTAGGTATAACAGCACAGATCCAACTTGAGATAAGAAGGTAAGAATCTAAAGAGTCCGGGCTTACGGAGTAGGTATTGCATTTGATTTTCTTGATGATTTTGATCATCAATGTTATTACTACTAGTAACTGTGTAGTTTGGAGTGGCACACATTGACCTGCTGTTGCTACGTGCTTGAATTACTGCTCATGCATACATACCTCTGAATGAGCAGTAATAGGCAAGGTACCTACCAATTACCATGGTTGTTGAAGAGCTTTATGTATAGTGATGCGAAATTAGTATTATTATTTTTTCATTATAAGTATTCGAATATCGAAAATTGTTTTATACTACACTCGAGAGCAATGAATCCGGGTCACTTGAAGAATCCTAAAAATCTCGGAAACTAAAAATGCTAGGTTAATGCAATAAATTGTATTTAATAGACAATGTAATACTCCTTAAATGAAGGTATTAAAACTTCTTAGTTATTGTAAAGTTATATCATAAAAAAATCAAATTTGAAAAAGGGCCACTTTCGAAGATGGAACTACGAAATTACAGCATTTGGTTTTGCTTTTGTTTGTAATCTGTCATTTATGTGGGTACATAAACCATGTTGATAGTGCTCTATATTCATTATTCAAGCTGAAATTATGTCGCTTACGCCTGAAGAATGCACCAGAATACTTACAATGCTGGAAACCGGCCGGAGTCAGCGCGATACAGCCAGGACTGTCGGTGTGTCGCTGTCAACAGTACAAAGAGTTCTCCGACGTTACGAAGAAACTGGTTCTAACCTACGCAGACCAGGAACGGGCAGAACCAGGTGTACCACAGCACGAGAAGACCGATACTTGGTGAACACCATGCTTCGAAATCGCTTTCTCACAGGAACTGAACTCACAAATCAGTTTCGACGCCTCGGAGGAAGTAACCCAAGTGCATGGACAGTAAGACGTCGGCTTGCTGAATCTAACTTAAAACCCCTTAGACCTGCAAACGGCCCTAAACTGGAGCGTGGGCATCGTATTTCAAGACTAAGATATGCCCAGAGCCACGTAAATTGGAGTATTGAAGATTGGTCAAAAGTTATGTTCTCCGACGAATCAAAATTTATGCTCTACAAGCACGATGGAAGACACAGAGTGTATCGAAGACCAGGGGAAAGATTCAAGCAAGCATGCATCGAAGAAAAAGTAGCCTACGGTGGTGGGTCTGTACTTGTGTGGGCCGGAATTTCTTCTGAAAGTCGCACAGAGCTGGTGATCATAGAAAACGGCTCTTTAACTAGCGTAAGATATGTGGAAGAAATCCTCAATGATCACGTTGGTCCATTTATGGTCAATTTAGGTGAGGATGCTATATTTATGCATGACAATGCCCGACCTCATACAGGTAGGATTGTGAATGACTACCTTCAAGAGATGAACATTACTCGTATGGAGTGGCCAGCGCGCAGCCCGGATATCAACCCGATCGAGCATGCTTGAGACGAGCTAGGCAGATGCGTAAAACAACGAAACCCTCCCCCAATCACGCTTCGTGAGCTCAAAATTGCTCTCACAGAGGAATGGGAGAATATTCCCCAAAATCGTATAAGGAACTTGGTGTACAGCATGCCAAACCGCGTAAACGCAGTAATGGAAGCACGAGGAGGCAATACGAAGTATTAAAATTCAAGAAAATCGTAATAAAGTTCAAAAATTTCATGTTTCCTATTTTTGTTTTAAGGAGAGATCAGCAGTTTTTTTCTTTATGTAATTTTGTGTTAATAAAATGTATGGTGACTCATATTTTTTTTACTTTCATTTAAGGAGTATTACATTGTCTATTAAATACAATTTATTGCATTAACCTATCATTTTTAGTTTCCGAGATTTTTAACATTCTTTAAGTGACCCGGATTCATTGCTCTCGAGTGTATTAAGGAATTTATGAATTCAAGGACAAATGGTAAAGTTGCATGACATATAATTAAATTTGACATTTTTATTTTAAGCTATTTGACAATTTGTAACTTAATTTCTTTGGTTGTCTTTGAAAGCTATTATTTAGGCACTTATTTTGTAATTTAATTATTTTTATTTGACATTTTTAATTTGATATGTAGACAACTGGATTTAGTACTTTTTTTGACATTGGAATTTAATCATTTAGTTTAATTAATTAATTATTATTGTTGTCACAATATTTGCATGCCGAATTTAGTAGGCGGAATATGAAGAACTAAGTATGGTGTACTTATGTGTTATAAAATCTGTAAAATACCAAATTTAAAGCAAATAAATGAATCTAATCTAATCTAATTCTCGAGAGAGTGTAGGACGGTATTGTAAGATAACCAACACGATGACAATAAAAACTGAGTGTGTGAATGCTCAGAATACCTACGAGTACCTACGTTTGGTCACGGTGCCGGGCGTCTCGTGAACCACGAAATGCATTATGTTATTGCAGCGCTGCAATATTCAGCATAATAAAGATTACCTTCGCCTCCAAGCATTTTTAAAATTATCCTTATCAAATTCTTGCTCAATATTTTTAATCAATAATATAGTAAATAATTTTTATTCTACGTTTCTAAGGGAAAAAAAGAAGAGAAATTCGTTAATTATCAGTATCTTGAGTGTACCAGTCGATTACGATTTTGAATGCAGAGACCATTCATAATTGAGTATGTTAGTACTACTCAAGCAATAGATACGTACCTACTACAGTAAACGAAATGCAACTTGTCTTTTTTTATGAACAAGGACTAGTCAATTAATTAATAACAGCCAGCAACCCATCAAATCAAATTTCTAGATAAATAATTAACCACGTTGAGGTAGAACCTAAAAGTCTTATAGATCTAGTTTGCGTCTAATTGGAATGCAAATAGCAGCTACTATTCGAAGATTGCAAGAAAATATTAGGTTTTGCTGTAATTTTTTAAAATGTTTATATCCATTGTTTTAATACTCTATTTATATAATGTTATTATGTCTATTCACTTTGAAAAGGATTTTTTATATTAAAAAATAAAGCGTAAATCTCAGCGTGAAAGGTTTGTCACGCGAGTGATACAGCTGTTGGAACACGTGAATCGTTTTAAACACAATCACGTGGCGTGATAGCCCTCTTCCGCCGGTCACGCCACGGGCAGATGCACCCAATTGTATATAATACTAAAATAGCGATATGAATGGCAAATGGATCAATTTGTTAAACAAGTTATGTAATTTGCCGGTCATTATTTTGACTGGTGACCGTCGCACGTCTCGCAGACTGCGGATGCGCTGTGAAACATAACACAATAAGCAGCAGAATATAATTTCATTATGATTCTTTGTCTTACATATTGGATTCAGAAATTACAGCATTTATTTTTGAAATAGCTTACCTGTGTGTGTGTTACTCCTGTAATGTGGCAGGGACATTGACACGCCACCATAAATTCAGCACATGATCCTAGACCTCCCTACATTTTTCGTCGGTTACCATAAAAAAAATCCTATTCGATGTTTCATAGAAAAGTGCAGTACCTACTTACGCGGTCATGATCCCGACGGAAAATTTCAACGGCCCGGGTTCAGAATCGTGTACTGAATCCATGGAGTCAGGTTGCGCTTCGATATTACTGCCGCTGCTCTATTTATGGCAGTTTTTGGTAGTAGCTTAAGTCCTTGTTTTAGAAGTTACATTATAATAATAAGTAGGATGCAACATGCAACCCCTGGAATACCTATAGGAAACTGTGCCTATTACTGCAATGACAGCGTCGGTATCACCACCGCCGTCAAGCGTCATAGAAGTAATAGGCATTGTTTAATTCCCAGGATTGTTAAAGAGAATTTCCATGACAGTAACAAGTCTCTCAATCACTGTTGGTTAGACTGGGAAAAATACTCGAGACGTCACGTCTCTGGCTGACGACCTAGGGAGCGGTTTATTATCTTTATAGCAATTGAAATGTCTATTCAGTTACATTATTATAATCATTAATAATTAACTGTAAGTGCATATGCTAGACCTACTTATTGTATTACTAGGGGCACCCCCTACGCCGCGGGAGACGCTCCGGGCGTCGGGAGCCGCGTGACGACTCCCGGCCACCGTAGGCGCGGGCCTGCGGGCGGAGAGTAATGGGTAGCTCTCCGTCCGATCAGGACTAGGCCCGTGCCGGACGGCGTGTACGTGTTCCACGCGCGCCTCAAAGAGATGTCAGCAAAAGCGACGGGGCCCCACAGGGCCGAAGCCTGCCAGGGTAGCGGGAACATCCGAAAGGGTTTACCGCTGCCCTGGAACATAAAGGGCTAAGGAAGGAACACGGGTGGGTTTTAGTCAGTAAGAGTCTGACACTCCCTTCTGCTCCACCCAGAGCGGGAGGAGTCATTTGATGATTTCCCACCCTCAAAAAAAAAAAAAGGGGCACCCCCTATGAAGAGAACCTCTTGAAAGTAAATTACATGGTAACGAGAGTGTTAGATTCTATACTTTTTTTTATTATGACAAGCAAAGTGGATTTTGACCATTCTGTCAATGTCTCTGGCAATTCAATCGGAAAAGCAAGTGTACATTGTTATAAATTAAAACTAAAAAATAAAAAAAAAACAATAAAAATCTTCGATGATACGTTTGACCTAAATGTAAATCTTGTGGGGTTAGTAGTCCTGATTGGTAGTAATTTTTTTTCTTCCTGATTGGTAGTAATTTTTTTTTCTTATCTCTTAAATAAATTGCAAACTAGTTTTGTATAATTTACAAGCATTTTTTTCTAAATTTTGTAAATGTAAGTCCGTTTTTTTTTACGATATTTTGATGTTGACTTGAAAGACTTCTGATGTTCACTTAAATGTCTCAGTGGTGGTGGCGCGTGTGTTGGATCATTCGGTTCCCTACGAAATGGTTGAGCTGGGTGGTGCTGATCCACGCGTCATGTTCGTGAACGGGCGCCGTCGGTTGAGACTGGTCATCTCTTAACTGCCAGGGCTTATTTTTATTTTTATATTTTAAATTGTTTCTTTTTACATTGTTCTCACATATAGAAGCAATAAGAATAATGTACCCAGGATTTTGTAATAATAACTTGATTTAAAAGAGTGTCCGTAGAGTTTCTTGCCCGTTCTTCTCCATAGAGATAATATACGTTTTGGAATAGGCAACTAGCTTCAACTTTCTGACTAACTGACCGACTATTTAATTTTGACAATTCAAAAGTGCCTGTAAATGGTTTATTTGAAATAAATGATTTGGGTTTGAGTTCATATTGTCTTTTTGTGCCTATGGTCGTTTCAGCTAAGGATCTACTAAATAGTGTGATACTTCCTTTTTTTTTTTTTTTTTTTTTTTATAGGGAAAACAAACAGTATTATACTATAAATATACAAATGGTCTTAAACATATGACTTAACAAATATACTACCCACTACATTTTCCACAGATTACTACTTACACTAAGACAAACTGATTAGCAAACGTTAATTGTAGCCAGGATATGTAATTAGAAGCTACTGTTGATCCCTTCCTTAATTATAACCCAAGCATTTTAAACAGGTACTTAGGTAATATTTCTCTATTTTGGAGCAATATTTATCCAAACCCTTTTAAGAGTTTAGTACTAAACTAAACTCTAGTTTAGCTAGATGTAACATTTTTTTAATTTACGTCGTGTACACTATTTACAGCCCGAACTGCACATCCGGTAGGGATGCAGGGGAACACGTCGAATTTATAAAAATATGGCGAATATTGTTTTTGTAAAAATATTTCGTAGAAAATATATTTAGAAAATATTTCTTACGTTTGAATATAGGTAACCACATTTTTGCGTCAACATAATATTGGTTATGTTAAGGGTGGTCGCACATCTGACGGTCATGTGATGTGTATGATGTATGATGTGTCAGGGGTGACTTCGTTAGAATGCTCGACATACTAACGCATCATCGTTTTATTATCTACTTCTCCGATATGGCGTGACGGGACCGATGATGCGCGACGCATCTTCCGTCAGATGTGCGACTAACCTTACTCTGCACACTAGGCGCTATCTCCACGGGCGAGAGAATCGCGGCGATAGTCTCGCCGTGCCATCAAATTCTCGCCGCGATCATATCGCCGTGTAGAGACACGTTCTAAGAGAGTGTATAGAAATACGTGGCACGACGATAATATCGCCGCGATTCTCTCGCTCGTGGAGACGGCCCCTTAGTTCAGTCGGGTGCGCCTTCTGTATGTTTACTTATTATGTGCCAATTTCACCTGTTGTGTTGACCACGAATGTCATATTATGTTATTACAAAGTTGCAATGCACGGTTGCGTGAGATGCTAAGACAAAGTTTAATGTAAAACTTTCTACCCTTAGGAATTGGTGTTGTTACTTATGAAAGGAGGTCAATTATTTATTTTTACATTGCTCTTATCTCCGCGGTGTAATTTATAGTATTGTATTATCGACAAAATACCACGTCGTACAAATAAAAAGCAACATATATTATTCCTTTATTTTCTTAATTGCACCTACCACTGCCTTGTGTCTACCTACCAAAATAAGAGATTACTGAAAATATTTACACTCAAAACAAATAACCCAATACTATCACAACACTATAAACAATATGAAAAAATATTAAAAAAGTCAGTAATAACAGCAAAAAAACAACAGTACATTGACAAAATAAAAAAATCTAATAACAAAGTCAAAACAATGTGGAATATTATAAACGAGCGAACCAATAAAATCATAAAAAAAGACAAATTTAACATAAAACTACAAACAAATAATAATAAAACAACATCAGAGCCAAAGGCAGTAGCCAACATATTTAACAACTTTTTTGCATCTATCGGTGAGGGAAGTCAAGTACGAACTAACGATGAGTCAAAAAGTGTACCAGTGACTTCACAAACCGAAAATACAATGTTCCTCACTCCAGTAGACCCTTACGAAATCAATAGTATGCTAAAAACACTAAAAAATAAAAAAAGCCACGGCATAGACGAACTTCCACCCTGTCTACTCAGAAAATGCGCTGATGAGCTTACACTACCCTTCTATAAATTGCTAAACCAGTCTTTTGAAGATGGCGTATTCCCAGACCAGCTGAAAATAGCGTTAGTGAAGCCTCTACACAAGAAAAATTACAAAACAGAGCCAAGTAATTACCGTCCAATAGCTTTACTGCCTACAGCTTCAAAGATCTTCGAGAAAGCAATGTGTAATCGCGTGTACACTTTCTGCGAAAAATATCAAATATTTGACGAATGCCAAAACGGCTTTCGAAAAAATCGATCAACAGCGTTAGCAGTTTATAAATTTATACAGGGAGCCCTAAGCATAATAAATAATAAAAAATACGCAGTAGGGTTAATGCTTGACATGACCAAAGCTTATGATAAAGTGCAATATGATATTTTATTAAATAAATTATATAGATTAGGGATCCGCGGTAAAGCATACGAATGGTTCAAATCTTATCTGGAAAATAGAGCACAGCTAGTAGAGATAGAATACTTCAATAACACTATAAACGAACTTCAAAAGTTTCGATCTGACCTAAAGGCGATAAGCGCATCAATACCACAGGGTAGTGTTATTGGATGTCTTCTGTTTCTCATTTACATCAATGATCTCCCAAAATTTATTGCAGAAACCGGACCTTGCGTTTTATTTGCGGACGACATTTCCATTCTCACCCAATGTCATGACAATACGAACTTAAACAGTACCCTTAATGAAATTCTCGGGAAAATAATAACCTGGATGAATGAACACAACCTCGAAATAAACTTCCAAAAGACTAAACTCATAACTTTCCATCCCCACCAAAAAACCCCTCTAAATGTACTCTTTTCCTTCAATAACCATATAATAGAAACAGTTAATGAATTCAAACTATTAGGCATAATCATAGACAAAAATATAAATTGGAAGTTACACATACAAAACATAAAATCAAAACTATCGAAATTTTCATATGCTTTCCGGGAAGTTAAAAAAACCACAAATTTACAGACTGCTCTGGTTATGTACTACGCCTATGCTTATGCATGGCTTAGCTACGGCATCATTATGTGGGGATACAGTACGGATGCCCCAACACTATTCACCATTCAAAAGAAACTTATCCGTATCCTGGTAAATATACAACAGACAGATAGCTGTAAACCCCATTTTATAGAACAAAATATCTTAACTCTGCCTTGTATGTACATACTTGAAATATGCAAATTTGCTCACAAACACCAAGACTTTTACACTAGACGAGAAGACATACAAACAAGGTACACACTCAGACACAAAACACGACTCAACCTGCCATCATCCCGCTTAAAAATACATTCTACAAGTCCTCTGGTAATGTCAGTAAAAACATATAATGTGCTACCAGAAACAATAAGAAAAGAAAAAAAACTCCATTTATTCGTAAATAAATTAAAAAAGTTATTACTAAAAAAATCCTACTATAGTGTCGACGAATATCTAAATGATAAATCTCTAAAACTTGAAAAATAAAGTCTTTTGCAATTATAATTTTAATGTTATGTCTATGTTTTAGAATAAGTTGAATTATTATATTAAGATACTTAAATGATACTTGTCCTCTCCAAATTGTATTCATAATATCTTTTGCTGTGCCCGACAGGGTCCACGATTGTTACCTACCAATTAAATGTTTACCACCTAAGCCTACATTGTGGAATGCAATAAAAAATTGAGTATTGAGTATTGAGTACCTCACCCAAGGGCTGACGATAGAAAATGCCTGTGGCATTAATGCCTTATGTCATAAAGTCCGCCTCTGTACATTTGTGTGCTTGATGAATCTTAAAAATAAACAGGTACAAAATAAGAAACTGGAACCAAAATGGGCATAATTATTCTACAAACCGTAGAATCAGTCAGTTTAAAGTAGAAATATCCAGAAATAAAATTCAGGAACACCGAATGACCTAGGTCTAAATCGGTCGAGACATTCACATTCATTCTTGTTACAGTTATGGCTGACGTTTGGCGCATCGCTGTCATTCCTAATCATCGGCCTGGTGAGGGGCTACTCCGCCTCTGCGATCCCGTCTATCGAGGCCATAGATCCGGAGATCATACAAAGCAGTGAACAGAAATCATGGATAGGTAAGGAAGAAGAATTCTATGTACTTTAATCAAAAGTAATAATCAGCACAGTCAGTGGTGGCACTTTGACCTTGAGCTGGCCTAACGTAGTACGGAGTTTCAATAGAATATGAGGTCAGCTTATACTGGTTTTTTTCCACTGAAGTGTGGTCTACTGTAAGGATGTGTGCGTATGGATTAGTACAAAACCGTATTTGACTCTGTACTTTTGCATGTTTGTAAGTACAGGGGAGACCGAATTATAACTCAAATCTAAATAAAGAAACCCCCTGCCTGTGTTCTGCCTCATTCGTCAAGTAGTCGCAGGGCCGACTGCTGGGTCATTTGTTCGATTCCCAGGTCGGGCAAAGTCTTATTAGGAACTTTTCAATAGTCTCGATTTGTGCCCAGTTGAAGGCAATAGGCTCACCCCTGTTACTTCGAAATATCGTCTATTGTAGATACACGATATTTCGCCTAAAGCCTGCATACCTGGAAGGGGTACCTACCCCTTTCAGGTATGCAGGCGTTATATTAGAAAGAAGGAATTCCTAGTTTAATATCGTGACCAGTAGGCTGAGATGATTTGGTTAGGGACGGAAGTAAAACACTGAGGGGGCGTTGAGTTATAAGCAGAACACGACGACAATATTGTGGGTTCATATTAGACACAATCACAATCCAGCGGCTATTTTTGCATTGTTGTTATCCGGGTTTAATATTCCTCCTTTTATCCTAGCGGTTTATGGTTCAGTACTTTGCTTTAATGGATACTGGTCGCTTTAGGGTCCTTTAGGGCGATACATTTTCTACCAAAAACCGGAGATGTAACTTTGTCATGAGGTTTTATCCATGTAATCCTAGAACTTCTAAATACCAATAAGAAAATATTGGTATTTTGAACTTCCAAAACATAAAAAAGCGTAGGTAAATTATGCTCTAAAAATAGACAAAACAAAATAGTTATTATACTTAAGTGGCCTCTTAAGCTGTAGGAATACTTATGTGTGTATAACTTTGATGAACAGTTTTTTAACCGTAATATCTAACAGAATATCAAGGTAACAAAATGTGTGTTCGCGAAAACTTCACGTTTGGTTGTCACAATGCATAAAATGCTTATTAGCCTTCAGTGGCAATGACTAAATGATAAATGATTTTATTTTGTAAGTAGGTTTGTACAAACACTTTTACACGTCAATCATATTTTAAAACTAGATGAGGTCGGCGTTTCCTATCTGACTAGTCTGAGAAGAAAGGCCGAAACAAACTCAGACGTCACAGTCTCTTTTAAAGTTCAGACATAATCTTGGTCAGATCATGTGAAGACCCTGTAGATTTATGTCTGAGATGGTTTTTTTGAAGAAGGAACCAAACAGTTTGAGAGGACCTGTCCAGTCAGTGCACGCATTTGTCAGAAATCGTGCAGCTCAACTCAAAACTTAAGGAGCTCAACGATCCGACGAACAATACCAAAGAAAGACTATTTATAAAGATAAGATAAGATAAGTCTTTATTTGCCTTAAACATGGTATAATGGTGTTACAGTCTTATTTAAATACAATGTCCACATGTTTAGCTATACAGAATATGTATCAATTGCATGCAAAAATAATTATGATGTCAAAATAACAGTAAGTAGTAATTAAATAATTCAAATTAATAGATATATTATAAATGTATGTCAAAGAAATCCTTAATGTCATAGAAATTATGTCCATTCAGCCATTTATACAGCTTGTTTTTAAATGAATTAGCATTATTTATACATTTGAGTTCATTAGGGATATTGTTGTATATGCGTACACACATCACAAGGCAGCTTTTAGCATACTTGGCTGATTTGGGATTATCCTTTGTTACAAGTCTGTGTGGATCTCTTGTTGGACGAGTGATTACTTCATATACTTTTTTGAACAATCCCTTATTACTGTAGACAAAGTTACAGATTGCGTATATGTAAAGTGCAGGAAGTGGTAACAAACCCAATTTTTTAAAAAATGATTGGCAAGATTCGTCAGGACGAAGTCCGCAAATGGCCCTGATGCACTTCTTTTGTGCAATGAATGCTCTGTCTTTGTCCGTACTGTTCCCCCACATAATAAGTCCGTAACTTAAAATTGATTCAATATATGCATGGTATGTAGTAATTGCAGTTTTTACGTTTGTTACGTTCTTTACTTGTCTGAGGGCGTAAGTAAATTTATTAATTCTATTGCATAAATCATCTCAATGTACTTTCCAATTTAAGTCTTGATCTATGAGTACACCCAAGAATTTGGTTTGCGTTACTTCTTTGAGTCTGTCAATGTTAAGTTTAAAATTGTATTTGGCATGTTTTGATTTATTAAATTGTATGTAATTTGATTTATCTAAATTAATTTTTAATTTATTAATATGTAGCCATTGTAAAATTTTGTCTATAGTGTTATTAATGTCAATTTCATGATCAGATATTGATTTTTTATCAGATGTCACGATAATTGAAATGTCATCTGCAAATAATATAAATGTATGATTAGTCACCAGTGGTATGTCATTTACATATAATAAAAATAATATGGGACCTAATACACTTCCTTGAGGGACGCCACATTTATTTACCCTAGAGTTTGAACAGTAGGAAGTAAGTAAGTTTTCATTTACTTTGTCTATAACAACGTATTGTTTTCGATCACTTATATAAGACGAAATCCACTGCAGTGCAACTCCTCTTATTCCCAGGATTTCCAACTTTCTCAATAATACGTCATGCGCTACAAAGTCAAAAGCTTGTGACAGGTCGAAAAATAGACCTGTTGTTAATTTGTTATTGTTTAAGTTACTCAGGATATTACTCACAAGAGTAAATATTGCTTGTGTGGTTGACTTGTGCTTTTGGAATCCAAACTGTTCTTTTGAAATAATATTAAATTTGCTACAAAAGTCGACAAGTCTCTTGAGCATACATTTCTCGAAAACCTTTGACAGTATGGGAATAAGTGTAATCGGGCGATAGTTTTTGACGTCATTTTTATCGTGTTTTTTGTACAGTGGCTTCACGACTGATAATTTTAGAGCATCAGGAAAAGTACCTGACGAAAAGGAGAGGTTAATTAAGTATGTCAAAATAGGAATTAATTCTGTACTGCACGCTTTAACTATGTTTGTACTTATTCCATCATAACCTTCAGAGTTAGTGTTGTTTAACCCCGTTACTTCCTTTTTAACTTCATCTTCAGTCATGGAGCTAAGAAACATGGAGTTAGAAATTGATATATAATTAGTGGTATTATAATAATGCTGATTTTTGGATGTCAAGGTATTAGTCGAGTCAATAAAATAATTATTAAAAGCATTCGCTATGTCAGTGGGATTTGTCAGTACTTGCTTATCTAATCTTATTTTAGAAATATTATTAATACATGAACTCGCATTCCCAAATTCATGATTAATAACCGACCACGTAGCTCTGCATTTGTTTTTGCTATTTTTAATAAAATTAATGTTAGAATTCATTTTTGATTTATAAATACATTTTTTCAATATGTTTGAATATTGTTTATATCTTATTTTGTATGATAATGTTTTATTCTTGTAATAGTGATATCGCAAAAATCGTTTAGTTTTGCAACTATTTCTAAGACCCTTACTTATCCATTTTTGCTTAAATGCATTAGATTTTTTAATCTTTATTTTTATTTTTGGGAAGCATAAATTATATAATAAACATAAAAAATCATGGAATAGATTGAAAGCGTTATTTGGGTCAGTTTCTAAGTGGACATCTGACCATGATATATTTGTTAGACATTCTTTGAATTTTTTTATATTTCCGTTGCAGTAATCTTTCCTATAAATAAAGTATGATTTACACTTTGGACTTTGCTCTTTTACCGGAAATTCTAACAGTTGTGCTGTGTTATGGTCAGATAAGTGAAGAGGCAAGACGTTAGAAGATGTAGTCTTGATGTTACTTAATATGTGGTCTATACAAGAGTCTTTACGAGTGGGGACATTAATGTGAAGTTGCAACTTGTACGTATTACATAGATCTGTTAGATAGGTAGTGACTTTCCCTGGTTTCTGAGTATTTATATTAAAGTCACCAGCAATAACTACTTTTACACTTGACCCATATTTTTTGAGTATTTCACACATTAATAGGTCCAACTTATTCAGGAATACGTTAGGGTCAGACGTTGGTGTTCTATAAACACACACTATTAATAATTTATGCAATGGGATTTCAATGCCACAGGCCTCAAAAGACTTTAGCGTTGAATATTTTTTAACGCAAGTAAGCTCATTACAAGTAATGCCCTGTTTTGCCAGTATACAGGTTCCCCCTCTCTGTTGGTCTCTACTAAATGCAGTGGCCAAGGTAAAGTTATTTATTTTGAGAAATTTTTCGTTTCCGGCACGCATAAAAGTTTTAGAAAAACATAAAATATCGGGTTCGTTACTCGCGTCTCGTAATTCTAGCAACGTTAGTTCTAAAATTTTTTTTTTAGATAAAATGCTAACGATATTTTGGTGCAATATTTTAAAGGTCTGTGACTTACGACTGTTTTTCACGAAAAAGCTTATTCCTGCCTACAATCTTAAAATAGTAAGGTATAGTACCCATTTTTGTAGCAATAGGGTTGTCAATACCGGGTCCATTTGTGGCATCGTGTTCAGACTGTTTTCTTGCGAAGTAATATGGGATTGTTCCTTTTCGACAGACTTCACATTTATTGGCAGATTTTTTGTGATTGGGTTGGTTACGCAATATTAATTTCTTTAGTGCTTTAACAATTAAATATTTTTTCTCATAGTCGCCATAGTCAATAACATAATTAATAAATTTACAAGTATGAAACAATTTATGATTGGAATCAACAAAAATTCGAATTTTTGTATTCATTACAAATATTGCGTATAGTTTGGTTTAGGTCATTTACATTAATATACATATTCTTCAGTAGACTCAGAACTATCACATCATTATTACTAAATACATTGAGGAGTTGACGAAGTTGAGAAGACAAAATCTTTATGTCATAGTCATTTTCACCCACACAAACTATGAGCTTATCATTAGGCGATAACTTAATATTTTGACAGCTTTTAAAGACGTCACTAGTGAGTGCGTGTGGTTTTGTGTCAGCCGTGATGGTATAACTTACGTAAGGTGTATCCACTCTTGATCGTATTAATGCAGATGAAAGTCCAACGCATTGTTGTGTGCCAAAAATATATATTTTGCTCACGCAATCTTCCTTTAGATCATCCAGTGAAAAGTTTTTTCCCTTGTGGTTTTCTTTCCTATCTTTTGCCTTTACTATCTTTTGGAGATTTAGAATTTGTTCCTTAAGGTTTGTTATTTCATTTCCAGCTTGTTTTAACTGGTTCTCCAGATCTGCGATATCTTTTTGTAGCTTCGGGATATTGCAACAGAGTTGTGTTTTCGTGTTAGTTTTACATGTAGCCGCATATCTAGGTGGCGTAGAGAAGGCTAGCATATCTGAGTGCAACAAAGAGTATGTATGCACATTTCTTGCATCTACTGAATCTACACTGCTGTTTTCTCTGTGTGGTGGTAGGCTAAGGAATCCTTTCAAAGTTACATTATCCTTGAGTAATTTATCATTTTGTGTACGAAGTTCGTTGTTTTCGAGTATGACATTCTCAAGTTCATTTTGAGAACTACTTAGTTGCGTCTGGAGTAGCTCTATTGTTTCCTTAAATTCTTGGGCATGGATATGGTCAATTTCTGTATAGTCCATACTTCTTGACAATGTTTTATCGGTGAACGCACCCTCATCAAATGTATGATCTATTGTAAGTACATGTGAGTCATATGTTTCGGAGGTAGTGCTTTTTGTAGGAGTAGAGCAGGGTGTAGCCTCTTCCGGGGCGTTAGAAATAGTAGGAACGCATGATTTAGGAGACGAGCGTTTTTTCCTCGTTGTCACGTTGGATACAACAGAGCTGGGTGTGTTCTGCTGTTTTGCCTTCTTGGTGCATGTTTTGCATTCCCATCTGAACTTTTTTCTCTCTTCCAAATTTTTTAACCGGTACACTTTTTCAGGATAACCAGCACAATCAAATTCATAGTGGTTTTTACATGCGGTGCATAACAAGGTGCTTCTGTGTTCAACTTGATTTTTGCATTTGTGGCAAGTAACTAGTAATGGCTCTTTATAGCCACTATTATTAATAGTTTTTGTTCTCGATCCCATTTTTGCCTTTTTGATTGAGATGGTTTCAAAGTTCAATAAAATTACTACCAATTACAAATATTTTTTTAGTATGGTCACACCAACTGACAGTTTTACGCCCTCTTGCGGCCAGTAGTATTACTTTTTAGTTACTCTACGCACCACTTGGGGCCGTATTGGCACTAGTTGTCATACATTTATAAGAGTCCAAAGTCCAATATTTTAAATCTATTGTAAGACGGTAATAAAGTGTTTTGTATTTTAAGTAATTCACCTAAAAATATTATAACACTGCACTCAATGTAATTATTTAGCCGTCATGTTTGGCGTAACGATATTGTTTTTCTATCACGTACACAGAATTGTTTTTAATATACCGTCTTGCACTAAAATGTTATTGTTCTCATAAGTCGTCGTATTTGCTATTACAGCTGTCGTTAATTATCACCATTGATGTCACTTCTTATTCGTCGTTCAAAAATAGTATTGAGATTAATTAATATTTTTTAGCAAACGAAAGGCGCTTATCATCAATTTATTACACCTACGTTTGTTGTTAGAGTGTCATGGCTGCAATTATAGATGTCCCTTTGTAAGGCCAAGGTTTATACAAAAAAAAATGTGCTCATCAGCTGATCCACCAAGAAATTGATGAGACATTAACGTTATCCTCAATATATTTACCCTTGTTTGACAGTTTCGCGAACATTTATTGATGAAAAAAAACTATTACTTTGATGGAGTAGGTAAACAAGTAGATAAATAAGTATGTTTTAATACTTATTTATCTACTTAATACTTATTTATCTACTTGTTTACCTACTGCATCAAGGTAATAGTTTTTTTTCATCAATAAATGTTCGCGAAACTGTCAAACAAGGGTAAATACTTATGTCGTTTCGTTGTAATGATAATCCACACGTGTAAAATTTATTTATTTATTTCCATTAATAATTTCATTGATGTCGGCTTCAGTTACTGTTTGTAAAGATCATTTCGATGAAATAAAACATCCATTTTTAATTCACCTCGAAATTAAACATTACAGCGCAAACCCAGAAAAAAGATAATAATTATTTTCTTTTTTCTGGGTTTGCGCTGTAATGTTTAAATAAATAAATAAATTTTACACATGTGGTTTATCATCACAACGAAACGTTGTTTTGTGATGTTATTAATATGTTTAAAACTTTCTCTTATTTTACTACCCAGGTGCCATCCCTCCATTGGGCGCCTTCCTGGGCAGCATGTTATCCGGTGCCTTGATGCAGCGTTTCGGTCGCAAGCGCACACTACAGCTGACGTCACCCATCTGGGTGGCTGCCTGGCTAATCCTGGGTTTCGCCAAGTATTACCCGCTGTTGCTAGTAGGCAGAATCATCACAGGTGTCGGAGTCGGCTTTGTGTTGGCTACGGCGCAAGTTTACGTAAGTTTGCAATGTAATTACTTTTTAATGATGTCATAAAAAATAAACTACGATAGCAAGGAAGGATCGCCAACAAATTATGACATCAGTATTACACTTGCCAGGTATTGCGATTTATAATGCAAATCTTGCATACGAATAAAAATAGTCTGTTGCTCTGTACAGTAATACTGCAAGGAAGCATAATAATGAGCTTATTTTAGATATTCTATCTAACATTTTTCTGACCATGAATGACGCAAATTCACTTATCCACTACAAAAGCGGAAACGTTACAAGCAACTGCACATCAAACTCATCGGATCAAATAATTACCCACACATGATATCATTTGCACAAATATAATACGTCTTTAATCTACAGTCATGACTGTTCACAGTGTTCAACTGACCTTTAGTTAGTGTTTGGAGCATTGTTTCGTAATCGTATTTGACCGCAGAATGGACATCTTTACAGGCTAATACTTTGTTTTGATGGTGGCCAATTGGCCATTTACATGCATTATACGAGTATGTGCATTTTTGCAGTCAATACTCTCGTCTCAGCCATTAAAATAAATGAATTAATGTGAACAGATGTTTTTGTGTTTGTTACCTGTTTTAATGTAATCAGCTACTTTTGGTTGGTTTATTTGTTTTATAATGAACGACTTTTAAGTCTAATGTTCCGATGTTAATGATAAAAAAATATTCGAACATTTGCTTTTGTGTGTAAGCATTTTCGCAGTTTATTCACACATGTATTTTCATCATTTGTTAATTCATAATATCATTATCTTGAAACGACGAAAGAAATTGTTGTTTGTCCTTCCTTGACTTTTATTGTTTTAAATGTATGTCGCGTATGTGTGTCGTGTATGTGTGTGTCGTTTATGTAAGGTAAACGCGGGTGAAGTCGACAATGATCCAGAAGTCGTCAAATTGTCTAAAAACATCAACATCTTTTTCTACTAAACATTTAACTGACTGATTTTTGTGGCAACATATTTATGGTACTATATTGCCTGTATTCCCGTTGTCCCCGTAGGCCATGTCCCCGTTAAAGGGGACAAAGGGAATTTAATAAAATAATTAATATTACTTCTCATTGTCCCCGTACGCTGTCCCCACGATTAAAATAACAACACTGAGTTTTAACTATAATGGCTTCTGAAATATCTTACTCGAAAAGTGTCTCCCACAATTTATTAATTTTTTTGCAAGTTTAGTTGCTAAATTGTGAGAGCGGCCTCTCACAATTTAGCAACTAAACTTGCAAAAAAACGGGGAGGTGGGACCCGCTGAGGAACAGCGGGTCAAGGCCTGTCGGGGGAGCGGTGAATGCTTTTGCGAATCCCGCACCCTCGGCCATAGACAGAGGTGGAAGGTGGTTTTAGGCGGTAAGAGTCCGGCATACCCCTCCGTTACCCCCACGATGGAGGAAGTCCATGAGGATTTCCACCTCGAAACCAAGAAAAAAAGGTCCTAAAAATAGCAGAGAATTGGCGTAGTACACACCAACGACCAGTGAACCCAATAAAAACTGAATTGATCCTCTTCACAAAAAAAAAGGAAACTTATGCCACTACAAATACCACGATTGTTTGGTACTACCCTAAGCCTATCAACTGAAACCAAATACCTGGGCATCTTGACAAACAGATAAATTGGCCAAAACACACCAACTACATCACAAAAAAAGCCAGCATATCCCTGTGGCAATGCAAGCGAATGCTTGGCAAGAAAGAAGGATTAGCCCTAGAATCACTTACTGGCTATACACCACAGTTATCCGACCAATTATCACTTACGACTGGTGTCACTTATCTGGTGGCCCAGAACAGACCTGAGCACGGCCCAAAGAGACCTCGAAAAGCTGCAGCGGTTTGCTTGTGTGGCAATCAATAGCTGCATAAGTACTACACCCACCGCTGCCCTACAGGCTATGCATGGACTGCCACCCCTACATCTCATCGTGCGGGAGGAGGCGGCTCTGTCTAGCTTCAGGCTCCATATATCAGGAACCCTGAGCAAAGACTCAAGCACATACGTCTAAAGGAAGATGCGATCAAACGGCAGCCAATGATGGCATCACCCTGCGACAAAGCCCCGAAACAATACTGCTTTCAAAAGCATTACAATATAGTGCTTCAAGAGGAGCAGTGCGAATGCTCAGGCTCGAAAGAGTTGAGAGTTTACACTGATGAATCAAAGACCGACTGCGGAACTGGATTCGGAGGTTTTTTACACGACAACATAAACATATCAGTCACTTGTATCAGTCATTTTCTTAAACAAGTATTTATTATCACACCATTAAATTTAATTATTTATTTAAAATATAGGATAATTATGTAAAAAGTCTAATTCTAAAGGAAATACTTTTCACACAGCAGTTCCACAAAATCAGTGAATTTCGAAACCTGACGAGTATTTCGACATTTACCTTATGTATGTTGTTTTTTTCGTTATGTTTACGTTATGTTATTCGTGCTAGAGTCCCACAAAAGTTCGAACGTCACATGCAAAATAACACTATCCTCATGTATATTTTCTATAACTGCGTCGTTGTAGTCGCAAACGCTACTTCTGAGCATGAGCCCATGAGGTCCTGGGTCCAATAAATTCTCTAGTCGAGCTAAGTGTTATTGAGGTTTTCCATCAGGAATTTCTCAGTGGCAAGCCGGAGTCCGGATTTGTGCCCAGTTAACTGATGGCTATAGGTTCGCCCCTTATGACGTGGCACATCAACCTAACTGCTGAAATGTGTCTTATCCCTTTCGGGTATTACAGGCGTGATGTTATGTTGAGTATATTTTTAGGTGAGTGAATGCTGTGACCCTGAAATCCGCGGCCGGCTGGGCTCGCTGCCGACCCTGTCGATGTCTCTTGGGATCCTCATATCATACGTCGCCGGCAACTGGCTGTACTGGAGATACCTCGCTTTCCTGTCCGCTGTGTTTTGCGGTAAATACACCCATACGTACCCATACTTTGGACTGGATTCTTCAAAAATCCTCAATAAGTATACACTGCAGACTCATACCAACACATTTAAAACTTAATTGCATATAGAGATTGTTGGTCCATTCACGTACCAGTAAAATACCTGTTTGAAAACCCAACTTTGATTATAGCGTCACTCTTAACAGAACCTGATATCGAACAATATGACTACAGTATTGATGAGAATTAGGTACTAACAGTTTACGAAAGTATTCCAGTATCTGCAAAGGTAAATAATATCCAATTTATTAATTTCCAGTGGCTTTATTCGTGGTACTCCTGCCTCTGCCAGAATCTCCTGTGTGGCTGCAGTCTAGGGGTCTGGACGCTTCGGAGTCGATCAAGTGGTTACATTTGTCTGCCAGAGCTACTGCCACCGTTAAGGAAGATAATCTAGAGTTAGTGGTATTTTATTTTTTTATCTTGGTTTGTGTGAATTGTTTGAGGTAAACCACAGCAGAATATGTATAGTTTTTTTTTTTTTAATTAACTCTTTTGTCCCACTGTTGGCCAAAGGTCTCCCCTTTAAAATTTTCTTTGTGTCTTGCCTTCTCGGGTCAATCGGTCTGGAACGAATCCAAGTCGTCACGTCAGCGTTTCTTAGGCCTGCCTCAGTGATTACGACCGTCTTCAGGCACCCACTGTGTGACCGTCCTGTATTGATGGCCCATCCTGATACATCCTATATGTTTGACCTGCTGTTATGACCCCCCCTGAGCGACGAGAAAGCGAAGAGCGACAAAGCGTATTTGACTTAAATGCCTTGATGGGAAGATTAGCTATAGCATGGTTGGCAGCAGGGCGTACTTTCCTGGGTACGACTAACGTGGGTACTTGACTATGGTCACTCGTGGTTGAGGCTTGCTAGAAGGATAATAATAATAATAATATCCCTGGACATTTCACACAGCGCCATCTAGTCCCAAGCTAAGCAACCTAATGCTTGTGTTAAGGTAACAAGATGGCTGATAAACTACTTATATAATTTTTTTTTTGTAAATACATACATATTATAGATAGAAAAACACCCAGACTCGGAACAAATACATGTAGGTCATACAAATATTTGTTCCGTGCGGGAATCGAACCCGCGACACGCAGCGCAGCAGTCAATCGCTTAACCACTGCGCCAACCGTGCCGTCAGGATGATACTCCTCTGCCATTAGTGAACTTGAAGTAACTGATGCACAACATGTCGCCTGTTGTTTTATGTTTATTATTGAATACCTATCAGATACATGTGCTTCACCAGGAATATCAAACGTTTATTACATTACATTACATTTACATCCAAACTTTCGCATATAAACATGTGAGTTTATAATTCGTCGTCAAGTAAACTCACAGATTACTGAATAGTTGTACACCTGTACTGCATTCAGCAAACCTTCTCAGACTTTTCGTTAGAGTAACTAAGTTAATATCTTGTTTTCAGTCTACAAAATAACGACATGAAATGTGAGAATAACGGGATCAGTATCACTACACTATCACCGTGTGTTGCGTGTTTTGGTTATCCTGTTGTCGGTAAAAATAGTACTTACTATTTCCTTGACAGTTTACTATTGTATAGACTATACTTAGCATATCGATTTCCTTTTTACATCACCATGTTTCATGGTGCAGTTAAGTGGATAATTATTTAATTATGTCGTTTTCCGTAATTAAGTTTATTGCTTTACCATACTGATTAGACGATATTTTGTTTAGGAGACTACACTAACTCCTGTTGCTAGTTCTGATATTAAACTCCGGTCGATCTACCTTGTTTTAAATATCTCGCTTTCGAGATTTGATGGCAATTTTATTGAAGGACTAGCTGCACCCGCGACTTCGTTCGCGTGCATGTCAGAAAACTAATTGGTTTTCATGGGTTTTAATTTTTTGGCGCAGAACCCTAAGGGCCGGCCTGTCCACTGGCGACACGGCATCGGCACGTCAAGGGATTTTTATGCGACGAATAGAAAATTAACTTGAATGTATGACAATAAAATTGAAATTTCAATGATGATGCCAAAGGACGTCGCGGCATGCCTAAGGATACCGCGGCATCATTGCTGCCGATGAAATTTCAATTATGTTGTCATACTTTTTTTAAAGTTATTATTTCTATTAGTCGCATAAAAATCCCTTGCCGTGCCGTGCCGCCAGTGGGTGCCGGCCCTAATTCTTTTCTAAAATTAAAGTATAGCCTGTGGCTATAACATCAGGTAACTTAAGTTATCTATCGGTCAAAGTGCCATCAAAATCGGTCCAGCCATTTCGGAGATCAGCCGGAACAAAGAGACAGATAGGTACGGTCAGCAACAAAAGTCGGTCAACACTTCAGTTATTTAAATCTTAAATATTAAGCAAAATATTCTTAAAAAACATGTAGTAATAGAATATTTAAGAATAATTAACTCTTTGCTATTACGTGAAATAGTGAAAACCAATGTATCGCATAATTTTGTATCAATTTATACTCCATTTATAATAGCGTTCGAAAAAAGAGGCTCGTAGAAGCAGGAATGCAAAACATTTTATTTCAAAGTTATGATAAAACAATTTTAAGGGAGATGCTTAAATTCTAATATTCTTAGGTTTTTTGCAATTTGCAGGTCAGTGTAAGTTTGTACCTTAATACAAATAATATGATGCGCAACAATAAGAAACATGTAGGTATAGGTATAGGATACAATTTTAACCTTAAAAATCATCAATACCCTTTAAATTAGAATTGCTCAGAATTCGTCTGATTTCGCGGGCTACTGCAGCGCATCCACCTTAATTATAATTGTTTTAACAAATATGGACGTATAATATAAACAAAATAAAAATAATATTTTAAAATTATGCTTTATTTATAGTAACGTCTTCATTTATTTTGTTGTAAGTTTGTAATGTGTGATACATTACAAACTTACAACAAGATGAATGAATGAAACAACCGATCACAATGATGATTTAAAAATTAAGATTAATGGAAGTAATAATCATGTTTTTAAAATATTTTATTTTAAATAACAACTTACAACACAATACGTTGGTGACATTTCTTCGTCTTCATCATCTAATTTAGTCACTATCATCTGATGATGAAGATGAAGAAGTTTCACCAACGTTAATTTGTAAATTCGGTAGAATTACCTATAGTGAAACGAATAACGTTCCAGGTATTGTTCACCCCTGCTTCTTTTAGGTTTTTAGCATTGACACTGTAATTTTAAATTGGAGTTAAATAATATAAATAAATGAAAGCCACGTAATTTCATAAGATAAATAGTTAAAATTGTTACAATTAAGTGTGACAGCTGCTGTAAAAATAGATCATCATAATTTCGGCGTCTATCGTAATGTAACAATGTTTATTGTACTTTTGTTACAAAGTGTGCATTAAAAATAACCTTTTTTAACTTCTTTCTAATGCTATTGTAAATGGAGTATAGATGATTTATAAAAGTAACAGAGTTAGTTGACTTTTGTTGCCGACTGTACACAGACATTAAAAAAAAACATTAAAATATACTTTCATATGCATTTAGTATGAAGCTGTTGTTATGACATTACAAACAGACACATCAATTTTATTTATTTGTGTAGATTAATCAATCAACATGAATAACAACCAGGCAATCAGAACTAACCACATTGCTCTCAGTAAAAGGCACTAAGAGCAATTAGATTCAAATGTCCAACCACTACACTCCTTAAAGAGACGCCTCAACTTGTTATAGTTTCACCTTGCTTGAGGTCAACAGGGCAGCAACCGGCGGCATCAGGTAATTGCTACCGGTCACGTTGCGATACATATCCTGAGGCCGATTGCAATAAGATTATAGTCATCGATAAGGATGATGTGACAACTTCCCAAATAATTGTATTGACGTGTTCTCTCTGTTTAACGCGCAAATCGTTAGCACGTGTTTCAAATTAGCAGATTGACCTACTCAAGAATAATAGGGATGGACAAAATCTTGTTTTTGATAACTTCTTAGGCATATATTTTATAGGTACAGTCAACAGCAAAAGTAGATGATCAAAATCAGAAATTCAATACTAATCAACGGAGTTCGCGTCAGAACTGTGTGGCGTCGAAGTGATTCAAAAGTATGTGATTGTAAATTATACCAAAGATTTACCACTAGTACAGCTGCCATATAGCTGCGAACTCCGTTCATTAGTATTGAATTTCTGATTTTGATCATCTACTTTTGCTGTTGACTGTACCTACTTAAAGAAAGAAAGATAATACATTTATTTAACGTACACTAAAATACACAATACACCAGAGACATACATCAGATAAAAACAAATAAAAAGTGTAAAGTTCGATGTAAGAAATTAGTAGGAAAGTGATAGATTCAAAAAAATATTTCTGTTCGTTTTCTATTGTTGATTTCAGTTATATCGTGATGTATCCGTGGATATAAGTATATAGTGATATTTAGGATGAGGAACCTTTCATCGGTTCGTCACGTAAGTATACTATATGCATAGGTACTTACCTACATAAATGTACCTACCTAATGCATCACGGTTATCGTGATTAGTGAACATAAAGTAATTAACAAACATGATTTCTAACGGACTTTTATATGTGGTAATAATTATAAAAATAATTATTCATATGCCACGTAGCGAGAGCGACCCATCCATGCATAATATTTATTATAATAATAACGTACCTACGATATTATAATAGTAGGTCGTAGGTACTTGTTTATCCTGAAAGAAAGAAGAATGCGGTTATTGGCATTACAGCAAAAAAAGCTATTATTTTACACGTTTAATTTATGTTACGTCAACATGAGTTGTTCTCATGTAGCTCAACTTGATTCTGGAGAAGAAGTATTCTATTTCTGCTGTCGCCTTTACAACTTTCTTACTATTGTTGACAGGAAAGCCGAAGGCTCGGCTGGTCCTCCAAGCCTGTTTACTCGCAAGGTGATGTTCTCTCCCGTGGTAATGAAGCCCATGATCATCGGGTTCACTTTGCTGCTGTTCCAGCAGTTCAGTGGCATTGACGCTGTCATATTCTTCACTGTTGAGATCTTTAGGAAAGCTGGTGAGTCTTGTATCATTTCACATAGTTACAGTAAGGCCCATTGCACCATACCACAAATTATGAAACACGTTACATGCTAAATATACATAGTTAATAAATGTATTATTGTAAACGATGTCTTAAATTTGTTAAGCGCTAAACATGTTTAGTGATGTGTTGTAAGAGTTTATTGCTCTCAATTTTTGGGTTCAAGATTTTAATTTATGCTGCAAACAAGTATTTGGAAATGAACATTGAAAGTTAAAAATGCGCTGCCGGTGAAAAGAACAATATCCAAAACCTTCCAAAGTGAACTGAACGATGCCTAAAATAAATAAACTGGAGAAAATGCAGCAGCTGCTCTTATTTTATGAAATATGTTTCACCCGACGGCTAGGTTATTGGCATAAGGCTATTACGTAAGTCCCAATAAATTGACCCTTCAAGTCTCAAACGCCGTCCCGCAGGCAGCTCGCTGGACGCCATGCGCGCCACCATGGCGGTGGGCGCGGTGCAGCTGCTGAGCAACGGCGCCAGCACGCTGCTGGTGGACCGCGCGGGGCGGCGCCCGCTGCTGCTGCTGTCCGCCGCGCTCATGTGCGCCGCCATGGCCGCCATGGGCGCCGCCTTCTACTTCCAGCTCGGGGACGCGCCGTGGCTCGGGTGACGCACCTTTTCATTCCAACTTATTCCATTTTTCAGTAAAGATTATCTTGTTTTCTGCTCAAATTACCCCCTTTGACGAAGGCGTCAAGGTGACCCATGAAATTAAAATTTTCTTATGTCATTACAATGTGCAGATCAGTATCAGGTATGTTGATCTAAATGTGATCCGCGGCCATATATTTATTTGCATAATCAAACTATTATGTTCCCACTGCTAGGACACAGGCCTCCTCTCTTCGAGAGGAAGTGGACTATAATCTACCACTCGAGCTTAGTGTAAGTTAGTAAATGTCACATGGCTCCGAATATTTGTTCTAGGACATACCGGTTTCTTCACGATGTTTTCCTTCACCGTTTTTAGAGCAGTAGTGATGAAATTATTTACACAAAATAAACCGCCTGACTGAGTTCGAAGCCACGACCTACAAAGTCTACAACGTCACAAGTCAGGGCAGTTACCACTGGACCACCACTACTCTTAAATATTTATTTATAGAATTATAATGATAAATATCATCAATACATCTCTCTCAGTTCATTTTATACCATTGAATAAGTAACTATTTCATGAAATCAGGACATTTGAGGCCAATTCTAACCCAAGGAGCTATATTGCTGATTTCTAATAATTATAATTCTGTTTTGTCACAGTTCCGAATCATATTTTAATCAACATACAACCTGAGACAAAAAACCATAATAAAAATGAATTTCGCGGGCTATGTTATGGCAAAATGAGTGTGTTCAAATGTGTGCGTGTGTGGCTGCCCAACGTTGCGTTTTGGGAAAGACAGGCGTTATGACATATTTATGTTATTTTTCATATTGCGGGATGAGCTGGACTCCTTTGATAAAGATTGGTCCTTGGCATCTGAACAGAGAGGTGGAAAGAGAGTAAGGAGGCCTTTGCCCAGCAGTGGGACATTAACGGCTGAAAACCAATAAATAATATAACATACTATTATGTTTAACTACCAAGGTACTCGAAATAATATTCTGTAACTGTATTCCGCTATTGAAACAGTATCAGTAAATTACATGTTTTAGGTAATAGTGTGTTGTTAACATAAATTATTGCAAACTATGCTGACTTATAATTATATGATAACGTTTTCCTTGCATGTATTGCAAGCCAAAACAAACCTTCATTTTTTCTAAGGACATGAATTGTTCATTATTATGCATGCCGCAAACTAGACTAACCTATCATTTTCAAATTAGAAGGATTTTTGAACAACATCAGCACTTCAGCAGTTGTGAATTCGACCGAACGTGAAAGGTTGAATTTGACGCGCCTGTGAGAGTGGCAGGTCACACTGCTGGACACATTTGTCAATTCATTAGCGTGTATCCCCCGCCATTGCGCCACCTTTGAGGCTTACATTTCACTTGTTAAATATATTTCGTCATCCAGTATTGCGAGTGCACGTGGGGTTGCGGATATTATTTTGACGAAATTGGTAATCCGCTATCACATGGGACTTAAACATAACTGGCCAAATGTAGGTGTACTATAGGTACAGCTCTGCCTAGCACTTCGGGGATTACTGGCGTGATTTTAAGTATGTATGTTTGATAAAAAGAAAAGAAAATCCATATTATAAATGATTGCAAAATACTTACCTAGTGGGAACAAAGAGATGATCGAATAAGGATTCCTGGGACGACCCAGGAATCCTTATTTGATCATCTGATTTGATCATCTGTTTGCTCTGTTTGTCTGTGTCCCAGCTGTGGGAACATGATATGCTGATTATGGGTGGACCACAGAAAAGGTGGGACGGTTTCGCAAGCGCGGACTGTCAAGTGGCTGGCTGGTCAATAACGTCAGATCATGAGAATACCTAAATAAGAGGTGAACCATAGATATAAGAAAGAACATGTCTGTGAGGTGAACCAAATGGTCACAATTACAATGTTGCTCACTGGTCAGGACTACTCAGGACAACTTAGAAAAATGGTCAATTACTATGTACCTACATATACCTAAGTTTTTATACAAATAGTGATTGACTATTTTTAAAGTTCAGTTCTGGAGAAAAAAAAACTGTTACGTTTAGGTGCAGAGATTAAAAACAGATGGAAAATTATTTTTTCATAATAATATAAGGAAAACTTTGTAAGAAACTACGAAACTACCTACCTACTCAATTTGAAGCAGTAAATAGGTAATCATTTAGAAATATGGTATTTACGTTCCTAGCAAATACGACCACGACACGACGTTGCGCGATTTACGTAACTGATATAAAAATATTGATTTATGGAGGTCATAATTAAGAAAGGTTTTTCGTATTGGAACAAAGCCTTCTCAGCGTTAACGAGTTGTAATTTGAGTCCAATCAAGAATCAAGCAGAATTGTCAATTTTTAATCTGATAGTGGATTTTCGGCACATTTCGAACGCCAAAATAACATAAGCCTGTGAAAAGCATATCCTTAACCGCTTTCTTATAGAATTTTTGTGGATGCTTGAACTACTTACGCGCCGTTTTCTTCTTTGTAGGTATTAATTTTCAATTTGATCAGTTTCTAGTCCATATTTCATTACCTCGCTTTCCTAGCTCATCAACTTTATTGATTTCTCTAATGCTACCCTACTACACCACCAATATAAGTTTAGCGAATCTTGTAGTGTATACAGCCTGCAATAATTACAAGAGCGCCTGACAAAATTCCACACTTTACCGCTTCCGAATGATTATATTGCTTGGAACTATGCGATGTTTTCATTTTGATCAGTTTCTAGTCCATGTTTCACTGCCTCACTTTGCTATCTCATCAACCTTGTTTATTTTTTTAATGCTACCTTCCTATCGCTAGTTTTGTAGTATCTCTATATTGAACCAGCATGCAACACTATAATAATCACTCTTCACCGCTTTCGAATTAAAAATGCTTAAAATACAGCGACGTCTCTTCCCAGTTTTATCAGTTTATAGTCAATAATGTAATCTTTATATCATCAACCTTATTTATTCCTCGCAGGACTTACTGTCAGTAGTTTCATTGCAAGAGCGCCTGACAAAATTCTGCAGTTTACCGCTTCTTGAAGCTAAGCTAGCTATATTTTCCATTTTGTGTGTATCTAATCCATATTTCATTGCCTCTCTTTGCTGTCTCATCAAACTTGTTGATTTCTCTAATAAAGTTACTTTCGCATTTATAATACAGTGTAACGTAGAGAACTGGGATTTCAAGGGACCTAGGATTATTTATCACCTGCAGAGGCTTTTCATTAACCTGGTTTCCCAAATAGTCAGGTTTAAAATGACAGTTGCCTTATTTACAGACAGGCCGAAATGTACCGTTTTTCATTTATAGAGGTTAGATATTTTCCTGTCCTGATCAATATTCAAAATGATAAATTATTATTAGTTTACTTATTTATACAGAGGGCCTACTCCGAAGTGCAAAGTGCGAATGTTCGGATCGGACCGACACATGGCCGAACCGAATATTATTGAAAAATGCGAAAAAAGTTCGGATTGGCTCAGTTGGGTCGGGACCATAGTCAATATTCAAAAGAGTGTAGGAGTGTAGGATCGGAACCGACCGAACCAAATAGTAACTTCGTAGCAGGAAACGGCCGAATATTCGGCCGATACTACTTCGGAGTAGACCCCCAGGCTATTATTATTAGCTACAAGGTAAAAATCGAACAAATGCATTCTCAGTTACAAAGGTTAAATTATTCCCAGTTACAGGTATTTCAATGCAAAAGTGTCGGGACATCCTTGTAATTAGCAGTAGTAGAGGTTTCTCACATATCCAGACCCACTTAACCAGGTTACACAGATACATGGTCTCATTAGTATGGATGTCTAATATAATTAAACCTATGAATCCCGCAGGTACCTCCCCATCGCGAGCCTGGTAGTGTTCATGCTGGGCTTCTCGCTCGGTTTCGGCGGGCTGCCGTTCCTGCTCCTGGGCGAGCTGTTCCCGGCGGACTACCGCTCGCAGCTGTCCGCGATGGCCAGCGCCGTCAACCTGTTGTCCATGTTCTCGGTCATCAAGTCCTATCATATTCTTGATGTAAGTATAACTGGTCTAACTGGATTTAACTCTGATATAACGAACCTTATTAGATCAACATATCTACGTAATAAATGTCTTAATCCCATAAAGGAGGGTGAAAGTTTGTATGGTCGATCGTCATTTTGCCGATGGGATACCATCGGGCTCTCAAAACGGTGAAGTTAAACATCGTGAGGAAACCAGCATGTCCTAGAACCAAAAATTCAAGAAGACATGTGACATCTATCAAACCGCTGTGGGCTCGCGTGGTGGAATACGGCCCGATCCCTCTCACAGAGAGGAAGCCTGGGTCCCAGTAGTGGGGACATTATAGACTAATTGTGCTATACTCGTACTATCAGGTACATGGCTTGTTATTTGATAACGTTGCAAAGAATGTTGCGTTCGGTTTAAAACTCAGGTGCCGCTGAAATTACCGGTACTTTCGGATATATACTTTGGACCTGGCTCAATAAGTATGTATAATGTCACGCTGATGTTATACAAATCGATATGGCTGTGACTGAGAGGTTGTCACTGTAATTGGCCAGTCACAATAATTAATACTCCGTGTAGGATTCAGCAAAAATGAACGTAAATTCTTCGTTCTTCTTATTAAAAAAAAAAAAGAAATCGGTGATTGCTTTTACTATACATATAATGGAAAGATGGTCGCATACAATATTTTTAAATATTGATCTTCTGAAAATGCACATGCATATATTAATGAAACTATAATTTGTATTCCCTAAGCATTCGTTATCAGCGCGAATATAATTAGTATTACTTACTGAAAGCAGGACCTGTTTGCAATAATAATTGTGCCATAATTGCTGGCAATTTAATGTATAATTTCGAAACAATATGGATATTTCACCTATTATATGCATATGGTTTGTTATTTGATAAATAAATATCGCATAACTTCAGAAAGCAATGAATTTAAAATGTAATTTTGTAGCTACATTTAACAACTGTAATTTGGAAGATCGCAATGAACATACAATATAACCGTTTTTACAGTCACGGGAGACAATTTATGAAATGAAAATTATGGATTGAAAATTATAAGACGTAGCATCTTCGCACATTACCTATATGCTAGATGCTGCTTTTTTTAAATTCTACAGTATTTTTATCTCACGAAGCAACGCGCGTTTTACTTGTGGTTACCAAGTGTACAAACACGCTGTAAATGTGTGTGTAAGCGCAGGAGCTCACGATACCGTCCGAGACAATGGCGAAGTCGGAGGTGTGCGTGTGTGTGTTATGTGCTGACGCTATTCGTCTTGACTCTCACATTTACAGCTTGTTTCTAAACTTGGTATACACAAGTAAAGCGAGTGTCACTTCGTGAGATAAACATACTATATCACATTTCAACAATTAAACCGATATTCTACAAGAACCTATCTACGCCTAAGGGTACATTGAGTGCCACTTCTGTTCATCGTGATTTTGGCCGAAGTGTTACCTAAAGGTTTATTCATCAAAGCAAACCGAAGCAAAAGGTCATCGCCCACATTTGAAATAATTCTCTTGTTTAATGTAAATAATTAATTATTAGTCAACTACTTTAAACGCGCTGGGTGTTGTTTGTTTGCAATAAGACATGCTTCCAAGTAGAATTATATTTGCAAAGTGTTTTTTATCGCTCTAAGAAAAGAGCCATAAATAACTCTTTGTGTTTTACTGTAATTTATTTTACTAACTAATTAATTGTTAACTCATTGCACTACCTACTCATATCTACACTCGGGATCTAGCATAAACTCCTGGCCATCATTCAGAAAACTCTGTCACCCGTTTGCCCTTCGCTTCCAAACTGTTCATAACTTTGTTATCCCCTACCGGAGTAGTTATGAACAGTGTAGAAGGGATTTAACGTTTCGAGAATCCTTTAAAGTGTAGTGTAAAGCTGTGCACAACCCTGAATCAAGACTGTCTCTAAACAGACTATCGCTCTATGAACACAATGACAGCGCGCAAACTTGCAACAAAACTGACACAAAGACTTTGACGTAACGTAAACTATTTTGTATTGGCAAGAGAAAAAAGGTTCTGCCTACAACAGACAGAACTACTGCTGTCTTAGTGGGTCATTTACAGCTTATTTATCAAACATGTTTGTGTCGTCATTAGTTCTTAATTACATACTAAAATATTCCTCGTTAAGTCTTGCTTGAGTAGTAGTCGCAAGCGCTAGTGCTGGGTTCAATTCCCAGGTCAGGCAAAGTTTTATTGGGGTTTCCATCAGGAATGTCTCAGTAGAAGCCCGTGGTAGTATTTGTGTCCAGTTGATGGCAATTATTTTATACTTAAAACAAATAAAATTAATACATGGGACTATCTACAATAGGTATACCTTGTCCCCAACCTTTCGGCGAAACATGCGTGATTTTATGTAAAATATTCCTCTTTGCAGGCTGTGCTAACTTCAGCAGGAACATTCTGGTTGTACTCCTGCTTCTGTGCCATCGCCTTCTTCTTCGTGTTGTTTATGGTGCCCGAGACCAAGGGTAAGTCCCTCGCAGAGATCGAGCAGCACTTCCGCGGAGAAAGCAAAAAGGAGAAAGCTGAAAACATCAACATGCAAACAGTATTGTAGTTTTAAGGTTTTATGTTTAAGTATTATGAATACCCAATTCTTTGTTTGGTCAGGAATGTGTAGATGATCAAATCTAACAAATAAAATTGTTTGTTAATCTTCTACGAGGTGGAGTTTCCTAAAAGAAGTGATAATCAAAGGATTTGAGCCTCTGTGGGTGTATCCTATCCTAAGACATTCATAAACGAAACTCGTCGAAAAACATTTTCAAACGATCAAATTATTTGTTATCAAAAGACAGCCATTTTCAGTGTACCTACAGAGTGTTTGACATACAACCCCAAAGATGGGTTACTGAAATAATTAAATTATCTTAAATTTTCACTAATTCTGAGGATTAAATAAATAATCATCGCCCGACGTTCTTGACTAAATAGATTAAATTGGGTTAAGATGTGAGATATTTTAGTGCCACTTGTGATTAGGTATAGGTTAGTTTAGCCAGAGGTATAAAAACCTAGTTCTGATAGGCATAGAGGTTCCATCGAATATTTAGTATTATAAGTAGCAAAATCTCTATTACCTACAGTTTCAATAACGTATTCACAGTAAAGAGAGAGCATATTGTTTTACAAAACATTGAACGCAGTCGTTATGCCTGTGAAAAAATGCTCCGCAATTGACTTTGATGCGTATTGCTATTGCCAAAGCCGATTCGTAGCGAGGCAGGTCGCAAATCGGTAGTGTAAAAAATAGCACAAATCATGCGAATACATTTTTGGTGTCCGAACAAATAGACACTTTATCCCAGATAGTTCTTTTTACACATACATCAAAGTTTTTATTAATTTACTAGCTGACCCGGCAAACGTTGTTTTGCCATATAAATTATTTCTAGCTGCCCGGCGCTACTTTGTTCGCGTGGTGTCCTACCCTCTACCCTACCCCTACCCTACTCCTACCCACTCCTACCCTACTCCTACCCTACTCCTACCCTAATTCTACCCTAATTCTACCCTACTCCTACCCTACTCCTAACCTACTCCTACACTACTCCTACTCTACTCCTAACCTACTCCTACACTACTCCTACCCTACTCCTCTAAGTAAAACGCTGATTAATTAATAGAACTTAGCGGACCCGGCAGACGTCATCCCACCCGAAAAAGCAGCGCCACCTACCAATTCGCAGAGCCCCGTCTAACGGGCCTCTGCGAATTGGCTTTGATTTTAATAATACTATTAAAATCATAGTGAAACGAGCGAAGAAACGATCTTTGATATTTCCAAGAAAGCTAACTTTGCAGTTAAAAATAAAAAAGGTTAAGTAAAAAGCTTTTAAGAAAAGCTCTACAACATTATGATTTTCTTTATACTTTGATACAATATAAATAGAATAAAGTCATTTCTAAGTAGTAGTAGATGTAGGCACCTTTGAACTGTGATAGATGAGGTAAACGTAAGAAGTAAGTACCATAGTGATATTAATGCTAAGATAACATAAAATTATGATGTTTTGTTAAAGATATTTATTTTTAGTTCAATTTCTACTTTATTATTGTAATTATAATGTTTATTGTTTAAAAATACTCCTACAGTTTAAACATGTTCCAGAACTAACGTTCATCATCAAACACCCCAATTTGCATATTATGTTATACATAAGTAGTCATAATATACTGAGGTTTTACTATTATGTATAAAACATTGTCTATTTGTTAAAATAGTTATACCTACTGATTGTGGGAGAAAGTTATGGCCCCATTACAAATTTACGCACGGATACAGTCGCACACGTGTAGGTCTAGCGTAGTAGGTTTGATTAGGCTGTAGGTAAGTACAGCGAAAGTGTGACTGTAATTTGCGTGGTTTTAATTATTTTTGGGATAAAAAATTACCTATTTAAAAATGACAGAAATCTGTTCAGTAAACGATTTTTTCTGAACAAACTGCTTTCATTATGTGCATAAAGTAATTCAGATACACATTGTTTAACATTACTCAAGCTTTCTCAAACAATTATTGTAATGGTTTTTTTCTCCGAAAACCGTAGTTGTTTATTTGAAGCTGTCTACGGTAAACATCTTTCAGCGATGGAAAACATTGATAGCTTTTAAACAAACATCGGTTTTTTGTCATTTTCCTTTGGATTCTGGGAAGCCTGTCTTCAATCTATACCTTTAGATAAAATTCAAAGTCCTGACTAACTGTTACATCAACGCACAGCCTAAACCGCTGGTCCTAGAGACATGAAATTTGGAGAGTGTGTTCTTCATGAAGAGTAGGTATCCACTAAGAACGAAATTCCACCCCTAAGAGGGTGAAATGAGGTATTTAGTTTGTATGGAAAATCTTATTCCTTAAGTTAATAAACTTGAAACTTGGCACCAATACTAATCTACGTAAATTATGAAGTTTGCCATTTTATGTTTTTCAAACTACCCCCTAAAAAGGGGCTTCAAAGTTTGTATAGAAGAATTTTAACGCGCGGTCCGATTAACTCGAAACTCAGTATTTATACCTAAGATCGAAAGTAAAGAATAATGTGTATCAGGGTTTTTCAAAACTTACCCCTGAGGGCCTGAAAAGGGGTAGTCAATTTTACAGGGGAGAATTTGACTGCATGGCTTGATTAACTCTAAAATTAGTATAAATAATCTTTGAATCAAGTTATGAATACATCCCAAACGATTTTTCAAAACCACCTTTGTGGGGTTGAAAAGTGGGGATACAGTTTATATGAAAAATCTTCTTCATTAGGTTAATAAACTTGAAACTTGGCAATAATACTCGCTTATGTAAGTAATAAAGTTTATTATTACTTATAAGTTTTTCAAACTACTCCTCAAAGGGGGATATAGGGGTGTTGAAGTTTATATGGAAGTAATTGAATGCGCAAAATAATTAATAATAAGTATATAAAGTTATCGAAAATTGACCCCTGACGGGGCAAAAAGGGGTAATTCGGTTTTTAAGGGGAGGATTTGAACTTGAAACTGTATGTTACATTTTCACACCTAAACCACTGAACTTCTGATTTGGCAAAGAGACAGATGGCATCCTAGGGAAGGACCTACTTTTTATTCTGGTAGCACGTGGGATAATTTCCGACATCCACGCGGGCGAAACCGCGGGCAGAAACTAGTATTAATACCTTTTCAAATAAAAGAAAATCCTTATGACAACATTTCAAGTAATGTTATTTACCTACTGTCCCATTTGTTTCCAATAGACGGAAATATGTACTAATGAAATAAGAATACTTTCTTTTCTTTCTTTCTTTTTTTTAAAAAACGTTGCCCCACACTAGGATTTACTCCTGTATCGTGGGTGCGTTTACAAACATTTAAACTCACATACACAAACAGCCAGACCCGGAACAACTACCTGTAGGCAATACAAATATTTGTTCCGTGCGGGAATCGAACTCGCGACACGCAGCGCAGCAGTCGATCGCTCAGCCATTGCGCCAACCGTACTTTGCTTCACGGGTAAATTATACTCTCTAATAGTTATATTGGTGCCAGGATTTCATACAGTTTTGTATTATGCGATGTTGGTTTATTATTGTTGTCTGTATTATTATTTTATGTTACATGTATAGGTAACTATCTGGTAAACTGAAAAATATAACACTGAAATGGATATGATGTTGTATCTGTGAACGAAATGTATAATTATTATGTAAGTAGACGAGAATTAAAAAGAATAACATAACGAATATATTTTTTATTGCACACCTTTTGCCCTTTAGGTACTAGGGCTATCTCGATGTGAACTGTAAGTAAACTTTCGACTGAGATTGATTGTCAAGGTCCCGTAGTTTCTTGTATTTTCGAGGAATCTACCGTAATCTATTCTGTAGAAAAAAGTGCCCGTCACAGTCGGCGACTGGGTTTTCATGACATTTCACTTTACTAAATGAAATACTTGAGGTATGTACTTCACACGTAGAGCCGTCTATAGAAAATGAACAACTATATGTACAGTATGTAGGTAACTATAGGTACTAACAATAGTGAGATTTGGCAGTTAACTATTTAAGAAAAGTATCCAAGTACATAGAACCAAGACAAATACCTATGTGGAATCTAATTAATTTCGTAGGTATTTGAATAACAAACATATCTAAACAACGAAACTACAAGGCCGCGTCCTGGGGCTGCAGTCTCGACATTCATAGCGATCGCTTTACGACCGAATTCGGTCGTAAAGTCCCGAATTGACAGGTGTAATGTATGGTGCGACAGGATTTTGTGACCGACTTCGGTCATAAAGCGATCGCTATGAATGTCGAGACTGCAGTCCCTGACCAAAACTACGCGATCCTTGCGCTCTTCTATATGGATATGACATAGTCGCGCAATTAATCAAGTTGTCATTATTCAGGTGAAAGATCGGGTAAACGCGTATTCGCGCGACGATCGGTCGATCTGCAAGTCAATACCGCGGTTAATCTGTAGATAGGTAACCATTCAACAAACAGACTATCAACCGTCAGCTTTGGTCCCAATATCAAAGGGGCAATTCCAGCTTTCATAAGAAGGTTCGCATTCTAAGTTTTCAGTCTTAATCTGTCAAAAATGCCTCTAATTTTTATACAATAATTTTATTTTTGGCATTTAAAATTGATTGTCACTGAGATGAGATTACGACAAGATTTTTTTTTTTAAGACCATTAAGTATATTTAAATCTCTTTGATTTATAATTACGGGATTGTCTTCTGATATTGTTGTGGTCAGGAAGCTAACTCTAACATTTTTTTTTTATTTGGAAAAAGATAAAGCAGATGGTGAATTGAAGGGAAGTCTTGCACATACGTAGTTTTTAGCACTCTAAGACTTAAGACTAGTTTTTAATAAGAGCGCATTAAGCGCATCAGCAAACAAGGGTCCACCTATGTAGCAAGACCAATAACAACGACCGTCGTCAAAATAATCAGCTTATTGCAAATCAAAGTGGTGAATACGCTAGCTGCAGATATTCTAAAGAGCCAGGCAGGACGATTCAATCTATTTAAGTGAACATACAGCAGGGACGTACATACAATTGACAAAGGGTCGCCGGTTGGAGCGATGTGCTAGCATACGTCATCAATCTGTCTCGCTGACCCACTTTCCAGTATTGACACAGAGTGCAACACAATTGTACCAGCATCGGCCATAACGACGTAGGATTTATGCATTAGGAATAGCTGATAATGATGAACAATGAGGATCATCGATTCTCGGTAAGTCCGCGAGTAACTCACGAATCGTATTAGGCTGTTTATTAGGCAATGCTTACATGAACTAAAGCACATTGCATTTGTGGTTTCGTGGAATTAATTAAACATATATAGAGCATATTTCCACGCGAATATCTAATGTTAACGTCTCGGGATGGAATCTATTGTAATGGCTTCATTAGACTCAGAATAGTCCTAATATGTTATACTAGAATATGATTGTTATTCATGCAACATGTTGCAATATTTGGCATCTAATACCTAGTATCGAAGTCAGTTCTAATGTCATGATTGGTTTGTGAGAATGAACAGGTAATGCCCATATCAGTTCGAGGTCCGATACTCATTACACGTGTACAATGGATGCTTCTATGCCTTCAATAGTAAGGTCCAAATTGGCAATCGATCTTACGAACAATTCCTGCGAACTCCTGAGATCTAGATCGATAAATAAAATTATATCGAATGCATGGGTTGCAATGGTGTTCGCTCGGGCAAAATAATAAATAATTAATCATAGAAAGTGAACGCACATGTCAAAGTAAAAAAGGCTAAAACGAATAAGTCCTGTGGCGACCATTAGGTACATTATCTGGTTGGAGGATCATCCTTTTTCAATGAAAGTAAGAAAGAAATCAAGAAAATAAATTTGATGAAGAACTTTCAACACTGTTCCGCATACTTCTAAAGTCCAATAATAAAAGGAACCCCATAAAACGCACACGCTACCGCTTCCTGAAATATGACTGGAGAACAAGCTAATTTGCACACGACATTTATAGGTGCGAGTACAACAGTAATAACCATAAATACACTGTTATGAGATTCGAGACACAATAATAACGACTCCAAAAATCGTGAACTCATAAGCCTCATTATAAGTGTAAAGTTTCGCAGTACGTTATCAACGCGTCGGTGTCGCTGCGCGGGCGCAGCTCGCAGGTAAGGGGCGGCTTGCCTCTGTCGCAACGCGCACACTCACGACTAGCTAACTAGCGAGGATGACACAGATCACTGCACGGCCCGACATCACGGATACAATGTTCCATTTATAAACAACCGCATATATTACTAATAAACATCAGAACGCCTGGCTTTGCCTGGATCAATGTGTTGTAGTATCTAGCCATCCTATACACCCCCATAGTCTTTGACTTGGAAGAAAAGGGTTTTACATTAATAACAATTCTACAAACCATTGTCAATTTTCTTGATTTTTTTCCACTACTGCCTCTTTTTTATTAGGTCTATTGAACAATATTAATTAGAGCCTTCCTTTCCTTCTGAATCTTCCATTTCCTTCTTTTCCAAATTAGTTCATAAGACAAGCGGCTGTGCTTAGGAGGAAAAGGTTTCGTAGTCTGGTGGCCTATCCTCCCCGTCTTTATATTTTGCGGTAACTTCATTTCATCAGCTATTATCAATGTATCATCACACCCATAACAGTAATTCCAAGGAGTCATTACAGGCTATAATCGTCACAGAGCTATTTGGAAGGTGACGAAAAGGTTCTTAGATTTGACACGTAGCACTTTAACGACGACATGACGATTTATCTTCACTCATCATCGCTTGTGTCTTATGGCTTGTAATATTGTTGTACTCAGTTCATAACTATTATGTTATTATCTGGAGTTATGTGTATGTACAGACGCCAGCAGGTCAAGCTACCCGAAACTGTCAAATTTTCCCAATCAACCTTAAACCTTAATGCATTAACAATAAAGTTGAAAATATATTAAAGAAATTTGACAGATTGTAGAAGCTTGATGTGCTGGCGTCTGTACATACAGACATAGCCTAAAGTTTAGTGATAGTCATTCGATGTCACTTATATGTCCTTCGTAAGGTAAAAATGTGGTGTATTCCTAGGACCTCTCTAGACGATGCGTGATGGCAATGTATACTATCAGATTTGGAAATGATTGCGATTATTGCCTCTAAGGTCTTATGTTTTATACATAAGGCAAACTATATAGTTGGGCAGCTTACATAGAAACGTATAAATTCAGTAGTGAAACTCGGTGACGTCTACATAACAAAATAGTTATATTTAATCGAATGAAAGAATACATTGCGTGCAGTTTATAACACAGTTTAGTGCAGTGTGTAACGTAATACGGAAAGCCAATTCATTACCATCCAACACGAGATTGTTCATATAGGCATATTCAACTTGAGGCCCTAACACACGTCAATGTCCATTGAACAAGATAGTCCAATTTGTGTGTAGAGGGAACGCATACAAATAGAATTGGAGAGACCGGGATAGAAATTGCATGGCATGTTTCAGTGACATGAAAGTCATGAAAAATCCAAAGAGGAACTACATTTGAAATAACAAAGAACTGACTAATCAATCCCGTAAATAGTAGTTGATATTTACAATAATGTTGAAAATTATTTCTCAGGTAATAAATACTGCACTGACAGAAGTACTGACAGACAAACATTTACTTTAAAATAAATGGGAGCGTTTTGTCGATATTAATTGTATGTATTCGTCACGTAACGGAGTCATTATTTCTCATTGCATGCGCCCGCGCAAGCCGTGGAGTCCCACGGTGACGCGTCGCGGGCGCCGCGGTGACGGCCGCGCGGCAGATGCACGAAACTAGACGCAAACTCACGCGTGAGCTCTTGCATCGTATCGGTATCACGCTCACCAGTACCAACTTTCCTATATAAACAGCGACTATTCAAATTTAATGTATTCAAAAGCTAAAACTTTGTAAAGTAACACATCTTCAGAGCTTAGTTTACTTTAAGATTTCATGAAAGCTCCCCAGTGATGATTTTAGTAAGTGTTTGTTTATACTTATTACTCATACATATATGTGCGTATGTCATAATTATAGGCAGTTAAGTATTATTTTGCGCCTTTTTAAATACGTTTTATTTGTGCGTATAAAGTTTCTCGTTAACTATCTAAGTACGACGATGCTCTTCTTCTTTCTCCTAGCCCTCCGTACATAAAATAACTCGTTTAGGCTGTGTGTAGCATCAACTCCAATAGTGGATATAAATTCGCTTAAAAAAAATATGTTTATATTTTTCAGTACATATTTCTCCTAAGCGCACTTGCGTGGCCGGCAAGCAAATGCGAGCCTCCTGTAAACAGCTACCTCCCTCCATCTGGCTCTGGTGGACGACCATCTTCGCAGTATGGCCCACCTGGAAGTAATGGTGGATCAGGGGGAGGATCACAACCTGGTGGTGGTTTAAGCACTTCTGGACCTCAAGATTCTTACTCTAACGGACAAACAGGCCTATCTGTTGACACGCAGTATGGTCCACCATCATCAAGAAGCAATGGACAAGGTCCTCAAGGTTTTGGCTCTCAACAAGGACAAGGCAATTTCAATCAAGGAAACACACCCGATTCACAATACGGACCGCCAGGCCGTGGTAATGGCGGAAATGGAGGCAATGGAAGGGGACCTGGCGGCCGAGGCGGTTCTAGTTCTGGTGGTCCAAGTGGAAGAGGAGGGCGGCCGCAATCCTCTTACGGTCCACCAAACCAGCAAGGAGGATCAAACGGGGCAGGTCAAGGATTCGGTCAAAGACCAGACAGTTCATATGGCCCGCCACCTACTGGTGGGTTCTCACCTTCTGGCAGTGGACAGTCAGGCAACCAACGTCAAGGATCTCAAACGCCAGACTCGAGTTATTTGTCTCCTAGTGCTGGTTCTCAAGCCTCTGCTCAGTCACAAGCTGGATTCAACGGCGGGCCTGGTGGTCAGCCATCATCGTCGTATGGTGCGCCTGGTTTTGGTGGTGGTTCTGGAGGACCTGGCAGTGCCGGCGGTCCGGGTGGTAGAGGCAATGGTCGTGGTGGATCAAGTTATGATGATGGACAATCTAATGTAAGTACTTAACTTCTACCCAACTGTTAAACTTTTTGCAAAAAATAAGATTCCCTCATCAAATAAAAAAGAGCTTTGCTGTCATACACAGCATCTTAAAAAAAAAACAGGCCTAGCAAACTTTTGTTTAGACAGAGTAAGAAATCGTATATCTTATTTGTTTTATTATGTTTGTTAACACGTTCGTGGACGGTCTCAGTTTAAATTGTGTTCTATAATGACACAATAAATTGCCATACAATTATATTTGACGTTTAAATGCGTTGTGTTATATGTTATTAGATGTTTAAAAGTCAATATGACAGAAACGTTCTATCACGTCATCGTTTGCATACGTTGTGTCACTAATAGTACAACTGATATAGCGTATGATAGACACAACGTGTAATGTCGTTCAACGTATCCATACGTTCTGGCAGGACGTATAGTATAGATGAATAGTAGTAGCATCACAACGTCATTAGACGTTGTGATCATTAGACGTTGTATCATTAGACGTTATCTCAGTGGGATGAGACGATCCTCCAGGCCTGTTTTCTAACGCACTGGGTGAAGAAGGTAGCTCACCAGACCACCTACGCTCTTCCTGGACTACCCTATGTTGGCAGTTTTCAGCCACACCATGAGAAATCGGTATTAAATTTGATAAATCCAATGTCCCATTTTGAGACGCGTCGAATAAAGGTGGTAGTTTGTCAAGAGACCGGAATCCTCCTTCATGATCGCAGTCTTCAGGACATTGGAAATTAGTGAGAGGGTTGACAAAGTCCCATTTTGAGAAGCCGGTAGTACGTTTTCTTGAGTCGTCTCATCAGATGTCGCTTGTAACAGATTTGACGGATTCAATACCAAATTCTGAGACAAGTTTTGTGAAAATGATAGTTTATTTATACAAAAGAGCATACAGAAGAGCATCCAGGTATTTCCTGAATGATCTCATGATGGCTTTCAGTTACAGTTGGAGCTTTTAATCGTTTAGCTAGGGGAAAAATTTCTTCTAAGGAACTTGAGTCATCTGTACCCTCCTCTTGAGTACGTAATTGGGTAGAAGTTTGAGGTGATGGCGTGTTTATAGAACGTCGGGTACAATCACTTTTAGTCGATTGTGTATCGTTATGATCATCACTAGTGTCAGAACTAAAATCGGTGTTACGTTTCTGAGTCGAGATCCCAACAGATTTTGAATGTGTTTTAGCAGAGGTTTTTGACGAATTCTGGCGATAAAAAATACGAGAACTTTCACTAGCTGATGTATCCTCTTGAGGGTCAAAATCTATGTCAGATCCAAAGTCGCCATCACGATCCTGGAATGGGTCCGCCTCGGTTGAGTCATCGGAATCCTCAAAAATTCTCATCAGATTTCTCTTGCGCTTATCCATCTAAAACAAACAAAATAACTCATGCCATACATTTTGATACAATACACTTATAATTGAATTATTTTAGAACCTAGTAATAATAAGATAATAGCATAATATAAATACTTACGATTTTTATTTGTCTGCAAATATTACGAAGCGCCACTCCCGCGCTGATGGAACGAGCGCACCTCGCTAGCGTGACACTGCCGCACTGACTGTAGGGACGCGAGGGGCGCGGGAGACGTATATACACGGTGTGCTTGTGTATGCAGTGTCGCCGCACATTATCAACAGCACATTTTTGAGACGGTTACAAGCAAAGTTCACGTGACAGTAAAGTTTTGAGTTTTTGATATGTTGTGACACAGGGTACAATATAACGATTTTTTGCTTTAAAATTCAGCGTGTATCAACGTCCTGCCATAAATAATATTCTGTTTTTGAACGTCTTCATACGTTGTGCCGTATCAAAATCTCAAATCATGACGTCTAATTACGTTCTGTCCGCGAAAGTGTTAACTTGTATATCATAATTATGCATATTTTTGTTGCTTTGTAGGAGCCGGCTAAATACGAGTTTAGCTATGAGGTGGACGACGCTCAGACAGGTACTAAATTTGGTCATTCTGAGCAGCGTGATGGCGACCTGGCCACTGGGGAGTATAACGTAGTGCTGCCCGATGGCAGAAGACAGGTTGTCGAGTACGAGGCCGGCCTGCAGGGATACATGCCTCAGATCCGATACGAGGGTTGGTTCATTATCTTGGTTGGCGATACGACACCTGTGTACAGCTTTTATGATAGGCTGCATTTAAAAAAATTCCAGGATTTCTCACTCATGAAAATATACAAGATTTTAGCCCTTTAAAAAACTTGGAAGCAAGCCGTTAAAAGTTTATCAGAAATCAGTTGCTTTAGTCATGAAATCGTAAAGAAACCAACGATTTGTCCCTGATCCAAACTAGAAACTGTTTATACTAAAAACTCTTTTTAATTTTCGTAATATCATCCACTTTATCAGGAAAATGGTTGTTGTTTCAAATTAGCTATTTTCGTTGTAAAATTAGTGTGAACTAATCTCCGCATTACCTAAACAAAGCTGTTGGTAATTGAATTTACTTGCTGGTTGAAATTCGTATTTAAGTAGTGTTCCGTTTATTTAATTTATAATATTTCTTTTTGTTCAGGTGGTGGTAATGGAGGCTCCGGGAACGGTTTTGGTCGAGGTAATGTTTACTATTTATTGTTATTACGACCTCTATGGAAGAAGCTTGAATGCTTTTAATATAAGCAGACAGGCATTCAAAGTTACGAGTAATAATCTCTGAAAATATCCCTTAAACTTTGTTCAAAACTAAAAGGTAGTTAGAATAGAATCTAAATAATTATGTTAATTGTAAGTATATTTATTAAAATATGCTATTTTGCAGGAGGTGGAGGATCACAAGGTGGAAGTCAAGGGTACCCTCAAGGCGGTCCCGGTGGTGATGGCGGTTACCCAGGATCTGGACAGGATCAGTCAGGTAGCCCAGGACAATACCAAGAAGGTGGCTTTGGAACGGGAAATTCGGGAAGTGAAGGCTTCATGGGCTACCCTAGTGGAAGACCTGGTAATGGTAATGGCGGTGGTAATGGAAGGAATGGTAAAGGATCCCGCGGACCCCAAGGAGGTGCAGAAGATTTGAACGGCGGTGACCAAGGAAATGGTTATCCAAGTGGAGGCCCACAGGGTGGTAACGGTGGTTACCCTAGCGGTGGTGCGGGAGGAAGCAACGGAGGCTATCCCAGTGGTGGTCCTGGAGGAAACAATGGAGGTTTTCCTAGTGGTAATGGAGGAAATGGCGGCGGTTACCCAAGTGGAGGCCCGAGTGGACCACAAGGAGGTAGAGGTGGCCAGAACGGAGGTAGAGGTGGACAGAACGGCGGCAGAGGACGTCCAGGATCTCAGAACGGTGGAGGCAATGGAGAAGAAGGTTACCCCAGTGGTGGCCCCAGCGGCCCTCGGGGCTCCGGATATTGATAACAAAACAACGACATCGACTCTCTAACGATAGACACAAAACGCTTCAGTAAGTTCAAAACTTACAAACCTAAATGAATTGTATAGCTTTGTAAATAAATTATGTAAAAAAAAACAACTTGTTTCTGTAACTCACTGGTACCTTTATTTATAAAGTAAAATCGGTATTCATGCAAAGCAGTCATATCGCTATCACAATGCTTCTAATTAGTAGGTATGGTATCGCCTTCACACATTAATATTAACAAAAACTATTCAAGAAAATAATAGTGTAAATGCATAGAAAACAATATAATTATTACATTCGAATGCATCATAGTATCACGAAAAAAACATAAATAAAAAATAACATGGGTACGTTACTAAACTGGATCAGAAAAGGACGAGATCCATACGTATCTCGAAATGTATTCCTAAACATTTTAATCCTTCAAGTGCGTATAGGTTAGTGCCATTGACTTTTATTAAATGCTACTTTAGGCCTAAAAAATTTCCAAATCCCACCTCAATCTCGCGGGATTTGCTAAAATTATTTCACCTACACATTTTGGTCTTTGTAATTATTTCTTACTTGTTATTAATCTACACAACTTCAAGCTCAGCTTGTTTTTCACGATTACATGTTAAAGCCATATAATAATTATTATGCTTATGGATAGATATTATTACTATTATTTATATAATTCTGCAGTACTTTTTTTGTAAGTACATTATTAAAATCTACATCGAAAAATAACTTACGTCTTTATGTCTTACATTCGTTTGAAAGGTAGCCAAAAATTTACACAGTCAAAGATGGCAGTTAAATTAAAGTTATAAATAGTTCAAATGCATAAAATATAGGCAGGGATTAAAGCCTTATTACACTACGCGATATTTAGGGACCCTTTCCCTAAACCCTGATGTTGTAATAAGAGAAAGGGAGGAAGAATCCTTATTAAAAAAATCACACACCTAAATATCAGTACCTAAATATTGTGTAGTGTAATAGGGGCTTTTTAGTATTCGCTGTTACGCTGTTGCATCTCGACCAAGAGAACGAAAATATTTCGCTTGGCGACTACTTTTTATTGGAAAGGAAATAAAAAAGATCCGGCCCGCAATTTGTCTTTCAGGACACACAACCGCACTTCATACGTCAGCTGAGAAAAAGCTTATGTGGCTATTTATAAGTCTCTGTGTAGTTCGTTCTTTGTATACTTTGAGAGGTTAACCTTGCACAAAATACTGTTACATACTTTTGAAATATTTAGTGGAGAGGTCGGTTTTGGGCTTTGATTTTTTCGATGAAATTACTTTACCTACGAGTATGGTGCTTAATTTTTGATATAGTCTTATTTACACATAATTCCACTCTAATTCCATAAGTCGACCTCTCTGGCACATGGATACTGTTCAACGAGCGACGCAATTCAGATCAGAGCAATTCTCCCCAGCATAGTGCACAGCATACTAAGGCAGTATAATTGTTACGTTCCGAAACGACAGTATTCAAGATTGCGAGCGCTTTGCTTCGTGGCAAACCAACTTCCCTAGTTACTTACTCCATATGTATGTATGTACAACTAACCTACACGTACATTTCCTGATGTTCAAGTTTTGTGAACTTCCAAAGAATTGTTTAACCGTATCTAAAACGCTCTACACTGTATTCACCACGTTTCGCCACAAAACACTTGAAATGTGAACCGTGAAAGATTTGTTGAACAAATAATTTGAGACATTTTGTGCAGATTCCTGGCCACCTACGCTTTATTGCAGCTTATCTTTATCACGATGCTATTACATTAAAATTAAGAAAAAAATTGGTATAAGTAAAGATGCTAACGAATTGTCCACCGAAGTTGCGATGTCTGAAAATAAAACAAGAGATTGAATAAGCATTATAAATTACATGATTTAATAAGTTTTACTTTGCATACTGTTTCAATAAACGGTTTGCAAACTTATCTCTTCCGTTAAGAGAATATAAAAGACTGGTAGTAGCATACTCCAATGTACTAATGTAATAATATATGTGTAACAATTGCAATCACCGATCCGTTGGTCAAGCAGAATCATAAGAATTAATATGTTATGAGACTCTTGAGGAACAAAATTGGGTATTTCTATATTATTCACTTTTCTGCATTTTACAGTTGTGGGACTGTAGGAACAGTTTTATTTACCTTTGATTTCTTTTGCCTCAGGTTCATCGGTAGCGATAGTAAAAGGCAGCGCAATGTAATGGGTGGACTCTGTTTCTCTTTGGTACAGCGGCGCTATCGTAGCCTGGCACTAAAACAAACAAACAAATGAACATGCAGGAGATTTTGGGATGGAACTCAAAAAACGAAACGATGGAATATGGAGAAAAGTGGTCAAAGGAGGATTGTTTTTCGGGTAAAATGCATTTTTCGAGTTTTTGAAATAAAGCTGTTTTTGCCAGGCTCGTTTACGTGACAATATATGTTTCATGTTTTTTGTTGAAATCTGGGTTCAGAGAGTCATGAATCGTTACTAATATCAAGTGGATCTACCATCAATAATAAACTATGTTGTTAGACTGTTACCTATTACTGACACACTCACTTTTAATTTGATGGCTCCATTAACAAAATCAGAGGTGGTCGCGAAGAAGCTAAGCTGCAGAATAGTTTCCGCAGCATCAGGCCGTTCAGCCGACACCCGGTACCAGGGTCCCAGGACGTAGGAAGAAGGCGCAGGCTTATCGTTTACGAGCCACTTCAGATGGGCCTTCGGACGGGATGGAGGCAGAGAACAGTTTGCGACCACCATGTCGTCGAAATTGTACTGCTCTTTGAGACCCACCACGCGGGGCCCGCTTTTTGGAAGTACTGAAATGTAATCAAATAATAACTAGGTAAACGGAAAGGAAACGAAACGGAACGGTAACTAAATGGAAAGTTAATGTTTATTCATTAATATAGGAATTGAACCTATTTTTAACAAGTTTTTTCGAGGAACTCTCGTTGAGGAAGTCTAGCAAAACATAACATCACAAAAAAACTTTCTTTTTGTTCAGAATTTTTCCTCGTGAAATTAATGTTAAGAAAAATAAGTGTTTGAAGTTCAGGTTTTATTCATTTTCTGTTGCTACGAAACTCAAATTGTTAACCCTCTATCCTTCACTTATATTGATAATCTTTTATTTATTCAAAACACCGTAGATTACCTCTTGATAATAATATGATTCGAGTTTTGCTTAAAAGGGGCAAATCTGTAATCGACACGTGTTAGATACGAAACAGTCTAAAAGACATACTTACAGTGTATATTAATGTATTTCTGTCTATATACAGTAGCAAATTTTGGCGCTTCACCGTTCACTTCACAGCGGTAGTGTCCTGACGACTCCTGCGTCAGGTTTACCAGCGCCACCACTGTGTTTGAAGAGCGCGCTATCTGCAATAGAAAGATAATTAAATCTATTAAAAATTTAAGAAAATTGAGAATTTTAAGGCAAATAGCGGGTCTTCAGCAACTAAAAGATACTACATCGATTTTGGTGTAGGTACCTCAGAATACTTTGGAAAGTATAGTACAAATAAGTCTATGTCAGTCGTGTACTGTATAACAATGTATGACTAGCACTTCATTCGTAAATATAAACTCAATACAGAACATACGTATTGTTTAACGCGGCACACCGTGAATTACCGTGGCCACCCACAACTTCCCGTGTATCCGTATTACCGTGTACATGTACACTAATAACGTCACATTAACGGTCGACATCGGAATAATCATCTTGATTAGTGATACACATGGCCATTCAGACATTCTTGCGATGCCATACAAAAAAAAAAAAAAAAAAAACAAAAAGTAATTTGACAGCTGATGGGATTTGACAGGAGGTGAAATTTGGCGGGAATCTCTGAGCAATCAATGACTCATAAAAAGTTATGCTCTGAAGCAAGAAATTTTGATTGCATATCATATCTATTTATACATATAATTTCTTAAAAAAAAAACTAGTTGTACAGACTTAACAAGGTTTTTTTGAGTGAACATGCTGAAGAAGGTCTAAGTCTTCGTACTTTCGACGTAAAGAGCAACTACTTAGTGAGTTCGGAGTTCTTCCAAGTATTGCTGATATTCCGAATAGTTCAGAAGTTGCAGATAGCTTTTTCCATGACGACGACTCCGAAGTTTGTTTGTAACAAGTTCGATGAAATACAAAAATCAAAAAGAGAGTACATTAGATGCCTCAACATGAATATTGAGCTAGAGAGACCAAAAAATAGATGGGTCTGAAGAAAAAACCATCTAGACATAACAAATAATTTCAACATTTTGGCGATAGTTGAAAAATTTCATCATAAACGTAATGAAGATTAAAAATACATCAAATTTAGTCAATGGCGTCACTGCACAGAACGGTTCCATATGTTATAGTTTTACACCTTTTATACGTAATTTGTGTGTCATTGGGAATATATTTAATATACCTAAATAACAACGGTTTCTTAACAACGGGAAACAGTATCTACAAGAGTTATAAAAGACAAAAGAAAAGATAAAATTACTTTTCATTTTCACATAATATTTTCTTAGTATTCAGCTCTATCCGGTTAGACTAGAAGCCAGCCCCAACGTAATTGGGAAAGAGGCTAGGAGGATGATGATTTCACATAATAAGTACCTATTTTATAATGATTTGACTAATACATTAATTGACAAAACTAAATAAGTTCATCATCAGCTATATGTGGGGTTAATGAAGGAAATGAACTATGTACGAGTATTAGTACTACATACATGATATAATGTTAGTAATTATCGTCTATGGTTAGAATATTAAGTATTTAAATGTGCGTACCATGTAGCTATCAACATTATTAATGTACCTGTGTCCCGATGCTTGATGTGCACCTACTGTATTAGGTACAGTTTTATTTCTTGGTGCATCGTATTATTATTATCTAACTAGCTTCTGTTCGCGACTTCGTTCGCGTGAAATTTCTTGCTCCCCCGACCCACCGCGTCACATTGCATCGCCTGCCCGCGCCGTTACGTTTACGTCGCTTAGCGTTTTTCTGACTATTTTTCTTTTCGCTTGGCTCCTAAGAATCCTAGCGTGGTATTAAATAGCCTGTTAGTTTCAGAGAAAAGAGCGTTCAAACAAACAAAAAAAAAAAAACTCTTCAGCTTTATTATTAGTATATAGACTTGTCTTTGCCTCTGACCCTCAACTAAAGTTAATTAAATAACAAAGGAAGCGGTTTGTAAGCCCGCACTGATTCATCTTCATATAACTTCGCTCGACAGCTGTGTGTGCTGCAAACACAATTCGTGCACAAACATACAGCAATAAATTGGTAATGTATACGCAGCCAACAACGGGTTATTGACTTACCTGTATGAATCAGGAAATACATAACATTTACAGATTTAAAATTGAATTGCCAATCGCTTAAAGTTAAAACAATTGAAAGTTTTTATGGTGCCGTACCCAAAAGGTGCCAACGGGACCCTATTACTAAAGCTCCGCGATCCGTCCGTCCATCTGTCACAGGCATAGATCTGTTTATTACATTTCTATGGTCACAGGGCTGTATCCTTGAACCGTAATAGGAAGACACTTGAAATTTTCAGTGTATTACTATGGCCGCTATAACAACAATTAATAATTAATACTTTGTACGCTGGTATGAAACCCTTCGTGTGCGGCTCCGACTAACAGTTGGCTGCTTTTTTTATAGTTTTTCATTTCAGCATAAGCATGCCAGTATACTGAAAGAGGGTCAGAGGTCAGCCCTTTGACGGTTACAGCGAATCATCGTACGATAGACACATTCATGAATAATTTATTTAATGATTTATTGGTACCTCGCTGACATTTTGATGCAATCTAACAATGCTACTTGTTGCTACACTGACAGTAACGTTGTTAAATGTTAACACTGATATTATCTACATATGTCAAAATTACTTGTAACTAATATTATGGCATTAAGCGACGACATTTGATATGATTTGAATTAAATATGAAGAGCAGTGGTGGCCCAGTGGTAATGGCTGCGACTTACGAGTTGTAGGTCGTAGGTTCGAACCCAGACAGGCGCTTTACTTTGTGTAAATTATTTCATCATCACTGCTCTTAAAACGGTGAAGGAAAACATCGTGAGGAAACCGGCATGTCTTAGAACCAAAAATTCGAAGACATGTGACATCTACCAACCCGCACTGGGCCCACGTGGTAGATTATAGCCTTCTCACTCTCGAAGAGAGGAGGCCTGTGTCCCAGCAGTGGGAACAAAAAACAGAAAATGGAGTTGGAAAAAATTTACTGCTACACCTAGTGGATAGTAAATATACCTAATAACAAAGCTAAAGCGGTTGTTTGTTTGAACGCGCTAATCTCTGGAAGTACCGGTCGGATTAAAAAAAATCTTTTTGCATCTGGTAGTCCAACTCTTGAGCAAGGCTATCGGCTATTTAAAACCACGCTATGACCCTTAGGAGTCGAGCAGTAAAAAAAAAACCAACTAATAGCACGGGTAGGCGATGCGATGCGACGGTGTGAGTAGGGGGAACAAAAAGTTAGCTATATATATTCTATATACATATAACTATTGACATGTAGGTATTTTATACATGTAAGTTTTGCATACATAAAACTGTCTGATTGTGTAAAACACGAGTATAACAGAGATAACCAAAAATAGTCTACTGATAAGAAACTGGTATTAAAAATATTGTATTCGTTTTAAAATCAATGTTATAATGTCCAATATTCGCTACATTCGGAATGTAATTTTTATGTTTTTAACAAAGATTTCTTTAATTTAATAATACTAATTATAGAAACATATGTTGCATACGTTCTGTATGCACACATTCCTCCTCTAAAGGTAAGGCAGAGATTTATAGTAACTACACCAATATTTCGCGCTTCGCTATTTATGTTCCCATGTAATACCCAGACATCAAACAATTTAATGTATTCCTTTCACACTCACTTCAACATTAACTCCAGCCATTGGGAAGTAATATACAGGAGGTTCATTCTTAGGCACGAAGCGGTAGAACTCGTGTCCGTCTTTGTACCACTTGACGGAGTACAGGCTGTCCCCCTCCATGTCGTACTGGCAGCCGAGGAGGGCCATGCCACCTTCGGGCTCATGTGTAGGTACCCGGAGCTCTACCAGACGAAGGCTCTTTACTGAATCTGAAAAACATTGAAATAAAGTTGATATTAGTGCCAGTAATATATAAATGTCGAATGAATGAATGTCGTGATGGTCCAGTGGTTAAAGCCTCGCCTCTAATACACGAGGTTATGGGTGAAAATCCGGGCAAGTACCAATGTGACTATTTCATAAGTATGTAATTTCTCTTTCAAGTTTATCTTCCACATAACTGACATTGTTGAAAGAAAATATTACAGAACGAAACTTAGTCTTATAGTTAATAACATAACACATAACATAACATCACGACTGCATTTCCCGAAGGGTTAGGCAGAGGTATACCTATAGTACAACCACATTTCGGCAGTGGTGTGTAAGTCTCATGTAATAAGAGGCGACCCTATAGTGTTAATATAATTCTGAAATCGCCAACTCGTAGCATGGTGTGATCAATGATCGTGACATTTCTGTATGAGGAGAGGCCATTGCCCAGCAGTGGGATATCAATAAGCTGGTATTGTTATTGATATCAATAGGCTGGTATTGTTATTAATAGCTCTTAAGAATATAATGAATCATATCTGTAATTCATAATATGGTGTACATGATAAAGAGTGTTCTATTCTAACAATATGACAAAGAGCCAATAGGCCAAAAGTTAGGGCGTTGACTCTTTGAATGACGCGCGAGAAGTCAAGGGTTCGATCCCCGTTTGACATGAACCTAATCATAGTACAAGCTTTAGCATAGTTTACAGTTTTATCTGAAATAGCAAGCAATATTGATACATATGTTCATTATTTTAAGACCTATTTTAATGCCAACAAGACATTAAAAATACAGAGATAATGAGTCAAAAAAACAGTAGGTATACATATAGCGAAATCCAATAATATTTATATACTTTCCAAGTTTATCTTGGACATAATTGACATCGCTGAAGGAAAATATCTTGAGGAAACCTGAACTTATATTTAATAGAAGTCTAAACTTGCGTCTTGAGCAAGCGTGGTGATCTATGCTCGTGCTCTTTCTGAATAAAAAGAGGACTTTGCTCTGCAATGTGACAATAATAAAAATAATATGTTCAAAAGACCACAAATAGGCAATATGCCAAAGGTTAGGGTATTGACTCGTTGAATGACGTGCGAGAAGTCTTGAGTTCGATCCCCGTTTGCATTATTAACGTGCACCCAATCATAATAGCACCAGCTTTAGCTTAGTTTTACCAGAAATATGTATTAGTATCTAAGCAATATTGATATTGTTGGGCAAAATAATGAGCTGAGTGAAAAAACAGTAGATTTGTACAGACGCCAGCAGGTCGAGCTACCTGAAACTGTCAAATTTTCTCAATCAACCTTGAACCTTAATAATTGAACGATAAAGTTGATAATCTACTATAGAAATTTGACAGATTGTAGAAGCTTGATGTGCTGGCGTCTGTACATAGCAAAATTCAACAATAATTCACACAGCATCTGCCAACACAATTTTTTATTCAAAAGAGTAAAAAAACGTAATAAAAAGTAACTTTACATAGGTACAGAAACTGAAAAGGTACCCACTATTGTTAATGTCACAGCCTGTATTCATTAATAAGGCTTTCAAGAAATACTCGCAAAGCAAATTATCTGTTCTATTCCACGAAACACTAATTAATATCTAGACATTTTCATTGTTTTAGAACTTAACACGTAAGCAGTATCATAGTAGTTAATTACGTGTTGTAAGTTTTCTAAAGCTTTACTGATTAATGAATAAGCTTGATCTTCATTAACGTCTATCTAATTATGATTCTCGCACAATGCGTGTGGTGATTTTTTCAGTGAGTTTAATTTACTATGACTCATTCACACTTATAGAAGCAAAACCCTACTACGAGACTATACCATTGTATATATAGCTAAATGTCATGGATGCGTACGCTCATAGTGGCTAGGATCACACACCGGGCAAGACAGCTAATAGTATAGTATAATATGTGCATTGAACTACAATACCTTGCGTCCACAACAACAACAACATGAGAATCGTCCTGCCAAACATCTTGATAAAGTATTCTCAGCAGTCTGTCCACATAACCACGCGCGCACTTCTCAGCACTGAGACAGCTGAACAGCTCGCACTTCACTTCACATCACACGGAGCCATCGCTGATAAATCACTGACACGAATAATTTAGCTGAACATCAATAACAATATTGTACCATTGAATTCAGTTAAAATCTGCCGTTTGCGATGTCTAAATAGGCCAGCGAAATTCCGGCGACACCGATCTAAATTTAAAACTGGTCGCCACTGAACTGTCTAGCGCATGCGCCGCGCTAACAACGTACTGCCAATATCAAGAAGATCGCGTGTCGATGATTAATATTTGCAATTTTTATTAAATAAAGCGAGCACTTTTTTCCGTCAGCGTACACGCAGGGTGTAGGGTTGGTGGCGTGAGCTCAACGAATAATAATTCGGGTGTACACGTGTGACTCAGTCAAATATATGCATTTATGTTAATCATAGTGTGTATTACCAGCGGTATTAATTATTATGATAAAGGACTTTACATAGCTAATAGTTTGTTTGTACAACCGGTAATTTTAGTAAAGGTTCATGACACACGGGCCGGTGGGAGAATATTGAAGCTACTTAATATTTGGATGAAGTTTTAACTTTTATTGTGATCAAAGGCTACCCTTTGTTGTGAACAAAAAAGAAAAACGATTCGACATTCCCGATTTTTTATAAAAAAATAAAAATTTGAAATCGATTGCAAATAGTCTCTTCAACTACGTTGGTGTCGACCAACGATGAGTGATTCTACTCATTAATCTTAATAGGCATTTAATTTACATAGAAATGATTGTGTATCTAGAGACTTGTATCATTATAATTGTACCTCAACTAAAGGTCAGAGTGTGACCAAGTTATCGCTCGCGGTAATTTCAATGTTTTTGTAACGAATTATCTAATGAAAACATTTACTAAGATAAAAACAAATGACACAAAATACTCGCTTTAATTTACTTTTGTATTTTTAATAACATTTTTAATTTTATGTTCACGCTGTATACCTAGTAGCATAGGCAAAATTCCTAGCTAAATTAAAGTGCAGTTTTATAACTTTCTAAGGCTCTCGCTGATGAGCCTTGCAATGTATGTACCTATGTCAAATTCGTAATATTTCTTCTAATGGTAATTAATTAGGTAGTGAAAGAAATGCGGTCATAACAAAAACGTCGTAATCTACACGAATTTGAAAAGTCCCGCTTTAATAGATATAATGACGTCACAGGTTTATTTCCACTCTGCACAAAGTTAATAAAACGCGGTTCCGTGCACATCCTGGCGAGAGAAGCTCTAGTTATTTCCGTTGTGCAGTCAGCCGACTGGCGCTAGTTCTAAGACTATTCGCTAGATGTCGCACGTTGCCTGTTCGCGGAGTTTCAAACGGCGCTTTGTGCGAAGTTTCAATAGTTTGATTCAGGTTATTTTCTATTGGTATAGGAAAATAGGAAGATAAAACTGCAAACATAAAGGTGCAGTAGATATTTGGAATAGTGGGGATTTCTCTATAAGGAAACTATTTAGGAAACGAACGATTTTCATCATTTAAGTACAAGCAAGCAGCAGCTGAAAAAAATACCCTCAAAATGTTTTGCATATTGATGACACTAAATCACAATGAATAAATTCAATGCTTCTTCATCGTGTTGTCAAAGGATACTTCTTTGAGGAAAAAGAAAAAAGCGTAGACGTAGCTGCTGGCCATTATTTCTCTTTTTGCGGGTGTCATTTAAGGCATCAAGAGAATAGGGTAGTTGCCTGGGTAAAAAAAAGATTATTATATTTAGTCCGTCAGTTAGATGATCGAAAAAGAATGGACACGTATTTTTTCTATTGTCAATCAAAAAAAAAAAATGACAAAGATAAAGCGCGTCAAAATTTGGGAGTGGGGAGTCGTGACGTCACTTGCTTGCAAAAGTGTCGCAAGCAAATGATCTCACGCGGAACTTTAACGAGCGATATCTCCATAATTGACAAAAGAAAAAATACGCGTTCAATATTTTTTGATAATCTAACTGACGGACTAATTAGAATTTTTTAGGAAAATAGCCTATTAGGAACTAGTATCCTATGACTACAGACAGCCTCCTAATTTCTAATGTACAGTCACCAAAGGAGATAAGTAACCAGGGTGGTCGGATATAGTTGAAGTTTAGTAAGAAACCGATGGATGTTTTCGAATGAAAAATTTGATAAATGAACCGTTTGTGTTCTATTAACTAAATTCTATTAAAAAAATAAATTCATTCGAAAACATCCATCAGCTTCTTACTAAACTTCAACTACCTACGACGACCCTGATTACTTATCTCCTTTGGTTACCGTACTTCGAACAAATTTTGCAGTAGACGTTGTCTGAATATGATAACTGATAATCTTAAGGAAAGACCTTCTGAAAAGCATGAAATAAAAAAAGAAGATAAAAGACACAGCATCCAATTTTTCAGTTGTAATTCCCACCTTACTCGAAGATTAGCTCCTTATAAACTTCACCTCATTCTTTGTTGCTCTCAAAAGGTGAAAATAGTGCTCCAACGGCTAGAGATTGTGCTGTACGCTCGGCAGGCGCCTCTTAAACTATTGTAGTGAGCCCAATCCTATTCCCCCGGGGAGGCACATTCAGTTGCTTGGACGTTCCACACTCTAGAGGTAATATTATCCTGTGGATACTATGCTCTCTTTTAAAGGATCTCGACGTTTTTGGGTACGATTTTGTTATTTAATTCTGTTATCCATGTGCTGTTTTTTCAGAAATTGTCTAAAACCTTTTTTGGATTGATTTTGTTGCCGAATTTCTTTAGAATTAATTATTTGTAAAGTAAAAAAAAATTTCGTAAGTTATTTATTTAAATTTTATTCAGAGTCATTTGCCCTAAAAACAACATGACACAAACTTAGATGCATTTAACATTCATTAAAAGTAGTTTGTTATAAATAGAGCCTGATTACGGAGTTGTGTTCGAGTTATTTCATTTAGTTCAACATGCTGATCTAAATTCGAAATGGCACGAACCAAATAACACTCAAATGCATTATAGAGTTCAGTTGAATACCCTCATACAAATACGTGTTTAAATTTATTAATTCCGTACGTAATTATTTTATTTAATACCAATTTACTGTTTAAAGCGGCCGCAGTGAACGTAATTGTGTTCCCAGTGGCGATGGCGTACAAACGAATCGTAACCACATCACTAACAGTTAACATTTAGTTTAAAGCGGTTGCCCAGCTAACTAACCTTGAATTTGTACAATTCACTGCACAACAAAGCTCTGGATATCTCAATTAATGTCGAGTTGCGGTCCACGTAAGGCACGGTCCACGGCCGACATATGGACAAATAAGTCTATTTGCGAACATTTAATATTCGCTTCGGGCCCGCGTTAATTAAGCCGGGTTGGTTGGGTCCGTATGCCCGATGCCCAATGCCCGCACCCTCAAATCACCCTCGACTCGATAAAAGAAACAAAACACTCGCTACACACACAGAGACGTAAACCCACAATACGTTTAAAATGTTGTTGTCAAAATTTTAAAATAACTCGTGAAATATTTCCTGTTTGCAAAGCGTGGTCATGCAAAGGCATACCTACCTATCTACCTATGAGCTATGGGGCGAATAAAATAACGTGTAGGTAAATACGATTCCTACTTCTTCAAAAAAGAAGTCTCTTTTATAAAATAAAAGAGGTGCTTAGTAATAATTTCCTTCTTCATTAATGGACACTAAAATGTTTTGCATAAAGAAAAGTAAAAGAAAATATTATGTCCCATTGAAACTTTACGCTTAATTAGACATACTATATATTTTTTTCAGCTTTATTCATGAAATCTGTGTCTCCAACATTTTTATAGTAAACGTGGGTTGGTACGGCAGCGGTACAGATGTAATAAGTAACAGCCTCCATCGCTTGACCGATAAAAGGCAAAATAAATCTCAATAAAACTGCCTCACGTGGCGCACACGAATGAATGATTAAACGGAGGCGTTTCTTCATTTGTTTTCACTTTAGTTCGGACAACACGATGGTGTGTGTGTAGTCTAGCTTTACTAAGGGAAAATTACACCGCCCGTGGGAACTCGCGCGAGTAAATCATCATTAGAGGAGCCGCCGCGGCCGTGGGACACGCCTCGTCTTTATAAAAGATTCAGCTTGATACAAACGAGACGGACGAGTAATGGCCGAGTTGCTTGTGCGTTGTTCGCACAACTTTACGCGCGCTGTATTTCATTTAGGCGCCATTAAAATTAACTAAGACCTATGGGCGTGTACGCACAAGTAATCTCGGCAATTAACCGTCCTGTATCGCATACTCTTAGAATGGATGGCTCATAATTAGAATAAATAGAAGGCGGCGATACCAAACCTTCAGCGGGTTTAAACGAACTTGCGGGAAATTCGCTCCAGGCCTGTAATTGCTCTTTTTCTTCGAGGAAACCTTCATACATAGGTAGTATCTAGAAGATTTTTGCATATTTCAGCAATTATGTAGATACTGCGTAAAGTTATAGCCTTGGACAGATCAATAGCTACCTACTAAAAGCTCCCAAGTAAGAAAAATATTATTCTCTGAACATAATGGCCTGATACGCTATATATATATATATATATATATACGCGGGTCTCAAACGACCAAAAGCCATTTCTAGAATGATGGTTTGTAAAACGTATTTTTTCCTAAAATGAAATACTTAGTTTTTATGATTTTATTATGCTTTGTGGTAAATAAAATAATGCCGTTAAAAACCACCCTGTTGTCTCAGTTTGACTTGTCCTGACACTGCTAAGTAATCAAGTTGGACTTGAAGCCAACTTAGCGACCTCCGCACAAACGTCAGCGGGGTAAATTTTGCAACTTGACTAGTGTATTATTAAGTTGAAAACTTTAAATGCAGGACATTTATGAAACTGTCTAGTGGGCGGTGGCCGCAAAGTTTTGTTAATCAGAATAGCGGGAGGTAGCTGGCGGGTCAAACTAGTTAGAATTTTCACCTCCGCTATCCCTTGACATGGGCCCGACCGGGAATATTTTAAAATTATTCAATTTACATAGGTTAATTGCCCACTTATTCCAGGAAACTACGTGAAGCCTGAGTTTTGTGAATTAATTGGCTTGTCATTACGCAACTGTCAGGTTTTTGGCTACTGTAATATTTCTGTCAGTTTTGGCGAGATTACTTTCGAAGTCAAACTAAGTATAATATCAATACTTTCTATAACGTAAACAGAAAATATCTTCTACGCCCTATCGTAATCTGTTATCATAGAATCATCCGCAAAGCCGCGTCAATTGTATAGTTTTCATATTTTTCAAACACATTTTATTTCGGGAATCAATAGAAGCGTGCCTCCAAGTGTGGGCTGTGCAGCCATATAAAGTATATTCAATAGCATTGTTGTGCTGGCTTTGTGTCCTTGTGTACAAAAAGAGTGAACATTAATTCATATTTCTTTTATTACTGTGCGCCTGTTTTGGTGAGCTCTCCGCCACCAATGGAGTGCTTCATCACTTCCCAAGGGTGTCGTCTGCTGTGACAAGGGATTATATGCGAAACAAGGCCAACCATCAACCTGTTTATCTCATACATTCATACATGGAGATTATATTCGGTATTACTGCAGCTGTTACGTTATGTACCTATTGCCAAAACAAAGACCTATTACAATGGCCTCCCCCGTTTTGTGCCAAGCTTGCCTGGTCTGTCGAGTCTCATCCAGGTCTTGAAAATAAAATAAAAGGCTTTATTATTCCTTAATTACAAGAAAAAACGGTCTGAAATTAATTAATTAATTAAGGACCCGTCGTCGGGTATAGGCCTCCTCTAGTAAATTCTAGTTTTGTCTGTTTTTTGCTTTAACAAACCATGATCTGCCAATCAATTCCACTGTCTCGTCGTGCTGGTCTGCCTCTTCTTCTCTTTCCTTTTAGCCCTTTTCATTCTGGTCTTACCTTATTTTTTGTAGGTCTTCCAACCTGGCTGTTGTTCTGCCAACGGTTTCTCTCTATATATCGACTATAACATGGTGATTACGATCTAGGATCAATTTAGTCATTATTATATGTAGTACATTATATGTACTATAATACTCTAGCTCCGATAGCCTCAACCACCCAATCCAATGCGGGATCCATGAAATAATATAATTATCATCGAATAAGCGTTCCCTGCCAACATCGTCGGGGTCTTCCTTCAAATCGCGATGACTCCTGCAATGCACAGTCAAAAGGGAAATTGACCAAATTACTACAGGTAATAGACGGATTGGTGATTGTGGATTATCGTATCCTTAGTTATTAGCACACTGGTGAACCTAAATTCTGATTTTTTATTTACTAGACTTAAATGACAACTGCAATCGACCTTTTTTGTCAACATTTAGTTATTTAGTATATACTTACACTGCCGAGCAATGAAAAAGTTCCACGCACAAAATGCCGACAAACACCTTAATATCTCCTAAGACATATAATTTAAAATATGAAAACAATATTTACGTTTTTAGTTGGTAATATTCTGATGCGCTGTTAAATGTACTTCAATATTGCAGACGGCGTCATTAAGCTAGCCTTTCCCGTTTAGGAGTAATTTGGTGCTATGTCACTGGAACTTTTTCATTGCTCGCGAGTGTATTAGCTGTCATTTTGGTCTAGTAAATTAATAATCACAGTTCTTCGTGATGTTATTTTTTAAAAATCTATCTATCTATCTGTATCTATTAAAAATCTATCTCTTATCTAAATCCCCGTTCAAGATGGATGCAGGATTTCTGATTATTTACCGATTTTATTTAAAACTAGCTTCTGCCCGCGGCTTCGCCCGCGTGGATGTCGGAAATTTACCCACGGGAACGTGCTAACAGGATAAAATGTATGTGCTTCCCCAGAATGGCATCTATGTCGCGGGCCCTTTGTGGCTAATTACAATAGAAAACCAATTGTGTCTCATTAGTGGTGATTAAGAGGGTACCTATATGATATCTTTACCTAAGTACCTAACTAATTAAAAAAAAACTCAATAACAGAAAATTAAATACCTACCTACCTAAATAAACCTATTTCTGATGATAACTAATCTAAACTCATTAAATAAGCAAAATCCCTAAAAACTAATATCTATACGAATGACTAAACCTACCTAACAGTATTATAAAATAACCTACGGTCACTACGTACACTATCAAATATACTACCTATACTTTAAAATTAAAATCTATACCTACGACTCATATAAAAATAAACCTAAATAACTCTAAAAACTAAAAGGAATAAAAATGAACTCCACTGCGGGTGACCCAACCTACGACAAACTTAGTATTTGCGGTTGGTACAGTACAGACAGTGGTAATCGGGTATAGGGATCGAACCGCAAAATTAAGTTTGTTTTTTATTGTATATACTTTTCCGGGATAAAAAGTACCCAGTGTGGTGCCCAGGATATTAAAGAATAATTATACCAAGTTTCATTGTAATCGAACCGGTAGTTTTTGCGTGATGCCTGAACAAACAGACAGACAGACAGACAGACCGACAGACAGACAAAAATTTTTTTAATCACATTTTTGGGTTCGGTGTCGGTCAAGTAACACCCCCTGCCATTTATTTTTTGGATATTTTCAATGTACAGAATTTTCACTTCTACAGATTTATTATAAGTATAGATGTGTCGTATCTACTATATTAAAATTATGGCTAGTTGTAATTTCAGTTATATTTTCAGTAACGTCAATTATTATTGTAGTTCTAATGTTGGAGAACAATAAAATTCCTTTGTTCTTGTGTTATGAGTGACACCACCTGACGACGCCACCTGTTTGTTATAATTATTCTCTCTTGCAACTGCAGTTTGAGAAATACGTATTGTTTACACAACAACCAGCTAAATTATATTGAAAGTCATCTGAACTATAAAACATACATTTTACACAAGCGGTAATAATGTTATTAGTTTTAACCACTTTCCACGACATGAGTCACTCAGCATACAATTTAGCAAACATAACATTTTATGCAAACAAAAAGAAATTATACGAGCATTTAATTCGTCCGTAGGGCCGTATAGTACCAACCTAACAACTATTACACAAATTAACAGCATGTAATGTGCGCGAGCACTCCCAGGTTTGCCAACGTAATATAATAATAATAATTCAGCATTGCACGCCATTATCTTCTTATATGAAGGTAATATTGTTTATTGCTACCTTCGCGATATTAAATACCGACTGGCCCTGAAAGACTTACAGGGGCGCAGGACTTCAGCAGCGAGGTGAAAAATTGCATATTCATCATTTATTAAGGGAACCTGTAGCATTTTGGGTTGAAGTCTTAGGTACTGGAAGTTACGATTACTTCCTTGAATAAAAGGCGACCAGGGAAATATCAAAGTATGTAGGGTAGCAGGGACATACAAACTATAACTATGAATTCAGCACATGATTCTAAACCCCGTTGAATTTTTCGTCGGTTATGAAATTACTATGCTTGGGGCTTTCTAGGGCCGATGTCCCTGTCACCCTGTATAGGAGGCAGTCTATCACTATATCGTTAAAATATAAATAATAAGATAATACGGTAGAATATTATGTTCTAAAAATTTTGCAAAGAGATGTCCCGATAGCACGGGACATCTCTTTGCAAAATTTTTATCGAAATCCGTTCAGTGGTTTAGGCTTGAGCTTGAAAAGATAACATACCGATAGACTTACTTTCGAATTTATAATATACTCGTACTTCTTCTTAGCGTGTCGATAGCAATCTAAATGGACTCTGCCCAGAATTCGGCTACTTGTTTGGCGCCATCACCAGCGTCCATCAGTTCCTGTAAGGTGCAGCTGACAGGACACGCAGGACACTAAATTAAGTGTCCCATCGTTCGTGGAACCGCAGTAAATTTACACTCTGAGGCGAAAGCTCCACCAAATATTATTATTATTATAATATTAGTATGCAATATTATATTCAAACAGTGCTAATGAATATCTTATTCACGTGTTCCGGCTTATGTGAACCTATGCTACCACTAATGTTAAAGGTATAGTTATTAATTAGCTAAATGATGACACACACATTTACACACAGATACAACAGACGGAAAATCGAGGACGTACAAAATCTGTTGATGGATTGTGTTAAAAGTAAGGCTGAAAGAGAAAAATTGGAAAGAGAGATTTGTTTGAACAGGTTAGATATTGGCTTAATTAAGACGATATTGTCATACCCTAAGTCTGATCTAGCAAAACAATTTTGTATTGTTTTGTTTTCTTTATTTATTGTTTTGATAAAAACTCCAAAACAATAAATAAAGAAAACGAAAAAAAAAAACATTTACACACAGATACAACAGACGGTTGTACAGATTTAATTACTCGAGTAATTAAATCTAGACCGAACTCTTAAGAATAGACATAACAGAACTTTTTACGATGATACAGCCACGAGACGACCCATTTTTTTAACATTTTGATTACATCTCATATATAATTATTTGGCACTGAAATACGCCGAAACAGGCCTTTTAACCTAGTTAAAAGGTAATTTGAGTAGGTTCGACATGGTTTCAACTTAGCTGGGTTCAAAGCGGGGAGCACAAAGGAAAGCTAAGGCAGCTGTTATGAATAATACCAACTGTTCTGCAACAGGCTTTAGATTTACTACTTACTTGGTGATTACTGTTGACCTAGATAGCAGTGTGGTAGGCCCCTTTTAAGATAAATGTGTAGTCATATAGATGATATTATTTCATAATCAGCCTATAATGTTCCCACAGCTGGGACACAAGCCTCCTCTATGATACAGGGAGTGTGCCGTAATCCACCACACGGGCCCAGTGCTGGTTGATACATGTCACAAGTCTTCGAATTTTTGGTTCTAGGTTATACCGATTTCCTTCACCGTTTTGAGCGCAGTGGTGATGAAATTATTTACACAGAGTAAAGCGACTGCCTGGGTTTGATCCTACGACCAACAACTCGTAAGTCGCGGCCATTACTACTGCGCCACCACTGATACCCGTTCAACTAAATATGTACACAAGATAATATTTGTTTGACTTTGTTTGAAGTTTGTTGTTAAAAATATCATTGATGGTTTGGTTGGCAGATTGATCCGTGTCTCGGAAAGCACGTTAAACTGTGGTCCCGGCTGTCATTCGTATATCTTGGACGCCCAAAAGCCGTACAAACAGACTTACCAAGGAGTATCGATGTTACTCAGTAGGTAACTGGAATTCCAGCTCGACTGGAAGCTGACCTTAATACAGTAGGGAAAAGGTTAGTCAGATAGATTGGTGCAGTGGTTGAGGTATTTGCTGGTGCGCTACAGGTTGCAGATTTATTTCTGCATGGAACCAATATTCGTTAGGACGAGTAGGTAATTGTGGTTCTGATTAAGGTCTGGATGAGCGAAAGCGTGTACGAAAACGTTTTGTGGTCACCAATCCACTGGCCATTTGTGGTGAAAACACTGGGTCGCCCACGTGGATTACTCCATGTAATTAACACGAGCTAAATTCATTGCCATACATAATCTTAGTTATCCTCGTAACTCCTGATAATGGTCGCTCTGAAGGGAATATTCCATACATCTAATAACATTATCACCATCAGTTATATCTAATCATATTGATGTACCTAACGCTCAATTGACAGTATAGTTAATTGTTTAAACCAATTAGTTATACAAAGCTAACTGTGTTGATTAATTAGATACCTCTGAGAAACAACCTCTTTGGTACAGTGGTTGGAAGCACGGTTGCTGAGCGGCAGGTCCTACATTGACACCGGCTCCCTAATAGCGTAACACACTTACGATTACAATCAGAACGATATTGCTAATCTATTGCTGCATTTATGTTCTAAAATTTAAGTGATTATAATTTAAGTCTCTTCAAGGCTAGAGTGAATAGGCTCATAATAAATTAGTGCGCTTTACCATCAACGATTACATCACTGCTTTCCATCAGGCGGGATCGCAGTCACTAGTTTATATCATTACAAAAAAAATTGTCTGTTCAACAACATAAATAAGGCAATGAATGTTGCTGAACTGTCAACATTAAAGCCATTGATTTTGATGGTGCGTTATGCAAGTATCCCGCTGGTATCAGAAAGGTAAAGGTAATCAAGTAAAATAAAATCTGACAGATCGGTATATTCATGTTAAGGGTTATGGATGGCTGACTTAAATAACAACTGCCCATCAAATCACTTGACACGAGTTTGACAGTCTGTCAAACCGGTTGTTAGTCCTATACCTCCATGGAAAAAAACAACAGGCTTCCAAAAACCACTACAAATTGCAAAATAACTTTAAATTCGAATGTCAGGAAAACGAAAATACAAAGCTAAAGACACCGACTTCCGATGTAATAGTTATTTTTACTTTGTAAATTCGTATTCCACTACTTGCTACTAGAGGATTAAATACGTGTTATTGAAGCTATGTAATTAAAAAACTTTCAAACAAAAAATATTTTTAAAATCGGTCCACTTATTCAATGAACCTATATAAAAAAAACATATATTTTTTAAACATATATTTAAAACCTCCTGATCCTCCGTTTTGTAGTCAGTACAGGTTCCAGCGCGGTAAACGAGACACAATAGAAGATTTATTGATATGACGGCTATAGCCGTATAGTGTCGAACGTGTTACAAAGTTGATTTGTCGTTATTATTTTGCTCAAAATGTAGAATTGCGGTGACAACAATGTAACAGCACAGTCCTATAGTTCAACTTTCCCCTTTCAGGAAAGTTAGCAAACTGGAAAGGTGTATATTGTGCTCTCAATTCGCTTTCCTGCAATATTTGCTTCGCGTTTTCATCGGTGTTTCAGTTTTCAGCTTTTCACTTTCAGGAGGGTAGGTAATCGATCGATAGTGGTTAGTCTCAGTTATTGCCTTAATTCAGATATTGAATCGATCGACAGCAAGAAAGTTATTCTCCATATTGTGAAGGATATTTTGTTTGTTTATCTAAAGAAGCGACTTTGTAGAGTACGGTATCGTGAAATGGATATCCAGCGCCGCGTCCTAACCAACGCGATCGTCGCGTTCATTATATTCGGCGAACCAGATCGCGTGGTCATGTCGACAGCCTTCCGGTTACCCGAACAAAATTCGCGCGAACGATCTATTTAATGAGGACGCGGGATAGCCGGTTTTTCAAAAATGTTTTCATTTGTTACATTTAGATAGTATGTCATACATTTGAATTGACATTTTTCGTAATAAAAACAAAAATAAACACTTGAATCATCTTACTTTGTTTAAAAATAACCTCTACTATTGTGAAACAACTGCATTCGAAACTGTGCTTGAAGTCACAAAGCGCACTGTATTTAGCAAAACTTCCAATTCTAAAGTTGGTCGAGCAATATTGAAGTTTGCCAAGTAGTACGAACAAGAGTCATAGATATTCATTAATCTCGTTACAGAACCTGGTCAACTTTGCTTGTAAACTTGTGTCCTAACTTCGCGCAGACTAGAAACAATCCTACTGCAAAAGTTGCAGTTTCGGCAGCTCGCCAATCCTCGACATTTATTAGCTTTGAGTATTGAATACTCGTTTAAATTAAATAGCTGGAAGTAATTCTCTCGTAAAATATTACAGCGTCGCGGTAACAAGTAAATGTCTAAACTTGCCATTTCTCGCTGTGTTTTAATAAAAGTTGTGCGCGCATCCACACTCTGCGCCCGGGGAGTTAGCAGCAAGCAGGCAGGAGCGCCAGTGCGCAGCGGAACCACGCCAACTTCTCATACCTAACTAAGAGAACTATGTTTCAATTATAATTATTATAAATGGAGCTTCTTTTGACTTAATATGGCACGCTGCGGGATAAAGATATCTATATAAATAAGTATGTGGGGCACGCCTCATACATTGTAACGCTTCTTGTATGTCGCCTCAATAAAAATAACCTTGTTTTGATATCTTGTAATTTTAACTTAGAAAGGGGCGACATGGTTGTTAAATCCCCGATGCATGTCCGATAAAACCTATCGGGTGCAGGCCGATGGGTACAATCTAATCAATCAGCTGGCCTGATCTCCGCATTGTACGCGCGAGGGCGATGCGAGTTTGTTTTGAATTCTCACACAAAATAAATATCAATGCTAATAGTCGGATAGATATTGGGCCCGATATCTCCCCTTAGGGTATCGTACAACAATAGCGTGAGCCATTTCCAGGCATTTCCCATTTAAATTTGTTCCCTCGGTTTCCTTATCGACGGGAGGGTAGCGTCGACGTGAAGAGACACGCGGCGGCGCATTACATGAGGGGATCGCTTGATGACTCACACGCCACCGACGTTTGCCGCTACTAAGGACGCTAAATATTGCCTTTTTATGTTAAATCGTATCGACTTGCGAGAATGCGAGTGTAGATTAAATATTTCTGTGAAGTTATCGGGTATTAAAGTTGTATTGATACAACTGATAAACTGGAATTACGTATAGAACTAGCATAAATTGCGCAGGGGTATAATAAATTGCATTCCCCGTTTGTTAGTGTAACCGTCATGTCTGTTATCTTTAATTATGTAGACAGGTATGTAATTTTTTAAACTCGCTGTTAATTACTAGTAACTGGCCATAATCATAGCAAGCCTTGTCGCGTATGACATTACAGTTCGGCCGACGAGACAATGCGTTCTTGACACTTGTCAGTTTCATACAAACGAATTCCTTTTTTTTTTCTAATTTGATCTTTATTAGCTGCTAGAATTGTCGCACTGACACGTGTCAGGAACGCATTCTCTCGGCGGCCGGACTGTAGTCATCATCAGTATCAGTTTCAGCGTTGAAAAAATGAATCATTGTACTTAGGTATTTTTATTTCACAAATTAAAATAAGTATAAGTAATAAGTATCTAGGCACAAATCCGCTTAATTCCGCTTTTCTTTTTATGGAAAAGCATCCCGTTGTCAAGAGATATAAGTTATGTCGTAATTTTTCTTCGAGAATCCAAGGTAAGCTCTCTGTTCCCGCATTTTGTGTACAAATCGTCGTTATTAGATTAACTGTGTTGGCGACGTTGACGAATATTATGATTTTGGGTAGCATTATTAGTAATGACAAGATGACATTGCAGAGGTAAACAACTTTTTTGGTGTTGACGGAAATAACTGTGTTTGTGTGTGCCAATGTTGCATGATTTATGAGCTTTTGTTTATAGCACCATTCGTGTGAGTTTCTAGTTAATTTTCGGGTTAAAAAGGATCTTCTACTTGACTCTAGTTTTCGAGTTAGGTACTCAAATTCGGACTGCAGTTTAGCCATGAAATAAATATATTACAAATAAGATAATTGACGACCACAAAAAAATCTCACACTGATTCCAATATACCTGATAAGTAATATAGGTTAATGTGATAGCCAATTTCAATGATACTCATACAGATTAGAAACCCTCTGACTTCTGATTCATGAAACTCATGTTTCAAAAGTGAATTTCTGAAGCTTATCTTTCATAATAATTCCAAATAAATTGCTATAAAGGCGAGGAATGATGGTTATCTTTCATAATAATTGTACAAAAACCATGTTTCATTACCTGCTTTCAATAATATAGAATTTAATTTCGGACATTGGGTGCCACAGCCGCAACAACGTATGTAATCATAAAATTAATTAAAGTCCAAGTAATGAAGGATTTTAAATCTTCATCAGTTTGTTTGTCTGAACCAAACTACTTAATTTCCATTTTTCGTAATAAAAATACGGTTTTGAAACATATTACATTTTCAAAATCGTGTTTTTGTTACAAAATACGGATATTACGTACAAAAAGTTAATTATAAGATTTATATTTTAAGATTTTATTAAGGACATATTAAGGAAAATACGATTGTAGTTATGGAAAATAAATGACACCTTATTCCTTAGAGCAGCTTACAACATCCAATAAGTATAACTACTATTAAACTCATGCTACGCGTCGACTTCCCCAACTAATTTCCCTCAATATAAACCCAATTACTACCCGTCTAACTAATCGGCTCAGACTTTCGGAGTAACGTTTGCCACAGCTGTAAGTTCGACAGTCAAACCTAACTTTTCTTTCATAACCAGACTATCATATTATTAAATAAATAAATGCAGTTCTGACGCGAGACTCCTAGAAAAAAATGGCGAAATTGGCTAGATATTTGTGCTGGAATTGAAGTCGGGTCACTTATTTTACCTTAGCTCCTGTTGTTGAAAGCCCCATGAATTACAAAAAGATGAAGCGGATAACGCATGAAATGTTTGTTGAACTATAAGAGATTATTGACGCCTTTGATGTCGTAAGCGGCCGCTACGCGGTATTGACGGAGTGCTACGGCGTGCTACGAAAATGCTACGAGAATATCGGTTTCTTTGTCACATTCCTACTCGAAAGCTGGGTGTTTGCTTATGTATGAGCAATTACTTTGATAAATGTAGTCCTATACTTGGTTAATTTATCTCAGTCATATCGATACCCAAATTCCAATATTACGACGAAAAAGTTTTTCAGAAAGAAGAACAGACAACTTAGGAATAAATCTCAATTTATTATGCGCACGTTCATTATTCTTGCGTACTTATAATAAAACAGGTATATCTGACGGACACACTGTACTACTTACAACGGGGTTACTTGGCGCGAACTTTGCACCCAAGGTCGGCTGCAAAAGGTAACCGGGGCCCGCTTCATACAACCTGACCTATTAATTTTCATTTGCAACTGCGAACATTGATTTATTTATTGTTCCACGTATAATAAGGCACGCAGCAACAAACGATAGATAATTAAATGTCCGATGGAACGCCGTCATTGTCGTGATTCATCATAAAATAATATTACCCAGTGTTTAATATTGTTTTGTAAATTACATGACAAACAATTAAGAATAATGAATATGTTTGCCCTATTTGCGATAATGTGATTGGGTGGCGTGCATGCGGGGGCGAGTGTGCCGTCCGGCGGCGCGCGTTGCCGTGCGGCAGGGTGCGGCACGGCAAGGTACGGTGCGGCACGGCTCTGCATCCGCGCAGCACATTATGCAGGAACTCTAACGGCTGCATGACACGCGATGCGCGCTGATTCACATATTTTTTTGCGCTGCATACCTTGTTACTGAACATAATAGGGCAGCCGTTGTCGTTCATTTCGGGACGACAAAGCAAGCGTATCAATCAAAAGAAATTAAACTTCCCGCAGCATTCATTACCCAAATGAATATTTATATTATAATTTTAATTTGACTATATTTCACGATTTTAATTGTTTCTTGATAAAGGTCGGGTTTATTCCTTAAGGCATCTTCTAGATAAATAATTTAATTTATGAACAATTCGAGTAGAATTCTGGTAGGTAGGTATAGTTAGTTATAAATTATTAATGAGTCGGATTTTAGACTTCAGAAAGTTTGTCTTGTATGATAAGCGGCCTGGATGTACAAACTACTTTAATATATTTCATCAACTCATAAATTATTTCGTTCAGGTCAGCAAGTAAACTAGTTCATTTGAACCAGTTTACGCAGATTTTGATGAATAATTCATTTATCAGTTTTATTCGTGCAACGAATCCGTGGTTTGGATAAAAGGAGAAAATGTTTTTTCATAACGAATTCAGAAGTAATTTAATAATCTTGTGTTGTGTGCGAAATAAATAACTCGATTTTTATGTCAAAACTTGGCATGGCGGGAAAATTAATGGATATCCTATGTTGTGTTCACGTGGGTACTTATGCACAAATAGCTCTAGGAAGTAGTAATTCACGTGTAGGTACGCCATTATGATGACAAAGGCTAGCGTACTCGAGGGGAAAAGCGGAGGGTTGTGATACAAAGACCGATGCTGATGTATTGGTCCGGAAATCACAATTGTAGAACGCAAATTACCCCCGTCCTTTCTTTGAAATAAATTCGGTAAATTACAAGAAAAACAGAACGTACCTACGGGTAAAATGTTGGATACGGGATGAAAAGGACTGATATACTTAGCTGTACCCTATAGCGTTACACGTATTGAATTACTGCGTATTCAAATGTAATATATCAAATTATTTATGGGTACTTTGGTGTAACTAAAACTCTTCCCCTATCCGTAGAGGAAAAGATAAAAAATCGAAGGATTGTTTTCTCGCCCGCGAATACCCTAGATTTGGGTCGTTCTATCCGTATCCTTAAGCCCGTTTTCGATATAAAATTGACACACGGGATACCCAATTTATTCAAATAGGATAAAGTTTATTTCACTGATGTCACATAGAGAACAGTGAATAGATTTGATGGAATTAAAACATTGAGTTAAAGTAAATACTATTTTGTCAAAGAAGTAGGATCACCTTCGAAAAAAAAAAAAATAAAGATGGCCACTTGATTATTTTAAAATTATCTATCATTAAGTTTGTTATAAATTGTGCCTATACCTAATACTTGTCCAGAAAGTGTACAAGTTTTAACGAGCTATTGAACTTTTGATTAAGATGTTGCTGGTCGGAGAGTGTCAGCTATTTGACTGCTAATAGCGGTTTAGTTCTAGCTGATTGATTTGGTCTAGTTTACGGATCGACCGCCTGATGTCGCTAATTATTCAGCCATTAGGAATCTTCCGTTTGCTTAGAAAATCAATCAACCATGGCGATCAATCTAGGTAATTAATTTATGCGATAATTTGTATACAGATATCTTAGGCATTAACGTGGACAGGCGCAAAAAAGATTTTGGAGTTTCATTTTTGTTTAATTCTTCTTCTACTTGCCCTCTTTTTTTGTTTTTGGCCTCCTTGTGTATTTGCGCCAGGTGATAAGTTTTTAGATAATAATAAGTAATCTTGATGAATAACTACCGGAGACATATTATGAAGGACGGGACGGTTGACGTGTGTCGGGCATGCCACCGTCCGGGTGAGTCCATCAGGCATATTATCTCTGGTTGTTCTCGTCTGGCTAACAGTGAGTACTTGCACAGCATAACCAAGTAGCCAGGATTATTCACCAGCAAACTTGCTTTAAAATATAAACTTGTCGACTGTGAGGTACCATATTACAAGTATGTGCCCGACCCAGTTCTCGAAAATGACCATGTCACGTTGTACTGGGATCGGTCTATCATCACTAACAGGACTGTTGTCGCCAACAAACCTGATATATTAGTGGTGATAGATCGATTATTGCGCCGCGCAATGATTGTTGATGTTACCATTTCACACGACGGGAACCTCGTGAAAGCTGAGAAAGATAAACAAATCAAATATCTTGACTTAGCACACGAGGTTGTTGACATGTGGAATGTGAGCTCGACTGTCATTGTGCCGATTGTCGTATCGGCCAATGGCCTGATGGCCGAAAGCCTCGATCAACATCTATCGAGGCTCTCGTTATGCGGTTGGATCAAGGACCTGATTCAGAAGGCAGTGCTCCTCGATACTCGCATTGTGAGGAGGTTTCTGTTTCTGTGAGCCCTAACCACCGGTAGCGTGGACCCTGCTCCCGACACCGGTGGATCACTATTCTTTTATATTTAAAATTTTTTATACTAATATTTAAAAATGTAATAAAATAAGACAACTAAATAAATAAACGACATAATAATAAATTTTATTGACATAAAAAGATTACATCAAAAATAATATGAATCCCTTGGCCCCTAAACTAGTGTTAACTGTGTCATAGGGACCAGTGTCTTCGCCCAGTTTTGTAGCTATAATATTATGTCAAAAAAAAAAACACATCATCATCATCTACCTAGCCTTTTCCCAACTATGTTGGGGTCGGCCTCCAGTTTAACCGGATGCAGCTGAATATCAGTATTTTACATGAAGCAACTGCTTATCTGGCCTCCACAATCCAGTTACTGGGTAATACGATACCTACTCCTTGGTAAGACTGGTTGTCAGATGTTTTAGCTTCTGACGACCCGTAACGACTGCCAAGAATCTACGAATGATAGCCGGGACCAACGGCTTAGCGTGCTTTCCAAGGTTTAGTTCACTTTTGTTTAAAAATTGTGTATATTGACCAAATCGTAAGCATCATTTACATGAGCAAGTAATTTTATAATTTCGGTTATTATCAATTTTACCGAGAGGGGTAAAAGTACCGAGTATAGATTTAATCCCCGCTGTTGGGGTCCCGGCACGTATTTCTCTTAGTTACGCCTAGTTTTGGTCCTCAATTTTATTAAATTACATGAAGTATTCATAATTAATACAAGGTGTAAATTGAGAGCGGATCCTGAGAGATGACGAACTGAAAAACAGTATCAGTTTATATACCTAATCAGCCTATAATGCACTGCTGGGACACATGCCTCCCCTCTGTGAGAAGGGGTGGGCCGGAATCCACTTGTCGGTTTCCGCACGAGGTTTTTCTTCACCATTTTGAGAGCAGTGGTGATGAAATAATTTACACAAAGTGTCTGTCAAAATTTACACAACCGTCTGGGTTCGAACCTACGACCTACAACTCGTAAGTCACGGCCGTTACCACTGGACCACTGCCGCTCCAGCATCAGTTTAGTGAGTTTAAAGTCTAGAACGCTAACTTAAGTATTGAAAAGTAGCGACGTGCAAAAATACCTTCGACTCGACTTAAAATAAATCAGCTCAATATTTTAAAAATCACTTGAATTATACATGGCTCCTGCGGGATAATAAATCCTTACAGTTTCACGGCAGCCTGGTCGCGGATAAAAACTATTAGAATAAAATGTATAAGCATTTATACCAGTGAACATAGTAACGTTCAAAGGGTTAAGGAAATAAATAGTTGGTAACAAGTAATACATGTCAAGTATGGTATGCTATTTTACTTAGAAGCTGTAAAGCTAAGGCTTTATAGTTTACGTTTATGTTTACGTAACCTACTTACATTTTAAATAATATAAACGGCTTGTACTTTAGAAATTCCACTTTATACTGCAGAAGCGTTTCCTGAAATTAATCAAATGGAATTTAATGAAATTATCAAGGCATTCTTGAAATAAGTAAATAAACAGGCGAACTAAATAAAATATTTGTTCCTACTTTTTCATGTATCCTTTTTACCCATTAACTTTTTCCAAAAAAACATCGGCTTACATGCACTGTCAATACGCTGACTCATTTTAAATGGAAGGCCTGTCTATTGTGATACAGTTTTTTTTAACTAGTACGGCACCCTAATTGCGTAACACACTATCCATCTTAATCTAAATCATTTTGAAGGATATTGCTAAGGCCCCTCGCCCACGGCGACAAACGCGCGACAGCATCGCTACTAACTCGCATTAGTCGCATTTGCAACGCGCTACAGAAGCGATGCCAACGCGCTACACCATAGTGACTGTATCGATGCAAACGCGCGACCGCTTTCGTTGCCTACATTTCGGCTGTCCCAGCTCCGGCTGCTTACTTAAAAACAGCACCCAAGACAAAGGACTAATTTTGCCTCAACGGAATCCATCTTGCAACTGTGGCATTTTTGTGCCGTTACTGAATCGCATTTGCATCGCGACAGTATCGCGTTTGCATCGCGACTGAGAATCGTGGTGTGGGCGAGGGCAAAGAGCTAGCGACCGCATCACGACTGTATCGATGCGAACGCACGACAGCATCGCTAATGCATCGCTACAAAAAGTCGCCGTGGGCGAGGGCCTAACCCATTGCTTCATAATTAATAATTATTTTAAATTTTACTAACATACCTATAAGTAACATTAACATAATATGGACTTGTATCAATTACTGTGCGCTTGGTCTGAAATAAATATTTTCAATTTCCAATGTTCGAAAAATGTGTTGGCTCACTAACGTAAATAACGCAATGAATGTTGTTGACTTGTCAAAATGAAACCCATTGTTACTGATAGTGTGCTACGCAATCACCCCTCAGGATACAGGTGATCTTTTCCACTATAAAGTTATGGACCTAGTGTATTTTATTTCATAGTTTTTGCTTATGAATAAGGGTCCGTGACTTAGGCCCCCAGTGGTCGAGGCACCTGTGGCCGACGCCCCCAATTCGATTAATTTAATTCAAAGCAATTTTTGATCAAATGTACTGTCAGGCACAATTTTTTTTTACAAAAATAATAAATGTATATTGATTGTAAGTATATATATAATATTAAATCATAATTATATTATATTTATAACACAGAAATGCTTTTATATTGGATGTATGTTTTGAAAAAAGTCTTAGTTAAAATAAATAAATGTCCTTTTTGTACAGTGACCCCGCTTGAACTCCTAGTTAGGAAACAAAAATAACATCACGATAATTAGGTCACATGATTTATTTATATTCAATTCTTTTGAGCTACACGGTATATCCATTATGTACAAACTCGTATTTATACGCTATAAATATTTAATAACAATAAGCAACAATAACCGCGTACTGCGTAGTCCACAAAATTATACATATACCTAATAGTAATTATATTACATATGTAAATATTATTTCGCCATGCCTTATTAACTTTGTCGGATCTGTAAAATATCAACTTTATTGTTGCGAACGTGATTAAAATACTTATGAAGAGGAGCTCGCTTATGATATTATATGAACCTAACTTATCTTTTAAAATGAGATGGAATATCCTACATAAGATATTAAATCCTATCTCAACTTTGAACGTGACTCCTGTAAAGTTGCTATTTTGGAGACCAGACTTTGTTATTAGAGCAAGTCGATTTATAGATGTATTTATAGTCAAAGGCTGAGTATGGCTTAAAACCCCCGTTCTCCGACCGTCCGGACCATGAGTAACAGGAATATCGGAAATTCCGCACATTACTTGTTATTGTTACGGAACCCCAAGCCGACACAAGCCAATAAATTGACGATATACATTGTGTGCCACATTTAATTTTGTAATTAATGCATAATGGCCGTTTTCGATGTTCATTTTAAACTTTACAATACCGTGCTCTTACCGACAGTTTTACGCATCTGAAAACCTATGACGATATTTAATTTTATATTCCACATTATTTTTACATAGACTTGTTTATTAGGTAACTACGTAATTGAAGCACACCATCCTTCATTCAGTCCTGAACATTGTAGGCAGAGATGCTTTTGCAAAACCACGTTAAATGAATGAGAATGAGTTAGATGAATGAAAGCTTTCAAAATTCTGGTTTGAAGCAGGTAAGAACGGGCAAAATGCGGTAAAATGGGGTTTCACTGGCTGCGTTGAAGTCCGCCATTTTCTTTGCATCTCCATTATTTACATTAATTGATATGCGTTTAATTCACGGGGAGCAGGAAGATAAATATTTTGTTCCACTTAAGGAAAACGCGTTCATATTTTTAAGAAAAAATAAGCTTATAATCACAGTGATGATATAACATGGTTGTGGAAATCCTCATTAGAAAAATAAGGAAATGTTCTCTAGCGTGATGTTACCTTTTTGTTAACAGATTTGCTCATTTTGTCTTCGCTACATAATGTATTTATCTAGTTATATGTATAAATAAAAATTAAATGCTGTTCGTTGGCAAGCATATCACTCGAGAACGGCTGGACCGGTCCAAATTAGGTTTATATGGAAAAAAATAAAGATTTTATGTACTTACAGGTTGTATTGATGATTTAAATAATTATAATTCTGTAAATACATACGTGTTACGGTCAAGAAAAATTGGCAAAGTTCCCAGAAAATGTTCAAATTCCGGAAAACTGAACGTCCTTTACGATAAGACGACGTCTTTCGGACCAGCTATGTAGTTTATAATGAAATGTTTTTTGCTATTTCACTATAATTTTGTGTATTATTCATTCTCGACTAAATATATTCTTTATACTTATCCCCATACATTCAGTGCTATTTTTTTATCAGAATACAGTATGTTAAACCATCATGCCTATTCAATGGCAAAGATATAGTTATTTTTGATAATTTTAGACCGAATATACGGCAATATAAGTCTCCTTACATAAAAACAACAGTCACTTTAGCAACATCTAAAATGTATAGGTGACTAGGTAAAATATAGATTGACTGAAATTCTAGAAATTGATGCGACCAACCATTTATTGCAGAATAAAAACACATTTGTTAAATCATGATCATTCTCCTGCCCTTATCCCAATTTATTTGTGGTCGGCGCAACATGTATTTTTCTTCCATACTTCTCTATTAGTCGTCATCTCGGTAGTCACTCCCTTTCTAACCATATGATCATTCACACATTCCATCCATCGGTTCTTTGGTGTCCCCTAATCTTATAGCCATCGACATTCATACTCAAAACTCTCCTCACGACATTTTCCTTATTTCTCTGTACATGACATCACATGATGACATGACAACCGATTTCCACACTACTTTTCAGTTACCGGTGCCACTTTCAGACTTCTTCTTATGTACTCATTTCTTATTCTATCCATTCGTGTAACACCATACATCCCTCTTAGCATTCACACCTCAGCTGCTTGCAATAGCCTTTCATTTATTCCTTTTGTAGCCCAACACTGATCCATAGAAGACAGCAGGTAAAGTTATAATAGTCGGAGGGGTGACGCATCAACTTATAAAATAAGTCTTTACCTAAATATAAATACATAATATTAGTAATTTACAAAATATATACATTGTAATAATATTCCTCTTAAATGCTCTATAAATACTAAACAAATTAAAATAAAGTACTTAGTATTTGATAAATATTTTTCTAAATTGGGTACAATTTATTCACCTTCCCACGAAAAGGATGCTGTAATAAACAAACTGATAAGAGTACATTAAAAGGGTATTTCATTTGCCACTTTTAGACAATTTTACATTCCGTTCTGATAAGTTTCAATTCAACGGGATGACAAAATATTACCTCTCTGTGTTACAGTAAAAATGATATCAATTGCGGTGTACCTAATTGTTTTGAAAGTGACCAATTTACTAGCCTAGTCGCATGTTAACATCACAAATGACTGCTTTACCTAGTTAGATAAGCAATTAGTACTTTATACACGAGTATATTAGTTCATAACACCATCACGCCAGTAATCCCCGAAGGGTTAGGTAGAAGTGTTCCTATAGTACACCCACATTTCGCCAGTTATGTTAAATCCCATGTTATCGAGCCTATTGCCATCAACTGAGCACAAATTTGACGACACGTTTGGCGCAGTGGCTGAGCGATCGACTGCTGCGCTGCGTGTCGCGGGTTCGATTCCCGCACGGAACAAATATTTGTATTGCCTACATGTAGTTGTTCCGGGTCTGGCTGTTTGTGTATGTGAGTTCAAATGTTTGTAAACGCATCCACGATACAGGAATAATTCCTAGTGTGGGGCAACGTTTTTTTTTTTTAAATGACTCCAGACTGCTACTGAGAAATTATATATGGAAAAACCCATTAACACTTTGCCCGACCCGGGGATCGATTCCAGAACATCATGCTCAGCAGTAGCGCTGGTGAGCACTAGTCACCCAACGAGGCAGTCTTACATTGGATCACCCGGCTTTTATATTAGTTGTATAAACTTTAGAACATCGTTATTCGAAGTGAAGAGGACTCTTGAATGAGGGTCGAACAAAAACTCGAAGTTTTGATGTCGACTTTAAAAAATACAAACTCACAAGTGGTGAGTCCCACTAGAAACTATAAAACTACACAAGACTCGCTTCTTTTCGCCACAAAAGTGTTGTGGGCGAGTTTGTCTATCGTAGTATTCCTGTAGAGCCAACTTTTCCTTGTAGCTACTATATTGCATTGCCTGATATCGCAAGTTCGAAACTTAAGCGCCACTAGCTTGCCGCGTACTTTGCACCAATCACCTGGGATACATGCGTTTATTCTGTAGAAATTACCGCGAATTCCCGATTAGTACCTAAATGTATCAAATACTTGTCAATATGAGCAGTGTGAGATGTATTAGCATAAGGGCCACATCAAACGATCTCATTCGTTTGATGTTATAAATAACTGGCTACAACCTAACGCAGAGCGCAGTGATGAAAATGTTGAAATAAAATGGTAAGTCTCGTTTAACACAGTGCGTTCCAATTCACGATGGATGTCAACTTCGGCGCTATAAACTACACGTGCGTCAGGCACTGTCGATGATTGCTGCAATTTACACGAAAAAACGCACGTTCAACTCTGACTGACGTATTATTTCGTATTTCTCGACACGTCGTTTGAGTGCTGTTTTTATTGAAGGTCAGAAAGGTATTTTTGGGAATGGTATTTTATTTTAAAGAGTTGCAATAGCTTGAGCTTTTACACTGACTTGTTTTCGTTAGGCTCGTGGAGGGGAAAAGCTGAATGTATCGAAAGAGCGAATCAGACACGGTCGTACAGTCACGAGCACCAATATGTCAACACTTGGCAACTTTCAATTGCGATTTTTTCGTGAAATACGACATATTACATAAACCTATGGGTTCGAAAATGCTATGTTCGTAACAATATAAAATTTCATTTAAAAATAAAGGAGTTAATCGCTTTTGAATAAAGCCGAGTGTATAATATTTTTGCTCGTGACTGTACATATTATGCATTCACAACTTTCAGGCTCTGTTATTTCAAGGTCTTTTTTCTCATCGTTTTGTCACTTTCTAACTTAGGGTGAGAAAACAAGATCTGTTCTACTATAAATGGTATCCTTATTCAACGTACACATAATAAATGCATGGCTATACACTACTAATCGCCTCTTAAAAATACATTTAGTCAATTGTGATATGTTAACATTATAAAATGGCATACCTAATTATAATTATGTACAATCAAATAAAACAGTTTATCACCTTGTATTGGAATGATGACACGTAAAAACTTGCGCTTCTTTTTAATTATAAAATAGAATTGTCATTATAAAACGGTAGACTGTAAAACAGTTAATTAAAATGCTCTAACTTTGGTTATCGAAATTATCTTTGGAAATAAGCATGAGGAGTCAACTAAAATACTGATTGTTATGTAGACAATGATGGCACACATTTCATCACAAACCAGAATTTACAGTGGTTTATCAATAAATTCATCACTTACAGTAGTCAGACATGCAAAATTGGATACATTCGTATAAGCCTAGGTCTCGTAGTTGTATTGAATCAAGCATTTTATTTCGAAAGTTTTAGCACATTTCATCACTTTATTTAGCTACCAAACTTTTCACTAATAGTTCACTTCGATACTTTTTAACAATCGTTCTTTTACGAGTGGAATTTATTTTGTGATAGATGTATCATGAAACATAAGAGGAGTAAGTAGGGTGTGATGTCTAGGGTGGCCGCGGCACTGCCTGGCTTGCCCGCAGCCTGCACCCGGTCTGCCCTGGAACCGCCCTCGGTCAGCTCCCGAGACCTGGAGTAGCCCTTCAGCCTCTCTCCCTGAACGCTCTCCTCGTTGCTCCGCCAGTACACCGTCGCTATTGTTGCTAGACACTGGAACAACATCATACACGTCAGTCACAGTAAAGTTTTTAGTCAATTTTTATCCACTGAAAGTAGACAGCGCAACGTATGGCTGCAATCGAGCGGGAAAACTACAAAAGTTACCGATTGCTCTGTGATGCTGTCGGCAAAACTTTTGATACAATACTTTAGTCACTTTTTACGACACCGCGGAAAAGATTGCTCCATTCTTTGTCAGAAACTCACATGACATTTATCCGTTAGAACATTATTGATATGTCATATATATATGTATGGCTATTTACACACGTATTAACTGATGAAAAAGATTTTCTTCCGAACTTTCTGAAAGTTATGTCCATAATTGGGAGAAAACATGGCAATAACTTATCGTTAAGGTTGTCAGCGATGTGTAGGGTGCATAAGGTTCATGAGGGGAGCCATGCTGGGGGTGTCACGGCAACTGAATTCACCACTCCAGGTTAACACGGGGTGGATAAGGATAAGTATTAAAGCCAAGTCGACCTTTAATCTGTATTATCCTTATTATTATCTAAATAACCGACTAACTCATGGTATCGATTCCTGTTGTAATATGATAAAGACCATTGTGTCAGGTTTAGGTATTTATACGAAAACTAAACCTAGCTAGCTTATCCTAGCAAAGTATATATATTGCTAGACGTATTATCGTGTATGTACCTTTATTTATTTCACTCGATAAACTAAGCATTTCGTAACCAAGATTCTTTTGCACAAACTTGACAGCAGTACGATTCTGTAACCATCTCACCGTGAAAACTCAAGTGAAGTGAGCTTGATGTGAGTTGTCAGTAGTGTCAATCCCTAGCATTATTAGGAATGACAGCTCACTCCACGCTCACTTCACCTAAGTTTTCACGGTGAGATGGTTACAGAATCGACCGGCAGGTACGGTGTTAGAGGAAACGTCTTGAGACTTATTGAATCTTACCTAAGCAAACGTAAACAACAGACAGAAATCACTAGGATTTGTCCCAAAAGTAAGATTCAATATAAATATTTATCAGATAGTAGGGAAGTCAAATTCGAAGTACCGCAAGGTACTGTTCTCGGACCCTTAATAGTTTCGCTTTACATAAATGACCTACCTAGACAAATTCAACAGCCAATGATATTATTTGCTGACTATAGCACGACTATAGTTAAATGTACAAAAAAAGCGGATTATGAAACAGATATTAATGACACATAAAAAAATATAATAAATTGGCTTTCTATCAATAATTTAATTATCAATTTGAAAAAAACAAAAGTAATGCATTTTTACCAGCGTTTACGTCCAGACACTTTGACTATCGCATACAATGGAGAAAGAGTAGACAATACAAATGTTGCAAAATTTCTAGGTAATAATTGACAATCATCTGACATGGAAACCACAGGCCGAGGAGATCTGCAAGAAATTAAGCAAATCTGCCTACATTGGCAAAAAAGTTAGCACTGACACGATTATTATAGCTTATCATGGTCTCGTTGCTTCTGTTTTAAGATACGGAGTAGTTTTTTGGGGTAACTGCAGTGAGAGAGAAAGGATTTTCAGAGCCCAAAAATATTGCATTAGATCAATGACTGGAATATATTCAACAGACAGCTGCGTTCCTATGTTTAAATCCCTTAACTTACTAACCTTTCCATCGCTCTATATTTTGGAAATGGGACTGTTTGTGAAAAGTAATCAAAGTTTATTTTGTTCAAATATTGACCACTCAACAAGGCCAACATTAATAAGATCTCAATATAAAAATCTTTTACATACAGGCAAATTTAAAACAGCACTGCTAAAAAGAATATTATGTATCTGGGACCGGTGATATACAATAAAATACCTGATGATATAAAAAATTGCACACTACAAACATTTAAAAGGAAATTAAATAAATTACTAAAGACTTGAAAAATGTTATTATACAATTGATGAATTTTTGAATGACAAATCAATAATATGATTATTTATGTACAATGATTTTCTTTGCGATTTTAATTTTTAAATTTCATTACATTTTTGACTAATTATTAACTTATTATTGATATTGTAATATTGACTAATTATTAACTTATCTATTATTGACATTGTTTTCCACTGTCATTGTTTACATATTTTTATTGACTATTTTAATAATTTGATACTCGTTAAATATTTGTTTTTTTTAAGATTATTTCATAATTAATTCTACTATAATTTTTTTTCGCATGCCTCACGGTAGAATGTACTGGATTCTTCTCTTACTTAACACCATACTTTTGTACCTACATTCATAGCAAATAAATTATTTCATTTCATTTCATTGGTTTTGATGTGTTGTGATGTTATTCGCCGTATTTCGTTGTTACGTCTACACGAAAACAATCGTTTATCTCGGTGTTGTTACAATGTTTTCTTGTCGGTTGCTCCACAGACCTTTCAGACATCAGTTTACTTCTACTTGATTGGAGTCACTTTATGAGCTTCCAAGAGATGTTCGAACACAATGAGACTCCCTTGTCTATTGATAACAGGATTCTGTGTATTCTTTTATGTCGCTTATAACGACATATTTATGTAGAAAACGATCAGTCTTCATCTGATTTCGAAGAAGGTTATCAGATCTTTACAAGATCAAAAGGGATTTGCATTTCATTTTCAAAAATAATTGTAATCTGTTACTTTGAATCTGATCTCTTACTCTAAATAGCCTGCTTTGGACCTCCGCAATAATTTTACGATTCAACGTCATAACAAAGAGGAGTTACTGTCTATACGCCTATTTGACTTACGTAATTTTAGATAACCACTAATTAAAAAACCCTTGATTGATATATTCCAATCAACTTGAGTTAACTCATTCTTATTCTCATCTCACCTTAAGTTTTAGGTCTCCTTTCCTAAAATGTTTAGGCTTGACTTTAAAGTCGAGCGCCAGGCTCGTGGTCTCGAGGCCATCTTCGTGCTTCTCATGGGAGGGTGTCACCAGGGCGTTGGAGGGGGCTGGCTCCCCATTGATGTACCAAGCCAGGCGGGTCGCGGGCCTGGACCGGCCTGACGTGCAGTTGACCTGCACCCGGTCCCCAATCTGGTACCGGAGACGGGAGCCCGTGATTGTGGGGCCGTGGTCAGGAAGCGCTGGATGTGAAGAATGGTACGTAAGGTAAATTAGTTGGATCTAAGGCGAGATACCACCTACTTGTAATAATAAAGCTTGTAAGAGCTGTGGTCGCCCAGTGGTAATGGCCGGGACTTACGAGTTGTAGGTCGTAGGTTCGAACCCCGACCGGCACTTTACTTTGTGTAAATTATTTCGTCACCACTACTCTCAAAACCGATGAAGGAAAACATCGTAAGGAAACCGGCATGTCCTAGAATCCTAAAATTCGTAGACATGTGACATCTACCAACCCGCACTGGGCCCGCGTGGTGGATTACGACCCACTCCCTCTTAACGAGAGGAGGCCTGTGTCCCAGCAGTGGGAACATTATAGGCTGATTATGTATGTATGATATGTAATAATAATAAAACGTTAATTTCAAGTAGATAACTATCTTATGTGCCGTCTGAATAAAATGGTAAGCACGGTAGGTATCTATTTATTGAATGCAGTTTTAATTAGGTCAATTTTTTTTCTTAAATCGACAGCAGGAGAAAATTATAAAATTAATACTGCAAATAGGTTCTTGTAAATATTAATTTGTAGCTGACGTTTATATCCTCACATAGGAACCAAGCATCTCATAAAATTTTACGATGGAATTTTATTTCGAGGAAACTTAGAAAATATAAAGTTGTTTGCAAAAATATAACGTGGCACAACCCTCAACAGATGATTGATTTTAGTTTGTAGAACCTGATGGTGAAGTTTGAGCGAAATATAGAGTTTTACGCTATAGGAATAATAAACAAGTACTACACGTAGAAACCACCCGTCACGCTTGGCCGTTCTAAAATATCTCATATGCTCGTATCATGATGTTGTTTTCGTGTGGGTCGTAGAACTGAAGATACATATATAGTTATAGCAATGGTGGTCTTGAGCAATATTAGCTGAGAAAAACATGAGTAAACTCAAAAAGACCATATTCTCAGTAAGAAAACAAATATCCCCATTACTTAGTAAAAATCGTAAAACAAAACCAATTTTGTAGGTCAAGGTTACCGAAAGCAATTTATTAGCAATACATTACTACTGCTCCAACAACTAACTTACTTAAACGAACGTACAAAAATGTAGAAGTGGATGCGATTACTTAATTGTGTTGCAATTCCACCAAGTACTAGGCAATAAACTAATGCTACCGCCCTCTGCCTCCATCTCCCAATTGAAATTCACATTTGGAGTAAACGTCATGATGTGCTACTGTGCCACGTGAACTACAAACTAGCCAGCCATTTTGTTTTTCACAACATTTCGAAAATCGAATCTGGAACGAATGTTTTATTTTCTTTTGTTTGTTGTTGTTGATGTTCAAAACCTTTTTAGATCTACAAGCGTAAAGCATGAAAGTGCGTTGCGTCTTGCAGTTGTTTTAATTTTTTTTTTCTCTAATATTCACCCCTCTACTCAAGACTGAAATATTCTGCAGAGGCCCTGACTAATATGATCGAGCTGCGTCATAATCGAGATTGTCTCCTGTAAGAAAGCCGTTTTCCAATACATTGGTCTCTTAAAAGACAAACATATCTACATATTTTGTAAAAGATGAGTGAACAATTCGATAAATGAGAAAATAGCTACATGTTTCGCCATATAGGCTGGCGTAAAAAAAAAATTGGTTATAAACATAAGGTACACACGGCGACACATCAAGCTATACATTTCCAGTTTTAGCTGACCTCGCATTGTATAGGTTTTTCGTACAATCAGAAGTCAGCTTATACTGGAAATGTATAGCTTGATATGTAGCCGTGCGTACACATGCGCGTACTCATTCGTTATTATCAATATTAAAAATATGTTAATAAGTTGTAAAGAGCGAATCTGAACGATGGGCTGAACACTAAATACTCAGTAATAAAATGATCTAAATTCTTACCAACAATAACCATGTCTCCATGGTCGGACACAGTAGGGAAGAGGGGCCTCTCTCCCGACACCTCGCATCGGTAGCGGCCTCCCGTCTCCAGCACAGCCGGGTACAGCGTCACATTCGCACCGTTTGGACTTGATTTCTGGCACAAGAAAGAGGATGTTTAATATTCATACGTGTGATAAAGTGCTTTTTCTTGAGGTGCCGCCGACTGCAGACAGGTTTTGACATTAATATTGTTTGTTTAAGTATTTGTTTTTTTTATGTTGTTTGTCTGTAGGTTTAACCTTTGTCAAACAAATGTCCGAAAAAATGTACGAGTATGATGTCTATGGTACAGACAAAATAAGTGGTATTGAAGTCATTCCATTTCTTTATTAGCATGTAGGTAATGGTCAATATTCTGGCGCTTTTGCTAGAAAATAACACAAAAAATTTAAAAATCGTTTTTTTTATTATAAGTATACACTTTCATGTGCATTTAGTGAAAAGCTATTATTTTGACATTACAAACAGACATTTCAATTTTATTGATTTTATAGATAACCGTATGCTAAACACTGTGTACGCATCTATAAAAATCAATAAAATTGAAGTGAAAATCTAAGAAAGAACTATTATGAAAACCATTTTTTCCTAGAAAGGTGCAAGTTTCTCTCAAAAGGAAAGCTCTAAGAATCTAGCCACCCAACGAGTCTGTTTTTATTAGAATTAATATTACTTTAAGAAAAAAGGCAAAACAAAATGTGTACCTTGTTAGATACTAGAATTGCTAAGTAAGATGGCTTGTATTTTCCATTTAATTGTAAAACAACAAAGTGTTACCTACTCTGTTACTCGCTGGCTTTGACTTCAGACTCTCAGGTGTGAGTACCATTTTAACCCAACAACAAGTGAGGCTTAAAAGAAAACTTTTTATTAGCTATTTTTGTTCTAAGAACTCTGTCCTAGAGGGATGCTCATTCCATCCTTAACTTTAGATTTAAAACTAATCTACACTTAAATTAGATTTGGATCTATAAACATCTCATCTAACTAGCCTGTATTGTCCCACTGCAGGGCAAAGGCCTCCCTCTCCCTATCCCACACAATTCTGTCTTTTATATACATGTTTAACATTATTCTAAAACTCAAGTCTATAACAGTTATTTGAGTTCAGGAGTTTGAGGTCTCGTTGAAGCCCTAAAGTGCCGATGCCGGAAGAAAGTAGCAAACTAACAAAACTCGAAGAAGATTTCAATAATCCCGTTTGTCTTGTCAGACTAACAAAAATGTGTGATAAATTAATATAAGAAAATCCTCCCTAAAATTACTTGTTTGACTTCCCCATTAATTGAATAACTCAATTTAACTTAATTAAAGTTACGAAAAATCCGGAGAGAAAAATCTTATTACCAAAAAATGTTGGTAAACACTTAATCCAATCTGCGGAGTTTGTGGATAAACAGTGTAGGAAGAAAGCGTACGCGCAGTAAGATAACTAAACAACGTCCGTAAGTAAATGGGTAGGTAGGCACAGCTAATTATAATGTTGTCATTAGCTCGCCCGTCGCCGCCGGCGCTCCGCCGCGCGCCATGAGGCTTGTCGGCTGTATTAATGTATAGATTTAAATTGCTTACAACGTTCAAAGTAACCTAAGGCTATTTTTCCATCTAAATTATTTACCTCCATACGTAAAGACCGTTATAAAATTTACCCACTTTCCTCTATGTTTTACAACACGCCGAGAACTTATTTTCCGCCTGTTGTTATTAAACCGTCAGGGTACACAGCGCGGTCTTAGGAGAAATATCTATTAGCGATACTTCTACTAAAAGGATTTACAAGAATTTCCTGCCAGCAGTTATTAACCCTTGCAATAACTCCTCGTAACTTCTTTTTGTACTTCTCTCGGTGAGTTATAGAGTTCCGAAACACATAAACCAAGTGTATAATGTAAGAGCGGATACCTCCGCACATAAAAACTCTCGTGAATGTTACATTTATTTGGAGATATTGTTTTCATTACGTTTTGTTTGCTCGATAAATATAAAAAAGTAATAAAAATTTGTAAATGGGTTGTAGATGATAAGCGGCGGCAGCTAAATGAAAGAAAGTATAAATGAGTCCCACACGAGAGCGCGTGTGTTTACACCTGCGCCTCTTCACCGCGTAATATCCGGTCCAGTTTTATATTGTTTCCTCTCGGGGAGACCTAAGCAAACTCGACTCACGACCGGATTAATCCAATTATACGTATCTACTCTAAAAGTTCATCCGCATTAACTGGTCGGCCGGCATTTACACAATTGTTCAGGAACAAGCAAACCTTAGATAAAGTTAGAGGGCTGAGTACTGAAAACTCTTGAAACTGTGTTGTTCCCAACGTAACACGGGAAATATTAAAAGTGTGACATGAATATCGATTGAAAGCGGAACTTCTTATGCGGGCGGGCGTCTCACTTACCGCAGTATCGAGAACGTCTATATTAATTTTTGTTTAAGGTAGGTAATAAATTTCTCATCTTTAGTTACCTACGTAAGTAAAAGCAGTGTTAATTTCGGTGTTCCTGAAGTAAACTTGCAATATTTACACCTATTCAAACCTGAAGGCGCTTATAATTTAAGGCGAAGTCTCCGCCGCCGTAAGCGCGATCGCCGCCTCGCTCCTCATTCCATTCAATTTCCAAAGGCGAGACTGCACGGCATTGCATGACAACAGTTATTAGTCCCGGATTCTATTCTAAGTATTCGCCGAATTACAGAACTAACGCTACAAGACATGTGCTACGGATTTTCATGAATGTTGTATTGCATAGGTACCACTCTCATGTGTAGGTACCTACTGCAAAATATACACCATGTGACGTATCACATGGTGTATATTACGAGAGAAGAACAATTCATGCGATTGTTGCAGTACGTTGCAACAATCGCATGAATTCATGCGATTGAACACGAACAAGGTTCTCAAGGATCTTTGCAAGAAAAGTTCCTACCGTAGTAAAAATATAAGCCAATACGCATATACAATACAACACAAAGAAGAAAAAGCAAGGTGGTAACGTCGAGCTGACTAAAGGTGTTAGAATCTAAAGGTGTTCCTTCACTGACCTCGACATCAACCCCAGGCAGCGGGAACTTCCTGCGCGGCTCATGGTCGCGCGGCACGTGTCGGAAGAACTCCTTGCCGTCTTTGTACCACTTGACGGAGTACAGCACATCGGCGGGGCCCAGCACCCAGCGGCATGACAGCGCCGCGCGCGTGCCTAGCGCCACGTGCGCCGGCACGCGCAGTTCTAGCAGTTCCAGGCTTGTGACTCCGTACTCTGCACAAAGAGAAAGAACATTAGTTGGGTCCTATTGGTCTACTCAAAGAAGACAGGTCTAAGTCTTTAGCTGGACAAATACACAAATACCTCTCCCAATAAGATTGCCTGTGATCCTGGTATAGAGTCAAGATGGATGGTGCAGAGCCATTCTTCTGATACTGATTACGCTGTAACCCCAACCATAGTTCAGCAGTTAATGGTCGTTTCACTGATATAGGTTGCTAGATACTATAGTATGTTGCAAAGTCCACACCCTTTGAAGTTGACTTTTATGAAACTGTATTGTTGTCAAAAAATAGTAATTGATATTGATATCAATCGATCATTTAAAGCGACATTCAATTTGAAAAGGAAGATTGAAAATTTAAAGGCTGCAAAAGATAAATGAACAACAACACATTTTTCAGCCACACGGTCCGCAAGCAAAGTGCTTACAAAACATTTTTCAATAAAAGCTGCTCTACATATGCAAGTGTAACTATGAGTAGGTAGGTACAAGTATTTTTATTTGGCTGTAGGTAGCGTGTTATGAAGGCAAAAATCCATTAAACGCCACGTCAAATAATTTCCCATGTGACGCTCGCTCGCGGCCCGTAAAAGAGGCACTATTGCCCTCGCCCAACGGTGGATAATATTACTTTACGACCCGCGGGGCGAGCTCAAATGTAAGTAAATTGGTGAATAAAGACAACGAGCAAACAGTAACGTCACATGCCAATATTAGCACAACAATTTAGCACGAAGACGACCGCGGAGAACTGACGGCTAATAAAAATTCTGAACGATCGTTTTCCCAATGTCTTACGCTCATTTGAAATGATTTACTTTCCGCGGTTCGTCACAGTCAACTGCCTAACATGGAAATGTCGAGATGAAATATTATTAGACTTTATACAACTGAATACAGTGTTGGTATTTTTAATTGAATTGTACTGTGGTGATAGTTCTGTATTGATTAAAATCGGCGCCTATTTAATTGACAGAGAACAAAAGCAATAACGGCCGTGCCTTACATTCTAAGATATGAGCCTCGGCATTTGCAATCTGTATAACATACACATAGGTACATCATTTTGCTATTCACAGGGCCTTCAATTTCAAAAATATTCACAAGTGTCGTGGATGTAAACCTCAAGAATACTCTAAAGAATATTCGAAAAGCAAGTGACTTTGAATAACGGCGAGTTTTACGTGCCGCCATTTTATTAGGGTGACGTCATATTTGCGTACACAAAAGAGCATGTTATCCGCGCGTGATATTTAGTTATCTTAGGCACGCATTCAGAGGGCTAGGGCTCTCTTGTGAAGACGGAAATGGTGCTAAGTGTGGTGTCAGCAGACGGGCGGGGCCGGCGGGCGGAGATAGTGCACGAACCAGTCGCCGCACTTTAAGTACTCTGTGAAGCTCAGTCCAGGTAAGCTGCGGTTCGGTTTTTGATCCAAAAAGATCAAAAGGGACACTTATAAACACACAAAGTAAACGTAGACATATTTTTAATGAGGACTGGCCTTCCAAGTATTTGTTCGATGTACAACATTCAGTTAGATGATGAATAATGAAGAGTGATAAAACAATATAATGACGTTGTTAGAGGAATCAATTATCTTTTTCCGTTGTTATGGACTCATTTATTAAAAAAACATACAGGATTACAGGTACATGGAAGTTTTACTGAAAATATTTTTTTATTAAAAACACAGTCGAACGATGCATTGAAAAGCTTAAATTCGTCGTATTCATGACTACAGATTTTCATTTCAGATAAGCCCCCGCTACAGTGGGGCTGAGTGTACATTATTTGAAGTAGGCACAGGACAGCCCCTCTCTGGCTTGTCTAGCCGCTACCCAGAACAATTGGAGGCAATAGTACGCTTCAATAAATGTAACGATGTTCCTCGGGTAGCTGGTAAGCAAATATCGAATTGAATAGGTATCGATAGAATACTTCAGCTGGTTTTTGAATAATTGCGTTCGTTATTGTGGATTCTAGACGGAAGACAAATAAAAACGAAGCCAATTTAGTGAATAATGCGCAGTTTGCTGAACTAAAGTAAAATATGAAGTAGGTATTTCTAGTGGTAAGAGATACTGATAGACACGTGGAAAGAGATTTTGACAGTTTAGAGCTAAATAGTTAATAAGTAAAGGCTAGTTGTAAGTAAGTAAAGGTTAGTTGTCAAAATAGTTAGTAAGGTAAAGGCTTCAGCATATTTTTAAGTGGCATAATATATTCCTTTGGCATACTCTGATGAGTTGCGTACACTACGGGGTAATTGCGTAACACACTTCAACAACGTTCATTGCGTTATTAATGTTGTTGTGCGGACAAATTATACGAACTTATGAAGCAATGGAATAGTAAGATCCATCAAAATGATTCAGATTGTGATTAATAGTGTGTTACGCATTTAGGGTACTGGATTGCTTAATTGATACTAACTGTCACTTACTATTTTTGACAGTCTCCTGCTTTTTTATCTGCAAGTAAAATAGCAATCGCTTAAATTTTTAACGATTTCTTTATAGACACTACGATCCTATAAGTAGGTTGGTAGATAACATTTGGCAATGTTGAGTAAGACTATGCGATAATAAATACAAGGAGCTTGAGCCGCTCGCAGCAATAACTTTTGTAATAGCACATGTCAAGTGTATAATTAAATAATTAACAATTGCGTCATCACTATGCTTCCTCGGCCAATTACTAAGAGCACTCGCTCCTCAGTTCGTCGCTACATCCGACTTGCCATTTATTACTTTTTGTGGTCTCTATTGTATCATCAAAAAAAAAATGAACATATTATCACTTCCGAAACCATTTTCCGCGTAATTTCATTTGCCAAATTATTACTTAGCAAATAAACTCTTCACAAATAATTGTAACGCAAATCTAATGTTTGGCAAGTGAACGTTTAAACAATAACTTACTTACCAACTAGTACCTACGTTTACCAATTTTAATTTTTTACCAATTTTTTTAAATTTCAATCTACCATTTCTATTCAGTCAATTGCTTAGTCAATGATAAAATATTTGCATCTTTACGTCAGTTGCACAAAATATACAAATTAAATTATAATGTGTTTTGTTGGTTTGGTTTTACATTCAAAAATATGTTTCCGGCAACCGCCGGCCGATGCCGCGGCACGCTCGCTTCGCTCGCTCGGCTCGTGCGTTGTGCGGTCACAGTGCTAACTTACAAAAGTACACAAATGGCATCAAATAAAAGTGCATTTTTTAATTATATTATTATCATTCAAAAAGTCTTATGTTTGTCTTTATATTTTTTTCATAACAAATCATTTGACTAAATGTTTATTGCTTATAGATCCTTTGCTGTAAAAAATCATTTAATTAAAGACCAAATGCCTTAATGACATTATCCTTGGTAATATTCTGAAAATGTGCGTACTAAAATCATTCCAAATATTGTATTGATATAAAAAAGGTTGCTAAAATTTGTTTGGATAGTGAAATTTTCACTTTTTTTTTTTTGGCCATACGGCAGGATTCCTACTTTTTAATAACGCCATACTCTCAAATGAAAAATAATTTGAATGAACTTCAATTAAAAAGCCAGTATAGATTCTAAGTTAATTAATATATTTTGTTCAAATAGTTTAATTTTAGAAGTCGCCTTCGCAAGTCGAGTCGCAGCAGGTATCTCGTCTTTTTTTTTTGGGCTACTTTATTTCATGAAAGTTATAATGTCGTAAAAAGTCTCCTATAAAAGTATGTAAAATATAGCTCATTGTGGAGAATATCTTATGATTTATTATGTAGCATATTATATTATACCTATGCCTACTAAATGTGGTGTTTGCAAGAAATCCGCGAGTTGTGTTACTGTAGTGCTTTGAGTACACACTAAATAATCATAATTTATTCATAAAAAATATTACTTTACGTTAATTAATTAAAAAGCGAATGCAAATTTAGAGATGGCATCAAACACTCGTTATGTAATTATAATTTGCACCGATGCAGCGTTTTTACAAAATATACTTAATATGTATATTTATGGTGAACACGAGCGAGGAATGGCGTACCACCGCTTGTTTTTAATCATCTCTAAAACGTGCAATAGTAAAAAGAAAGAATGCGATACCCTGAATACTAACAAGCAATCTTGGTATCAGGTGTAGCGGTAATACCGAAGAGTCGAAGTAATGTATGGTTTCAATATGTGTTATCAAAAAAACGGCTCGCAAACGTCGTCGGTTTGCATCTTTTATTATACGACGCTCCGTATCGAGGTAATACTTTGTTTTATTTTTGTGAAAACACCTCAGGTGTCTGTAGTAGTTCTTTTGTTCTGAATCATTCTATGTGTTATAACCTGATTTCATGAAATACATTACTTAAGTCAAACATTATTAATTAGGGCTAGAAATCAGATCTATTTGTTGATTCCAAATTAAGAGGGTATCAATGTAAATCATTAAGTATGATACGACCCTGCTGAAAACCTTATTAAGTAATTGCTTTCATTATACAGCTAAATACAAATTTACTTACTTCTTATAAACTTAAAGCATGCAGTAGTAATTGGTGAATTTTATATGTAGTAAAAAATAAGTAGGTATTTAATGTTAAACTTTCCAGAAAATTCAAATAAAAACTCTACCACTTTATCTCTAGTTATAAGAAAAAAGTCACTTTACTCTCTATAATATAAAAGTATTACAGTACATTTAACTGTAACTAGGTTTTCCTGACATTTATGAAAGTGGACGCCCGATGGAACCGTAGTAAGAAACCTTCACTTTTCCAACATGACGTATTTCGGAGTCACGCGATAATCCTGCCGTAATGAATTGGCAGCTGTCACTAAAATTACGAACACAATCCATGCTAGAATATGTAAGATACCTGCGGCTGGGTTGTACAGGCGTGTCTCACGATTTTATTGTAAGGGAATATTTTCTTGGTGAATTGATTGAGTATTAGAACAAAAGAAAATTATGGAAATCTTGATTTTTGATATGGATGTTTTATTTCTCTGTTTTACACTCTATCGACGTGTTTTGTGGTAAAATATCATTTAAAAAAGATCGTTTTCGCTCAATCTAATAACTGAAATCTCCATAATAATCTAAGCCTAAAGTGATTACAAAGGTAGTGTTTGATCAGCGGATCATTATTCTAGAAGCTTCGTTACAATGTCTGGAATAGAAGCCCGAAATTTTAAACTAGTCAGTCCTTTTGTTATAGTTTTATAATAAATTCTATAGATTCTGAAATTAATTTAAGAATGTGCCAATCATGCTGACAAAACTTGACATTTGTATCAGTAGGTAGTTTATATTATAGAGGGCTTTGATCCTCTCCGTTAAACTACAAAACGAAACAAAAACGTAAGGGAAAATGGGTATAAGTTTCTGAATAAAGAGCAAGAGTAAGCTAAAGTAGGTAAATCAAAAGGACAATAATTAAAATTTATATAAAAAGTACCTACCAGAAAGTTTTCTAAAGCTCGAACATGTAATTACATAGTGGGCTCTTTACTATTTCATGTAGGTATAATTATGTTCTTCAAAGTCAACATATTTCTATTTCGTGTTCGTTTCAAGCGTTGCAGCCATTGTTGTTATTACTCCGAGTAAAATACTCGTATCAAGACCGAGGCAGAATAAAACAAAAATACTCTCCGTTTAGCAAAGAGAATAGTAAAATATCGGCTTGTTCTTAAACAAATCGTACAAAAAGTTGCATCAATGTGGTGTGGGGCATCTGGTTTATGTCGGGCACAAGTGGTGGTGGCATTGGCGTCGATACACTTCGCACATGGGCATCGGATTGAGTGCCTTTTAATCGCGACCCACTTCCATTGATTACGAGTAGGCAAGGTACACACCAAATAAACACGCATTCAGTAGGTAACACTAAATTGTAGACTACGATATGTTTATGTATTGTAACGATACGAAAATGGATGGCAGATAAAATGAGGTTAATTTACTAATTACATAACATTCTCATCTAGGCTTTTAGGTCGTTTGTAAATTAAATTCGTTTGTGTTGGTGGTAGGGGATCCTTCTTTTCGCATAATGTTCTTTTTCCTAATATACTTTGGCATAACGATTTTGGTATAATTTGTTTTGCCATAATAATACTTTGCCATATTTTTTTTGCATGCAGTTTATGTTGCCATAATTATCTTGAAGGCTTATTTGTTTTAGCATAAATTTAATTCGCATAATGGCAACAACTACAACAACAATGACACACAATGGCAATGGCGTAGCATACAATGATTAGGGATGATGTTTCCTGATATTTACTACTGTTATTGAATCATATGGGTTAGGTTAGGTTAGAACAGTGACCATTAACTCAAGAAGGCGAGCGAGCAAAGCGAGCGTGCCGCGGCAGCGGCCGCCGAGCGCCAGATCCCCTCTATTGTTGGTGTTGTGGGTTTTGCTTTGGGTTAGATGAGGTTATAACAGTATGATGTTTCCTGATATTTACTTATTTATTACAGAATTCTGATTTTATTTTAAAGGATTAAATTACAACTTTGCAATAATACACTTAGTGACTCAATAGTTTTATGACACCACCGTCCACTTAGAAAAATAAAAAAATGATTTATTCTACCTACAATGTAAAGTGCCTACAAATTTCATTAGAGCAATATTGTATAAAAATGTGTATTAGTGTCTAATATTTTAGGAGTTAATTATTATGCTTATTTGTTATGCCTATAAAAATATGTGTTGTGTTAATATCATTATGCGTAAATAAATTTATGCTTTAGAAGGGTATGCTTAATCATTATTATGATTAGAGATATTATGCTTAAAAAATATTACATAAGCTGTTATGCGTAAATAATGTTATGCGAAAATATAATTAGGAGAAGCAAAAGTATGCCAAGTTATGTCTTACAGTTTTATGCAAATGGATAGGGAACCGGTGGTAGAGACGAATGTACGAAGTGATGCTTATCATGCCACACAAATTGACTGACGGAAAGGCAATTTTTTTCGGAGACTTGACACTTTTCCAAGTCCCATCCACAAGGTAATAACTACATTAACTTATATTCCAACATATTCTGCTGTGTATGTTTAGGCTTAAGTATAAAATAAACGTTCTTAGAAAATGCCACAGAAGTAAGGACATTTCAATTTTCGCTTTGCAATTGCCCCGCCATTGCATGATAAGGTATAAGTTAAATGTTCATGTAACAATAAATTAAGCTTGTTTTAAAAGTTCAGTAGTTAATTGCTTAGTTGAAACGCTGTTTTGCTTCATGTACAACAAAATAAAAACGAAATAATTAGCAAAACTTTCTGTTTTTTTAATCGTTTTAATTCCGGGGTTCCTTCATAATGTTTAGTACTGTTTGGCGAACGTTTAAACATTTTAATTAAACCACTTACCAAGTACGCAAAACATTAAGTGGGTACTCTACGATCGGGGAGGGTTCTTAAGCGGCGTTTTAAAATTCTAACTTTCTATAACCTGGCCTATAACGATATACCTAGTAGTTGAGAGCGTTTGTTATTTCCCTTGCTAATTTTATTGTAGCTTGTTCAAATTACCTGAGACCGAAATAGATTCTCTTGTTCGTAACGATGAAATAATTAAGAGGTCTGGTAAATAATATAATAGAAGGGTCTTTCTTGAACCATATTTTTCTCAAGTTGGAGTTACATTATGTCGGGTCCATTATGTTTTAGAGGTCTTAGTTATTATCAGACGTTTCATTAGTTCGTATGTACGCTTCGATAAATAGCAGTCATCATAGTTTAGAGTGTGTAGGCTTGCGTTAGTGCAGTATATCGTGGAATTAGCCGGACGTTCAGTGTTGCAGCCGAATGTAGGCCTTCACGAAATTGCGATAATCACCACGCTTGTTCAGCCGGTTGTTCGGAATACGATGTTAATCCAGCTTGTATTGAAGCACACTGATTTGAGTGGTGTTGAGAGCAACTCAAAAACAGCGTATCATTTGGTTTTACGGACGAAATCGAATAGTCATAACATCAATAATTTTATAGTGCCACGTGGTTGTTCTAGTTAATAGTACCTATAGTAAGCCTTCCCCATCGCTATATAATTAATAAAAAGGCGTGTCAGCTTTTGAACAATCGAAAATCCTCGTCGTCTGTGTATAGAACTTTTAATGTTCCATAAATCTTTCTCTATGGAGTTTTAGTCGGTCATTTTAGAATATTTAAAAAGTTGTTACGTTCAAATGGAAGCATTAGCATATTATCTTGTTATTTCATTCGCAGTTAGTTGAGTACTCTTTGGCAGAGCAGCCAACGATGCAACGAGTGCAGATACGAACCGTTTGTTAGATATCATGAAGAAACAAAATAACAGCATTCTATTAACTTTGGGGGCTATTATTACTGTTATAGATTTGGAGGTTGTTTTACTGTGAAAGTTCGAGATAGGTAGGTTTTGGAATAATTACATGTAGGTGTATGTATAACTGAAGGCCAATTCCCGTAAATAAAAACGTTCAAAATCTAGTCGCAATCTCATTTCAGCGATAATCAATGTCCAAAACTTATCAAAAATGTAGGGAAATTAGAGGTAATTTTGACAGATTCAGATTGAGATCAGACTCAGACGTGCTTAAAATTACGAGAATTGCCCCTCTGACTGTGAACATTATTAAAATTACAACAATTGCCCCTCTGGTATAATCCGCTTATTCTTCTACCGGTAATGATTCTACCTTCTTTGTTTGTTTTCTTTACAGATTTAATTCATCATAATTTTCCGGAAGGCTGATAGTCAGTTTCAAATGTTTTTATAGATGACATTTCTATTTTGGTTGACAGTAGTCAAAAAGCCCAGTCCCCAAAATATACAAACATAGAACACGACGAACATAAACATGGAAAATTTTATTCCGGAATATTCAAAATGTACCAGTAGTCGTGTAAACTGTTCTTGTATCAATTACCCGTTTGTTTTTGTTTATTCGCAAATTAAAGATAGACTCACGGAGTTGTTGATTTGTTGTGATCTGTTTTGTGAAGTGGGTTTCAGTTTAAACATTGAATGTTAATGTTGGCCTACAAAATCTCTCTGTTCTGTCCTTCATTTTCAAAATATTGAAGGATTTGTCTGAAATTAATTAATGTCTCAATAGCTTGCCTCGTTTAAAATAATAAATAATACCTCTTTTGGACAGGATATTGGTTAGACGGTTCTAAGCCTGTAGCTTATACACGAGTTAACACGAGTATTTGAAGGTTCAATGATTCAACATACAATTGAGAGAATAGAAGATTCAAACTGGCCAATCAAAAATAAAACGCTCTATAAAATTTATATTATCAAAACTTTGCACTGTCATATCCTACATATCTACTATCCTACTAAACATTATAAACGTGAAAGTTTGTATGGATGGATGGAAGGATGGATGGATTTTTGTTACTCTTTCACGCAAAAACTACTGAACGTATTTGGATTAAATTTGGCACACAGATAGTTTATAATCGGGATTTACACATAGGATACTTTTTACCCCGATATTCCTACGAGATCGAAACTTAAGCGGGTGATACCGCGGGGCGGTGCTTGTTCAACATAATGGTCAAATTTTCCTCATTTTCCGTAAAATATAACAGACACTATGCAGCATTTCAACACAAATTACCGCACTTTATAAGAAACATTTTCTGTGTGCAGCTTTTTCCATTGAAAATATTTAGGAATTTTTTCAAAGATCTTTTAATTGGATTTCAAAGCCTGCCTAGCCACTAAAAGGTCAAAGGCGCCTTAATGTCAATTATAATAACTACATTCCGTCTAAGAATGTTAAATGCATTACATTAGGTACCAACAGTTAATAGGGCATGGTAAAGACAGCTCAGGTTATGCTAGGAACTTGATTCAATCCGGTTGCTAGGCAACCCGATACAGAGTTCACACATAGTTTAAGTCTTACATACGTCAGTAGCGATCTCTGTGTTAATTACTCGCTGGTAATACGTACGGGCACACGTACTTAGTACACAAACATCACAGGCTCTGGGTGTTGTGAAATCAGGTACCTATAGGTAGGGCTGGCGATCTGTTAGTTGACTTTACTTGTTAGCAATAAACTCATTAGAAAAATATAGGGTTTAGGCGGATCATACAGTTCAACGCGCCCTGCGACGGGGCGTGGGAAACGGGGCCAATTTCCCGCGCAGAAGCGCCTTTTTATTGAATTTGTATGTAAAAAAACGCGCGCGGGCGCGTTATCTGCGCCCCGTCGCGTGGCGCGTTGTTGTGTGTGATCCGCCTTAAGAGCGAATAGCTTTAGGTAAATATACCTACCTCTATACCTTTCAGAAAATGGTTTCTGAAAGGTTAATTAACACAAAAATAATCTTAGATATAGAGTTAACGGCCGCGACTTATCTACGAGTTGTAGGTTGGGGGTTCGAAGCCAAATAGGCGCTTTACTTTGTGTAAATTATTTCATCACCATTTTCAAAACGGCGAAGAAAAACATCGTGAGGAAACCGGTTGTCTTAGAATCAAAAATCGAAGACATGTGACATCTACCAACCCACACTGGGCCCGCGTGGTGGATTACGGCTCACTCCCTCTAACCGAGAGGAGGCCTGTATCTCAGCAGGACATTTTAGGCTGATTATAGTGTCAAACTGATTGATTCAAATCACACATGTCAAGTGATTTGATTAGCTATTGTTATTTTAGTCAGCTAATTACAGCAGCTAACATGAGTTTGACGATCTATTAGCAAATTGTATTAACCTTTAAAATAATAAGTACAGTCGCATGCATAAATACCTTACACTTATCTACGCAAGATTCAAAAGTTTTGTCTAAAGTATGCTACGAGTATACGAACATAGTATTCTCGAAACCATACTTAGGTATATGAAATAGGTCATTTCCAAAATTTCAATCGTTATTTTTGTTCAACATCCTTTTGAATGTTGGGTAAATGTAAGGTATTTATGCTCGTAACTGTACTTACCAGAAGATAGATCAAACTGTTTCTACATTTAAAACATAAAAGCTGTGACTTGATCTTTAAGATAACGACTCCCCACAGTAAGACACTGTTTACTTACCTAAACCTGCCTATTAGGGCTTTTTATAAAAGCTTTAGAAACTAAAACGTTCACATTTAATTATATTTGTCTAGGCTTTCTTCACCAAAGATGAAAGCTTATTCAGAAAATACTCGGTGTCAGTTACCTGATATCAAAATTGATTAAACTAAAAGTTTTCTAAGTATTCCTTTTATTTAACATTTAGGTAACTGGCAACCCTAATAGCCAAGTGAATGTGTCAATAAAAGTCCCGTTCAGTGCTCGATAAATGTCGCGGTGTAAACAAGCAGTTGTGCATTTTATGTGTAATTAACGAGCGGGGCCCAGGGGCCCAGGGGGACCCTTGTAGGAATTTGTTTAGTTACGACTGGCATTCGATGGCCCACTAACTTTATAAACGTTAAAAGTTTAATATCTAATTATAATAGGTAGTATGGGAAATTATATCTTGGGGCATAGAAACTTCGATGACCCGTAACCTTCGAACTGGCCATGACTGATATCCTAATTTTGAATAGTTTAGACGGGACTTGGGGAAGTTTTTATTATTATCTGAATGTACTGTCACCAGGAAGTTCTTATTCTTTAATTTATACAGAGTGGCAGGGACATTGACTGGGTTACCATGGATTCAGTATATGATTCTGAACCAGCGCCGGTGAAATATTTAAAAAAAAATTAGCTGTTCCATACATTTTGACCGCGTAGCTTTTGCACTTTTCTATTAAACATGTGCTGAATTCATACTTACAGTTTGTGCGTCGATGTCCCCCTCCCACCCTGCATAGGTAGTCTGAAGAGCGTCTAGCCTGGAACTCATTAATTTCCTAAGACCTCAAGACGATTTATCTCAGGTCTAGTAAAAGACTGTTTGTGAGGGGTTTATGTCCTAATTTCGAATAGTCTAAATAGGGCTTGGGTTTTTTCCCGTCATTATTAAGAAGTTCGTAATACTGAAATATATATTTTATCTTTAAATTCATGTTGTACAAGTTTATTCTCTTAACGCCTTTTCCTGTAATAGAGAATCCGCCTTTGCCTTCTTATAGAGGAACGAATGGAACAACTGCCTATCTGACCTCCACAACCCAGTTAGTGGGTAACACGATACTTATCCATGGTAAGTCATAGTTGTCAGACTTTGAGCTTACAACTGGCAACTACCCGTAATGACTGTCAAAGATCTACTAATGACGGCTGGGACCAACGACTTAACGTGGCTCACCCCACGTTAAATGGTTCTCGATATTTAATGAATGGTCACCCATTCACAAACCGACCGTGGCAAGCGTAGCTTAACCGTTGATCGACTGGAGCGGCTGTTATTATTTAAATGAATATCATAAGTAGTGTGAAGAGCGTTTAGCTTGTGGTACCGGTCCTGACTTACGAGGTGCAGTTCGTGGGTCCGAACACAGTCAGGCTCTTTCCTTTGTGTAAATTATTTCATTACCACTGCTCTCAAAACGGTGAAGGAAAACATCGTGTACGGCCCACTCCCTCTCACCGAGAGGAGGCCTGTGTTCCAACAGTGGGAACTATAGGCTGATTATGTATGTGAAGAGTGTTTAGCTTGCTGTGCTGCTTGCTGTTTGACAGAATAACTTGGACGTTGGTTCACAAAACACTTTCCGCCGGTTTGTCAGTAAAGTAGTACTTGGCGAAAAATTTCAATTTCATAATGTTCCGTGCGTCTACTGTATGCATGCGGTGCAAAAAATTAATTTCGGTGTTCTCCACCATGTAACGAGTGCTAAAAAGTGTTGGTATTTCTATTTTATACGATTAGCATTAAGAAAAATGTGTTAGAAAAAGCGGCGAATTTTTAACCAAATACTTGAATAATTTTAAAAACTTGAAACTTTTGCTGGCGAAATGTGGGTGTACTGAGGTGTAGCTCTGCCTAATGTAATGTTATATTATATTATGTGTGTGTTACTATAACTTTTTGGCTATATTTCAGAGTCATGGTGAACAAGTAAGTACAGGGTGTCCGCCGGCAGATTTTATACTTAAAAAAACAAAATGAAATAAAAATATAAAGAAAAACCAAGTTATTTATTTATCATCTTACAAAATCATAATGCGGATTTTAAGTTTTAAAAATCACTCCACTCAAATGGTGTCCTTCTAGCCGCAAACATTCTTGCAATCTTTCTTTCATGTTGGCCAAAAGTCGCTTGCAAAGTTCTGGACTGATAGCCGCCATCTCGCGTCGGATATTTTCTTGCAGGGCCTTTATTGTTGATGGCGAATTGCTGTAGACACGAGATTTGAGGTGTCCCCACAGGAAAAAGTCGCAAGGGGTCAGATCAGGTGATCTAGGGGGCCAGGCTATGTCGCCAAAGCGACTTATCAATTTTCCGGGAAAAAGTGGTCTGAGTTTAGTCACTGAGTCCCTGGAGGTGTATGCCGTAGCCCCATCCTGCTGAAAGTGGGTTCTGTTATTGTAGCTAGAATGACGGTGCAGCTCTGGTATAAAAAAGTGGTCCAGCATCACGCAGTATCTCTGTGCGTTAACGGTTTCACCTCTGCCGTAAAAATTAATCCAATTATGCCATTTTCAGAAATGGCGCATCAAACGTAGTAACAGACGTTGAAGGTCCAGCTGAGGCTCATTTCCGACTGATCCAGTTTCTACAAACTTCTGTACCCACGTCCATATCAATTAGTTCGACGGACCATCCTTTAATCGTCGGATATCAAAGTGAAAACCAAACCGACGCCTCGCCACATTGATCGAATTATTGTTCGCAAAATACGCCTCAACCCCAAAAGCGTGGTACGGTCCCGTCCACTGACTCATGGCTTCTAAACAACCCGCAACACTCACGCGCCGAATGATACTCCGCTCCCCCCGCTGACGATTTGCTAGTCGCCGTGAGCTCTGTTCAAAGTGTAAAATCTGCCGGCGGACTCCCTGTACATTGATGTCCAAAAGCTATTTTAAACTCCTATTATTTGGTACATACTTTTTTTTATCAAAAAAAAGGTACCTTTAACAAAACGATACACTCAGTTGGGCTTACTTTAAGCTTTTTTTATTCATCATTAAAATAATATCAATATATTTTCTTTAAAAATAAAAGATCAAAAACTCTTTGTCAGAACCAAATCCTATGATAGCCTTTCGTGACGTCCCTTTTTCAGTAAGCAGCTTAAAGTCCAGTGGTCCTCAGCTAGTGAGAGCAAGGTAACCTCTGAAAATTATATGATGATATTACCATAAGGAACATAGGCATCTGCCTAACCTTTTCCCAACTATGTTGGGGTTGGCTTCCAGTCTAACCGGATGCAGCTAAATATCAGTATTTTACATGGAGCGACTGCCTATCTGACCTCCACAACCCAGTGACTGGGTAATACGATACCCCTTGGTAAGACTGGTTGTCAGACTTTCGGGCTACTGACGACCCGTAACGACTGTCAAAAATCCACGAATGACAGCCGGGGCCAACGGCTTAACGTGCTTTCCGAGGCACGGAGGGGTCTTGGTTTATAAGGAACCACCATTAATTGCCCGTATATTCAAATAACAAGTGTCATTCTTTGACAGTTACGTGAAATGGCTACGACACGGCAAATTGAAATAGAGTGACAATTTACTTAGCAATTAATTTCAGCGGCTGATGCTTTTGATTGTAATTTTTAATGGTCGTTAATTCAAATGACTAATGACTGTCGCATATTTTGCTTCGTCACATATGTAGTTCGATTTAGGCGTTATGTAACAGGATAAATTATTAACCGGTGCGCAAACTGCAACTATGAATTCAGTACATGATTCTGAACCCCCATCATCATCATCGCCTCGAGGTAAGCCAGTGCTCGCCAAGCTGGGCTAATTTGGCGGTCCCTTCAAGTTGGTTGTAGTATACCCGAGTTACTCGCTCAGGGTAAAGTTGATTAAATTCAGTAATCATCATCAACCTACGGCAGTCCACTGTTGGACATAGGCCTCTCCTATTGGACGCCATTCAACTCGACTTTCGGTAACTCTCATCCAGCTGCTACTAGCCAACCTGCGAAGGGCGTCCCACCTTACGTTTACCGATTCGCGGTCTCCACTCAAGAACACGTCTACCCAACGGTCATCGGTTCTCCGGCTAATATGGCCGGGCCATTGTCACTTCAGCGTGCTTATTCTGAACCACACTGAGGTGAAATTTTGTGGGTTATAAAAAAAAAATTACATTATACATTTTGACCGCGTAGGTACTGCACTTTTCTATGAAACAGCTGATTTTTTTTTTAGAGTATTCTATTCTATTCTATTTTTTTTGATAACCGATGAAAAATTTCTACGCAGGTCTAGAATCATGTGCTGAATTCATGGTTACAGTTTGCGCACTGGTTAATTTCTTTTCCTGTATTTTGAAAGCAAGTCGCATATATAAAAAATTTAGTGCTAAAGTCTCTCTCTCTCTAAGTAGAATAACTGAAATATTTAAGTAATGAAAAAGAATGTGAATAATAAAGAATGTGGGATATTAACCTTGCGAAGACGTTTATTTTGTCTGTTGTATGGATCGGCCCTAAATCAGCAATAGATATCTGTCGTTCCGATTTCCCAGTAATTGCCTCAATCAATTAATATTTAGGTACCTACAATAATAACAGATGGAATTAATAATGTTGTATTCTGATAATTATTCTGTTGTATAAATAATGAGGCTATCATGATGACAAATGTATAAATACAGGGTAGCTGGGACATCGACACGCAACCTGTTACCGTGGATTCAGCACATGATTCTGAAAATCCCTAGGTTTAAACATTTCGTCGGTTATTTTTTTTAATCTTTTGTTCCATACATTTTGACCACGTATGTATTGCACTTTTCTAGGAAACAGTTGTTTTATATTTGATAACCGGTGAAAAAATTCTACGCAAGGAGGTCTAGAATCATGTACTGAATTCATGGTAACAGTTTGCGCGTCGATGACCCTGTCACCCTGTATATCCTATCTAAGGCTATAAGTAGGTACACCACAACAATGGGAACGTTGGCATTCATTCTACATAAAGCTACCATTTATTCATTTTATTTTACATACATGTTGTGGTCTCCTATTTATTTATTTTATTATTTATGTACTGTACACACAGTAAAATACATATAGATATTGACATAATTATAATATGAGAACAAAGGTACTGCTTATTTCTTAAGAAATTTCTTCCAGCAGACCTGCGAAAGGAGAAGTAAAAAAAGAAATGTAGACAATAGTGTGTGAGAACAAGAAGAGAAAAATATAAATGTGTGAAGTCTAAAACAAAAATATTAAATATACCTACACATATAATGCAAAAAATAATAACAAATAAGTATACTTGAATAATGCATAATACAAAAATATATAAACATAAATATACAATAAGTGAAGGAGTACACCTACTTAATACCTGATGTTGCTCTTTATTTATGAGTCATGTATTCTGTACATCGTTTGTTTGAGATCCTAAATCTATAAATAAAGCTGAATGTTAATTTTCTCTATTTTTTACTAGCCTACGCTGTCCCGCTCCTGGGCAAAGGCCTCCTTCAACTCCTTCCATCTTCCGCGAGCCCGTGCGTCCTCCTTCCAGGTTTGACGGAACCTATCCAGCTCGTCCCGTCAGCTCCTACGTGATCTGCCGCGACTCCGCATCACTGTCATTTTCTCATTTAACTTTGAGTAATTAACAGACATAATTCACTATCAATAATCATCATCATCATTTTCCTGCCCTCATCCTAATTTATTTGGGGTAAGCAGCAGAAGAAGAGTGTAAGAACACTATCTGTCCACTTTATCATAGTTGTGTATGTATTTATTTTTCTTGAGTATGATTTAATTATTATCATTCTAGTAATATTTATTTTAGAGATATTTATGAATGTATAATTGTATGTATGTTAGTATATTCTCGTAATTTTTGTTTAGTTTTTAAGTGAATTGTTTTTTTTTATTCTATTTTTCCATGTCTGTTTATATATGTGTGTACATAAATGGTAAAATAAATAAATAAATACATAGATCCCAAACAAATCTAGTTCAGATTCGATTTAATTCTAATGAGGTAATTATATGCTTAGATGGTTTGGTCATGTTGAGAGGATGAATGAAAGGCAACTAACAAAAGGTATTTACAAGGCTCTCAGTCTCAATCTTTCAAAAATACCTCTAATTTTCCTACATTTTTGACAAGTTTTTGACATTGGTTGTCGCTGAGATGAGATTGCGACTAGATTTTGAAGTACAGGATTTGGCCTTCAGATGTATGGACGTGAACGAGGCAAAAGGATCGCGGCAGGTGGCGTTCTGTAGTTTCTGCCTACCCCCATGGGAAGAAGGTGTGAGATTATGTGTGTTTGAGCTCATTAAATAACAACTTATATTTAATTTAATTCATCATAGTTGTTATTCTCGTTTCCTACACGAGTTATGACCAGCCAATTACCAGCTAATATATCGTTAGAGGATGACTATTGAGCATGTTCAGAAACTCCTGGATAACGGATACCGCCTACGCCGTTTCTGTATATTCAATGAGACATCTGGAAGGGTTGGCGCTTTGTGTACGAATATATCGCTCTTTGAGCCTTTAATGATTCAATAGATAACAGGATACTGTGCTGATTAGCTTCCTGTTATATAGTTTGGCGATTAGGTTACATTAATTGAAACCACGTATACATTATGTATTTTAAACATAAACAATTAAAATAATTAATAACAATTAACCTTCTAGCCGTGGGACCGTTTTTTTTTTCATTTTAGTATTTAACAACATTAAACTTAATTTGTGATTATTTGGTAACAAGACCATAAAGTTTGTGTTGAATTGTTGATACCATCGCCCCGCGCGTGTCTAGTGCCTAGGGTGGTTAATTTCGTGCCAATTTTTACGCTATTTATTTTGTTTGAAAAATTCAGTTTTCTATTTTTAGTAAAATTGTTTATTTTATTATTTTAACAGACTGTTAACAATTTGTAATAACAGCTGTACTATTTATTGTGATAACCTAAAAGCTAGGTACTCCATATTTTGCATTCTAAACCTTTTACATGTTATTCTATAATTTAACTTACAGAAATTGTAATAATGTGTTTTTTGTTTGCTTTATACATTTTTTATAACCTCCTATTACTTATTCTCTTTGAATATAAAATTAAATGGAGAAAGCTTTTTCAGTGACTTCTTTTCGCTTAACATTATTTTATAACCTAAAACAAAGGATCGTTTCTCACCTATAAACCTGTCTCACTTCGGAAAAACTAAAACAAAACGAACGTGACAATATGTAGGTAGCTGGATATGTATATCAACCTGTAAATGTCTGTCGTGAGAACCGCAAAACAAGCACTTAAAAAGAGTTGAAAATGAGCAATAGAAAGTTAAAACAAACTGCAGGAGTGGCTACCTCTCTATTAACTGTGAACACGACAGTTTAGTGACCCGTTTGAGTTCCAAACTTGTGGGGTCTGCACCAGGGGACCTGCGACACTTTGATAACGGAATGAGTGATAATAACACCTTAACAAAGGTCTATGCTTTGGGGAAATAATCATATTATGTAAGGGTTGACATTTGTGCAGATTTGGCTTTTTAAATTGTTCTAATTATTTTTACAGATTGTTCAGACATATGTAGATAGATAAACCATTCATTCAGTGCACACAAAATAAATAGCACAACAGAGGGAGGAGTATTGTCATCACCAACGCAGGAAATCTGGAGTAAAAATTTATTATTCAATGTCTTTTTTAGCTACCATTAATATAGCAAACACTAATATTAGTAATATTTCTAATGGAAAATGTGTTACATTAATCATCTGAATAATACTGTCTGTATGACTGTGTGTGTATTTTTGTACCTAGCTTTAAGCCCATTGTAACATCTTTTTTACAATATGGAATGCAATAAATGAATATGAATATGACTGTAAATGAAACCATATATTATATAAAAAATTATGAAAAAAAAATGGTTGATTGTGAATTATTTGATTCAATATTTTCCCAGAGATCGCGTTAAATATTACAACTGATTGATAATTCGGTATTTTAGTAATTAATTAGTAATCGTTAATCTTAGTCACTCAGTTCGTGCATTCCCAGTACAAACGGACATGTACTATTGTGCAACATTTCGAGAAAACTTATTGTTCTCACGGGAAATCAGAATGGCTGCATTATCGACTTGCATTGCAACCACTGAATACTAAGACTAGGACAACGGAGCGCTATGCAGAACCCAACCACGTATCTACCTAGCTATATATACAAAACGTCGGTCCTTATTAAGTTCTCAAAATGTATCTGATAGCATTATGCTATACGTATGTATAAGATACGAGCCAAACGCTTATCCTTTCACACACATTGATAAAGTTTTAGCGCGTTTGAATGGCAATGGCTGACATTATCGTAAAAGTCGAAACTTTGTGTTGAAATAGCTCCAGCGAAACATAAGGGGTTCACGTACAATTGCTAAAGTTTCTAATATACTAGGATATACGTTCCTATTGTTTCCATAATATGTCATAAAAATGTCGTAGGATGTTAACTGTCTCGTTGAAGTTCGTGAGGCGGGTGAGTCGGTATGTCGGTAGGTACATAAGGAACGAATTCCCTAATCCTGTAGGTGAAGCCGTCGCGCCGGCCGGCACCGAGGGTCTTCCCGCCGATAGAATTACATCAGGATCGGAATACACTTGAACAAGTGCTCAGCCGTACAACGAACAAAAATTTACTTTTTTTAAGGATATGTTTATTGATTATTTTTTGGTCATATTTTCAGGTTCTACTTAGTCAAAATATCAGGAGCAGTTTTGGAGCGTTAAATAAATAGTAAAATAATTTTAGAATTTTGAGAGATTGAATTATGAGAGCTCACACAATACCAAGGCATTGTGTTGGTAGAGCGTTCACACATAAATCTGATTGATAACTGTTCAAATATACAAGTCGATTACTGTTTAATTAATACGATTTACTGGAGTACGCTTGGTCAGCATTATACCTCACAAAAACTATGTATAAACCGTTACATAAGTTTCACATAACGGGCAACCGATGTCCGATATGCGTCAGCGAAAATAATGTAATATGAACTTACCAACTAACTGACCCTCTGACTAGTTATCAAATTAACAGCTTACACAAAACTTACTCGGCTTAAGTAATGGCCGATTCATTCTCATACAAGGAAAAAGATTAGCGTTCGGGACTATTTACCGCCCGAGTTTTCTCGACTTCTTCACGCGCCGACTCAAACATTTCACCGAGTTAAAAGCCTCCGCTATGTCACGCACTTTGACTGATGTCAAAGTGCGTGACAGCGGAGAATGCTGACTGAACTTGTTGTCACATGCACACAAAAGATGAGGCGGAACGTAATTGGTCACCCTTCCAGCTAATAGCCACATCAATGTTGATCTAACAGCGTCGTTAAAACGGTTCAAGTGGAAATAAAATTATACAACTCTCTCCTAGCGAACAATGAAACGCGATAAAAGCACCTCTCAGCGTTTTATGAAGAAAACAAACGCTGAATAATAACACGTATCATGTAGCGACAGCGACATATGTTGAACAAACATAATGTAATTACTGCTGATTGTTTACGCTTAATGCAACAATGTGTACAAAGCTGGAGTGAGTGGCGTTAAGCACTTCTCACGTGGTCTAATTAAGTGTAACACTTAGAGTGGTGCCGGGTGAGGGTGCCACTCAATTATTCGCAACTTGATGCGGGATCAGGCGCCTAGGCCCGCTCCGCTCCGCGCTCGCCCGCGCAATCGCGTCGTTCCGCCCGCTCTCCCACAAATCCGACCGACGCATAGCAAAATTCCTCACCGCAATTATGTGGGTTACGCGACACTCAGATGGATTATGTGAAATTAAGCGCAGAACAGTAACTAAGTGAGCGTAATTCACACCGTCTCACCGACACTGAGTAAAGGTTGCGTAATATTATGGGGATAACTACGAGTAGTAGCGCCTTAACTTAATGAGCTTTCGTTTGTTGAACATTGATTTTATCAATAATATCCTCACTTGAACTTCGCTGAACTTGATTAGCTGGAAGTGTCGGTTGAAAATTACTTAGAGCTAATTGAAGCCACGCTTTGATGTTTATCAGTTTTTAATTGGAAACGAAGAAACAATACGTACCAATGCCCGAGGTCTTCAATATCAATTAAATTGATATTTTAGTTGGGTTGCTCCAATTTTAGTTATAGATAGAAACTCTGAAATTGAAATTATAGAAAATTATTATATTGTATTGTATACAATATTATTGGTTGGCACTCGTAAATACGACGACTATGATTTCCCCTTGCTTTTGTAACTGAAGGGACAACTTAGATTACGGGATGCTGTATTTAACTTTTATAAAGATGGTTTTTGCTGAATTTTTCAGTAAACGTTGATCACCGCTTTACATGCGTAGGTATCTGAAAAAGCTACTTATTGGTCTGATAGCTTTTTCCTAAACTTTGATGGCCACTCTGAACGTAGAAAAAACTTCGGCAGAACACATAGGGTTGCTTGCCAGTCTTCTAGTTTAAAACCCTATGTATAATATATTATAATGTATAATTTAAATAAACGCACCACCTAAATATATTTGCAATCTCTATTCCATTCCCCAAAGGCGCAGCTGTGAAAAAATGATTTTAAACTTTTAAATGCAGTTATTATTCAAAGGGTATTACTCATTTCATGCTTCTATGGTGAAGCTTTCCACAATACTGAGACCTGACTTCCCAAAGTTAGAGTTTATTTTCGTTTGATAGAATTTGGCGTTGCCGTAACACTGTGAGATTACCAGCGTGTCGTTACGATGCTCGTTTAGATATGGCGCATGATGAATTGCAGATCTAGAAATGACACGAAGACTTTAACGGGAAGTCACGCAGACAAGCAAGTCGCTACGAATTTCTTGAAGAGCTCTGGCCATTCAAAGAAATGTTTTAAATGATATATTTTGCTGAATGATATTTGCATTATATTATCTACTGGAGCGCCATTTTGAAGCCGTCGGAACGTGGGATGTGACTACGAAACTACAAACTAATATTACTTGGGTTATAAATTATGTATTCGATATTAGATAATGTAAGAGAATCTTTCATTAGGACTTTTAAATTATTAAAATTTTGTTTTCATCAGTCACTATTTGAAAGATGACAATTTTTTACGGGAATATAGTTTTGTAACAGTTGGTAAAGCTACTTACTCTAAGTTTTCATAAAGTTTAAAGTTGTGCGCACTGTGTAAGACAAAACGGTGGAAATAAGATAGAAAATCTCACAAATGTCCCGGTTTGAAATCGTGTGCCAGATTATACTTACAACAAACAAATACGGCGAAAACATGTCTTTGGGATTAATTTATTTTAGAAAATAAAAAGCTTCTAGGACTCGATCGACAGTAAACATGAGAAGGTAGGTATTATAAATATTAAAAATAAAAGCTTTTAAATCTGTGATTACAAACAAGATGTTCAAGTTTACGCGAAAATAACTGTTCAAGTTTCCAGCTGTGGGGTAGATAAACGATCTATTTAATAATTTACAAGTTAAATTGTATTAAAACAGAGCAATGTCGTCGCTGAAATATTGGTTAATTCCGCAACCCTTTTGTGCTAGTACAACCATCTTTTATTTACAACTTGTATTTCTGCAAAGTACTGAAATTATTCTTGTTTACAACAAAACATAATTTAAAAAATATCAGTGTTGTGACACTTTGGCACAGTTATTATATTTTGTTACATTGTGGGCACGAGAATCTACCTCGCGTGCAGCCACCGGGGAATGAAAGGATTAAATAAAAAATATATGATATGTACATAGCAAGTAGCGCTCGCAGATTACGAGTGCTCACCAAATTGAGGTGCAATATGGGGTTAAAAATAATAATATAACCTCCGGGAGGGCCCTGCTAGCCTGTTACCCGTGCAGCGCTCATTCTTTGATCTTTATTATAATAATAAAGTTAGTTCATTTCGCGCCAGTAATGAATATTAATGTTCTCGCTTAAGTCATAAAATAAACTTTATCTGAACAACGCGTCGTCGTAGCTCTGCCACCTCGGCCCTAGTGATAAATTCACAAAGAATAAGCCGAACTCGGTCCGTTTTCAATTATAACCAAAATTTGTATTGTGTACTTTTGTAACTTCAATAATATCATGAATTATTTAGGGCGCGCCGTTAATAACAACACGAATTTGTTGTGTTGAACAATGTTGCCGCACCATCTGTACGTTCTGCTGAATCTATTCGTTTTATGGCCCTGAAATTCCATGATTTGTAAAATTGTTTGATCTGTGAAATTATTCCACTCGTTGATAGTTTGCGTGCTCCTACAGTTTGAATATCAAAACGCAAACGGAAACTTTGTGTTGACTATTTGATTGAGGTTCCATTGTGCTACACTAGCTCAGGAGCAATTTACAGCTCCGACACATTGTGCCAATGGTTCAGATAGTTTTACCGTGTTATTACAAGAGCAAGAGCAGAGGTGGCCCAGTGGCATCGTCCCCGACTTACAAGTTGTAGGTCGTGAGTGCGAACCCAGCCAGGCACTTTACTTTGTGTAGGTATGTAATTTCATCATCACTGCTCTCAATGTGCTGAAAGAAAACATTGTGAGGAAACCGGCATATCCCAGAATTAAAAATTTGAAGACATGTGACATCCACTAACCCGCACTGGGCCAGCGTTGTGGATTAAGTATAGCCCACTCCCTGTCACAAAGAGGGGGCGTGTGTCCCAGCAGTGGGAAAATTTCAGGCTGTTTATATGTAATTGCTTTCGGTAAATATTTAAACATAATCGATATCCATACAATTGACTTCTTCTAAACCTGGTACGAGTATTGACGTCATGGATTTTAGAGAGCAATAGAGTTTTACGCGTGAAAATCGAATGACATCCAAATTAGGACGTCTGGCCCTCAGGCTGAAGCAAATTTGCGAGGGATTTGGCAGATTACGACCCCTCAAATTGGTACTTATATTGATTTTTATACTTTATGCAATATCAGAGGCGGGCATGAAACATGTGAGGTCTGGGGAATAATGCAGTTTTGTTCATTTTTCACAGACTGTGCTATGAAACGTAGTAACATAAGCATACTCAGGTTATAACATTTCCACTGCTGGGACACAGGCGTATTCTCTGTGAGAGGGAGTGGGCTGTAATCCACTATGCGGGTAGATGACATAAAATATAGTGCTTTAGAACAAATATAAAGAAATCACGATCGTTTTCTGGCCAAAATGAAATCTCGTACAACCTTTCCTCAACACCTACACTGAACTCCTACTGATCAACAACAATATTATTTTTCATTTACCTATATACTGTTATTTTTCCTCAGAAAAATCGCAGAACCATTCGGAAGTATCAGTAAAAATTTAATGAAAACATACTTCCAATATAATACAAATCAATTAACGTGATTAACTGTAAACACACCCCGTTTATGTTGCAGAATTTTATGTATGCTACGTTCTGTTGTGTGCAGAGCAGAGCCATGCGGCCGAGCCTCTGACTCACAAGAGAGTAAGTAAGACTATAAACAAGGGCTAATCTCGTTCTGTGCTCCGTTACGTTTGTTCTCCAAACATCCCGCGTGTTTGTGCAGACAATAGCTAAGTACAATAATTGTGCATGAAGTGGCTGGGAGCGCCGTGCCTTGTTGGCACAGCGGGCTCTCTAAGCCTTTCCGATGTGTGACTAATGTTTGTATATGGTAATGAGATGGTAATGACTGGCGCGCTAGTTCGCCTAAACTGGATCATTGAGCGCCCGTTTTCATCACACTCGTCCGGTCAGCGGAGCGGCGCAGCGTCGAGTGGTTTGCTAAGACACGGCTTGCACAAGCTTTCTGAATAAACAATAGTGCTCGCTGAATGTGCGCTGGTGGCCGAATGCTGCAAACAGCGCTGCCGTGAGATGTATAATTCTGAACTACAGTCCAACTTTAGACTGCCTATTGAGCCTGTGATTCTTTGAATAGGTACAGCGTCCGAAACCGCATCTAAGTAAGGGATGTTCTTTTACTTAGATGTTATTAAGCTAACTGCGTAAATATATTATTACGTACCAAAGTAGAGATATTTTCAGGATAATACCTTTTCATCAAGTTGGGTGCGCGAGCCGCACTTCAAAAATATACACCAGTCGTGGTTTTAAATAATACCATTGCAATTACAAAATAATCAACACCAATAACAAAGCTCTTATTTAACGGTAATCTGGCAATTATTAACAATTAATTATTGTGACGCACGTTAATATAATATCACAGTATAAACAGGGCACAATATAATCGGGAACAACAGAGATACACAATTTAATAGGATTACACGTTCGTATAAGTTTACATCATTAACGTTCTCAGCTCTAATTGGGCAACATCGATATAATCGAAGCTCTACAATCGATATTATATTATAAATAACGTCTATTCATTATTCATTTCATGATTAATCACTGTAATGTTACTGTAATGTCAGGTCGTTTACTCTGGGGTATCTAATGAGCTTTATATTTACACTAGCTTCTGCACGCGCCTTCGTTCGCGTGACATTTCTTTCTTCACCCCGTCGCGTCGCCTCGCATTACCTGCCAGCACTATTACTTTGTTTTCGCTTAGCGTTCCTTTTTTCTTTTTGCCCGGCTCTTAAGAATCTTAGCGTGATGTTAAGTAGCCTAAAGCCTTCCTCAAGAATTAAGCTATAAAATGCAAAAATAATTTTTCAAATCCGACTGAAAGTTCCAGAGATGAGCGCGTTCAAATAAACAAACTCTTCAGCTTTATTATTAGTATATATAGATGAAGCATGACTTTAAGTTCTGGTATCATACCCACGTAGTTAATACTATGCCTACTTGGGCTTCTAGGTAACTAATTGATTATCATCATCATTAAGCTATCATGCAGTCTAACGCCTATTAGTGCAAAAGTCAGTTGACTCGTGAGTAAAAGGTTTCATAATTTTTACCATTGTTGGAAAACGTATTGGTGATCTTTTCATAGTATGTATTCCTAACATATGTCATTGTAAAGTGTGATGTCAATATACCTGCTAATACATAGCAGGTACCTATATAAACGATCTCTTGGCGCGTGGCCAAAATCGGAACTAACGCCGACATCTTGTTTTTTCGATACGTTTCTCAAAACAATTCTCAAAATGTTTACCAACAGCGCCCTCCTGTCAACGTCATTTGAGCGCCAAAAGATCCTTGCAGTAGTGGAGCTATAATTACTGCTCATGGTTCTTCCACCTTGTCTGTCACGGATAACGAAACAAAAAAAAGACTGTCATACTGAACTTCGAAGCGAACTACTGTATTCATAAAATTTAAACGTACGATTTACGTGAGTTAGAAAATACGATATGACGAATTATTTAATTGAGAATGTTCATCATCGCGCGATGTACAGATTTTTCTTTATATTTTATCTCTCTAATATCTTTTTATTATGTTTTAATAACATTTTGTAAGTTTTCATAATAATATAAAATCGGCCTTTAATTGTCCCCTTGCAGAACCATTCTTTTCTTATTCTGAAAAGTGAGTAGTTTTGGTCAAAACGCCTGTTGGCGATTTCAGACACGTTTTAAAAGTTTCTGTACAATATTTTATTTCCCTCAGACGGTAGCAGTGTCTATATGATTAACATAAAAGTACATGATATTCTTTTTTACACATACAATAGGTTACACTGGGCCAACCGAAGGCCAATTCCCGTAATTAAAAACGTTCAAAATCTAGTCGCATCCTTAACTCCGCCACAATCAATGTCAAAAACTTGTCAAAAATGTAGGGAAATTAATTTTTGACAGATTGAGACTGAGATTAGACTGTGAAGGTTCTTAAAAAATTACGATAATTGGCCCTCTGAAATTTAAACCTGCACTTTTTAATACTTTCTTTTTACATATACTCAAACTCATCGATTCGATTTGTGACCTTCACGTATTGGACGGGTTTTCATTACTCATCAACATCATATTAACTTTTGTAATTACATAGAAACTGAAAATACTGGCAGCCTATTAATAATATCACTTTACTTAAGTATTGGTTTATTAGCTAAAAGGGTGAGAAGGCTTAAATCTTTCATTCATGAATTCATTTACCGGGAAATTTGATATCTACCCATAGTTTGTAAAGTAAGATTATAGGAAACAATAAAATTGAGTCTTTTGTAACTAAAGTTTCCTGGTTAATTTGTTTAAAATCTGTATCTAACGGTTGCTTGTTTCTAAGAACATGTGAATAGAATTGGTTGGGAGGTTGTTTGATACATTATTCAGGTGATGGATTGTTTATTCCTTACACTTCAATAGCTGAGGCTTGGGAGGAGTGAGAGGTAATCCATCTGTTGACGTTTAGCCTTATGTTTATTTTACGCGCTTATAAGAAGCTTACTGCTGTGTACTTATGCCTTTGTTTAATTCTGGGAATAAAAAGTGATGAATCATTGTTAACGTGTACTGTACATATTAAGGTTTAAACTTTAGTTTTTATGGATAGCAGAGGGGGCTATGCCGAAAGGTAAATGTAGGTAACCCAAGAATTCTAGGAAGAAGAGTCTCTCTCTCTCTCTCTTTTATAAAATTCTTGCAAAAAGCAATTGGAACATAATGTTGCGTAAAATTTTACCAAATACACTGGAAATTTTATGTATTCACCGTCTCTTTACTAAATTAAAACTACTTTGTACCCAAAAAGTAAACAAACAAAATCTTTTGAACATATTTTTAACTTACTTTACATATCTGACACATCTTTAGTACACAATTCTCTGCTATAAGGCTAAAATTTCCTGTTAAAAGGACTAAAGGACACAAGTTTCTGTGTTGCGTATTCCGGAGCTGCATCTCGTGTTAACCCCTCGCTCTCTGTGACGTCGCTCGGATCAAACCGGGCGTGACACCAGCCTCACTTGCATGGCGACCGGCCGACAAGCCAGCAAGGCCTCAAAGCCCACACAGAAAACCCATTTAATCTACTCAGTTAGCTTCCCAGCGAGATAATGTGTAAACCCTTATTATAAACCATAATACTTCTTCATGAGCGTAAGTAAAATTTTTGATCTGAAGGGTAATTTTCGTAATTTTAAGAACGTTCACAGTCTCAATCTGTCAAAAATACCTCGTTTGTCGCTGAGATGAGATTGCGACTAGATTTGGAACGTTTTTAATTACGATAATTGGCCTTCTGATCGACGTGATTGTGTTTTATTTTTAGGTTTAGTCGAATGTCTTTGTCAGTTCCAAAGGTAAGCCTGAAATGTTATGTTAGTAAATATTTATAACCCAATTTCGTAATATTTAAGAAAAGCGGATTACATAGCTACAATTTCTTAGTCTGAAGAAAAAACTTTTGAATTATTTCTGCGAAGGTTCCGCAAAGGATCCGAGAAAGTAGTTTTATCTAGAAGTATCACCTGGCTATGCAAAGGGCGCAAGATTTCGAGGAATTTCAAGTTAGCAGGAAACAGATACGGTCAAAAAGCGGACTTTGCTTTAAGCCGAGATAACGCTTTGCAAGAAGGGATAAACCATAAATAAACAACTTAGATTATATGGGTATTACATATTTTTCTTTAAATCAAATTTGCCCGAGCTGTCGAAGTGGCAAAATGCGGTTTCCATCCCTGCCAAAATATGATGTAATAGAACGAGGGGATAGGCCCAGCGAACAGTGATGTATTTACTGTCATTGAATATAATATGAATTGAAATATTTAGGTAGACTGCAAGTGATTGGATTGTTTGTGAATATATAGATTGTTCGTAGTACCGCTGTATAATTGATATCGCGGTTTTTCGATAGGAAAAATTAATAACGCCAGCGTCGAAGCCGCCATATTTTTACCGGTATCCAATCTTGTCTAAATTATTTAAAAATTCGGTCATAGCTGATGTAAAATTCAACTCTACTAAAAACTAAAAGTTTAGTATTCACTTTTCGTTTGTTACAGCTAAGGAAACTTTCTAGTTCCGCTTTTGTTCCGAAATTGGTCAGAAACTATTTTATTGGTTTATACAATATAATTATGTACCTACTATTAATTTATTATAATTATGTACCTACTAATAATAAACCCGAAGAGTGTACTTGTTCGTTTGAACGCGCTAATCTCTAAGGCTACCAATCGGATTTGCAAAATGATAGTCCAACGTGCATACACTTAAATATTTTTATATTTTAAATTGTGAATAAGATATGTTCCATAATAACATCACGCCTTGTTTCCTCGAAGGGCTAGGTAGATATACCTACCCATAGTACACATTTTGCCAGTTATGTTTAAGTCCCATGTAATAAGGATCGAGCCTATAGCTACCATGGGGCACAAATTCCAGACTCCGGGCTGCAATTGAGAAATTCCAGATGGAAAAGATGGCTTCTCCTCCTCACCTCATGCTCAGCAGCAGCGCTTGCAACCACTAGATCAACGGCATCAGGCAGTTAGTCAGTATCAATGTGTAGGTACGTTGATTAAAATATGATAAAACCTTCATAACATGTTTAATTCTCAGCCCTTCGCCGGTACAAATTTGTACCTCTCGTGATACACATGTATACCAAACCTGTTCCTAAATTACCCTAGGCTGATAAAATTTAAGTTTTTCCTAATTATGTAGTGTTAAGATCGACTTTCCCCTGCACTAAATGTGCCACCACAATAGAAAAACAATATAGAGATTGACAATGATAGCGCAGCATGTTAATAATATATGTTGTTAATACTAATGCTCAGTTTAATACTAATGCTCAGTTTAATACTAATGCTCAGTTTAATACTAATTCTCAGTTTAATACTAATGCTCAGTTTAATACTAATGCTCAGTTTAATAATAATGCTCAGTTTAATACTAATGCTCAGTTTAATACTAATGCTCAGTTTAATACTAATGCTCAGTTTAATAATAATGCTCAGTTTAATACTAATGCTCAGTTTAATACTAATGCTCAGTTTAATACTAATGCTCAGTGTGATACTTATGCTCAGTTTATATCCAATCTAGTTTCAATACACGTAGGTAGAACAATCACCATGGTATTCACAGTTGATGGGCTAACAAAAACCAGTTGTAATAACAACAAACAATATTGATTAAACAGCATATTATTACCGGTAACATGTTGGTTGGGTCGTGGCTTTCCGCGAAATACACACTCTAGTGCAGGCTCCGGATTATAAACGGAATAAAAGTTATTAATTCGTAGAAAATATTATCACACAAATACACCGTGTGTTAGAAGGCGTGGTAAAATTTAAGCGTGTACAGACCATCTAACTGAACCACTTTCTCTATGGGACCGACACCGTAATCGCGAAAAAAAATCAGCCACCCCATGCATTTGGGGCGAGCAGGTATTGAAGTTTTGTATGGGACCGCTGATTAATTATTTTTGTCGTGATTACGATTTTGGTCCCATGTTGAAAGTTATTCAGTTTGATGGTCCGTACCACACCCTTAAATTTTAATATGACACACACATTTCTGATACACTCTGTATAGACCGACACAATGCGATATATTATGCTCTATTAAAAATGTTTTGGCGCGTGGTAAAATTTTAAACTAACGCAGCCATCTTATATGTTTTACAAAATCATTTCACAAATGTTTGCCTACAACGCTCCTGTCCTGTCAATGTCATTCCAGAGCCAAAAGGTTCTTGTAGCAGTATACCTACTTACACACTACAAACAGATAAGTAGTTTTGTCAAATTTATTAGTACATCATTGGCAAAGTTTATAGGAAAACAAGAGAAATAAAAATAGTTAGAAAGTGACAAAAGTTCTGAACGAACAAGAAAGATTACGAAGTAAAAGGGTGGTCCGAGATGACGCGGTTTTCTTACAGGATTAAATTGGGGAACTGTGGTGGTCGTGGTAATCTGACTTGCAAATTGGGATATACATAATTAGATAATTATAATGGTAAACTAATAAGTTACTAGCCATTTCAGGGTTTATTTACAATACAAATAGTTCTTTCAAATTCCGCTGAAAATTATTGCTCAACAAAGCCTTTGGGAAATGAGCGTAAATATTTAGATATGTACAAATGTTTACAGATAACGCAATTCCAAGCCGCTACTCCAGAATTCCAGATACAACAACGAATAACAAACACAAGTACTACAATCAATTGGTATTCAAATTACATATAAACTTCTCGTACACGTGTTATTCTGACAGAGTAAATTAAACGGTGCAGTTATGTTTACACTAGTCATGGATGACTATGAACACTGAACAGGCTACAGAGTACTCTCTACATTCTCTCTATGTTTACTCGCGGTTCGGTCTGATTGCTTATAAGTGCACTTTCTAATAGAAGCAGGAAGTAACACATTACTATTGTTTCCTTTTTACTATTATTTCTTCAAATCATTAAATGGCGGGCGATTAATATCAATTACAAAAGTTACGGCGACTTTATAACTTGTTAAACGCAGTGCGTGTTCATTTTTATGGGAAAAACTGTATCATGTTTGTTTTAAGCTAACTTTGAAGTTATTACTTTAGCGTGATTTTATGCTATTATTAATAAGGATAAAGCACAAGTTGTGCGGTTCTAGTACCAGTATACCTAGCCTATGTTGCAGATTGACAAACTTTATGACGAAAATGGTAGCCATAATAGCGCATTCATCTTTTATTAGCCCATTTTAAAAATAAGCCCGGTCTATGCCCATTTTGCATTTCCATGAACATTTTAGCATTCATGTTTACCAAATGACCAGATGCAATATGCTCGCATAAACAATGCATTCAGCTGCTCTGATAACAATAAGTTTTCAAGAATAATAAAATTCATACCGGTTCCATTCAAAATGGGGCACGTACAGTAACGTACGGTCCAATTTTGGCGCACGATTTACCTGCAGATGCAACAAACACAAAGAGGCTATATTTCCGCGGAGAAGGTAAGGGGGGGTGGAGGGCAGCGGCGTGTGCCGGCTCGGATTACGGCGGCCATCTGCCGGCGACACCGAACAATCAAGCTAACGAGGCGCGCTCGCGACACCGGATTAAAGCCTAATGCCGCTGCGAACAATACCGTCGACGCCCTTTATCAGTTACACTTAGACGCTAACAGATCGCTCGTGTCGCGACAATGGCCCTTCTTGTTTATGGCTAATCCTAAGTGGATTACTCGCGGCCCGCAGTAACGCGACGCAAAACAATAATCACGCAGTAGTTCAGCTCCATAAAAAGAAACGAGCTTCGCAAAACTCGCGACTTTGATACACTCGGAGCGTAGAAGATTTAACTTTCGGAATTTAATGAGATTATACCACAGTGTTGTGTTAATGTTAAAATGTAACAGAGTCATGACAATGCTATCATTTAATCGTGTGTTGTGTCACGCGTATAAATTGTCTCCATTGCTTACACGCGGCACAGCGCTACGCCAGCAACGATATGAAACCGCATGAAATGAATGTCGCTTCGGTATGAAAACGAGTTTGTCGATCGCAATATCGTTTGCTCACTCGTGGCTCGTGGCTCGTTGTTCATAACGACACAATGTGTACGCACTTATTAAACTGTAGCAAGCCATAACGTTTTCGCCTTCAATTTCTGGTTGATGTTGATCCAATTTTCTATCCTTGGCATACTTTGTTGGATGCCGTCCAATTGTGTACACTATACAGTTATTTTATTAGTGTTCGACACGATGTTTAGCAGTCAAATATGAAGGTGATCTAGGTTAGAAAGAACATCAAGATTCTTAGATTTTTTTCAGATAGATATATCGCGTTGTTTTTCACCTTCTGCCGTGTGCTGCGCAGTGTGGCTGCGAGGTGACACGTCAAGAAGCGCGCACAGTGACGGATCGCCAGTCGCTTGTTTATTCAATAGTTTCCGTCTCAAGCCAGGCTCAGTGATAATCGCTGATCCTTTTCATCGCTTTGTTTTGTCTTCGATGATTACGACTGGCTCTTTATCGAGTGTTTACTGAATCGAACTCAAGGCGCTTGTTCATGTTACGTTTTTTGATGACAATGCAGATCAGTAAACGTTGAAGAGAACGAAGCTGTGATAGATAAATAGTATATACCTACTCGTAGGCAAAAAAAGTACATTAAATATTGCTACTTAAACCCTTATTCCATAGTTGGCTCCAAAAAAGCAAATTAATTACAGGTAAAAGCACAAAATTAATCAAGTCTAGAATTTTTTAAAGAGTTGCTTGCCGTATTTTTCATCGTTCGTTTTAAAGACCAGTTTTTTTTATTTGCAGAATATAATTTTATAATATAGGCAAGCATGTAGTCTTGTTGCAAAATTAAATTTCAAAATTGCTTCTGTTTTCGAGACGCGAGACGGCTGCCACAGCTGGCAGTAACCACGCCTCACGTTAAAGAATCCCGGCGACTAGAGGCACCAAGCTTACTTTATTTATTCCCATTGTTGTTCCACTCCAGCGTCAGCAAAGTTTTAAATTAAGAAGATAGTTATTGCTGATAAATCTGGAAGTGTTGCTCTTAGCTGTACTGTGGGAGCCGGCAACCAGGCAGATAATGTACGCGGTATAATACCCTGGTTTTATCGTCTTTGTTTTCAAAGTCACAGTACAAAGCCGTGACTTATTTTTGAAGTATTGATTATTATTTAAAGGTGGAGTATTTGTCTTCTGTAAATTGTGGTATTTTTGAAGGTATTTTATTCAAAAGCTCCTTATCAGGACAACATTCCTATAAAATTGTTCTGATTTAATAAAGGACACCGAAGAAGACTTAGTGACAAATTAAAAATGTTGGCGAGATTAGTTCTGACTCGGGTGATAGGCCCCTGAATGGGAACGGCATTCAATGAATAGCTTCCCGACTCTCGCTAAAGTGGCCAATCTCTGCCAAGATTACGTCACATTAAGGGCCTTTCTCACAATCCTCCCCTTCAAATGAGATACTCACTGTTGACCACTACTTACCTCTATTATTGTGAACATTTCCCGATTCTTAACGTATGTACAGTCCACGCGATGTCAATTTAGTCCACAATAATATTTTATCATCAAAGATACGGATGATAAATGTATTTGTTGTGATATTTCCCGAACTCCATCGGTTATTCTGAAAGTGCATCGGCGCAATATTTCCCACTTATGGCGGCACGACGAAACAATCCGCGATAGATCAACGGCGCGCGGCGCGGCGACCACTTGTCAACGCATCGCGGCGCGGCGCGGCGAGGGGGCTGCAAACTAAGCGTTTCTGCCAAAAGTACGTGACCTTAATGTATATCAATCCGAGCGTGATTTATACAGGAGGGATCTGTAAAATATGATATAAAATAAACATTGACAACCAAAACGATGAAATACGACGCAGCGTTGTGATTTAAGGGCGCGTTTCACGAGATTTTATGGCGCTATAAAATCAGTTCGCGCTCTGCTCTCGCCTCCAAAGAGCACACGTACTGCACAGATTTGACAAAACAGACGACGGACATTTATTTGTTCGCTAGTTTTTTTGCAAGTTTTATGGACTGCTGCCAAGTTTATGGTCCACGGACAACGGGCGAACGCTTTGACAGTGTAAAATTGGGGGACGAGATTTGATTTGTCTCTATACCACTTCTTACCCCTTTCTTGTAGGTAAATATAGATTTTCAGGGGTTTGAAATCCAATTTACTGACGAATATTGCATTTGAGATTCATCGTTTAAGATAGAGTGGCGCATTAGCATGTGCACATCAATTATAATATAACAAATGAATGTCGATAATGATGCATTTAAGAATTCAGAAACATCTTCCCGAAACTGATTTTAGCTTTTTGATCTTCCATGATAAAAAATAAAAACATCGAAGATGTGACATCCATCAATAACGACACCCGAGAGGAGGCCTATTATGCTTTATGCTTATGCTTCCATAATACCTGCGGACCAATGTTTTATCATTAAATTCACTTCAGCACAACATTCATTGAAGGCTATTGATTCAACGTAAACCATATTTTTAGGGTTCCGTAGCCAAATGGCAAAAAACGGAACCCTTATGGATTCGTCATGTCTGTCTGTCTGTCTGTCTGTCCGTATGTCACAGCCACTTTTTTCCGAAACTATAAGAGCTATACTGTTGAAACTTGGTAAGTAGATGTATTCTGTGAACCGCATTAAGATTTTCACACAAAAATAGAAAAAAAATCAATAAATTTTGGGGGTTCCCCATACTTAGAACAGAAACTCAAATTTGTTTTTTCATCAAACCCATACTTATGGGGTATTTATGGATAGGTCTTCAAAAATGATATTGAGGTTTCTAATATCATTTTTTTCTAAACTGAATAGTTTCCGCGAGAGACCCTTCCAAAGTGGTAAAATGTGCGTGTGTCTCCCCCCCCCCCCCCCTGTAACTTCTAAAATAAGAAAATGATAAAACTGATAAAACTAAATAAAATATATGATGTACATTACCGTGTAAACTTCCACCGAAAATTGGTTTGAACGAGATCTAGTAAGTAGTTTTTTTTAATACGTCATAAATCGTAAACCGCAGTTTACCTTTCATTCAATCAACTCATGATTGATTTTTATAGATAATGGTACGGAACCCGACGTGCGCGAGTCCGACTCGCACTTGGCCGGTTTTTTTATTTATTACCTAAGTGAGCTTGAAATGGAACAATATATTTTCTTCTACTCACCTAATAAATTATGTAGGTATAGGGACCTAGGGAATCTAGGCCATTTTTTGGGACACATGTAGGATCAATGTTTTTACGGTAGACGAGTTAAATTTTTTATTTTATTACATTCATAGGTAAGTAAATATTTCTTAAACACTATTTTTATTCAGCTGGCTACGTCTGCCATATGCACAATAAGCTGTGAGCCAAAATAACTACTTCGTGGAGCCCTGAAACGGATGAGCCGGAGAAACAAACGTCCAGTGGTCCACTTGAGCTCTGGATCGAAAGAGCTGGAAGTAATGGGGAGAGGCCTTTGCCCAGCGTTTGGGAATAGTAACATTTTTATTTACACGATTTCATATTTTCCTATAAACTATGTACTATGCATATACCTACCTAGGTACTACAAAAACAAACAATAAGTGCCCAGTCATATCTGTTTTAAAAACTTATTCTGTGAGTTTTTATCACTAACTTTATTTGAATAGCTCTTGGTGTGGCGTATTGTTTTTAACTAACCAAGATCAATTAATTCACTTATGATTTTATGGGCAAAGTCTGCGTTAAAACTTTTGTGATGATTAAAACTTTCATGGATTATTCATGAAAAAAGTGTTATAGATTTTCACGCTATACCTGTAACGAAATGATTATTTATGTGTGCTTTACCATTTTTTTTTATTATGGCTATAGGTACTATGCTTAGGTTCCTACCTACCAACTAGTAATAATGAATCTTGAGTTTGAATATCTAATGAGTGGAGATAGGAAACTAAAGAAAAACGTTTAATAATCGGTATCGAGTAAGTAGCTAGGTATTAGAGTTTCAGTTACGATGCAGCGCTGATAGTTTACTCATAAATTAAAGCAGGAAGTTCCTGCAGTGAACACTTAATTTTAATAACAAACAATACTGCATCACGAAGTTAACCTTAAAATGATCATCATCATCTGCCTAGCCTTTTCCCAACTAAGTATATTGGGGTCGGCTTCCAGTCTAACCGGATGCAGCTAAATACCAGTATTTTACATGGAGCGAATACCTATCTGACCTCCACAACCCAGTTACTGGGTAATACGATACCCCTTGATAAGACTGGTTGTCAGACTTTCGGGCTTCTGACGACCCATAACGACTGTCAAAGATCCACGAATGACAGCCGGGAGCAACGGCTTAGCGTGCTTTCCGAGGCACGGAGGGGTCTTGGTATATGAAGATGGTCACCCATCCACGGACCAACCGCTCGATCGACCCGTGCAGCTGTTATTACTTAGCCACAAGCCCCAAGATATAACTACGAATTAAGAAAATGAACAGTCGAGGAAATAGGAAAATCATTTTCAGAAAAAGAAAATCACCTTGTTGTCTTCTCCCTGATCACTCTTTGTTACAACGTTGACGTGTCCCTTATGTGTTGGCAGTGACATATCACTGTGAACCACATATGTATGATATTACTTTCATATCGTATATGAGCACGTTGACGAGCATTGTCTTCGTAGACCATCGCTAATATAGTTTTGCCAAAATCACCAACGTTGCATTTGGTGATCGTTCAAAGAAATGTTGACGTTTGTGTAAACGCTGGTTTTTTTTGCTATACTAAACCCACGTGATGAGAGTATATACTCTCACACCCACTCTTACTCCCACAAACTAATGGCCAGAAGGCCAATTCTCGTACTTCAATCTCATGTCAAAAATGTATGTAAATTCATTGTATTTTTGACAGATTGAGACTGAGATTAGAATGCGAACGTTCTTAAAAAATACGGAAATTGAAACTCAGCAGCTTTCCCAACTATTGGCTATAATTTCCCTCAAATATAGCCAATCACTGAACGAAATGATACGGTAGACTTTACGCGTAACAATTTGTAAAGGATATTACGCGGGTATTATCCTATCGAGTTACGCGTAGTACGCAAACCCGACCTTTATCGCAAGGCATTTCATCAGGTGACACTGACAGCTTTAGATGTCTATCTTGACGACCTACCTGTAACCTAGATGTTTTTACCAGTTAAAATTCACAAGGTCACGGAGGTGCGTAAAAACAGCTTAAAATCGTCTCCTAAATGAAACTCCCGTCTGAAATATCTTGATTAACGAAACTAATAATAAAGTTTCGCCGTTACAGTTCATTTCATCTTAATTAGTAAATGTTGTCAGTTCAATCACTCGATATTATGAAGAGTCTGAATATAACGAATTTTATTTTATATCCGAAAAATCTTTTCCAAGTACAAAAGCGTTCCAATTTTTTATGAATATTCCCAGCTCAACCTGTAGAGAGCTCGACTTGCAAAATTGTGTTTTCGATCAATCTGCAAAACTTTGTTAGTAATGTTAGTTTCTGTCTACTAAAAACTTAAACCTATTTGATTTCGAACGCGTTAGCAAGTTCGGAGTTCTCGAGAGCAAACAGAATGATACCGCAACGATTAGACCTTTCACAAAGTATTTGTATGTACATGTGTTTGAAAAACGCCTACGTTTTGCATTCTCAGGACGGATAGGGGCCTTGCTCCTTTACTTATGAATAAATGGATACTTTACAGTTGTGCGTGTGGGCTTTTTTGATTCCGTAACAAAATGTACAATGGTACCCTTATGGTTAGTGATACCTTATTCTGCCTCCGTGTGCTTGAATGTTTGCCTTTATGTCGGAGCTTGTACGCGAAATAAAGTAACATTTTCAATTGCATAATTATCTCTGTTGTCCAAACCTTTCCTTCGAACACAGTTGGCAGTAAATTTTGCAATAACTACACCATTGTTAAGTTTCATAAGGATAAATTATTATAATGCTGACGTCATTTTATCAGCTCCTAAACAGTAATCCACGGTCTCTTACCGTAGTAAGCGAAATGAAACACGAGCATGTACTTAAACGAACAAAGAAGTAACACTCGGAGACAACTGAGTCATAAAGGCCATTGTCTCTAAATTGCCTTAGGATTATAAAAATCGTAATGGGATTATTGTTTAGTGGGCGACAACGCGACGACGACGCGATGGATACGGTCTGAACATTTCAATTACTGCACGCATTGTTTGATGCGGCCGGCGCGGGCGCGCGGCTGTTTATCGAAGTCCGCTGACTCTGATGAGAGCCCCCACAAAATGATTAATCCTGCACTACAGTGTAACAGACGCGGTTGCGATACTCTGCTGACTTATGTGCACACACTGCATCGTATTAAGCTCCCGTTTATGTGCAACCGTGGAGAAAGCATCCTTTATTTTATGATACACTGGCTGTCAGAATGAACGTATTATACGTCAAGAAGGAATTACAGAAAGGATTTATGCTTCAGGATTCAGAATTAAGAAAGTCGTAAATAAATAATCCTAGTCTTAACAACTTTTTCATGGAGTTTAAGGCGAGATATGTCTCGACTTTATCTAACTCGGCTGAAAAATATAATATCACCTTAAACACGAATTACTGGTAGCTTAAGAACTACTGTAGCAGTCTGAAAGCCCAATGACGCTAAATTAGATCACTGTGAGCAAGCGAAATGGGTTAAATGGATTTTACGGCAATTTAACATTCACTATACAATAACAATAAACAGAAGACGGCGTAAATACAAAATGTCAACTCAACGGAGTAACGAAGTAAATTATAAAAATTGCTTGTATTTCTCTTGTCTTAGATAACGGACCGTTTTTTTTTTTTTTGAATCCTTCTTGATTCTCCGAAACGATAAATAGTAGGGATCTTTGTTTTTCTTAAGACATTGTTTGTTTTGACTCGGAATTTAATACAAAAATGGGGACATTTCGGCGTTGAAAAAATAAGACCGTCGTGATTTGAGTAGCTAAATTTCAGGGATTTATATTTTAGGATGGAAGACGGTTATTTAATAAGTTGTTTTTGTGAGGACATTTTGCGGGTGCTTGTTGTGTCAGGAAACAATTTTATTAGTGTGTTGTTTAGACAGCGGCGTCGTGCGTGATATACAGCGTGTTTCTCGGAAACAATGTCGAGTGTGTTGCTAGACTTCACTATATGAGGACACACTAAGAGAGCCGTAGTAATAAAAATGTACGATGTAATGATATAGTGTGATTGTGAAACTAATTAATTCCACATGTTCATAGTCCGCGAACCAGAAACAATGGTTATACACAATAATCATTCGTGACCCACAATAGGTCATATGGCAGGGAAAGGGTCACAGAAACAGTCGTGTAAAAAGATGATGAACACTTTTTAATTTCGCAAATGATTTTTTTTTGCATTTTGCAGCTCACTGCACATTAACGATGTAGAAAGCAAAATAAAGTCCACGGATATGGGCGAAATAAAAACAAACGCAATAACGACTCTAATTTACCTTCTCCAATGGATAAGAAATTCGTAGTGATGTGTACGTAAATAGTAATCTATCCGTTGGTATCCGTGGTTTGGGTTGCTCAACTGGGGTAATGTAACGGTCCACGAGCTCTGAATTGTGTTAAAACCCTTTGGATAGTCGCAATATATTTTCCTAAGTTGCTTCCGAGGGTGTTTTGATGGGATTTAGAGCTTTTACATTTCGATAAGAAAATATTGTATGGTATTTCTGATTAATTTGTACCACGTTTTGAATAAACGGTGCTAGAATTGATTGTTGAGTATATTTTTCTCACATATGGTCATGCAGTGGTAAACAGATTGGCCAGTCAGCAGGTTGATAGCGTGACTGTCCATAGTTCGCTGGACAATCAATTATTTTCATCACCTACCTGCAAGTTGCGTTGGATTGATTTATCCTTATTCTCAGCTATTTTTAGATATCTCTTCAGCAACTACATAAACATAATCAGCCTGTAATGTTCCCACTGCTGGGACACAGGCCTCCTCTCGATGAGAGAGAGTGGGGTACTACGCGGGCCCAGTGCGGGTTGGTATTAGATGTCACATGTCTTCGATTTTTGGTTCTAGGACATGCCGGTTTCGTCGTTATGTTTTCTTTCGCCGTTTTGAGAGCAGTGGTAATGAAATAATTTACATAAATAAAGCGACTGTCTGAGTTCGAACCTACATACCCAACACGACTAGTAAGTCGCGTCCGTTACCACTGAGACATCGCTCCTCTTCAGCAACTGAACAATCTCAAATTAATATTTAATGGAAACATTATTATTTTAACAAGTAATTTACGCGGCACCGTTTTGTTTTCTGATGACGTCAGTGGCTTCTTCATAAATGTCAACGTCTCGTCGAGAAATAAAGAGGCACAAACGCAATAATATGTCATTTTCAGTTTAAATGAAACATACTGTTTTATAAATATAGTAAGAAGAAATTAAAACTGAACGATGAAGAATGACATCATTCGCAGAATTTTTAATATTCAGAGTGACTCCATTTTGAAGGACGTTATTGTAATTTTAAATGATTTGGTAAATAAATTTAAACATAGCTCCATAGCCCGAAAGAAAAACCAATCGACCCATAGAGAATATGGGACCTAATTTATCTAATGAAACAACAAAAGGGTACATAACTGTGCAAATATGCACAACAGAGAGATTCCAATCATAGAGACAATATTGTCCAGTCAATGTTGTGACCCGAATTAGCTTTGAGTTCTGCACACGCATTAATACTTATAGTGCAAAGGCAATTCTTGTTACTGGCCAATCAGGCTGGGTTTACTGAAACACAAATGCGATATGTTTTAGTAATTTAGAGCCTTCCGCTAAAATCAAATCGATAAATACCTATGATCATTTATTTATACGTTGTCGTACAAATACTAGGCGAGCACAACAATGGATGGTCTTACTTCACATGAAAATCTATTCCAGAAAACCTAGGGTCCATGCAAAGTTTAGGTGGACTCTATAATTGGAATTACCATTTTATTGTGTGCGAAATAATACTCGTATATTGTTACGGGATAGGTCTATCAATAGTAGGTACCACAAATAAATGCTTCAATTCTTGCGGTACAAAACTACAGTCTATGTTCCCGCTATAGGCGCCTCTATGTAGTGTATCAAAATATCTTTGACCATTACTGTGAGTAACATACATACAAACGTAACCCTTTCAGAATTATACGCGTATCGGACGTGCAGCGGATTCCTTTTAACGAATCCTCTTGTTTAGGCAGGCATAAAACGGAGTTCTCGTAGATACGAACTAGTATCGGGTCAGTTCCGAAGCGCAGGTTTTACAAGCGTTGTGTTGGTGCGAATATCGATGCAATATTTCGGACGGCTGCTGGCTGGATCCATGGGTTTTTCTACTTGCTGCTGTTTTTGTCGACGATGCCATGTTTTCTCGGAATTGCAAAGCCAATTATGGATAGGTATTTGTGGTTTTAAAATCAAGTGTTGAGCCATTCTTGGGTAATTTGTAGTAAAAATCAAAAGAAAAAAAAAACTTTTTAAAAACTAGCTTTTATTACTCATTAATAAAAAGAACTAAAAAGTTAAAAATAATTTAAACCTGGAAATAAATAAAAGCGTGTTACATTTTGATGGAACATTTTAAAGAACATTTAGAACACAATGTAACACACTTTTATTTATTTCTTACTAGGTTGAAATTATTTTGTAACTTTTTAGTTCTTTTTATTAATAAGTAGGTAATAAAAGCTTGTTTTTAAAAAGGTTTTTTTTCTTTTAATTTTATTTTTAACATTTTAGTATTTTTGATGCGAGATTGACTACGGTGTAGTTCGTACCACGTAGTAGTGTTTTTCCGTTAAGTAAATGCGTTTACTGCACTTAAGTTACCTGTTCATCTTTAGTCCCTGGTTACCATCTAGCACCAAAGTGCTCGTCAAGACGAATCATACGAGCCCAAACTCGATGGGGTTGTGTCGTTTAATTACCGAGTTCCTATAGCCATCTTCCAGCTCCATCATCAGATCCTGGTTACTATCTAACACCAAAGTACTCATCAAGACGAATTATACGAGCCCAAACTCGATGGGGTTGTGTCGTTTAATTACCGAGTTCCTATGGCCATCTTCCAGCTCCATCATCAAATCCTGGTTACCATCTAGCACCAAAGTTCTTGCCAAGACGGATCGAACGAGTCCAAACTCGATGGAGTTGTGTCGTTTAACTACCGAGTTCCTATGGCCACCTTCCGGTTCCATCATCAGATCAGCTCCATGTCATAATAATTTTGCATTGTCATCCGATTTACACATATATGCAAAATTTCAGCTCAATCAGTTGAAGATATCTACTTCAAAATTGAGTTGCAAGAGTCCACCCGAACACCCAGTTACATACATACGTACATACATCGCAAGTTAAACAAAAGCTTGTAAAAAGGGAAGAAGGTTCGACTACTTTTGTTTCAGAAGACAGACATTATACAATGATTATAAATCTTTAGATTTAATATTTGACATTGTGTGTTACCTTATTGTTATAATGTTTGGTTTGAATTCTATCATTTTTATTTTATTTTTTTGACATTATTTTGACTGACATGTTTATTATTTTGTTTTTCAATTTCGCAAATATGCCTAATTTAATTTATGGCAGATTGTAAAGTGATCGCAGTTTTGTAAACACCTTTATTTTATGTACCTACTTTCTTAGCAAATAAACGATTAGGTATATATAGAATCACTTTAATGTGGTACTTCCATTTAATAATACTCTTTTTCAGCTATTCGGATACCCTATCACAATTAGTTAAATAAAACAAACGAATGAATCGACTATCAAAACTATTCATACCGAACCGCAATTTGATGGTAAGTATAATTAACAAACTTTTGTGGACTTCCATTTCATCAAATACAAAGTTAAAAGGAAATTACATAATCTGATAGTTATTTTTTGTGTATCATTTGATAAAGATCCTATTGCTCTAGCTCATTGGCCCAGTTTTTTGTCAAGAATGAGAGAAATATGCCATATAGGCAAGGGGAGGTATTCAGCAAATGTATGGTTGTCATATTTCAGGCGTCAGATGGAGCCGTTCCGTGCGATATGGGTGCGCCCCACTACATAAATAATGTCTCTGTGTAATAGCCTATTAATGTGCCGACTGCTAGATAAAGGATATTCTCATACACATCTTACGCACTGTTAGATTTCATGCTGATCTGGAGATGGGAACTTTGTTATTTGTCACACTTACCACTGTTGTTTTGGTGCCAATTTCTAGTTGAAAGGCTGAATATGGCCGTAAACACAGTGGCTGTTTGTCAAACTCAAAGCATTTATTTCAATTAAACCATTGACAGGCACTTTTAAATCGTTAAGGAGTTGGTCAGAAAGTTGAAGCTAAGAAGATACAAGGTTAGTGTCAGTCTTCTGCCCGTTTTCAGTAAGACTTAGCAGTTAGCGACGCCTAAATAAAAGCGCGCTGCTGTCGGATTTGGAACTCAGTGAAAATGGGCATTACAGCTAACTACCCAAATACTATATAAACACAAGAAGGTAACTAAAGATTATATCCACGATTCAGGTGGAATTTCTAGTAACCCCGCAGTTCCCCCCCCCCCCCCACCCCTCCACAAGAATGACAAAGATAATGTCATCAGTTCACTCTGAGTTTTCAATACTCAATTCTTTATTGCATTCCACAATGTAGGCTAAGGTGGTAAATATTTGTCAAAAGAAACAATCATGGACCCTGTCGGGCACAGCAAAAGGAAGATATGTGGAGAAGAGGACTTATCTTTTACGTATCTATCTTTTAGTCTGACTTATTCTAAACATACTTTTAGAACAATAATTAATTTATAATAATAATAATATAACATTTTGCTTATTATATAGGTACTTGCACTTATTATGTGTTTCAAGGATTTATCATTTAAGTATTGGTTGACACTATAATAACATTTGCTTATAAGTAGGTAACTTTTTTAATTTGTGCGTAAATAGATGGAGTTTTTTTTCATTTCTTATATATTCGGGTAACATATTGTAAATTTTGATTGACATAACTAAGTAGAGGGCTTGTTGAGTGTATTTTTAAGCGGGCGGGAGTGTATTTTTCTGACTTCTCAAGAAAAATATAAGTCTATAGACTATAGTAAAATCTTGTCGCGGTCAGTGAATCGATGTATGGCCATTTTTAACTTAATGAGACCCTTTCGTGCCCACAAGAGGGTGTTAAACTGTCGGTCCCGGGACCACGGCCAAAGGGTCAGTAATCGTCAGATGGCGACGGCTTGTAAAATATCGATATTTGGCCGCATCTGTTTAGACCGGAGCTGACCTTCTTCAGTATAGGCTAGGCGCCCTAGGCGAATGATAATTAATATAGGCACTGGGAAACAAGCAGGAGATACTGTGTGGCAATCAATTAAGCAAGCAGACAATCCACCTTATCAGGTGACAGTTTGGTAAGCGATAGCTATTCATTACATATCTTGTTTCTTAAATAACTAACGTAGAAACGAGTAACGAACAGAAAGACGCATCAGACCTTGGGATAATGTGTATTTTCAAATAGAAAAGGAACGAGTTTCAATCACAATGCTAATAACAATTACATCTTAATCAACTTTACGTAGAAAACATCGTGAGGGAACTAAAAATTCGATGATATATACCAGCCCGCACTAGGCCCGCGTGGTGGATTACGACCCACTCCCTCTCACCGAGAGTAGGCCTGTATCCCAGCTGTGGGAACATTATAGGCTGATTATGCGTATGCAACTTTACAGTCAAATTAAAATCAACACGTTTACGTTATAATAATTCCGTACTCGAAGGATAATAATTAAACAAATGATCTGTAAACAATCGAGTGATTACGTAAATAAATAATTACAATTAGTGGTTGATAAACATTCATATAATTTAGGATAATAAATATACATTTAAATTAACCCAGACTGTAATAATTCCATACAGTGTAACAAATATGTGTTTCAAATGCTAGTGTAGTCGGCAAGTTCAACGCCAATGAAACCACTCATCCCGATAATTTTCTATTTACTTAAACAATATTAGCATTTTCATGATTAATTATGTTATTAACCTAGCTGTAAGCTATTAACCACAGACAATTCCGGATATAACAAATACGCAAAGTAGGTGTTATTAATTGCTTAAAATTTTAAAGATCACCCCAGTAGCGGCACTTGTGATTTGAAAAAAAAATCGGCGGCCATATCTGCTCCTACTTCCTGAAGGTAAAGGTAGAGGAACACACTCACATTTCACCTGTTACGTATTAAGCCTAATATTGCCATAACCAGGCAAAAATTGACTGTTTCTGAGAATTTTGTAATGGATGAACCCAATAATGGGTAGGCACTTAGCCCAACCAGTACCCTAATTGCGTAATACACTATCAATCACAACCTGAAACATGTTGAAGGGTATTGCTAATCCATTACTTCAAATATATTCGAAAAATATATCTGCTCAACAACGTAAATAATGCAATGAATGTTGTTGAGCTGTCAAAATAAAAGCCAATGCTACTGTTAGTATGTCACGCAATTACCCCGCAGGGGTAGGTAGGTACTCTTAGCAATGATTTTAACACACTGTCAGTAAACACACTGTTTGATTGAAGATACTATGTTTGTTGTTTGTTCGATGAAAAGTTGCCATGTCATTTTCAGCCAGTAACAAACAAACTATATAATATTGACCAGATCATTTAATATTTTGTTACAATTTCTATAAAGGGTTATTTTACAAAGACCAGCCAAATTTAAGGATGTGGTACAGACCATCAAACTGAACAACTTTCTCCGTGGGACCAACATCGTACTCGCGAATAAAAATTCAGCCGTCCCATACATCTAAGTCGAGTAGGTATTGAAGTTTTATATGGGACAGTTGATAAAATTCTCACGATTACGCTATTTGTCCCATGGAGAAAGTTGTTCAGTTTGATTTTGATGGTCTGTACCACATCCTTAAATTTGGCTGGTCTTTGAAAAATAACCCTGTATATCGTCCGTACAATTTAGACACAGTCAAAATTAACAAGTTGTGTCAATTTTAAATTCTGTGTAAACTAAAACAATATTTGCTGTTTCCCTCTACATACCTACATGATGTAAATAATAATTCCTCCGTATAACTAAACAAGGGAAACCGGAAACTACTAGGGTGTAGATAATAGAGACGTTTAACTTCAGACGTCCGTTTGTGGGTACAAGATACGCCTCAGTATTGAAACTGTAACTTTGACCTAACACATAAGAGAGTTATGTATGTAGCTAATGGCCGATTCCTATTATTTACGAACCGTTATTGGTTAAGATTAAGACTCTTGTATCTTTACCAATAATGAAGCAAATACCTCATAGCTTTGCATAGTAGACCCACCCATATGGAATTAGCTATCACAGGTAAAATTAGCTTACGAATCTATTTATATGCACAGTTTGGCAATAAAAAATGCTACCATTGGTAAACAAAACGATTCGTTTTTGTTTACAGGAATCGAGCATAAGTATATAATTGTAAGCATCAAATTTACACGTTTTTCTTTGTTAATATTTTTCTAAAGGATGAATAATACTCTAATTCTGGTCCTCTTATTTCAGCTGTGCGTATGCGTTTGTGATGGTCTCATTTTGAAACATTCAATTCTGTTCGATCCTCGCTAACATCAATGTATCTTTTTCTTTTCCATATAATTTTTTTAATCTGAGATGTCATTGACAAAAAGAAGAACAATCAGGAAGAAGATTGTGAAGGGAAACATCGAAACTTGGACTGACGATTACAGGCAGATATGATACGATTGCCGAGAGACGGTAGAAGGCGTGTTGGCATTCTGATAGCAAGGTGGGGGACGACCTACATAAGATCACGAAGAATTCCTGGATGAGCCAAAAAACTCATAAGGAAGGATGCCTATACTCAGCAGTGGCTAAAACCAGGCTGCCAATGATGATGATGATGTTAGTTAGGTTCTATAATTGAGATGGGGCAGTAAGGGCTGTTATATCCATAATTAAAAAGTCAGTTGAAGTCTCATTTTTTACGAAATGTATGGGAAAAGATTTTTGCGATTTCTGACTTTTCTAGTATTTAAACCTCAGTTGGTCCAATAGAGTTTTTTTATCCTTACCTATAGGAAACAGAATGGATTGGCATCAAAAAAAATGTTTGTGTAAATGGCCCATTTTCTTGCGGAATGTAGGAACCTTTTTTTTTAAATCTGTGAATGGGCATCAAAATTTCTCAAAAAAATAAGGTCGTTCTCGCAAGACCGTTTTTCTGTAAATACAACGGTTAACGACCGTCTCAAAAATCCACCCTGTAACTATGCAGAGTGGATTTTGCCCTTAATTATTTAACTTTTTCGAGATAATAATGATAGTGTCGTTGGTGTACTAGTTCCCGTGATGCATTAGTACCGTTTAGTGTGCAGCTTAGTGACCGCAACGATGTAATGTGTAATGATCCCCGGAGAGCGTGTAGTTACTGTAGTAACAGTTTGCTGGTCCGCTGCTCGTGAATACTAGTGTAATGTGTTCCGCGCCGTCGACGATGACAACTTTATTTTATATTTTATTTCACACTTCCGTTATTGAAGATGAACGTAGACGTTTTATTTGTTTATTGATAGTAGAAGCGGTTCTGCCCATGTGTAAAGTTTTGACTTTTATTTTACACTTAAGCACACAAATGTTCAGAGGCGGACTACTTAAATGCCATGGCATTCTCTACCAGTCAACCTTTGGGTGATGCAAAGACAAACAGTGGCAGGTGCAATTATGAAAATTGGGAATAAATATTTTCAAATATACATAAACCTATTAAAAATATAAATATAATACATATACCTTCTCAATTTCCTATAGGTAGTTACTTTTCGGCAATTAAAATACGCAACACTACCTTGGGCAAAAACAATTACAATCAGGTTCATTACTAAATAAACTACAATACTAACCACACAGACGGACTTGCTTCCCCTTTTGTTAGGAATTCAGCAACGAGAAAGCATAACATAATAGCCCCCCTCCTTATTCTTGGAAGGTTTAGACAGACGTGTAGAAACATCCACATTGTTATGTTATAGGTGAAACTCGCACATCTATGGGTGAAACCCATGTTAATTGAGAGAGAGATTTTCTGAAAATTTCCTAATTGAAATCACGATGGATCCTGACGGCGCAAACAAGGAATCAAATCTAGGACCTTTAGCTCAATATTTACACCTTCGTCTTCTAGACAAACGAAAGTACCACAATATTCCTGTTGTATCTCAAAATAAACACTTAATTAATTAATATGTATTTATTTAATACAGAGCAAATAATACCTGATAAGGTGATGTTAAGAGAGAGAGAGAGCAAGAGTGGGTGAGTGAGTAAGATGATCTTATGGATGCGTTCCAGATCTCACAATTCCATTTAGAAAAAGAAAAACAGCACTGATAATGACCGAAATAAGCAAGGTAGACTCAACAAAAAGAAAACCGAACCCCTTATTCAGAAGCACCTATCTACCCGTACCTCACAATCGTTTATCAGAGAAGCAAGCGAAGCGTTTTGATAATGTTTTGATCAATCAGTGCCTTTTGTCCTAGCCAGACGAAAGACGGACGGACGATATGACGTCACAATTTCACGAAAACCGGACCAAGTGTTAACGATCATGCGGTTATGTCGGTCGTAACGTTGTGGTTACGGCTAATATCAATGTTTCATTGCCTATAACATTCGCGTAAAGTTATTTCGAATTAATTAATGTGGGCAGAATTGCTCTAGTTATACTCGTTCTCTATGTAACTTTACATAACTCTAGGCTTTTGAGTCGAGTCGAGTCATTATGATTATATGAATTGATGCGATGCTGTGTTTTAGGCTTTGGTTAGCCGTACTAATCCTAATGCAAGCATTAGAATTAAATGCATCAAAGTTAATGCTATGCAATACTAAATACGATCGATCCATTTGTGTTTGAGCATTTTTACGATGATTTGAATCAGCGGGGTAACTGCGTACACACTAACAATCGACGGCACGGTTGGCGCAGTGGTTAAGCGATTGACTGCTGCGCTGCGTGTCGCGGGTTCGATTCCCGCACGGAACAAATATCTGTATAGCCTACAAGTAGTTGTTCCGGGTCTGGCTGTTTGTGTATGTGAGTTTAAATGTTTGTAAACGCACCCACGACACAGGAGAAATTCCTAGCGTGGGGCAAAGTTTAAAAAAAAAATCGCCATGCCTTTCGTATTGACAGTTTAACAACATGCACTGCGCTATTTGCGTTGTTCAGGAGACGAAGTTTTCAAGCATATGCAGCAATGGATTAGCAATTTTCTTCAAAATCTTTCAGATTGTGATTGAAAGTGTAGTAAGCAGGTACGCAATTAGCGTGCGGATTACGTAATAGACTATTAAAAACAAAAGATTTTTTTCAAATACCCTCTGTGAGTGGTATTCTGCTTAAGTATCTATGTAGTTAGCATTAGCAGAGCAGTTAACTCCGCTACCAATCTTGCTGACTAACTAAGCTTCTCACCACAGTTTGCGGTCTAAGTTATTCTCGCGTAGCTCACGAGAGACGCAAGACAACACAAAATAAACCAATAAAAGAGACCAACTTAATTACATTATTATTATTCCAGCTTCAACTTCAAGGAAAAACTGAATTCAAAAATATTAATAAAGTGCCCCCCCTCATTTGCAAACATTTTGTTTGGTAAACGTAAGAAATTGACGGCTACGATACGCTAGTGACATTGTTGGCGTGTGGCCAAAATCGGAACTAACGCCGCCATCTTGTTTTTCTATACATTTTACAAAACATTTGCACAAATCTTTACCAACAGCGCCCCCCTGTCGACCTCTGTGCGCCAAAAGATTCTTGTAACAGTAGTCCAAAATACCGAAACGTATTTAAAAATAGTCCATTACTATATTATGTACTTGTGACTTAATTAGCTCAATATTGCACGGGCTGCTGAACGCCGGGCATTAATAGATTACTTAAGTCACACGTATCGTATACTATTTTATTTTAAATAAAATGAAATACACATGAAATTAATGGAAATTAAGTCACAGAAAATCAGTCACGATTTTCTGTGACTTAAGTATTCCATTTTTACACAGAATAGTGTGACTTAAGTGCGGGTTTAGGTCACTCAGTGCTATAAAAGAATGTACGCACGACTACAAATCAAGCTATATATTTCCAGTATATGCTGACTTCTCGTTGTTCGAAAAGCCTATACAATGTGAGGTCAGCTAAAACTGGGAATGTATAGCTTGATATGTCGTCGTGAGCACGGGGTAAAATAAACAAAAGAACATTTTATTTGTTGCGCTATTTCGAGTGCTTGACAGCCGCGGTCACCGTTCTTGACGCTGCTGCTGACCGCAGGCGCGGATGACGACCGACGAGGCCTTACTATCAGTCCGTCTCTTGTCATGTATAACTGACATAAAATACCTGTGCAAACACATTAATGAAGAAATCAGGAAAATAAAAATACGAATGTATCGTTTTTAACTCAAGACCATAGCAAGATCCATCTGGAAGATGAACAGAAGCATTTTCACAGGCTCATTTTTAAATTATGAAAACTAATTTTGAATAACTGAGCTTTGTTATGTTGCTGCCTTTCTCTATATTTTTTCGTATTATATAATTTTATATACTTAGTATATATTATATTAGTGTTAGCTTGTAAAAATAATAATTAATCTGTGTATGTTAGTGCTGTGTAGGTACTCCTAAGTGACAAATTCACTATAATTGTATACAAATGTTATTTTTATCATGCTAATGTGAATAAATTGTTGGATTACCTTTAAAAAAAAATCAAAATAAAAAGTTGCGGTTCTAAATCGCTAAATTCAAAGTCAGTTTAAAGAAGCTCTACGTAAAACAAGATACCGAAAGTGGTAGACTGACTTCAAGTTAAAAGGAGTTTCGATAATGAAGGATCATAAAAAAATAAACAGGGGGTTTTAAGTTCTTTCCTTGTGGTAGAGGTTAATGCCCTTGACACGTGTCCACCCCCCGTTACAGGAATCACACCGTGAAGATAACATAGATACTCATAGATAAGTACCTATTTTGTTCAAACATTGCGATCAATAATATTTAATACCTAAGGTACATACTACTAAATTCATTTCAAAGAAATAAAGTCCCCAATTCAGAAAAATTTACGAAATTTTTGAAGAAAAATAACAGACCAAGAAAATGTTAACATTAATAACATTTACTGTTATAATTTGAATTAGGTTAGAAGTTTAATTTTGTTAAATTATACAGTGAAAGCAAAATATTCAATATAGGGTCGACTTGGCGCAGCAGTTGTGGGCCAAATTAACATATTATGGCCCATGTCTGTACGGCGCGTATCTTTGCCGCCATTTGTAAACAAGAGGGTCCAGGAGTTATGAAAGGACGCCAATAATGAACGTTACTGCTTGCCTGTTGGTAACTTTTTGGTTTTCGTATCTGTTTTATTGTTTAGAATCAAGTTCTTTTAACTGAGCAGATAGATAAGCTGCTGGGAAGTTTGTTGCGCCACATCTTCTTCCCATCTAAAGCACTAGGAAGTGGTGAAGGGTGGGCATTTTGGAAAGCTGCCTTAGAATAGAATAGAATGCTCTTTATTATTTTCTTTACACAAGCATTAGGTTGCTTAGCTTGGGACTAGATGGCGCTGTGTGAAATGCCCAGGGATATTATTATTTACACCATATAAATTACAGACATAAATATAGAAATTTTGACAAAGGGTGACACAATGGGCTTATCGCTAAGAGCGATCTTTTAAGACCACCTTTGGATGTATTAAAAAGGGGAAGGAGAGACAAATACTGTAGGTAGTCTGCCTGCCTTATGTGATTTTAACGGTCAAAAAGTGCTGATTCTTAGCCTTATTTGAATACTGTTGATGTTAGTTTTTGTCTTACAGAATGACACGCAACTTATACTTGTGCTACAGGACTTTTTAGAAGTTGTAGACCGATTCGAAAGATAGTGGCGCCGATTCCCTTGTTTACAAATTAAACTAAATTTAATTTCAGTGCAAAGGACTAAACTAATATTTATCTTCTGTCCTTTTCTTAATGAAATAGAAAGAAAGAGATGCACTGAACTTAAATTTAGTTTATTTTAGGAACAGGGGAATCGGCGCCACTGATTCCGATTCCATTTCTATCGATTGGAACAAAATCGATTACGGATTCGGGAAAAGTGTCATTGGGTTTTCCATTACAAAATTGCGGCCTGGGGGTCTACTCCGAAGTAGTATCGGCCGAATGTTCGGCCGTATCCTGCTAAGATGTTACTATTTGGTTCGGTCGGTTCCGATCCTACACTCCTACACTCTTTCGAATATTGACTATGGTCCCGACCCAACTGAGCAGATCCAAACTTTTTTCGCATTTTTCAATAATATTTGGTTCGGCCATGTGTCGGTCCGATCCGAACATTCGCACTTTGCACTTCGGAGTAGGCCCCCTGGTTCTAGAAGAGTGCCCAGAACATAGCGGTAGGTAAACCCATGAGACTTGTTCCATCATAAGCGCGGCATAAGCGTATGTAGGTCGACTTACAAAATGTGCTTAAGAGGTGATGCATCTTAAGGCGAATAAAAAAGACCGTCTTAAATCTTTGAAATTCAGAAGTTGTCAAACTACTTTAGCATTACTTAAGGTGACCACTTCAATGAAGCCCGTAAAATTCACCAAACATAACAAATTAAGAATTTAGCAGGCCACCTTAAGTAATGTACCAGCTAAAGCAAAGTAAGTAAGTAAAGTAGCACCGTAGAGTATGACTAGTACTTGAACTTGACATCATCAATTCAAAAACCGGGTATAAGACAGCATTTTGTCAGACAAAACTAATTTCTTCAAGATAGTTTTAAAAGAACAACACTTGGTTCTTGACGTGTTCAAGCTACATAAATCCTGCGACACTACGGAACACAAATCGTACTAGCCATCGATAACATCACTACTGTTCGTTGTCGTTTCCTCCAATTTGATTCATTATTTATCTGTCTGTCACAATAAAAGGGAACGAGCCATTAAGGAGTCGAGTAAATGTAAATAATTCAGTCCCAAATTCTCAAGATGAACTGGAAGATAAGAGAAATTAATTGATTTAAGTAGGTCAGATGTATTACTAAGGGCCGATTTTTCAATAGACTGATAACTTTTATCTGAAGAATAATTATGACAGTTTGACACATTTTCTATACACAAGCTGTCAAACCGCAATATTTAATCCTCAGATAAAAGTTATCTGACTATTGAAAAATCAGCCCTAAATCAAGTAAATCTTAGTTAAGTGTAGTCCCACTGCTGGGCAAAGGCCATGGGACTTCCAAATCTTTCGATTCAGAGCTAAACTGGACCACTGGTCGTTTGTTTTCTCCAACTCGTCCCATTGGCCATACGGCAGACTTGGTCAGCCCAGTCCCGCTTCACCTTAGCGGCTTTTTAAGCAACGTCAGTAATCTGTGTTTTTGAGCGCAATGTGGTGTTGCGAATATGGTCTATCACAAATTGATAGACCATATAATATAATACTGCGCTCCAAAGCACGTTGGCAAACCTTGAGCTTGTCCTTTGGATTTTTTTCAAAGACTTTGTAGGAATAAGTACCGTGGTACCTTGTACCTACGATTTAAATCGTGGTTTCATTTTATATATATTTTAATATATTCGTAATTTAAAAAATATAATATATAAAAGTTCTCACGAAATTTCGCTTAGCTACGAAATTCTCTAATAAATTCCTAAGGCGTAGAGCCTCAATCGTAATAAATATGTCTGGATAAGCCTTCAGAATTTTTGAAATGGTAATTACTTCCACTGGTCACTGAAGCAGGACTGACAGACAAAACAATATCGATTTGTGCTTAATAATTCTGAACATTTACTACTGATTGCGACGTAAACGAGTAACAATCAAATCAATTAATATTGAAAGCTTTCCGATTGGTGTTTTCATTACAAATTTGTTTTTAGTGAATCTCAAATATTTTTCCATCTATTCTTGACATCGAATTATATTTTTATTTTTATTACGAATCGAATTAACTTTAATATTTTAAGAGGGAGAGGTGCTTGAAAACGGGCGTTGATCGTCGTCACCGAAGTAGGCCTAAGAAAGGCTTAGCGTGACGATTTGGACTCGTTCCTAACCGATAGGACACAGAACAAAGAAAAGTGTAAAAATATGGGGGAGACCGTTGCCCAGTGGTAGGATTACATAGGATAATTGAAAAAAGGAAAATATATACAAGCCTACAAGTTGGTTACAGGTTTAACTAAGTAGGTACTTATTAGGTACCAACAATACTGAAAATATGGATGTTTAAACATCATAATTCTATATTTTTCCTTATGACGTAAACCATATTTGATTTTATTTTATGAAACAGATTTCATTCGTCATTTATATTAGTCCTACGTATATTCTTTTCTCTGTTAATCAAAGCAGTGAAGTCTTTTAAATATTGATTTAAGTAAATGTAACTCAAATAGCTACACAAAGAACACGAATCATTTGAATAGACGAAACATTATACATCAAATAAAGAAATATTTTTCTTGTTATCATTTTCGTTCTTAACAACAGCGATGGGAAGTTTTAATTAAATTAATTAAAAGTTATCTTGGTAGTTAGATTGTTACGTAAATATGTTCGGTAGACGTAGGTACAGCGATTTCCATTTTATGTAAAAACAAACCGTTCTTTTTGTGTGTACTAATAATAAATCTTTAAGTGGCATATGGGAGCGTCTAATTAGTCCGCAGACACAGACAAAAAACGTCAGAGGGTACATCGTTAAATAACCTCCAGACTTTGTCTATGTTTTTTTTTTCAAATAAATTTCACATTGAGATGAAAAAAAAACATAGACAAAGTCTGGAGGTTATTTTCAAATTGAAAACAGGCGAACTATGTACAAAATTTTCCAAATTGAAAACAGGCAAGCTATGTATATCTGTTTTTTTTTTAAAATATGTATGTCACTGTATCCTATGTATACTTATATTTCACTTTACCTCGTGAATCCTTGTCTACTTGAAAGTACGTCTCCTATCTTTCCACTAATCTGTGAAATGGGGAAAGGATACGTGAAATGTCCCTATAAATATTATCCCCTTCACTTGGGGAGCCACTATCAATCAATGGGTATTTGTGATGGAATAACAGCAATATTAGGTACAAATGAAACAGTTGCGTTGGATTATCACGTTCCTAGTCATCGCTCATCAGTGGAATGTATGAAATACCTGTGTACGTGCAATATTAGTGTGTGGTCCGGCCATACTGCTGTCATTAGCCGTTCATTATCAACCATATTAAAAATGCAAGCAGTGGAACATGACCCTTTTACTGCGCTTTCATACGAATTCAATATTAACGGATGTATTTGCAACTATAGACCCGTATGACAATTAGAATCTAGTGAAATAAATGACCACCGAATCGTTTTATTTTACTCATAATTTCATATTCATTACCTACATATAATATTATAGTTTTTTTTTTAATAAATGTATGTTGCTTTTCACGTTTCTCTGTGTGACCGACTTGTTCTTCTAAACTACACAACGGATTTTGATGCGATTTGCACCGTCATTTAATTTATTCAGGTACAATATATTATTAAATTGTTATTAACCTAAAAGAAAGTAACATTGATGTTTTTTCCAAAAGACATAAAAACTGCGCGAAGCAGGGGCGGGTTTCTTGTTATTTTATAAAGTAATAGGTACATGTAGGTTTCGAAAGATTCGATTAAATTATCAGATAGCAAAAGAAATGGTTTTATTAAAACAGCTTCGTTCCTAAGATGTGTATTTGCGTAATCAACCCGTATCATAGGATGCAGATTACTATGCTAATAAGAGCAGACACTCGATAGACATCGAACCCGCATCAAGAGTTCTTATTAGATGGGATTGTATTACAGATATAACTCGGTACGTCCTCCGAGAACACAAGTACCTACCTCTACAACATTTTTCCTCATAATACGTGATTGTTGAACATGTGGAAAGTTCCACTAAAAGGTTTCTTATAGTTATGAATATTGAACGAGTACATAAAGCAGGAGCGATGAAGAAACCTGATTTCTTATGGATAAAGAAAATGTTATTTTATTTTTGCTGAAAATATCTTATCGGAAACTTGCTTAAGTTTTATGTAATCAATCCGATCGTTCAATCGAAACGTGAAAGTTAACAAATAATGTAAAACGATATCTACTTTGTGAAATGTTATGCTCAATCTAATGTCTCGCTGACGGTGGCGTGTGTGTTGGATCATTTAGCTCCCTTTAAAATGGTTGAGCTGAATGGTGCTGAATTGCTGATCCATGCGTCATCTTCGTGAACGGACGCATTCAGTTGGGACTGGTCCTCTCTTAGCTGCCACGGCTTATTATTTTTTTTGTTTCTATTTGCTGTGCTCTGGACGCTTTTAACGTGTACGTCTTTCATACATCGTTTTCACATATCATTATAAATTCAACATTAATGATGTAATTATTAAGAATAAATATATATAATAATAATATATATTTAGAGTTTATAAAGAGTCTCCATGGAGTTTCTTACCCGTTCTTCTCCATAGGTGCCTATTACGCTTTGGAATGGCCAACTAGCTTCATATTTTCTAACTGACTGACTCCTTCACTACTCAAAATTGCCTGTAAATGGTTTAATTGAAATAAATGCTTTGAGTGTGAGTTTGAAAGCATGCACAACAAACAATTTGGATACGGTAACTAGTCTTAGTTTTGCAATAACACTTGTGGTCCGAGCCGACCGATTTCCGCACGAAAAGTCTACAAATAAACTTTTCCGTAGACTTCATATGGTTACAAAGGGCAATCGCAATTTGCAATTCACACAATACCCCACAAAGTTGGCGAAGCAATTATAAAGATATCAAAAGGTTGATGTAACAGCGGCCTACTTGCACTCGCTGGCTGAATATTGATGACACTGCTTCACTGTAGCCAATCTGTGTTCTATGCATAAGTAATGAAGAAAATATGGAACCTAGAGTCAAGTGAACTATAAATATTGACGACAGATGTCGTTTGCAGGGTGGAGGACCTTGCCGAACGAATCATGTATTGTTAAGCACAAAATATCGAATGTCAATTCAATTTCATATTTTGGGAATGACAACTTGAATAAATATTCTTAAAACGTAATTTAAAGTTTGAAATATTAATAAGCGCAGGTGAACACTTGCTGTGATAAACTAGTAAAATAGATGGTAGAGACGCCAGCACGTCCAGCTACTACAATCTGTCAAATTTCTTTAGTTGATTTTTAACTTTATCGCTGTAGCTTAAGTTCAAAGTTGATTGGGAAAAATTTACAGTTTCTGGGAGCTTGATGTGCTGGCGTCTGTACATAGTGTACATGAGTGTAGTTCTCACAATTAACTTTATATTCCATCTCATAAGTCTTATATCGCGATAAATTGGGCTGTGAAAGTCTACTTCTGAAAATGGCCCATGCTCATCACGCTTTACGTAAAGAAAAAAGATAGTTTTAATTACTCATAGGGATCTTCTACTTTTAATTTTAAATTTTGCGTCGATGGGGACATCGACGCGCAAACTGAAACCATGAATTCACCTCCTAGCGTATCAATAGTAAATATCAATTTGACGACACGGTTGGCGCAGTGACTGAGCGATCGACTGCTGCGCAGCGTGTCGTGGGTTCGATTCCCACACGAAACAAATATTTATATTGCCTACAGGTAGTTGTTCCGGATCTGGCTGTTTGTGTATGTGAGTTTAAATGTTTGTAAACGCACCCACGATACAGGAGTAATTCCTAGTGGGGCAACGTTTTTTTTTAAAAAAACAAAACAATATTTCGTCGTTTATCAAAAACAAAACTGCTGTTTAAAACTCCATCAACGCAGAGTTTAGAATCATGTGCTGAATATGGATTCAGCACATGATTCTGAAGCCTGTGTTGAAACTATGTTGGTAACAGGTTGGGCGTCGATGTCCCTGCCACACGTATTAGACACGAAGCATGTGCGATGGGATTTCCCATCGTCAAAAATGACGAGTTCCATACAAACTTTCATCCCCTATTTAACGCCCTCAGGGGATGAATTTTCCAAAACCCTTTCGGTTTAGGCTGTATAGCACATCCTAAACCGTCTGTCAGTGAATGAATATAAGATTTTTATTGAGGAAGGTAAAAAATACCCAGATGACAAAGAATACTTACTATTAAGTATTCCCGAAAACTAAAAAAGGCAAGAATACTTACTATTAAGTATTCCCGAAAACTAAAAAAGGCATGATATGTACTGAAAACTGTATTTGTCATGAATCTTTATACATAATTACACCTATTAGGCCCAAAACTACAAATGGATTGCAAACAATCTGTACCAAAAATATGGCTTTCAATAAAAAATTGAACATTTTATTAATCGGTGTTTGTCGACTTCAGGCTGAAACTGTATTGAAAACGCAAATAGCTTTACAAATAACCCAGTCAACACTTTTATTTAATAAGCTTAGCGAAAACTGAAAATTCAGTTATCATGTAGGTTCCTAGTATTTTTGCGAAGCTATGATTAAGCTGGGCAAAGGTGTTATTAAAAGCAAATAAATGATTGAGTATATAAAATATATAAAAGGAGACAATGACTGCATCATTTGCAAGAAACGCCTTTGATAACAAAATAGTCAACGTATTCAGGATGAACATACCTAAAACTATTTTATAAAACATCCGGCTAAGTACGTGTGGTCGGACCACGCACAATGAAGGGTTCCGTAGTTGAGATAAATTTAAGTATCGCAGGTACAAACTTAACATTGTGGTTGAAAAACATGTTCTTCCATACATCGATAGGTATATGTCACAGTCAATTAATTCTCTGTTAGTCTGTCAAGACCCTTTTTGATAGGAACGCATGGAGGTATCAAGTTGAAATTAATATCAAACGTGATACACGTTTACGTCCGTCCCTTGGAGCTCTAAGGAAATGTAGCTTCTAAGTGAACGCAATAAAAAATTATACGAGGTTATTTATGCGACATACTTTGAAATTCGCAAATAAAAATAAATAAAATCTTGTCGAATCTTAAGGGAAGTAAAAAAAAAACGTATTGTATTTCAAATTACAGTATTAAAAAAAATCCTATTGTATTATATTTCAAATTACAGTATTTAAAAAAAAATCAAACGTGATACACGTTTATGTCCCTTGGGGCTCTAAGAAAATGTAGCTTCTAAGTGAACGCAATAAAAAAATATACGAGGTTATTTATGCGACATACTTTGAAATTCTCAAATAAAAATAAATAAAATCTTGTCGAATCTTAAAGGAAGTAAAAAAAACGTATTGTATTTCAAATTACAGTATTTAAAAAAAACCCTATTGTATTATATTTCAAATTACAGTAGGTATTTAAAAAAAAAACCTATTGTATTTCAAATGACAGTATTTAAAAAAAACCTATTGTATTTCAAATGACAGTATTTTTAACACAAAGTAGAGGTGCCTAACACCTTCGTAAGGTCCATTATTCAAAACGTTTCAATTTTACTAACGGAGTGAAACATACTGGTAGTGACAAGGCAATTTAACATTTCTAGATAGAATACAGAATATTGAGTGGCAACTCGAACTAACAAAATATTTATGTTAGTATTACTCGATATTCCAGCGTTCGTTACCTATGTATTGGAGATGCAATATCTATACGAGCATTGTTCTCGTAAGGAAACTTCGCGTACCTCATTTAAAAACTAACTTTTCAGTAGAGTAGTATCGCTTGAAGTAACGAACGGAAGAAGAATGGCTGTAGACAGTAAGTACACTTACAATATAATCATGTATGATGTAGGTAGCAGTTTTAATATGCAATACTTAGATAATATCAATGCTGAAAACCTCCAAATGAATCAATCTCAAAGTCAAATCATTTAGTTCTAACTAGCTTTCGCCCTCGACACCGCTCGTTGTATGTCGATAAAAAGTAGCCTATATCCTCCCCCAGGGTTCAAAGTATTCCCATACTAATTTTCATCAAAATCGGACTAGCCGTTCCGGAAATTAGCCGGAACCACGCCGGAACAAGCAGACAGACAGACCGGCAAACATTTTGAAAATTGTGTTTTTTATAAGTATATATTAGTATACTCGTACTTAATACAAAAAAAAAATTTTTACTAAATGCATAAATTATGAAAGTATACTTTCATAATATGTATTTAGTAAAAAGCTGTTATTTTGACATTGCAAATAGACACTTTGTTTTATTAATTTGTATATAGATAGGCACATACGGCTCTTTTGACCGTCTAAAACAAGAAATTAGAATTGAATCTAGTTGCTCTATTCAAAAAGTAGTTTCGTATGGAGATGAATGGGCAAGAATAGTTAGGTACTTACTCTTTTAAAATGTTGTAAAATATACAATAATTATATGTTAAGACGATATACCTAGAATAAAATTACTATCCTACTAATATTATAAATGCGAAAGTTTGTATGGATGGATGGATAGATGGATGTTTGTTACTCTTTCACGCAAAAACTATTGAACGAATTTGGATGAAATTTATCACAGATAAATAACCAGAATTGACACATAGGATACTTTTTATTCCGTTATTCCCACGGGATCGAAACTTATGCGGGTGAAACCGCGGGGCACAGCTAGTGCTTCAATACCAACAAAGAATTAAAATGGAGCAATGACAAATACATTAATTGTGTGATAATTCATGGTGTTCATACCTATATTTACTGCAATCAGGATGGATATCAAAAGATGTAATCAGATCATTTTAAAGGGTTTGTCCATTCTTAATCGTCCAGTAATATTTGTTACGATAGCTGTCTCATTAAGCAAAATTGATGAGGACAAAAAGTAGCAATTAAAGCTGTTCAAATTATCATCGTTCAACGAAAATATTCCGACTGGTTTTAAACGGCAGCGTTTATATTTGTCGTCATTGAGTTAATGCCGTGACAGTATCAATTAGAGTCGAATGCCTCCCGTTTTTACGAATGAATGAGAAGTAGGTACCGCCGAATAACGATAATACGATACGTCTGTTGGCAATCGCACAAAATAACAGACGCGACAATATAACATCCATTCATGTTAACGTTATAAACGAAGCGAGCTATTATTGTTCTTATACTAAAATAGCCTTTTTCTTAACTAAACAAGCGTTATTTACTTCTCCTGTAATGTGAATAGAGACATTACGGTCCAATTTCGAGTGTAGGTCAGTCACAATCATGGACTATGTTGACCTTTATTTGATGAATTTAAGTCAGTCATAATTTTATTAGACGCGCATTAGACGTATCAGTTTGTTGTCTGGTCAAGGACGTAATCCACTGTCAGGTGGTATATTTTAAGCCATTAGGCGACAACAGACAGAGAAAAATGTCATGAGGGAAAGTTTTGAGTATGAATGTCGATGGCTATAAGAGTAGGGGAAGACCAAAGAAACGATGGATGGAATGTGTGAATGATGATATATGGTTAGAAAGGAGGTGACTACCGAGACGACGAATAATAGAGAAGTATGGTATGTTGCGCCGACCCCAAATAAATTTGTGTGAGGGCAGGAGAATGATGATGATGATACAACAGACCCGGTACTGGGCTCGCGTGGTGGATTTTGGCCCACTGCCTCCTACAGAGAGGACCCACTGTGTCCCAGCAGTGGGAACGTTCATAGTATACTATTTGGCGACATGCGTAACTGATGAAGTTATTATAATAATCAACACGAGTCAGGCTGTCTATCTATCACCACTTCAGTAGCAATTTCCCTTTTATTGTTAGCACTTCAAACACGTTTTAATTTCACGATGAGCGCCGCCCAGTAAAAAGAAGAGCGACTCATATAAATAGTAGCTTCTACAAACAAATAAAAGAATTCGTGTACTCCCGGCGTTTTTCTTCACTACAATTAAACTAACTTTGATGTGGTTCTACAAAGTTTATGATAGCTCAGAACAGATAGACATTTATAGCTCCCGTAACGAATAAACTATACAGGATTTTTTTGCTAGAAATCCAGTTTTTCAGTTTTAGTTTTCGGGTATGATCAGATGTCTATGAGCTAATCCCGAAGTTAAAGAGTTAAAGTAGGAATGGACAGGTAGACTGGAACCTCAATTGCATGATACACTTTCAGTAACAATCTTGAAGGATTTTGAAGGAAATTTGATTGCTAATCCATTGTTTCAGATGTTTCAAAAAATTTTCTGCTTAACAACGTAAATACCACAATGAATGTTGTTTAATTGTCAAAATGAAAGGCATTGCCACGGTAAGTGTGTTACGCAATTACCCCACGGTTCAGTCGTTGACTTCTATTTTTGAAAGAAACGCTTCTAGCTAAGCTCCAAGATTCGAGAAACTAGGTGAATAGTTCCCATAAATCAATTTACCCGATAATATTTCTTATCCGCGTCTTCGACATACATAGAAAGGAGTGACGATTGCGATGAATAATGTATTTCACACAGAGAAAGTCATTGATCACAATTAACACAAACTCATAAAGCCTTCTGTTTGTAATAACACCACATACAAAACATTAAACAAAATATTTTATTAGATAACACAATATGTTAATTGAACGGTAGAGTGTATTAAATGTTAAAGGCATGTGCGCACTTAGATCTATTAGGAGGTCAACCCATTTAAAAGTTTAATTAATATAGTCCTAAGATAATATTGTATGAACATTTGAGGACGTAATTGCAAACCCAGCGAAGGTTTTTGACCGGAGTTAAAAAAGAGAAATAATGCTGTTTGTTTTATTCGCTGCACAGTTTACTTTGCAAGTTTGCGATTCGTCGGCGCGGTGCAGCCTCGGAACCCGAAACCGAATATTTGATAGCGAGTCGAAATAGTTGATTTTTTATGAGGGAATTAGTTTCCGTTTCGATTTTAGCACGGTTTGGTGTGACGGATAAGGAGTACAATTATTTTGGCTAGAAAATAATAATGCTAACTATTATCAATGGCAGTGGTAACGGTCGCATGTTACGTTCGAACCCAGACAGGCGCTTTACTTTGTAGAAATTATTTCATCACCGCTGCTCTCAAAACGGTGAAGGAAAACATCGTGAGGAAACCGGCATGTTCTAGAACCAAAAGTTCGAAAACATGGGATATCTATCCAACCCGCGCTGGGCCCGCGTGGTGGATTACGGCCCACTCCCTCTCAACGAGAAGATGCCTGTGTCCCACCTGTAAGAACATTATAGGCTGATTATGCAGTTTCTATAGAACTTTTTTTTAAATTTGATTTATCTACTTACAAATTCGCAAAGTAATCCTTCTACATCTAGGTAATCTTCTAGATGCTCTATAGTATTTGGGTCTTTTAAAAGGCCCGTCGCCGTATCTGGGTATATTTCATAACTAAGTTATATCGAATGAAAACATAAGGAAACATGAGCTTATCACTTTCTCCAAGAATAAATCGTACTTTTTATATGTCTAGATATATAATTCGACGAAATTCACTAAATTCTCCCACATTACATGTTACTCGGTGTTTCCAAGTCTTCTCAAGTTTATAACGGTGAGAATCTGCTTATATTGAGGTATTAAAACCTGGTATTATGTGATTACGTAGGTATAAAGTGTATGTGGAGAGAAAAAAAAACAAATTAGGTATATAAGTATTGGTATTTTAACAGTAGCTGCGCCCCGCGGTTTCACCCGCATAAGTTTCGATCCCGTGTAAATATTGGGTTAAAAAGTATCCTATATGTTAATCCCGGCTATAAACCATTTGTGTGCCAAATTTCATCCAAATCCGTTCAGAAGTTTTTGCGTGAAAGAGTAACAAACATCCATCCATCTATCCATCCATCAATGAATCCATACAAACTTTCACGCTTATAATAGTAATAAGTATGATCATCGAGAGCATTAAGAAAAACTAATTATGTGGCTGCAGTTTGACAATAAACCACTCCTTACTTCGAAACCACGTCAATTCCTTACCTTATCACGACATCTGCTTTTAACCCTTTTTTTTTGTCTACGACACAATGGAAAGAAAGAAAGAAAAAGTATTTATTGCGACTCGCACAGGAAGATCATAAAACTAAACTAAACACAATCAAAAATAAAACACCCAAATTATGAACTGTCAAAATATATGTTGTCCGTAAGGTAGACATTTCGATTCCTTGCCGTAAACGAGACACGACAAGACGAGACAACAAGAGACGACTGGTTTGCACGTGGTAAGATTTCGCGGGGAATAATACAGAATTGGCCCTGTTCGCTTATAAAAACGAGAAGCTGGAAACCCTTCACTCGTACAATACTGACTGAAACTGAAGAGCTTCCTGGATAAATAAATTAACCATGATTTGAAAATCAAATAAAAGAAAAGACATATTTTGAATACGAAAAGTAAGCTTTAAGAAATGAAAAAGGTGAAAAATAATGAAAATTGCTACACTGGAGTGCCCGGGTATTTGAACTACTTAAAGACAGTGGATATGATGAGAGGTTCTGCGAACTTAAACCTTAGATTATTGCACCCAGTAAAAATATTATACCTTGTAATTTGAGCACAAGCAATCATTTTTACCTCCTCGTCTAAAAGAATGACCACATTATTCAGCTTTACTGTACAAGTTGGCAAAGTCAACTGCTGGAAATAGTATTGCTACGATATTCATAAAAGGTAAGCTTAGCAACTTGTTCGTGATGTATGACCACACACCATGCTGTGTGTTGGTGCAAAACAAAAGGATACAACCTGTGTTTGAATCTATAGGGGTAAAGGGGTTTATTTATAAACGTTGCTTCAAGTTAAGTACCTAATGATTAGCGACTGTGTAACCATACATTTTTGACGTTTATAAATAAACCTCAAAGTTTCTAAATGAAGGATATATTTTTTTTTAAACATTGCCCCGCACTAGGATTTTCACCTGTGTTGTGGGTGCGTTTACAAACATTTAAACTCACATACACAAACAGCCAGACCCGGAACAACTACTTGTAGGCCATACAAATATTTGTTCCGTGCGGGAATCGAATCCGCGACACGCAGTGCAGCCCAACCGTGCCGGTTAGGTTCACCAACATGTTTACTACGCTGGTAGTGAATTAATGTTTCCCATTATTTGGACTGGGCGACTCCTTAGATAATTACACTCTACCACAGCACTTGAAACATAAACGACACACTTAAGAACTTGAGGACAATAAGAGTTAGAGACTGTATTAAACGTCGCTTTTACGTAGTCTATATGAAAAGAAAATAACATCCCTTATGACACCATTACAGGAGACAGCCCTCCGTAATGGAAATTTGCATACGCACCTTAAAATTTTATTCATAAGGAGAAAATTGTTTCACATATTCGGCGGGTGTGCTCGAGAACGGCGCGGCCGCGGCGCGTCGAGCACTCGAGCAAAAATATCGAATTATTGTCGAGCATTAGGAATTTGGGGCGCATTACCTGTCGTAACGAGCGGATGATTATCATGAAGCAGCACGCTTTCGACGCACACCACTAGGTAGGCACCTACATGAATACGCGAGCCAAGCAACCCCCGGGATTGAATTGCTCCTTCAATTTAAAAATCAAGCCCCTGATCGTCTTCGACTCAATTTAGTAGGTGTACTTTGATAAGTGATGATTATACCTTTGATACCCATTCAAGTATTCATAATACCTAGTTAAATTGTAGCATTGAAATAGACAGATAGATCGGAGGGCACCGAGCCTATTGAATCATTAATTTATCCTTCGTAGTCCTATTAAAATGCTATTGACAAATTGTACTAATTGCAAAGTGACTACGTAATACATTATACCGAACGAACTTTTATAATTACGGAATAAAGTTTGTCATTTGACTGTTCAGAAAAAAGTACATGTATTAGAACCCTGAACGAAATTACGTACTTGTATGTAAAAACATTTTATCTACCTGTTTCTAATTCTGGAAAACCTGGAATACGCAATTACGTAAGTTACAATAACAGTAACAAGAAAAATGTTATTTTCCAACCTAAAGCGTCATACGGATATTTTCGATTTTCCCCTACTCTTGTTTAAGATATCCATCGATATCAATATAAACGTCAAGTGTTTTATCCGCATGGAGGCACCGCTCTAGCCTTTATTACAAAGGCTATTATGTCATATTTCATAAATTATTTGAGGCTGCGACTACCCGCCAATAAGGGCGAGATAACAAGGGGCACGCACTTATGACTGCGACTATACCGCCCATGGTCCGATATTCTCCACTATGCTCTACTCTATTTATAACTCGCATTATTAGTTTCTGTATCGACTATACATCGATGTTCGAGAATTTAAAATTGATTGGAAATCCCTGCTATCCTTTTGTTTTGGAAGTTCGGTTCGTCCGAATATTTCACCTCTTAGGTTAACAATGTTGTTTATTGGCGAAGTACTATCACAGGTACCTAAGTATGATAGAAAAATATTATTGTAGAAGTTCATAATAACAGCCTGCACTTCTTTCTTTTCCTCTACCTTGCTTTTTTTTACCGAGTTCTTTTAAGTTCAAAAAGCCAATTAACGTCAAATTATGTTATCTCATTTTTAGAAGCTTAAGTACTGAAAGAAGGCCAAGTTGCGTACAAAGCCATTATTAGGGATTAGTACCTACCTACAGGATTCTGTAGTGTGTACCAAAGTACCTACATACAATGTAGTGTTCATTCCGACTCTGTTAAATCTGTGAAGTAAATTTTCCTTTTATATTAACAACATTGTGCAATTGTGCACGTTCATATTTAAGCTTTAAAAATTATTTTGTTCGGGAAAATGATAAAATTCATTTTTCATTATTGCGTCACGTCAGTGGTTCAAAATGTGAAATTCTCTGGTTTTCATGAGTGATTAACCTAAAAGGAAATTGTGAAATTATAAATTATATTAATATCATGCATTTTTTAATAAACCACAGTATTCGATATATTATAATGTTAATTAAACGCGGCACGCAAGTTCAAAGTGTACAAACTCATCCGTCCATCCATCATTTCCGGTGGCATCAACCACAAAATTTAATCTAAAAACCATGCAACAAATTCTATTCACTTGTTGGCAATAAAGAATCAAAATATTATGTAGATAATCTAACAGTAATTTGGTTTGGGGATCACGAAATAAGAAATCGTTTTTCATCGTACCTGAAAGAAAAGCGGATTCACGTCGACGGCACGAGACGCCGTCTCGGGCAAACGTCGTGTCGAGAGATAAACCTTCACTGATACACAAAATACGGTGAATAAAATGTCAACACTATAAATATCACAGGACTGCTAGAGGAAATCAGTTTTTGAAACAATCCGTGCTTTTTTATGGCTTATGTTTAACTTACCATCAGATATACCATCATAACATATAACAGACAAAAATAGTAAGATCACCAAAATTAAAAACGCATTTTAATGTAAACTTATAACCAAAGTTTTAACATCTCGCTATCCTATTTAAGCAAAATTACTCCAAATAAATCATGTTCGGTTCTCGACAGCCTGCAAAAAATAATCTCTTTTTTTCCATATTTTTTTTTCTATACAATCTAGTCGTTTCTGGCATTCGCCGGCCGCTGCGGCGGCACCGCTCGCTTCGCTCGCTCGACTCGTGCGTCACAGATTTAACCTTTTTTTTTTTTTTTCTCGCTGATAAATGCTTTATGCAGCCCCGTCTCGCGGGAGACCGAGACGGGGTATGTGGGACTCCCTGTCGGAAGGACAGCATACCCACTAAAACTCAGCGGTGTTCCTACAAACACCGTAATGGGAGGGCTATGGGAAATCAATTACTTCCACGGCCCTCCTCAGGTACTCCGTACTCGGTACTCCTCAGGACATCGCGGCCCGCCTCAGGTAGGTCACGATGTCGCGCAAGCGGCACCGCAACCTACCCGTGGGCCGCTACGTCGGGCTAAACCGCACAGCCCGGACGAGCGGCCCCCGCTGGGGTTCCTCTTAGCTTCACCGTGGCCCAGCTCGCCACGGCTACTGAGCCCCCCCGCCTCGACAATGCGGGAACCCACCGGGGGGGAGTTTTAACCTAACCTTTTTTTTTTTCTCGCTGAGAAATGCTTTATGCATCCCCGTCTCGCGGGGGACCGAGACGGTGTATGTGGGACTCCCTGTCGGATAAGGACAGTATACCCACTAAAACTCAGCGGTGTTCCTACAAACGCCGTAATGGGAGGGCTATGGGAAATCAATTACTTCCACGGCCCTCCCGGCGCACGCCCGCCAAGATGGTATGGCGGGCCCCGCATGCCCCCCAGGTTGGGGGGCTACGGGAATGGCCGGGAACACCTGGCCATTCCCGTCCCACAAGGTGGAGGCCTGTGCAAAACAGGCAACGGAGCCCCCGCACCCGTTGCCTGCTGGCCTCCACGCCCGCCTTACAGGCAGGCCCCGCATGCCCCCCGCGTTGGGGGAGCTACGGCCGCAGAGGATAGGGAGAGCGGCAACGAAACACCGACACTCCTCTTCCCCTGCGGCCCCGCCGCGTCCGCCATCATACGGTGGCGGCCCCGTCAAGGCCGCGGAAGGAGGGAGAGCCTCTCTCGCCGCGGCCTCTATCCTCAGCCGCAATGTCTCCCTCACGGGGGACATCGCGGCCCGCCTCAGGTAGGTCACGATGTCGCGCAAGCGGCACCGCAACCTACCCGTGGGCCGCTACGTCGGGCTAAACCGCACAGCCCGGACGAGCGGCCCCCGCTGGGGTTCCTCTTAGCTTCACCGTGGCCCAGCTCGCCACGGCTACTGAGCCCCCTCGCCTCGACAATGCGGGAACCCACCGGGGGGGAGTTTTGTCCTAACCTAACCTAACCATATTTTTTTTTTGTCTATCTAGTTTGCAGCAAGCCGGATACATAACTTAATATGGCATCATAATACTTTATTTGGTAATAAACCTACATTTTATGGCAATCATAGTGATTTAGTTAGGCAGAAATAGCGCATTAATTTGCTCGCTAAGATTTAGTCATCATTTACATTTGGTGTTCGAATACAATTTGAAGTGCAAGAACTAAGGGTATCAAAGCATTTTATGGTGGTCATTATATTTAACCCCCTTTTTTATTCAAAACTAGCTGGCCCGGCGAACGTCCGTACCGAGTTTTAAAAAAAAAACTTTTTTTCTCTTAATTTTCTTGTATACAAACCTTGTTCTGGCAATAACAAACACAAAAAACAAAAAATATCCAATTTACATACATTACGTACGTACATACATACATTTCGGTGATTCATTTCTATTTATATAGAAGACTAGCTGCGCCCCGCGGTTTCACCCGCGTAAGTTTCGATCCTGTGGGAATATCGGTATGAAAAGTATCCTCTATAATATAGAGGATACTTTTCATACCGGACATCCTGGTTATAAACCATCTGTGTGCCAAATTTCATCCAAATCCGTTTAGTAGTTTTTGCGTGAAAGAGTAATAAACATCCATCCATCCATCCATCCATTCATCCATCCATCCATACAAACTTTCACGTTTATATATTAGTAGGATTTATTAGTACTAATAGTCCATGTAATTATAACCAAACATAATAAAAAAAACCAAAAATAATATAAAACCAAGGATTCACATATTAATAAACAATACACTTTGAATAATGTTTTATTATTTGGCCAAAGAATCAGCATCGTCATACAACGTGGCAATACTTGTGCCTTTTAGGCACTTTTCCTGTTGACAGCGATGCGGACGAATTTTTTATGCCCTATAATGCTTTTCCTGCTTTTGTGTATAAGTACATGTATAAATTATTTTTAAGTGTGTTAGCTTATATTATGTAAAATTATCTTGTTTGAAAAAAAAAATGTTTCTATCCAATGAGTACCTATGTATCTGCCATCTGGTATATTGTGTGTCTTTTAGTCTGTGCTAAATAAATATTTTTTTACTTTCTTTCTTTCTTAAAAAAGAGAAAAAAAACAAACATCCATAATTCTAATTAAATCCACACTCAATATTAAAATAACCAAGTCGACAAGTCAACAAATAATTCCACTACCAAAAGCTTTCTATGCCATGAATTGTAAAGGCTTATTCAAAAAGTTTTTGTGTGCAGCTAACAATCGAATCAATCAGCGATTGCATTTATTAGAACTAGGTTAGCACAGGATATGAAGCGTGTATTTTTGTTATTCTTTGTTTGTAGACAATCAGGGCTGAAGACAGGTTGCGGCTAAGCCGTCCGGACTCGGCTCTGAATACCGATGACGGAGCAACTACGCGACTCGTTTCAATCTGTACTCTATGCATAAGTAATGTGAAAAGTATGGAGATACCGCTCCGATGCGGGATACACGCTCTTCTAAAATATCGTTGTATATTTTTATGGTAACGACTTCAGTTATTTGTTCCTAGTACCGAGCATGCCACTGTGTAATCTACGTAGTGTATGAGTGACGGTAAAATATTTGTTGTGCTTATTATAAGCACCCTTGTAACTCTTCGCTAGTATTTATTAAAAGGATCATTACGGCGTGTAATTGTTGAGTGAGGGAGACTGTTTTAGGTCCAGATCATCATTATAATAAACTCTTGGATACGAGCGAGAACTTTGAATTGGTTGTTTTTAACGAGTCTTCATTGTAAATGACCATACACTGGAAGTCGACTAACATAATACGTTGAATAACGCTGGGTGTAATATTTACATACGTAGCTTTCAGAAAATAAACCTTTTGGCATAGGTAATCAGCCTATAATGTTCCCACTGCTGGGGCACAGGCCTCCTCTCGGTGAGAGGGAGTTGGCTGTAATGTACCACGCGGGCCCGGTGCGGATTGGTAGTTGTCACATGTTTTCGAATTTTTGGTTCTAGGACAAGCCGGTTTCCTCACGATGTTTTCCTTCACCGTTTTGAGAGCAGTAGTGATAAAATGATGTACACAAAGTAAAGCGCCTGCCTGGGTTCGAACCGACGACCTACAACTCGTAAGTCAGGGCCGTTACAACTGCGCCACCATTGCTCTCATTTACTACGTAGAATTCAGAAAATAATCCTTTTACGAAGAACAAATTACCATTCAAAAAGCGTTTCTAATATTGCTACTAACTTGTTAATTTCGACGAAAATCATCAATTAAATGGTATCGAACTAAAGTCCGTGATTATGCCGAAGAGGCAAATTAAACAAAGCAACGATCACAGCGAGATGCCGGCTAGTTATTTCCAATACACTGCACCTCATTGAACAATGAAAGCAATAAATTATTTGATTTTAAGTTCATGGGACTGATTAACAGTTTAATGAACGGGAAATAAAAGATAATAATAAATACTATAGGCGTTATTACGGTAGAAGAGTGTTGACCAACAGTGTGATGTGTGGATGACTTACAGAGGAATGAGGACAAGACCTGGATAAGACTTGCAATCAACAGGGCGTCACATATTATCAGCAGGCATGGCTTTCATTTTGACTGATCAACGACATTCATTGCGTTATTTACGTTGCTGAGCAGACAAATTTTTCGAACATAATGAAGCAATGAATTAGCAATATCATTCAAAAAGATTCAGATTGGCTCTATAAAGGAATAGCCTATATTCAGCTTTGGGTAGAACAAGGCTTCCAATGACGATTGATGTTGATGATGATAATGACTATACTAATCAAAATCAAACCTACAATTATCACAATAACACATATCTACAATTGTATTCCACTATCCAATAAGAATTTCGTAAAAAATATATTTTCTATCTCAAACGTAATAGCGTTTTGAAAAAAAAATCTTAATGCGGTATTCCATTCAGGTGTGGGGTCATGCATTTATATTGATTCATTTGCTGAGCAATCTCCAGCTTCTAGTTAGATCTAGACATGTCTGAAATTTGCCTAGTAGTGGGTAGATATACGCCGCATAACTGAGTTACTCGTACTTCACTTGCTAACTAACTATATCCTTCTCGTTCCAGCTTTTTGATTAACTTGTAATATATTATGGCAGCAACTACACACGTGATAGATCACGTTAGTATTTGGTTTCGTGGATACAGAAATGTTTAAAGACATCAGACACATCTCAATGATGACGATTAGATAATTTCTGAGAAGGTGATGAAGACTCTCGATTTGATAAAGAACATAATTTATATTTTTTGTTGATAGAGTGTAATTATTTTTTACCTAATGTTTTCAATTTGTTAGCTTTAATAAATTCTGTTTTAAGATCGTACAGACGCTTATCGACACGAATGACGGAATTAACAAACCAATGGAGAGATTAAGGAAAGTACACTCATAGAGGATTTCGTTGCGCCCTCTTCTTCCCCTTCGCGTTAATAATCACTAAGGCTTATGTGAAGGTTCGCGTCTAATGCCTGTTCCCTTATGAGTATCGTTTACTATACTTTACTTGTGCATGTTATGGGCACTTGACATCGCGACGAGTCAACAAGAAGGCGGCAGTCCCCGTAAAATATTAGACCTTGACACCATCTGCCGCATCTTGGATGAAATGTCGCCTTTTACGAGAGAACGCTATCAGATTTTATAAATATAAAATGTAAATAACATCATAATACCGGAAAGGGCCAGAATTTCAGCACGTGAAAGAACCAAAATAATTTCAAGGCCTGTTATCACACCGTCCCTAATTAATTACACGCTCGTGCTGATTGCAGCAATTATCATATATCTGTACTAATGGCCAAGAATAAAGAAAGTAGCATAAGGAAATATGATGCCAAAAAATCATTGAAATAACAACGCACAAATATTACAGATCTTCAGCATTGTTGGTCCAACTTACGAAGATTGTATTTCAGAAGTCTTTGTTTTTGCTTTGGATAACTTTGAGATGATAGGCAGTAAACTCTTTACACAATAACATCTTATAAATGTTGATTGCCCGGTTCTGTGTACAGAAGAGTACAGATACCGGCCGGAGGTAAATAATGTGTTCGGCATTCGTTATGAAAGGCAATCATTGAATATAGCTGCGGGCATCGATCACGGCTCACCCGTCGCGTCGCGCCGGCTCAGTAAGACATTTCCACATAACAGAATTATGGCATAGATTATAGCATGTAAATAAACGAGCGGTTGGCGTGGCTAGTGTCTATTCCGACATAGGCAATAACTACGCGATTATCCTATTTGGGTGCGCAACAACGAACAGGCGTGACTCCATTCGCATTTTTCATATTAACCAACTCGGGACACATTAGGCTCGCACTAAATTCTTGTTCTTACAAGTAGGTTTAGTAGTAATTTAACGAGTGTTGGAGCATAAACAGTCTTTACTGCGACTGAACTTACCACGAACGACGTCGACGTCGTTACACGTCAGTTGATGTTAGTATTTGTCGGTTTTCGTAGTTATTGATCACGTTATGTACCAGTTCCGTGAATAATTCGCACACAATTTCTCTGAACGTTTGAATAACAGGAACTCCTTCCTGACTTCAAGTTTACGAGGAAAAGATTTCCACGATGACGACAGCAGTGTTACTTAGAAAGTTATTCTATAAACTTTATCTTTTGATTATGACTTCTTAAGTTCCTGGATTTTACCCAAGTCAATAATGTATATAACTGCTTTAATTTCATTGTTATAAAACAGTAAATGCAAACACAAACAACATTCAAATAAACTTCCAAACCACCCATATTTTTCTTGAAATACAAAGCCGAGTTTTTCTCAACTCGGTAAACTTGTATTTGAAGTGACGGGAATGCAAAATTAGGAACGAAAACATAAATATTCAGCAAGACTATATAAATAAACGAAGTTTGGGCCATTTATTCCGATACACCGGGACTCTGTGCACAGACTGGAAAAGTTAGGCGGAAACGGGATTTCCTAATGCGATTTTAATTCGTTCTTCCCGCGACGAAGAGGGTAATTTCAATAAAAGCAAAGTCAGTAGATATTTTGTCTGTGGGAAAGGGAAAAAATGAGAAAAAACTGTACAGCGGCGTGATTTCTTATTGTGGAAGTGGCGGCGTAAAGTGCACTTCTGTGTCGTCCTTCTTGTCGCGTTAATTACATTATGAGCGATCAATACCGCAACAAACGCTACGGGAACGGTCGCTAATTGTATCACTTAAACTATGTTCCTATACACACGTGTCGTAAAAAAAAAAATACAAACATCCGAATTGAGAACCTCCTTCTTTTTTAGAAGTCGGTTAATAAAACAGAGCAGACTACTTTAATTCGGTATTCAGCTGAAGACGCGTGCTTGAATAATCATATGTACCTACAAATTATATTCCATTCCACATCCTACGAAGTCTTGTAATCTCAGCCGTGAACACATTGTGTACAACAACTTGTACATACAAACATTATAGGTACGTTTCTCTGTATCGAGTGGAGGCACTGTTAGGGAACTTGCTTAGAAAATTAGCTGTAGCGAATCCAACGTGGAAAGCGATCAGTGCGCGCTATTAGGTAAACTAATTTGTTTATATTTACATACTGTTACTTGGTAGCGTGACTATCTGACTCCTAGCTACGTGCACTTTACTGCTGAGTAGCTATTTAATTACGTATTGTAGGTACTCCACTAAAATTGAACTTGCTGTATGAATATTCAATGAGGTACGAATGTCAGTCTGCCTGTCATCTACGATTAGTTTCGCCATTCAAAAACTTGTCGGCTCTGGAATGAATTTTAATGTGCTTGCTGCTATTTTTTGCAGAAGCCATGTTTATTTCAAGTGTTCTAAGTAAATTGGGAGTAAAAACAAAGCATAAACTGTATCAGCCATTTGTACACACCCGAGTCATAAAATTGGAGGAAGAATGGTACTTACTGTTGTATATACTGAGTAGATAGGCGATGGGGTGATGACAAGTGTGTCTATCTAATCTTACTATCTTAATAAATATTGAGCGTCTTGATGATGATGGCACTAAACCCCGTTATGGTTTTAGAGAAAAATTGAAGTTTGCGTGATGTTATTTACTTATGTACTTTAATATAGTAATGTCTTTCACTCAAATCTCAAGTGAGTAGGTAATATTGATCAAAATATAATGATGGAAGAATGTATTAATTACGATGTCTTTTTTGAGAGAGTTACCAGAACATGAGTTTGATGTATTTTGTATTTTTCCGTCCATACCGTCTCACCTAAAAAACAAACATTGTAAGAAAAATTGTTATGCTATTAAGAAACTCTTGGGTAACCTAAATTTTATCCATTAGGTACAGAATATTCAAAGCTTCAAAAGAAGCTTTCGGCTGTATCATAGTAAAATGCGGAAAATGTATGTTTCCGAAATCTGAGTCATATAACTGAGGTACTGACCTCTAGTGAGCAGCATCGCCGCGAACAGGAGCAGGCAAGGGTGCGCGAGCGCCGGTGTCATGGTGCGGCCGTCCACGTCACTGCAGCGAACAGTCGCGAGCGCAGGCCACCCCACCCCCACCGCGCGCCACCATCATCGTACACACCCTGTAATGACAATACTATATATTATAACTAAGCCACCTAACCAAACTAACCAGCTTGGAGTAAAAAGTCCAGAGAGAAGAAATAACATTGATCACAACACCTCCTCACTTCGTTGACGTCATTACAATGCTAATCAATGTATATTGCGGTAGGTAATAGCTGTAATAGCCTTTATTAAAAAGCTGCCACGTTTTAATTCCGAGGTGACGGTATAGCCTTTTAAAATATTACTTTCCACGCTAATGACCTTGAATGTTGTATGCCCTATTCACAGGTCTGTTATTTACAAAATTAAGTTAACTAAGGGCTGATTGTTCCATCGCCAGATAACTTTTATTCGAGGAATAAAATTGACGTTTGACAGTTTTTGTATGAAACAACTGTCAAAAATTCAAAATTATTGCTCGATATCATATAATATCAATAAAGTTATCAGATGATTGAAAAATCAGCCATAAATATAAATTTTGGTACCTACTAATCGCTCAAAAACTTTTAACATTAAAAAAAGAAACAGAAAGAAATACGTTTATTTGCAGCAAACATGACGCAAAGAAAGAACACAAACAAAAAAAGAGCAATTTGGGGGAAAATATGCGTTACATCCACGCAAAACGGCCATCGCTCAGCATAATGACCCTATGCGAGACTGTGCCCTAGCGCTGGTTTTCAGCGGCAGCCGGCGTTGACGTGATGACGTCAACCGGTGCAGCACACGATAAGATAAAAAACAAATGTGTGTGTGTTTTTAACCCCTTCATAATGTCTAAGTCTGAATGATCTATTTCTATTTGCATCCCTCTTCGCAATCCCCTCCGGCACTATTTCTACTCATACGTGGCCAAAAACTTTGTATTTTTTAGGCCAGTTCTCTATTTAAAAGTAACCCAGTTCCCGCCATCATTCGCTATGCAGTTTGATTCCTGAGCGCATTAATATTGCTTTCATGGCTGCGAGGACGTTTGCTGCCATCAACGTGCAATGCTTGGGGGCAAATGATTTTGGAAATAATACTCACAAAAGACTGTCGTTTTATGAGGAACTAGCTTCTGCCCGCGGCTTCGCCCGCGTGGATGTCGGAAATTATCCCACGGGAACCTGCTACCAGGATAAAAAGTATGTCCTTCCCCAGGATGCCATCTATCTCTTTGCCAAATCAGAAGTTCAGTGGTGTGAAAATAATAACATACAGTTTCAAGTTCAAATTCCTCCCCTTAAAAACCGAATTACCCCTTTTTGCCCCGTCTGGGGTCAATTTTCAACAACTTTACATACTTATTATTAATTATTTTCTGTCAAAAGTATTAATACTGAGTTTCGAGTTGATTGGACCGCGCATTCAATTACTTTCACATAAACTTCAACACCCCTTTGGGGGGTAGTTTTGAAAAACTTATAATTACTAATAAACTTTATTACTTACGAGTATTCTTGCCAAGTTTCAAGTTTATTAACTAAATGAATAAGATTTTGCATATAAACTGTATCCCCGCTTTTCATCCCCACAGGGGAGGAGTTTAAAAAAATCGTATAAGGTGTATTCATAACTTGACTCAAATATTATTCATGCTAATTTTCGAGTTAATCAAGCCATGCAGTAAAATCCTCCCCTGTAAAATTGACTACCCCTTTTCAACCCGTTAGAGGTAGATTTTTGAAAAACCCTGATATTTGTTATTCTTTATTTTTGGCCTTAAGTATAAACATTGAGTTTCGAGTTAATCGGACCGCGCATACAAATTCTTCCACACAAACTTCAACACCCTATGTCCCCCTTTGAGGGGTAGTTTTGAAAAACGTATAATGATAAACTTTATTACTTACTTAGGCGAGTATTCTTGAAAGTTTATTAACCTAATAAAGAAGATTATTCATATAAACTATATCCCCGCTTTTCACCCCCATGGGAGGGGGGGGGGGGGGGAATTTAAATCCCAATCCCTTGTTGTAGTTTAGAAAAAAAACTGGCAATCTTCATAATTAGGTAAGTATTCGTGGCAAGTTTCAAGTTTATTAACTCAAGGAATAAGATTTTTCATACAAACGAAATCCCCTCATTTCACCCTCTTAGGGGTGGAATTTCGAAAAATCCTTTCTTAGTGGATGCCTACTCTTCACGAAGAACACACCCTCCAAATTTCATGTCTCTAGGACTAGCGGTTTAGGCTGTGCGTTATATTATCAGTCAGTCAGGACTTTGAATTATGAAAAAATATTGAATGTCCCTCTTCGGACACATCCAATCTCGGTATTCCGGGATCCTGCAAGGAGCGAGATTACTCGTGCGGGATTCGCGGGATTTATGGATTCAAAAAAGAATACTTATCACGAAGACTTATAAAAAAAAATAGTGTATGAATCGGGAGGTACGTTGCGTAAATATTTAACATTCGCATTTAATGGCCTCGAATGTATTCAGCCCCATTCTCAAATTAATTTAACATTTTTTAATAAAAGTAACAAAAATCTCCCGCACACATCGATATCTCGCTAGATCAAAAACGTCGATCCTGCAAATGTCGAGATTTCAAATAACCTGCGGGTTTGGATGCCCTAGTCTCACTGCTGGGCAAAGATCTCCCCATAACTTTCCACTGTTCCTTTTTTTTTTTTTTGGTGGGAAATCATCAAATGACCTCTCCCCGCTCTGGGCTGAGCGGAAGGGCTTGTCAGACTTTTACTGACTAAAACCCACCCGTGTCCCTTCAGTTGCCTGTGCAGGGGCCACGGTATCTCTTTCGAACAACCCGCAGCCCCGGCGGCATCGGCCCTAGCGGACCCCGTCAGTTCGTGCTGACATCTCTTTGGGGCGCGCGTGGAACACAACGCGCCGTCGACCCGGGCCTGGTCCTTACCGGGCGGCGAGCTGCCTATTGCTCGCCGCCCGCAAGCCCGCGCCTACGGTGGCCGGGAGTCGGCTGTTGACTCCCGTCCAGGGCGTCTCCTGCGGCGGCTAGGGGCGTGAGGGCGCAGAGATTGCCTCTACCTCACGCGCTCCGCCTCCTCCTTCGCGAGCATTACTGCTTCGCAGAAGGAGGTAACGGCCTCCCATTCACTCTCGCCCCGTACCATGGCCTGGACCAGGGCCGGATGCGAGAAATCGCCGCCGCCGATCGCCGCCACGAGGACACGGCGGTGCTCCGCCCAAACCGGGCAAACCTCCACCGTATGCTCCACCGTGTCCTCCGGGCGATCCGCACAGTGGTGACACCCTGGCGTTTCCTCCCGCATTATCCTGAACAGGACCTCCCGAAACAACCGTGTCCGGTGAGGACCTGCGTCAGGCGGAAAGTGAGGGCGCCGTGGCGCCTCTCTAGCTACTCCTCAAAGAGAGGACTCATCGCCGCTATTGTGGCCTGCTCAGCACTGGGTTGCGACAACCGCACTCTCCATGCCGCTATGAGATCCCGCCGGAGCTCTGTCCACTGTACCGTGATTTCCCTCGGCAGCGGAGTCATGCCCCGGCGTTTTGCCTCCTCTCGCCACTCCCATATGTGGGCGAGGACTTTGGCCTCCAGATCCCATGGCGGTAATCCGGAAAGGAGGCTCGCCGCCTCAGCGGAGACCGTGCGGTATCCTCGGATCAGCCGGACTGCCATGACCCTTTGGGACGCGTTCAACCGGCGGGCTGGTCGCCGCCTCAGGCCACTGTTCCTCTTATAAAGAAAAGAAAGAAAGAAAAATGCATTTATTGGCATTACACAACAAAACTATAAAAACAGAAAACAAAGATTATAATGCCAAAAGGGCCTCAGCTCAGCATAATGTCAGATGACAACACAAGTGTGCCTTAATTCTCCGGTAAAACGCCCACGCATCTACTCGTAAGTCAAATAGTTCATGTTAGCATTATTTACTGTTCTGTAATGGTAGATACTATTCTTGGTAGCGCTCCATGCAATCAACAAATAAATTACCCACAGACACTCCTCTTTTAAATTTTGCTTTGTTTTTATAACATTCATTACATGATGAAATTAACCTGTTACTTGAATAACCCAGACGTAAAATAAACGTCTATTTATGCATGCAAGACGCGCCTTAATGCGTAGATTTCCCAGCAAGTATGCAACATCCGTACGACTTCATTCACTTTATTTCCTGCCTTCACTCGTCTTTCTATGCCAGTGCCTTCCTTCCCCCACTAAACGCCAGTAAATGGGGGTCACGGTCAGAAGGGAGTCTGTGACCTTCAACATACCTATTAAGGGTTGCATGTATGCCCATAAAACATCGGAAAAATTAGGGAGCGTACCCCTATTACGAATATTACACATGAAACATTTTTTTAACAAGCTTGACGGGTTTATTTCTGTTTTGGTAAGGAAATTTATCAAAAACATATAACTCAATATATCTAGGAGCATACCTAGTTACATGTTTTTCGATAAATCTGCGAAAATATTCAATGAACATTTTTGCTTTACTAATAAGAAATACAGAATAGGTACTTACCTACTGAATAAAATAAACTAAGGCAAAATATCTTTTACTGCCGAAAGATTCATCGATCAGCTTATGAACTGGCATGGGAATAAAAAAACGACCTATAAGCTATTGGTGGTTTGTAATAATAATATGATAAAAATAATTTATTTCCTATCACAAATGTTATTGTGGGCAGGAAGTGCTTAATCTAAAAAATAGACTCAATATTTGAGAGAGACTGGTGCCCAAAAACGCATAAAATACTTCCTGAGTTACAGGTCAAGGCACCCCAAGACAAGATAAGACAGAAAAAAGTATGAGATAAATTTTACTTAAAGTCTAGGTACAGCTAAATATAAAGTAAATAATAAATTTAATCTAGATTGGACATACATATGTGCTTTAAGTGTGTGTTTGTGTGAATCGAATGGGAAATGGATTGTCCTGGCCACAGAGCAGTTAATTCTTTTGTCTGTTCTGTGGTCCTGGCCTCATTATGTAATACATTCAACACAACTCTTGTTTTTCTTTGTCATTCTTCTATTGACTTGGGACCTGAGCCTAACTTAACACAATAAGTTAAGAATAAACTAATTATTACAGCTTTACACCAGCCGTACAATGATTACGACAAAACTCGGAAAAACCCGAACCTGTTTATTTACCATTTACCCCGATTAGCCGAGCATCCATTTTCCCCGCAGCTAAGGCCTACAAATAACCTCATTTGGATGTCAACGTCCTCAGAATTTTAAGAATTTGTGGTAAAAATTTAATGAAAAATTTAATATAAGCGAACTGAAACCCACTCCACAATGTACCTACCGATTTCCAGAACATTGTGTAGAAATCTTAGGTAGGTACTTATATGTAGATAATTTTTAAGGGCGTACTTCATCAATAAAACTGATCGTGATCAGCACATTTAACAATTAACCGCGTTCAAGAGCTGTCAGAGTCGTCATTGTTGTGAAATACTGACAGTTCATGAACTAAGTTTGAGGAAGACTTGCTGTCTTCCTCAAACTTAGTTCAAGTACTGGTATGTAGTTTTCCTGGCAAGTCCTAAGGATTAGTTCACCACAATTTATCTATATCATCTATATACTCGCAATTAAAATATGAATAGTTATAACCACGTTAAACTAAAAGCTTTTTCATTTTCACCGGTAGTCAAGTGTCAGGTCAACTTGTATGTTTGGAGGTTGACAACAAGAGCTAAAATGAGATTCTACAAATCGGAGTCTAGATCAGGCTTATTAAAGCAAATAATGTTTACCATAACGACTAATAAAATGAAGGCACACACTTGTTAATTAGTTATTTACGTTTGAATACTGTTGAAACAAAAGGATTGAAAATAGAAATGCTTTCGACTATAGGCGCCTAGAAATAAACTCTCATTTATGGTTTCGAGTAGGGTAAGGATTTAGCGACAACAGAACAAAGGCTATCTATTTGTTGACCTTTGCGTTAAAACTAATTAATAATAGAGACTGTCCATTATTAGGGGTAACGAAACTACAAACAATCGGATACTTATTCAGTTTTAATTAAAGGAACGTCAGTCGATATTCGTGATCAAACAGCAGATGGCTAAAATCTCACCAACTATTCAACATAATTTCCAAATAAAAAACGAAATAACGAAGAATACCTAACCCTAAAAATAAAGACTTAACCTGTAATAATGGGGTAAAAATCGGAAGGATCCCTTCTAACCAGCTGTTATACGGGTAAAGTTAAATGAAATGTTCGGGTGTCGGCCAATTAAGGGCTTTTTTCAAACATTAATCAAGTGTTAGTGGGGGAGCATTTTTACGTCGGCTCAGACGGGCGATAGCCCCGTGACGGATGACGGGCGGCCGTGGGGTCGCCGGCTAAGATGCATTCATCAACCAAGGATTTGCCCACTTTCAAACTTGGCTACTTAAGTTCAGTTCCAGACGAAATAGGTCAGCTACCGATTTTCGATAACATACAATAGGTGTTTCTGTGTTGAAAGTACCATACTGGCCGTTGTTAAGGACCCGATCTTATACAATCTTTAATCGCTTTGTATAAATTTATGGAATTCTAGAAATCTAATGTATGTCGCATAAAGAATCTAGTTTTGTAAACTTTACAGATTCCAGCCAATAGTATTTCCCTGCGTAGTACAAAATTATCTTATTACACTTAGATTATTATTTAATAGATTATACTTTGATATACTTATAACTCGCAATAAATAACTGTGACATTAATAAATCCTCGATAATATCTCCCTCTTTGGAGTTATTGAAGATCGTTCAAGAAAGTCCACTCTGAGTCGACAAAAAGTTAGCAGTGCTCCATCGTGAACTTTAGCAACTCAATGCGAACGAACAATCTTTGAGGGTGACAAATTTTTCCTCAATTTTTCAATGTAGAGTTCCGAGTTCTTTCTCCGGTATTTAATTACTCTGGAGTCAATGTGCCGGAAAGTATTAGGTACACTTTGGAACTGTTTCTTTTTTGTTTTATGTGAACGTCGGGAGAGATGCATAGCAAATGTAAAAATGTTAATGCTCGCTCTCCTGTTGGTAATCTACGAGCGACTGGCAACGATTAACGAGGCGTTTCAATTAACTCAGTATTTATGAACATACAAAGACAATTTTTTGCCTGAACGAATGCTTAGATAGTAAATATTTAGGTGACATCGTAACGAGAACTGTGTTTTAACGAGATTAAACGTAACGCTGAAATGAAGCTTTAATCTATAAGAAGAGGGCCATGTTTTGGAGTAATTTAAAACCGACTGTGTTCTATTTACAAACATAACAAATGAATGAGCGGGGGTGGTACATACTTGATACACATTGTGTACGTAATACATAACATAAATTCGTGACGTGAGCAAGCAGTTCTCACCAGAATCAACTACCGAACCAATTATTTTTGAAAATGACTTTATTTTCCTTTCCATTCGAAAACCTATTGTTGCGTATTGAGGAGCGATTCAGCAAAGTTAATTTGAGGAAAAACACAGAATAACAGATATTTCATATCGATACACTATGACTGCCAATCGATAAATCCCGGAAGATGTGCGTCACTTGATCCAAAATAATGTAAGAGCCGTATAAGATAAGAAAATAACATTAGTGAGAATAGTAAGTACCTACCTACTGTGTACTTTTCTGCGTTATTCTGTTACCAGCAAATACTCAACCTTTTACTATGGATTCAGTAGTACATGATTCTGGACCGATAGCGTGAACATTTTTCGAAGGATATTAAAAAAAATTTGCTGATTCGTACATTTTGATTGCGTAGGTTACATTACACTTTTCTAAGAAACATCTGTTTTTTTTAGATAACCGACTAAAAATTACTACGCTAAGCTCTACAATCAATCATGTGCTCAATCCATTGTGACATTTTGCGCGTCGACCCTGCCAGCCATGACAGTCCAATCACATGTATTTTAAATATTCTTACACAAATTGTACTTTCTAAATCGACACACCTACTTTACTTTAGATTAGTAGGTGTATGACACAAATTAATCAACCGTAAAATATCCAGTAAACTTTCAAGTTTGTTTCCGTACTACATCGGTTTCAGCAAGTTTATTTGGCAAGCAAACTGGTGCTACCGACTCAAACTTGAATGCCGGAAACAGTATATTAAACCAGGTTCAAGTATAATAGTTTAGCTCTATTAGATACAAGTTTAGGGGTCTACCGTGCAGAAAAGTGGCCAGGATTGAGAGAGTGAATTTAACCCAGCACCATAATTGCGTAACACACTTTCAATCAGAATCTGAATCATTTTGAAAGATATTGCTAATCTATTGCTTCATATGTTCAATAATTTGTATGCTCAACAACGTAAATAACGCAATGAATGTTGTTGAACTGTCAAAATGAAAGGCATTGCTACTGTTTATGTGTTACGCAACTACCCCACGGGTATACCACTAGCTAGATGATCTGATTAAAATGGCTTAATAACAAGGTTAGAGTTTACCTTGTAGGTATTTTCTTTACTTAAGGTAAAGATTAAAAAAAAAATAAAGATAAAAATTCTGTACATTTCAGAAAATCCTCCATTAGGCGGCTACAAAGGGCAGTTTTTAGCAAGCTTTCAACAGTACCTACACATAAATTCCATTTCCAACACTTTCGGGTGGTCTTCAAAAGAAAACTGCGCAAACGTTGAGCAGGAGTGTAAAAATAAATAATAATAACATAGGCCGGCGCGTGCGCAGTTAACGTGTCGTTGCGGTCACTGGAGTAAACATGGCATCCGTACGACTTCCGACGATATCACATACAACGGGTACATAACCCGAATTACAGACGCAAGTGCCCTGAAAAACTTTGTAAGAAGTTATGACAGAGCTTTCATCATATTTGTATTATCACAGATGTACTCGTATGATGTACGAGTACCTAGCAAGCGGAGCGTGGGATCCTGAGCCCCCAGTTACCGATGGACCGATGACTTGAAAGGCGGCTGGACAGCTAGGATTCGGAAGGGGGAGAATCGGATGTTGTGGCGATACGTGGGAGGAGCTCATGTCCAGCAGTGGACGATATCCTCAATTGATTGAACTTTTTATAATTTTCCCGGATTCTGAAAAATTATTTTCAATATTTTAAGTGCATAATATCCTCACATACGGCGCTGAAATCTAATCTTTGACAGTTCAGCAGAGGTTCAAGCTTGAGGTTTGCCAGCGAGCAATGGAGCGCAGCATTCTTGGAGTCAGATTAACGAACCGTATTAGGCAGACCCAAGAGAAGATTTCGGGACGAGTTTGATGCCTACAGACAGAATTGGTTTACACCAGCTCAAGACAGAGTCACCACACCACTTTTCCACTCCGGAAAGGTGAAAGGGAGGCCTTTGCCCCCAATTCCCGGCCACCGTAGGCGCGGGCTTGCGAGAGGCGAGCAATGAGCAGCTCGCCGCCCGGTAAGGACCAGGCCCGGATCGACGGCGCGTTGTGTTCCACGTGCGCCTCAGTTCGTGCTGACATCATGTCAGCACGAACTGACGGGGCCGCTAGGGCCGATGCCTGCCAAGGCCGCGGGTTGTTTGAAAGAGATACCGTGGCCCCTGACACCGGCAACTGAAGGAACACGGTGGGTTTTAGTCAGTAAAAGTCTGACACGCCCTCCCGCTCCGCCCAGAGCGGGAGAAGTCATACGATGAGTTCACACCCAAAAAAAAAGGGAGGCCTTGCCCTGTAGAGGGCTAAAAATATTTTAAATCTTTTGTAAAATCTGTTACCAAGTGATTTGATGTGCGGTTGTTATGAACCAATAATAACAACTAATTAATAAATTTACTGATCAAAGGCTTTATTAGTCTTTGAAAAACAAGAAAAAACTGTGATTCAAGACAAATAAAAATCGTTTCCAGGATTTCAGAGAGTGTTTCAATTGAATTGATTTGCAAGTACACACACCAGCATGAATGTAACTCTACATAAACGTCCATTGTATAATTTGTTACAATTGCCCTGCAATCTTAATTACACTGAGCTCAACCGGGAAGCGCAGTAGATACAATTAAAGCTGCTGTAATTCAATACCACTCCACAAGTCCCATGTATATTACATTCGATACTTGTGCATCGTCGTCATTAATAACGGATTGCAGCTGCCAATTTACTAAATAGGGGATTTCGCCGTCAAAACTGGTACAGGGTCAAATAAGTAACGACAACACAAATTTATGTTCAGCAAGGCTCATTACTCATCGTCCAGTCGTCCCTTTTCATTTATTAACCATCGCAGCGAAATACACCGTGATTGTTTTGACGTTCAGGGAATTATGTAATCAGAGATTTATAAGATAAAAAAGTTCGTTATAGACTTTTGATTTTAAGCAGAGATGAGTTTTAAGACTATTTTATTATATTTTGAAAATTTGTTTAACTAGGAAGTTCATGTGATAGTTAAATGGGATAATAATTCCTTTTTCTTTTGAACTTAACATAATCAACCTTTAATGTTCCCACAGCTGGGACAAAGGCCTCCTCTCTTCGAGAGGGAGAGTAGGCTGTAATCTACTATGCGGGCCCAGTGCGCATTGGTAGATGTCACATGTCTTCGAATTTTTGGTTCTAGGTTTTGAACTTAATTTTACTGAAATGAGATTCAAAACAAGTAACTAATCTACTTTTTTTTTTGTTAACAGGTTTCCCCACACTTCTTCAATTTTCCCTATTTTGTGCCTTCTCCAGCCAACCAATCGGTCAGAAATGAGTTCAAATCGTCACGCCAGCACTTCTTAGGTCTGGTCTCTCTCTCTCTTCTGGTCTGCGTCGGTGACGACGCCCGTCTTCAGGCACCCACTGCGTGACCATCCTGGCCCATCTGTTGTGTATGACCCGCCCAATCCCACTAATCTACTAAACTAGAAGAATATTAGATAAGTCTTAAATAACTGTGTTGGTAGAAACATGGCGTTACGTTATCAGTACCGTGCTATGAATGTACATACATGTACAGGGAAATTAATTAATTGACGGTATATAGTCGGCAGAAAATTTAAACCCTACGTCAATTTTGTCGTGTTAAAGCAAGTTCATACAAGTTTGGTTAGGTAAGGTGCAACAAAAACCTAAAAAACAAACCGCATGTAAGCATACGCAACAACCAACAACGCAGTATGTCCTGAAGCATGTGGCACATTTTGCGATATCGGTTTGAGAAAGCGCCGCCAATGGCAACCGTAGCTCCGCGGTGATCCATTTTCTCTCTGTTTGACTCTTATAAATCGTTCAAGAACTTAAGTATTACGTACCTATACCCACTATTTTTATTCAATTCGGAATCGGATTTCTCTATTCCTGCATAATACTTTTTAGACTTTACCTTATTGAATACGTTAGACTCAGTTTCCTTAGGACAGCAGTGCGGTGCGAGTAGAGTACCGTACTATTCATACTCGTAAATAAAAAAATACACGAGCATACGAAATTAATCCTTTATTTCACTTAAATACTTATAAATTACATTTTGAAATATTTTTATAAACAAAAAGATAAAAATATTAAAAAAATATATTAGCAATATTATTTGTTTTTAAAGATTTTGTTAACAGTTCATGACGTGGTGCATTACTGCGAAACATCATTTCATGCTGGTTTTATTGAGAATACCTACTATATGTATATCAAGAAGTATCCAAACCCCTATTTTCATGAATATTATTTTAAATATGAAATCAAACATAGTATTGATTTAAAGTTAAAATGTAGATTTCCTTAAAATTCCAATAAAACCAACAAGTTTAAAGAGCCAAATCATAGAAGAATGGCGATGTAAACTTTAAAATTAAATATCTCAAAACTAGCTTCATGTGGATTGGATCCTTATCGTGTAACTACGTTCGATTTCAAATAAACAATAATTCGCGAAGTACTTACCTATCTAATAAATGGCAATATTCTGAAAAATACCCATAAAAATATTATGTGGGCTCTTTATAATTCATAAACCATCTTCTATTGTGATTGTATTTCTATTTGTTTATTTACTTTGTTCGTTATTGAAAGTGTTTTTTTTTTCTTGGTACGTATTACATGACTTAAGTATATTGTATTGTGCATGTTGTTTTTTACTATGGCATATGTTAAATCAAACCTCTAATATAATGATTGCGCCTCTTTTTGCGAACCTAAAATAATTCCTATTTTGGGGTCCTAAAAATACTAAATAGCCCAAGTAACTGCGACCAATTTGGATTTAGAGCACGCCGGCTACTACATCGGCGCCGCTCACTTCACTCGCTCGGCTCGCGCGCAGCTGGTCATTCCAACCTAACCCCTTTGTTCGGGGCAAGCTTTACTGCAACTAACTGCGAGAAAAGGTAAGAAAGTTCAAATGAGGCTCAATTCCTTAAAAAGTGTGCATCATTAGAAGCGCAAACACGCGCCACCCAAATAATGGTAGGAGGGGTTCACAGTACCTGGGACTCGTCTCCGACAGCCGGTGGAACTTTGTGGAGCATTTCCGACGTTTGGCTCCCAGACTGGAGCGGGCCGGGGCTGCCTTGAGGCGGCTCCTGCCCAATCTAGGGGGACCAAACGCCTCCTGCCAGAGGCTCTATACGGAGTCGTGCGGTCTATGGCCCTTTACGGGGCACCGGTGTGGACGCGTTCCTTGAGGCACCGACCAGCCCGCCGGTTGAACGCGTCCCAAAGGGTCATGGCCGTCCGGCTAATCCGAGGGTAACGTACGGTCTCCGCTGAGGCGGCGAGCCTCCTTGCCGGATTGCCGCCATGGGATCTGGAGGTAAAAGTCCTCGCCCACATATGGGAGTGGTGAGAGAGGAGGCAAAACGCCGAGGCGTAATTCCGCTGCCGCGAGAAATCACGGTACAGCGGACAGAGCTCCGGCGGGATCTCATGGCGACAAGAGTGAGTGCGATGGTCGCTAGGTTGCGACCATCGCACTCTGGGCACGCCATAATTGCGGCGATAAGTCCCCTCTTTGAGGAGTGGCTGGAGAGGCGCCACGGCGCCCTCACCTTCCGCCTGACGCAGGTCCTCACTGGACACGGTTGTTTCGGAAGGTTCCTGTTTAAGATAAGGCGGAAGGAAACGCCAGGGTGTCACCACTGCGTGGATTGCCCCGAGGACCCGGTGGAGCATACGGTGGAGCTCTGCCCGACTTGGGTGGAGCACCGCCGCGTCCTCGTGGCGGCGATTGGCGGCGGCGATCTCTCGCGTCCGGCCCTGGTCCAGGTCATGGTATGGAGCGAGAGTGCATGGGAAGCCGTCACCTCCTTCTGCGAAGCAGTAATGCTCGTAAAGGAGGAGGCGGAACGCGTGAGGGAGAAGCAATCTCTGCGCCCTCACGCCCCTAGTCACCGCAGGAGACGCCCTGGACGTCCGGAGTCAGCAACCGACTCCCGGCTACCGTAGGCGCGGGCTTGCGGGCGGCGAGCAATGGGCAGCTCGCCGCCCGGTAAGGAACAGGCCCGGGTCGACGGGTGGGTTTTAGTCAGTAAAAGTCTGACACGCCCTCCCGCTTCGCCCAGAGCGGGGAACGTCATTTGATGATTTCCCACCCAAAGAAAAAGCTCAATTCCTTAAAAAAGTGTGCATCATTAGAAGCGCAAAAACTTTTTAGATGATCACTTAAATATTTCCTGAAACATTCTACTTATTACCTCTAGAGTGACAAATAATAAGAAACAAATCAAATAGTAAGTTTGTATCTACATGTTTATGGCAATCCGATGTTTGTATCTTGTCTTGTTAATTATTTACTAATCGTATCTAAATAAAATAGAGCTGTGAGAGACGCTTCGATTCCTGATAAACAATCTAATTTATTCAGAGACACGCGCAGGTCGGAAAAGCCTAATCATGACGGCATAAGGGCGAATCCCACCAAACTTTTATACCTAGAATAAGTCTTATCCTGAGAATAAATATTAAATTTTTGACAGTTGGTTCATACTATGTAGAACTGTCAGTCGTCGATTTTATTCTACGAATAAAAATGACTTTTGTAAAACCAGCACAATAATTACGTAACAAACGATCAATCGGAATCGGTTTCATTTTGACAGTTCAACAACATTCATTGCGTTATTTACGTGTTGAGCAGACAAATTTTTCGAACTTATGAAGCAACAGATTAGCAATTTGCTACAAAATGATTTAGATTCCGACTGATCGTATGTTACGCAATTAAGGTGCAGCCTGCATAGTTATTAAGTATCTTTATTAAATTAACCAAAATTAAATGGTTTTAATGATACTGGATTTCTCTCTCTCTGACTGCCTCGTTGCTGTAGTGATCGCCAGCGCTATTGCTGAGCATGAGGTCCTGGATTCATTTCCCAGGTCGGCAAAGTCTTATTGGGTTTTTCCATCCGGAATTTTTCTGTTGGTGGCAATAGGGTGACTCGCTATTACGTGGGACTTAAACATAACTTGCGACATGGTGGTGTACTATAGATGCACCTCTGCCTAACCCTTCGGAGAAACAGGTTATGTCTCATATTCCCATAAGCGGTAAGTAAACACACTGGGCCAAAGACCCGTGTAATAAACTTGATATTTTGAGAGGAGAGAAAAATAGCAGGAATAAATGAAAGCCTTTAGTCGTCTTTACGATATTCACGAAAAGACTCATACAAAAACACCAGATCCAAATATTAAAATGAACAACTCATAAATAGTCCCACCGGAAAGGTTCTCTTCACTGCTCATAAGAAAAAAGGTTTGTCACAACGTTTGTACTTGCTAGCGATTTCTGACCAGCATAGGTATTCACAACCATCCGACAGACTATCGTATCGAAAATGACACATTTCGATAACCTGATTTGCTTTGCTCCCGGCAGCAAACAGCTGTCGAAAGAATAGCGGTCGTCTATTGGATTGAAACTGACAAAATTTTCGGTTTTTGAACTTGTGAGCGTTTAGAGGAGTCCTACGATAACAATAATAGATGTTCGATACAGTGCGGAAACGTATCGAGCGGTTGTGAATAGCTATGCTGTTCTGAATCAGGAATATATGAATTAAGTAGGCAAGTATGTTCTAAATTGATTAATTAAATTTGGTGCTTGAATGTGGCACAAAATTGAATATATTAATTGTATGCGATCAGAACGGCTGTTAACAACAAAACAGCTGTTACCTATGCAACAGGATAATTAATTACCTATGTTCGGCACACGTTATTAATAGATTCAAAATTATAATTTAATATCAATTGGTTTTATTCCCAAACCGCGCTCATTTAGGTCCAATATGCAATGAATTTATGCAGGAATTAATTTTTATTATGTAGCTAAATAAAAGTGCTGCACCCTAATTGCGTAACACACGATCAATCGGTTTCATTTTGACAGTTCAACAACATTCATTGCGTTATTTATGTGTTGGGCAGACAAATTTTTCGAATTTATGAAGCAATGGATTAGCAATTTGCTTCAAAATAATTCTGATTCCGATTGATTGTGTGTTACGCAATTAGGGTGCTGGACCTTTTAACAAAAAAATGTATTTCAATAGGTTGGTCGGAGTAGGTCCCGCCACAACTACTAACCTACCTAGATATGAAACACATTCCTAGGAAATTTCAGTTTCATACTTACTACTTACTTGTTGTAAGGCACCTAGTGTGCGTAACAACATTAGGTAAGTGCTACATAGTCTTGATCGAACTTAAGAATATTGATTCATATTGCCCAGTACCTACCTATTTTGTTCGCAGTAATAATTAGATGGCAGTCACTCCTAGTTAAATGTTCATAATGGACATTCCAGTACAATCTGGTAGGACTGAAAGCTGACCTCAACATAAACCTATTAACTGCTGAATCACAAGAATGATGGCTGGATCAAATATTTGAGCCAAAGTTTGTCACTGACGCAAACATTTTTGTAGTTTGGTGGAAAGTTGTGAAACTTTCGTTCTGAAAGCTCGTAGGCGTCAACTTTTTTATACAATGTTTTACTTATTTAGGTGTTTGTAGTATGTCGCGTGTTGTTAGAGTAAAGTTGACTACAAAGTCTACCTACTACCTTTGTTTAATCAAAATAAGATGAGATTCCTAAGAATTTCGTCGTTCATTCTCATCTTCTGAAGTGTCAGGAAGTAAAAGCTACTGCCTACTTATATACAAGTTTCCGAGGAAACAGTCTTTAGGTACCTACACCGAAAATACACCTCGAAAGCCAAATTAATCTACTAATTTCAGCCCGCGACTTCGTTCACGTGAATATTGTTGTTCCCCTAACCCACCGTGTCGCATCGCATCGCCAGTCCGCGCTATTACTTCGTTTTCGCTGACTTTTTTTGGAACGAAGTTCCTTATCGCGCGTTGCGAAGGGGGCTAGACGGAAAAAATTAAGACCAAAAGTTGGAACGACCCTTTTTGCTATAGTTGTAAGCCGTGCGGCGTGCGCGTGTTTCTCTGTCTGTCTCTCTCTCTCTCTCTCTTATAGAAAGCAAGCCAGTTATACTTCGTTCCATCCGGGTGTCCCTTGACATCTCTCAAGTTTTTTTCTTTTTTCTCAGCTCTTTATAGTCCTAGCGTGATTTGAAATAGTCTATATTCAACCTATAGGAAAGCCTTCCTCGAGAATTGCAAAAAGGTTTTTTTTTTCAAATCCGGCTGCTAATTTCAGAGATAAGCGCGTTCAAACCAACAAACAAATTCTTCAGCTTTATTATTAGTATAGATAAAAATATTATGCACAGTAGGTATAATGTTATGTACTTTTCCACACAGATAAGTAATAATAAAATACATTATATAGGTACTATTATGTATGTGCATTGAGTTCAAAAAAGGTACCAATAAACTAAAAGTGGGCAAAAATAAAGCTGCGAGCAGTAACCGCAAAATGTTAAACCTAGATTAACCTCGCATTTTATATTTATAGTGCGTAAAGAACATGTCACTTTGTAAAACACTGTGGCGCCATTTTATGACACCATATGTACCGCCATCATGACAGTTTTTTTTATATTCTTTTTTTAAATTCATTACCGCTTGCGGCGCTAAAACTACACTTGTAAACTTTAATGCATTTGTGGTGTTCAATACTGAAATAATTTGGTGTACTAAACCGACTGACTTAATGCTACCTATTCAAAGTCCAGGTACTAATTAAAAATATAATATCCTGCCAGTAGCTTTGGAAGGCCTAAACAAGGTGGACCGATGACCTGGTGAAGGCCGCAGGAATCCGCTGGATGCGAGACGCACAAAACCAGTCGTAGTGGCGATGCTTGAGGGAGGCCTAGTCCAGCTGTGGAAGTCTTTCGGCTGGAATAATGATCCTGCCTATAGGTCACTCTGATAAAGTAGACAGTGACATTTATACTTCATCATTATTATAATTTCAGTCGAAAGACGTCCTGCTGGACATAGGCTTGCCCCAACCATCGCCACTTCAACCGGCACCCTAATTGCGTAACACACAATCAATCGGAATCAGTTTCATTTTGACAGTTCAACAACATTCATTGCGTTATTTACGTGTTGAGCAGACACATTTTTCGAACTTATATGAAGCAATGGATTAGCAATTTGCTTCAAAATGATTCAGATTACGATTGATTATGTGTTACGCAATTAGGGTGCGGCTCTGTGCTTCTCGCATCCAGCGATTCAACGTTTGTACAATTAAATTTAACTTGTGGCAATATTCAGTCCCATATAAATCGTACGTCTGACATGTGGAGCAAAATTTATAGAAAAGGCAACCGCACATTCATGGGAAACATTTGACTTAGACAACGCCTTTATGTCGTAGCAGTAGGCGCGGTTTTTGAAGTTCATTGGTGACTGGCGTGTGGTTGAGTATAGCAACTGAAAATTCTATAAACGTTACCAGAGCCGATCCGAAGTCTAGGACCCCACGTTCGGCAGCCGCACTTTGTACCCAGTGAAGCAATGACGCAATTTTGGACATACAGTGACCTACAAAAGTTAGTTGACATTTTTTCACCTAACTGTCAAAAATGTCAACTAACTTTTGTAGTCACTGTATGTCCAAAATATGTATGTCCTCTGCTGCGAAGCCATAATTAATTATAATGATGTAAAATAAAAAAAAACACACACAACTACACACAGTGGTGGACCTATGTAGTTGTCTCCTAAAATAATTATAGCTAGTAGGTACTAATTTTTTTTTTTTTTAAACTTTGCCCCACTCTAGGAATTACTCCTGTGTCGTGGGTGCGTTTACAAACATTTAAACTCACATACACAAACGGCCAGACCTGGAACAACTACCTGTAGGCAATACAAATATTTGTTCCGTGCGGGAATCGAACCCGCAACACGCAGCGCAGCAGTCGATCGCTCAACCACTGCGCCAACCGTGTCGTCAAAAGTCGGGTGCTAAGTCCTGCAGTTGATATCCGAAATAACTGAACATGGCCTCCTTCCTAGTGTGCTAAGTCATTGAGTATCGTACCTAGGTACTCAATGATGTGTCTCGTAAAATCATTTGTTCTGAAAAACACCAAAAACAGCTCAAACGGGAGGATTATTCGGTATGAGGTTAGGTACAACTTATTCTAACTTGAAATTGAAGTTTGCTCATAGAGCGTACTCCTATAATGAATGAAGCAGATATCTACATAATATATCGCAAGCAATTCGTACATATTTCAGCTCATTTACATAACTAGCCAACTTATAAGATTTACCACGGAAACGAATACCCACGAATACGAATACAATGTAGATACTCCTGTTTACCTCGCAGGCGGGTAAACAATATAATAAAATTGTTCCCTTTATTAGGCACTCATTCTGCTACATTCGTATGATCGCAAGCAATAATGTCTTACGTGACTTTATTTCCTGTTATATTAAAACGTATGTCTCAGCGTCGCTTCGGCGTTAACTCCACACAAATCAGGACACAAAACATCAAGCAAATTAACGAAGAAAAATCCGCGCATCAAAAGATTTGCTTACACACAATATAAACGTGTTAAACACGGCGAAAGTCTTCTAGCTCGCATATCTAATGAAAAATAATTTGGGTGCAGACAGGCGGCATTAATATTAATAAATAATAAGGTGACGGTTCGCACGGTAGTATATAAATCCGGCACGCTGTGAGCCGTCACAATAGTAATATATTAGGACAAATGTTATTACAAGCCCGACTCGTTATGTTATTTTTGTTCGCTCCCCCGAGTTAGGAATTCAAGGCGTACTGACGGCCGGGGCGACCGCAGCGCCGCCGCCGCACGCCGCCCCGCCAGCGACAGTTGGCGCTCCTGCCACCGCCACCAACCGGAATAGCCCACTGTGCACTGCTTCCAACTGTACACTGTACCCAACTATCCAAACTCCGCACTTAACTAAATATTCTGTGTAAACTCTTTTTAAGGAAAGTTACTGAAATATAAATCTTTCAATAAAATATTGGGAATGACTGAGCTACAATGATAAATGATAAATGATAAATGATTTTATTTTTGTAAGTAGGTTTGTACAAACACTTTTACACGTCAATCATATTTTAAAACTAGATGAGGTCGGCGTTTCCTATCTGACTAGTCTGAGAAGAAAGGCCGAAACAAACTCAGACGTCACAGTCTCTTTTAAAGTCCAGACATAATCTTGGTCAGACCATGTGAAGACCATGTAGATTTATGTCTGAGATGGTTTTTTTGAAGAAAGAACCAAACAGTTTGAGAGGACCTGTCCAGTCAGTGCACGCATTTGTCAGAAATCGTGCAGCTCAACTCAAAACTTAGAGAGCTCAACGATCCGACGAACAATACCAAAGAAAGGACATTTGGGTAGGCCACATTAATTACTCAAACTGCCAGACCACGCCAAAAACTAAGAGAACAGAGAGAAAAATAATATAAATACAATGACCCACATAGTCTTCACATTCACAATAATTAAAATAATAGAATACTTTACAAAGTAAGCAAATGTCATAGTATATATCAAATTCATCAATGTCAAAGTGTATATAAAAAAAAAAAAAAAAACATCAACAAAACAAAAATAAAAAATAAACACATTCAATATGTAAAAATTGGAAGCAGCTTAATCCCAAGCCTTTTTGTCCTCGATATAAGCCTTAACGGTATAAAATGCTTTCTCGCACAACTTACGTTTAATGAATGATTTGAATTTATTAAGGCTTAGATCTTGAACGGGGCTTGGAACTTTATTGTAAAAGCGTATACATTGGCATCTGAACGAGCCACCTATTTTCTTGAGCCTTGTTGTAGGTAGAACAAATTTGTGTTTGTTCCTAGTATTTATATCATGGATATCACTGTATTTTTTAAACAATTTTATATTTTTATGGGCATATAAAAGATTTTCATAAATATACTGAGAAGGCACAGTCATAACATTAATTTCTTTAAATTTTTCTCTGAGCGAGTGTCTCGGACTTAATTTATAAATTGATCGAACAGCTCGCTTTTGCAAAACAAAGATAGTCTGAATATCAGCGGCATTTCCCCACAATAGAATACCGTACGACATTACACTATGAAAATAGCTAAAGTACACTAAACGGGCTGTCTCTATATCAGTTAAATTACGAATTTTTCTAACAGCGTATGCTGCGGAACTTAGCTTTTTTGACAATTTGTCTATATGTGGACCCCACTGAAGCTTAGCATCCAAAGTTATGCCTAAGAATACTGTGCTGTCTTCAGGATTCAATTCTTCGCCCTTTACCAACACATTAGTTTTCACTTGTCTAACGTGAGGCAACGTAAACTTAATGCATTTGGTTTTTTTCTCGTTTAGAAGTAAATTATTAACATTGAACCAGTGGACTACTTTAGAGATCGCGCTATTTACATCGTCAGTAACCTGCTGCTGACGTTTAAGTTTAATGTAAAAATAAATACCAGCTGCATATCAACGATTAACCCACTATTCCTCAAATTGTTTTCAGTACTACAAACAAAGCCACAGTTTATCGATGACATTAATATATCTATGAAAGAGCCGATCAAACACTAATTGGTGCCTTTTCCATGAAAGTACAAAATACTGCTTCGCTATTTCCTTTTATTGAAAATTCATCGACATCGACTATATGAATAGTGTCATCATTAAAATAAGACGGTGTGCAGGCAACAGGGCGAGCGTCGAGCACGCTCAATATTCCACGACTACCCTCACCGCAACCGCCTCAAGACTTCCGAGAACCAACGACCAGATGTTATAATTAATAATTTCCTTTGAAGTTACTATTTTCCAGTACTTCCTCTGAATGCAGTCTTAAATGTTATTGAATAGACTTTAATTTATTTTACATCGTTTGTAATTTAGGGTTCATACCAGCCAGTTACAGTTCCACTTCAGGGCAAATAGCTCTCAAACAGGGATGGGATTTGGGGTGACAACAGACGCAAAATACCAAACCAGGCCAGGAGTGAAGCTTTTTCACCGTGTTTATTTTTGCTCTTTTCGCCATTATCAAGCGCGAGCCGACCAACCGCTATCAACAATTAAGGCCATCAGCGCCCCTCATAATTATACGTACCAACAAATAAACTAGTAATTTTATTTTGAAAAATATTTCAGCAAGCGCTTGTCCGACATTAAACGCCAAAAATACGGTCAATGTTATCACTCTAAATTAGAGTAAATATGATAAAAACTGTGCCCGCAACCATTTCACGGATGGTCGGCGAAAATATTCGGCCCGACACGAGGCCACACGGGGCTTCGTCTTTTCACAAAATGTCTATAGGTAATGGAAATTTCTCTCTGTAAACTAACATAGGGTACATAAAGGAGACCTGTGCAAAGGACATGAACTCAATGCTGACTCTATTAAACTTTCATAACGTTTCCCAAGAGGGATGTGGGTATAATCGACAATAGTGTGCCATCTTATCTATATGCCAACCTACCTACCTCAGTTTTCACTCAATACGGTAATGTTGAAGAATAATTAAATAGATTGAACTTGTAATTTTATCGTGTACGACACTTACTTTAATTGTGTTAATTGTATTTAGATCGCTGTTTAATGAGTATAGGACAAGCTTTAGAAGTCAGCTGATTACACTGTCGTGAAAGTTATAAAAGTCAAATGAGGGAAGCGGATGTCTTTAGTAGGCTAGAGTTGCCACCTGCTACCCGAGTTAAGAAGGTACGTTGTATATATCTGCATCTACTTTACTTCAAACGACCCAGTACCCACTTATAACAATCACTATAGTTCCGTTTGCAGTTTGCTTATACTTATGGCCTACTTTGGTGCTAATTCGTTTACCGCATAAGCTCGTAAACTCAACTGCCCCTGTTAACAACACCTACAATCAAACGCCGTAAAAGGATTTAAGTATATTCACATTCATTTAAATCATATTTTTGCAAAAATATTAGTTACACCATTAATGTTGAATTTATAATTATAGATGCGAACGATGTAAAAAAAAGACGTACATGTTAAAAGCGACTAGACGAATAGACGTTCATTAAATCATAGCTTCAGGAGTTGACATCTTAAGGTTCTTTAAAATGTATGTGGTCCGTTTTGCTCAGCGAACTTGGCTTGACATTCTCCCTTGTGTCTAGATTCTCTCTGTAAGAGTAAGGATAGCCCGTTTTGTATTCATTCCACTAGGTACCTACGATACATGTTTAAATACATACTACACTACCTCTATAAAGCCCTAGTATGCAGGTATACACCTCGACACGTGCATTACGTGCAACGACCAATTACCAGAAGAGTAGCAGTTAACATGTGATACTCAGCCTCCTTACATGTCGGAGATCGTTAGAACCTTTTCTGGCTAACACCACCACCTCTCGACCTAATCCGAGCCTAATCATCGACATAACCAGGAAACCCGACGATAATCACTACACCTCATATGGAAATAGTCTCGTAAGAGTAAAGAGTTAAGACTAAGGAAGACGATGGAAATGTACACAGAAATGTGATAGTTTGATATTTAACTTGAGGTGCCCAGTAAGTTTGTATAGAGCATAAGTTTAAGAGCACTCTCTTGCATACTAAGTAGCCTAAAATTCTCTGAGACTCTAAAATTGAACAGAACTATGGAAGTACATAGAGGACATAAAATAAAAATGTTATATACAGGAATACAGGAAAACTCGACGTATTCCTTGAAAGGCGTTATATTAGATGTTATTAGCAGATTTAGTCCAGTTAACTAGTCGAGTTTCCTGTCAACCTGTAGGTACCTGTAGGTCACATGAAAATAATCAAATAATTTTTGACAAAGAGTTAGCTTTGGACCTGGAGAAGGACAGAGGTTACTTCATCCTGAATATTTATGAGGAATTGGTTAAAAAGGGGTGTTGAAGTTTGTATGGGGAAATTCGAAATGAACGCGAACGAAATCGGGGGCAAAACAATTGATATAATTATAATTTTCAGTGTGGAGACTGACTATAGAAGATCCCTTATACCGTACATTACACCTATTAAAGTAGTTAATCGCCTCATAATACTCGTATCTATTAATTGCATTCGGCCAACAAAGGAACTTGGCTCTATAAATAATTTAATTTCAACTGCGCATGATTGAGTTCCTCATCGGTTACATAATGCAGCCTATTAATATTCTATCATATAGCATGTATCAACACTCCTTCCCTTTCAACATTATTTGTCAAACCTTATTATTTACATAGTTTGTAACGATACAACTACCTACACTATTCAAAATAATATAACTACACGATTACTGAGAAATGCTTGCACTGACTGGACAGGCCTATTCAAATCTATGTGTAGGTACTTCCCTCAAAAGACCATTTCAGAGAGCAATCTACGTGGTCCTCACATGATATGACCAAGATTATGTCTGGACTTTAAAAGCGACTGTGAGCGCTGAGTTTGTTTCTGAATTTTTGCTTTGAGTAGTTAGATAGGAAACGCTGACCTCATTTAGCTTTTTTTATTATAATATAGTAACGTGTAAAAGTGATTCCAATATCCTATTTACAGGATAAAAAAAATCATGTCATACGAACTTTACAGTAGGTACTTAATTGCCCCACTCCACTCTCACGCATGATAAAACAAGCATTCCTTGTTATCTCCGATCGCGTCTCACAATAAGTACTCACAAACCTAGACGTCCCATAGGGGTTGTTTAGTTCGTTTATTCGTGACTTTTTAATTTCATTACGTCGTCCGTCGCGCTTTAAGGAGATTAAACACAAATTGAACGAGTTGTGGACTGTGGAGCTGTATGGTGAAGTAATTATTTTTTGTTAGGGTGTCGAGTTTAATGGGCCGGTGACATATGGCCCCGCGCGGGCCCGCCGGCAGGGGATTAACTGTTATAACATCAGCCCCGAACATATGGAAAACTTGACGACAACGTGACCTTTGTTATTCACAAAGCGTGTGTGTGTACGTGGCGTACTAGCCACTTGTTCATAGACACGCTCGTCACACTGACATCAGCCTTGTTAATTTATGGTCATTGTAATTAACTAACGAAAAAAAACTTTTCCGAATAAAATCCCGTAAGGAGTTTCGGGCTAATTTGAATTTTTAAATATTTATAAGGAATTAATTTCATGAATTCAGTCGTAAATAAAAAACTGGAACGCTTATTTTGTTTACTAAATTACTATTCTGTGTCAGCATAATTTTCTAGTCAAAATAAATGCGTCAGCATCTCTTTTAGTTGAAGTACCCACTTAGTTTTGTAATTTGTGACATAATTTATTAATCGATAGCATTAAAAAACAGAATGTGAAATTATTATGCAAGCTACAGTTACATGCTCTTAGCTCGCCTTTGTGAATAAGAAGCGAAAGGATGCTAACAAGGCACGCCACACAATTTATGCATAATAGCCATCTTTAAACCCAACACAGCTTGTTTGCATTAACTGCTACAATATTTACAACGACTTTAACATTTTGAATTTATATTATGATCGTCAACTTTGTAGGTTCAATTTACGTAGAACAGCACGCGATCGCGGGGATTGCACCTAAATTTGGCATTACCATTCATATGGCTGGCTGAGCGGAGTCAATTATCCGGCATGGCGGTGGCGGCGGCGGCGTGTTCTGTACGTACACTACGCACAGTCGCATAGTGTACACAGGCCGCGTCCGCGTCGAGCGCGCAATAAAACGCCGACTCGACGCTCGTTCTCGATCACTTTGATCGGCCCGGATGTCACAGTCGTTTCGAACTGTTTCGCCAAACTGTCCTCCAATAAATACAGTTTAATTTTAGAATAATTCGCTACAGCTACCCAGAGAGCTACGATTCATAGCTCTATAAAGTTGTCCTGTGACTTGTTTATTGCAATATAAATGTAACGTGTCACACGCCCGGAAAGGGGCTCCGGAGTAAAATGAGACGTTTTACATAAAGGAACTATGTCATATCGTGATCGTGAGCAATAACTACTTTAGTTTGATAGTTTTTTTGTGGAGGGGTTAACAAATATTGCCTATTTATAAACACCGAATATTTGACAGACACGGTTTGTTTGTTCTTGTTTTTTGCAATAGCAAAACAAGTAAACAAAACGAGATTTTTGTTTCATGTAATAAAACTTTCTTAAAAATACAAGCACAACATTTAATTCAAACAAAAAATACTCTACGCAAGAAATAAAATCATGTCTAGACGATATATTTTTAGGAATCATTCAATAGATTGCTACGCTACAGCGGTAGGTTTTGAATCATCAAATTAACTTTGACTGTGACATTAATTAGTGACTGAAACTTTGTTTACATGAGTATTTTTTAGAAGCTTCGGTACAAAATGAACGACGTCCACATGAAGTCATAAATAGAATGTTTATGGTGTGATACATGGAGCTAACGAACGTCGTGGAGCACGCAGATGTCGAACCCGCACTCATTTGCGACAATCGCCGCTGCCATTGAGGACTGATTGTTTAATTGCTTCGTTTAATCAATTGACCGCTTGAGAAACGCTCTCCGCCCGCCGCCTGCCCCTGCGGACGCTACTCGCTTATTTATTAGTAAACTGCTCCGGGTCAATAAATCCTCCGGTTAAAGGACACTTTATTAACGAATCCGTTGACATGTCTCCGCTGCTATTAAATTCTACTAAGTAAGTACTTCTGGTTCCGAATTGTTCAGTTCAGTTCAAAAGAGCGCCGGAACATTACGTACTTAGTGATCAGCGGAGATACAATAACCCAATATCGAGGCTAAAGAGGAATAAGCTTATAATTTATATTTCCGAACAACGGTGGACTAAAATAAAAGAAGCCGTATTTAAAACGTGCTATTCAAAATATTTGCACTGCTTCTGATTGCATTGCTGTTGTTCCGAGCTTTCACTGGCCAAACGCTTGGCTGAACTTGGCGAAACTTTCATTAATTATCCAAGTCAAGCCTAGTAATCCATACACTAGGAACTAGTTTGTGCGGCAGCCAATATTTTACCCATTTCAACTTAGTTTTGACCCATTGATTTTGCAAATTCAATGCAACTGAAGTAACATTTGAATTGGTCTAACTTTCAATGAGTACCTTTTGTAAACCTTATAAACAGCTTACAGCTGCGTCCTCGTTAACTGCCAGGTACAGTATCATACATCAATGACAAAGCCGATTGTCAAACCCCATTGATTCCATTTTTCGCCGCCCCCGAGTTCCAGAACGTATATATACATGGCTGATCCCTTTATCCCCTTTAGGCTAAGAATAGAGCCTAAAGCACTGCCAACACGCCTATACAAACAGTGTGTTACCAAATTATATTGAAACGTTTATGCTATCATTATCACATTAAACGCGATGGATATAGTGTAGCGGCCGCGTGGAGTCGATAAACTTTAATAACTTGACCTCGCTATAGAACACGCTTTCTATAACATTGCTGCTGTAAATCTGTGAAAACAAAACACGCGTTTACTGAAGCATTGACTATACGATCGACGGAGCACAACGGAAGGGATAAAACTCGGTTGTAACATCAGAACAGCGGACAGAACAACCGGACTAATGTGAGTCGGAAGACTCGACCACTGAGCGTTTACACACATTCCGATTTATTTTCCACTTAAATTGTAGAACTCGAGTATCGTGTGCGTTACAATAATGCTCATTCTCCGTTTGTTGGCTGATCGATATCACACCCAGACACATTCTCTCGTCAATTGATTAAACTATTTCTGGAGTCATTGTTAATCCAGGCCGGTTCCGCAGCGCTAACTAGTATCGAACGAGATCGGCTTCAGTATCTTGGCGTACGTAAGGATGCTATTAATTAACGTTTACTAAGACATTATGTACTCTTCATGGTTACGTGAAACTGAATATCAGACGTTGGAGACGCTTAATCTTCTGTAAGCTTATAGTTTTATAACACAATGTGACTCCAATTACGGCGTGTAAATTGATGTTTGGATTATTCTAATTAGACATGCTTAATTATAATTGTGCGATGTTTACAATCAGGAGAGTGACTCGCTTAGTTTTGGCTTGGTGTGCTCTTATGAAGTAATAATTCTAAAGTGGGTTATTACTGTCTCTGAAACGGAGAAATGCAGGTGCCGCAAACAACGAAAGTTTGTCAGGACAGACGGCGGCGGACTTATTATAATAGTGGAGCGCTCTGCCGCTGTAACTTATGGAGAATCACTTGAATATACTCGTACTAAATTAAAGAAAGTCATGACGACATTTTTTGGAACTTATTTAGGTACAAAAATTTTCAACTGAAATAAGTACTGTTTTTCTTAAAGGAACTTATTAACCTTCTAATGATAAACACTTGTTTAAATTAAGGAACCTCTAAAAACTTTTATAACACATTTGGTCGTAAAGGGTCTCTTATTTCACCAATTTCAATATCGTATTGTATCTCATTACGTATTTGTGCGTTATTGTAATGTAAAACGCGCGAGTTTCTTTTAATAAGGTAAACCGCACGGTTTATCAAGATGCTCCGTCTAAAGCGAACGGTACCTTTATAAATCTTAGCAAAGTTTTTATGTCAGAAAAGTAGTCAACATTTTATGAATAAAACTAACTTTGGGAGATGAAATATAATAAATAAACATTTAATTCTTTAATTTAATTAATTTTGACAATAAATTACAACCATTTATCTGTAACAAGAATACAAAAATATTAATTTACTTTATTAGTAATACTGGCTGTTTTTTGTAAAAAGCGCAGATATGCGCATCGCTAATTTGTGATCAAGTAAAAATTATTCCGCGCGCTTTTTCTTTTCGCTGTATTGTTTTTATTTGAAAATGTCGTCAAGTAATGATGAATTTATTAATTCGACACCGCCAGAAGTCTCAGAGGCAGCGAAAAAGGCTACTCTAAGCCTCTTTCCCGAAAAATCGACCGATAGATACTTACAAGCGTATCAAAATTTCATCTTATGGAAAACAAGCAAAGATGCAAATTCATTTTCAGAAATTGTGATTTTAGCCTATTTCATAGAACTTTCTTAAAAATATAAGTCAAGCTCATTGTGGTGCTACTATTCAATGTTAAAAAGCACTGAAAACATGGTATTGATATGTCATACTCCAACTTGCTGGCATTTCTAAAGAGGCGCTCAAGTGGCCATGTGAGTAAAAAGTCGAAAGTATTTTCGGCTGACAATGTCAAAAAGTTCCTAAAAGAAGCTCCGGATTGCCGATATTTGGCAACAAAGGTCAGTTGAAACTAAATTATTGTTATTAACTACTTTCACTTTCGTATTTCTTTACAATACAGGTGTTTTGTACGCTGTTTTTATCTCTTTTCAGGTTGTATTAATATTCGGTATAAATGATGCACCATTTATACCGAATATTAATACAACCTCAACCTCACCTCGTTCCTAGACGTCAAGAGTTGGCAGACATCACAACTAATGATGTCGAGAACCATGGGCGGGTTCTTCTTGTCCAGGTCAAAAACAGTTCAGAGGTTCGATTAAACATGCCTTTTCCTAAGTAGGTATATACCTTTTTTTTTCTTTTTGTTTTCGGGGGGAAACCTTCAAAAGGCGCCTGGTCTTTGGGGATAAAACCAGGGAGTGTGGGATTTTTACCTCACTAAAACCACCCCGGTGGTCACCATCTGCACATGGAAGGGGCACCGTTACCTCTCAAAAGACCAATCCGGAGCCCCCTCTGTGCAATGCCTTTTGGGGCACATCTCTGGAGACTGTAAAGGGGTCTCCCTGAAGCCCGACTGTGCAAGTGTGCAAGGCAGCACATGACCACTGTGCGCCGCCTTCCCCGAGGTCACTCAGTGGGCCGACAGAGTCCCCACTCTAATCGCCCGCGACCCCAAATTCCCGCCTTTGTTAGATGATGCAGGCGGGGTTTCGGCGTGTTATGCGTCGAGGCGGTTGCCTGCTCGACGCCTTCTTCTCCGAGCGGGATCGGCTCTCTCACGATCCCGCTCCGCAGCCTCCTTCTGGACGGACCATCACGGTCTTACAGAAGGAGGCAACTTCCCTCCAGTTTTCCAGTTTTTTGTCTCCGACAGCATAGCCCTCACTACTGCTGGCAGAGACAGGTCTCGCCCGAAAGTAGGTATATACCTAGCACTTTTTATCCGCTGTGTTGACGTAGATCTTTTTTACCCAGATACGGCTAAATATCAGTGTTTTAAACAAAGCGACTGCTATCTTCCGCATCATTACGTATCCATAGTGTCCACCTACTGCTTTTTTTTTCGACCACTTTTTAAGTAGGTACTGTTCAGTGCTATTTTGTCTATGAAATGGCATTTATAACAATTTGTATTGTGTATTTAAAACTATTTCCTACATTCATTCCTTTACCACTAAAAACATTCCTTCTATAAAAATAAAATGCTGTATATCGTCCTCTACACTCTACAGGTAGAATAAATAAGACCATGTTCTACAAATAGAGTTCACAAAACCACATAAGCAAGTACCTACCGTTACCACAATCTCACTTAACATTGTAGTTTGCGTGATTTCAATTAGGTGGGTCCTGTACCTGCATACCTACCCTCCTGTGTACCCACCGTTTAAATCAAATAAACCGCATTTACAGAATGAAAAGTTTACTCGCTTCTAACCACGTAAAATAATACCACAGAACTCTGAAAAGTCTACATAACTTACTACGGTTTTTGAATTTAAATTCAGATAGGGTTAATTCAAAAGCTTATATACGCTATGATGTTTAACTTTGTAGATTATGCTACTATGTTAATTAAACAAAATAGTGGGGACTGTTGTTGCTGTTAATTATGATAGAGCTGTTTTTCAGAATAGTAGTCACTAAGTCCACTCTGCAATTAGCGAGTTGTTTGAACAGAATAGTGTCCGCAAGTCATCGTCCCCAAGTACCAACAATTTTCAAAGCAAGTATAGATGCACAAAGGTTAACTCTGTCTTTTGCGATGTGTAAAAATACAAGAAAGATTGTTAAAAAAGATTACAGTCTTAATTAAAAATTAAATAATTTATAAATAAAATTAATATAAAAATAATTTGCCCATTGCCAAGACAGCAGTTAGCCTAAAGATTACCTATGAGTTGCGTGTGCATATTAACTTCAAACAGACATCACTTTTCTTAAAATATAAACTGTACATAAAGATAATACACACATCACATACCGCCTTGTTTGGTGCCCTGGAGAACTTATAGTACACCCACATTTCGCTGGTTGTGCTTTAGTGCCATGTACCTAATAGAGGGCGAGCCTACCTATTGCCAATAACCGGATGTAAATAAACAATAAACCGGTTAGCGCAGTGGTTAAGCGATTGACTGCTGCGCTGCGTGTCGCGGGTTCGATTCCCGCACGGAACAAATATTTGTATGGCTTACAAGTAGTTGTTCCGGGTCTGGCTGTTTGTGTATGTGAGCTTAAATGTTTGTAAACGCACCCACGACACAGGAGAAAATCCTAGTGTGGGGCAACGTTTTTTTATAAAAAAAAAGAAAAGCCCAGGGTCCCGATTGCGGTAATTTAAAATATTTACCTCTGCTTGAGTTTCAGTAGCAGTCCTCCAGACTCTTTTGATTGACGTGGAAATCAGACAATAATCTACACGGCGCGTGTGGCGTGTGTGTCAGTGGATACGAGTATCAGACTGCCAACCAATATATGTATGTGTTTTCTGAAACACCCTGAAACCACATAGGTAACCACCGATTATCCAATATCACGAATTTCTTTATAACTACCTACGCCAATAGGTATACATATTTTCTGGGCTACAAAATATGATGTATTTTTCGTGGCAGTCGTAAGTCACAAATTCGGGTGAAAAAATCTCATTGTTACATTTGCCCTGTACATCATTCTTACTCTGACAGAATGTAAGCTTTTATACTTTTATAATTTCCAACGTGTGACGATTGTATCGTGGAGGTCACGTCTACGTCCATAAAATATATGGAAATACTTGCACGTTATAGCGTTACCGTAGGCGGAAAGAAGAATGGCAAGACTCCGCGGATCTCAGGTGTCGCATTCTTAAAATATACAATGATAATTATAATGACAATGAATGACAATGTGCCTATCTTAACCACACTCGCGCAGCATGAGAACCCCGCGGATCAACATATTACATCGCTACATCTAGATTGTCATTAAAATGCTCGGCTACAGTATGCCTAGATATTTAAACTGGAAGAAGATGGTTCAAGACAAACATTTAATGTAACAGTTGGGTAGGTCTCGAATTTTCGAAAAAAAAAACATAAAAATATAGTAAAAAAAATTTGGTAAGACTTCGTCTAAGACAACCATGGCTTAAATGGTTCTAAATTGTGTGTACTATATTCGCCTTAAAGCTTTGCACGCATCTTCCAATCAACCTGTATATATATTATCTCAAACCGTGATCCCCCGCGTAACACTCACAAAGTTTAAGTAATTTTCTAAGACCTGCCATAGACGGGCTCAGCAGCAATGCATACAAAGTTAAGCGCTGTAAGTGATTCATATAATGTACATAGTTTCATTCATGGACGCTTCTGAAATGAAGTGACACCAACTGACATTCTTCTTTAAAAGAGTCTTCATATATTTCCATATATTTTATTTTCCCTGTATTATCGTGATGCCGTGGACGTCAACGATAATAATTATCGTCATATTATAAATGATAAAACCGCACCTTTCGATTCTGAAGATAAATTACAGATATTTATTTTGTTAATTGTTCAAAAATAACACCTTTAAAATTAGGTGAAAGGAACTTTTAATACATTGCTTAAAAAATGTGGAACCCTTAAGGGAATTTATATGAACGACGTGCAATTCGTTTATATGTACCTAAACTAATATTATAAAAGTAATAGATTTTTTGTATGCTTGTTTGTTACACTTTCACGCTGAAACGGCTCAACGGATTTGGATGAAATTTGGCACATGGGTAGACCATGACCTGGATTAGGATATATTTTATCTCGATATTCTTACGGAATAGAGACTTATTCGAGTGAAATCGCAGGGCGCAGCTAGTAGGTAATTTTCCTTAACAAACGAGAATATATTTATTTCTAAGTTTAGGAGGGGTTTGCTAAACCCCATGCTTTAGCGTACCGCCGTGGCATGCAACGAGGCGATGACGTCACGTCACGTTGCATGCCATGTTAGTAAAAGTCTAAAGGTGCAAAACACCCTGCCATCAAGTCAAAGTAACCCAAAAGACACTGAAGCTTAGTCCGATATAGGTTTTTAAGTAAGGGTGACAAATACGAGTATAGAGTGTCGGGCAACAAACGAAAACTTATACTTATATTATTTTACACTTGCTTCTGCTCGCGTTCCCCCAACCCAGCTCGTCGCATCGCGTCGCATCGCCTGCCCGCGCTATAACTTCGTTTTCGCTTGGCGTTCCCTCTGTCTTTTTTATTTTTTTGTTCTCTTAAGTCTTAGGGATCTAGCGTACTATTAAATAGTATCAAATGCAAAAATTTTCAAATCCGACTGGTATTTCCAGAGAGATTAGCACAATCAAACAAACAAACAAACTCTACAGCTTTATTATTCAAGGCTCTAATAATCAATTTGGTCTAAATCAATTCAGCCCGTTGACCAATAGACGATAAATCACTTTATAACGATTTAGGGATCATTTATAACACATTGTATTAAATAATTTATGCAGAACCTAAAATAACGCGGTTAGTTTCAGTAAACCGTAAACTGGCTGCACGCTATTTTTGGCAAACTAAAAGTACGCTGCTTTAGAAATAATAACTGCATTAACCGCTGTGAATTGGAAGTAACAAGTTGGAAACCATTCAACGTTTATAGTACAGTCTACTAAGGGATGTTTTCTAGTCGTTCATCACGTCCAATAAGAGAGGATATCTCCAGAAGAGATTAGTGCCATTAGAAATACGTTTTTTTTAAGGAAGAGGCTGGATCCTTAGGAATCCTTGGGCCACTGCGACCTTTTAATGTCCATTATGACTCCTATAGCGGTATTGCAGCACTCCTCCAAGCAGTAATCATCGTCATAATCAGCCTTTAATGTTCCCACAGCTGGAACACAGGCCTCTTCTCGGTGAGAGGAAGTGGGCCGTAATCCACCACGCGGTCCCAGTGCGAGTTGGTGGAGGTCACATGTCTTCAAATTTTTGGGGTTTATGACATGCCGGTTTCCTCACGATGCTTTCCTTCACCGTTTTGAGAGCAGTGGTAATGAAATAATGTACACAAAGTAAATCGCCTGTCTAGGTTCGAACCTACGACTTACAACTCGTAAGTCGCGGCCGCTACTACTGGACCACGGCAGGCCACGCAGTAAGCTAATTATAAAATGTTTGAATATTATACCTCTTCAGAAGACATGATGATAAAAATTCGCAAAATAAAAGCTTCGTCGATGTATACCAAAATGGTAAATTAACAGTTTTATAAAATTGCTCTTTACTGAAATAAACCCTGAAAGCTTCAACATTTCGCCGCCGCTGAAACGAAAAAATACTTTCTTAGTTCTTGAACGAGTACGAAAAATATGTACATAAAGTCGTACTCGGCGCTCATTTATGTTATAAATGGGGTTCAAGTGGGCCTTATGTATTTTCTCTCACACATTCAAATAAATAAAATTGTGCTGTGCCCGACTGTTTACGTTACTCATAGATTAAGAAAAGATATGAGAGGGATGAAATCCGTGGAGTCGTGACAGGTCCTGCAGAAAAAACAAGGAGGAAAAATGATAATGTGTATATTGTGACTGGCACCTTGAAGAGAAGGAACTTTAATTTATCTCATAAGGATTTTTTCAATCATTTGCTTCGACACGGTTATTCAAAAGCTCTACAAGAAATCATTACAATAACAGATATGTAAATAAAAATAAAGAGAGAGAGAAATATAGAGTAATATACATATAATATTAGAATAGAGATAAAAAAATAAATAAGAGTCTATTTATTTTTTTGTTACTCTTTTTATAATGTAGAACTTTTCATATCTTTTTATACCAGTGATCAAACCAAAAGTTCTGTATATCAACTTGATCTCATAAATCTAATCATATCAAGTGCAACCACGTAACTGAAATCTCTATAAAAAGTACATAAGGTCAAAAATTGTTTTAGATTCAACTAGATACCTACAGCACGCCTTTTTTAACAAAAATAAGGTTGTATTTTGTTGGACGATTACGCTGTAGTAATGTCATTACCCGATCAGGACACAATTTAAAAAAAACACGTGTGACTTGCTGACCTTTCACAACTTCCCTATATTCAATTAAAAAACAAATTATTTTTCACATTTTCGATCAAAGATGTTAGATGAGTAGTCGAGTACCTATAAATTAGGGAGAGCCCTTAGGTAGTTACGTACGAAGTGGTAGTACAACAAAAAGGGCATACCTTACAGGGACACCGTACAGTTTCATTACGTCCTTAACTTAAGGTTTGTTTACTGACCCTCGCTCCTACTTGCATTACGATTTAGGGAAGTGGGGCGGAAACGGATGCCACATACTTTATACTTAACTTGACAGTTGTAGATATTGTCTTATTGGGAACCAAGTAAAGTAAGGGAAATTAACTGAATTTGTCCGTATATTTAAATCACAACTTTAATTCTTTGAGGGGCTTATGGCTAAGTTATAAGAGCTCAACTGTCACTAATGAGACACTTTTAATATTGTTACCAAAATTAATAACCTTGCAGGTTAAGATACACTTGCCGCGGTTGGTCCGTGGATGTGTGATCATCTTTACATCCCTCCGTACCTCGGAAAGTACGCTTTGACAGTCGTTACAGGTCGCGAGAAACCCGAAAGTCTGACAACCAGTCTTACCAAAGAAATATCGTATTAGCCAGTAACTGGGTTATGGAGGTAAGATAGGCAGCGGGCTATCTTACCTCCACGGCGGTTTTTTACGTGGAGCGATCCATGTATATACAAGGTGTCGTTTTGCATCCTCGTCAAATTCAAGGAGGTAACTATGCTACTGATTCTCGAAAGGAATCAATAATAAAATAAGTAGGTATTTTTTTACTAATTTTCGGAAATCGGCATGTGTGGACACGCATTTTAAAACGCGGCCTGCGTGAGACCGCACTGTAACTGCCTTTTTACACTAAAGAAGCGGCCGCTTATACGATACTACAACGCGATTCTGTTCTTTGAAAGTGGTGTATTCTGAAATACTTCTAAACTTAAATAACTAAAAAAACAAGTATTTATTCATTATTTACCAGGGATCGTAATTTTATTTCATTATTTATGACTTTCATAACAGGCTCCTGAAATTTGACGAGGATGCAAAACAACAGCTTGTATACTGGTATTCAGCTGCATCCGGTTAGACTGGAAGCCGACCCCAACTTAGTTGAGAAAAGGCCAGGCAGATGATGAACTGCCATTCTTTGACAGTTGTATAAAATGGGTATTATAACACGGCAAATAGACGTAGGGTGTCAGTTTCGATAACAAATAATTTCCCTGTCTGTATGCACTAAGCATTACTGCAACATACCGAGTAAGAACCAAATCTCCATAAAACATAATTTATCATTAAAATTTTTGAAGGACGACCTTATTTCAAAGTATTTGTTAATTTTAACTTCAAACAGGTCAAATAGGACGTAGGTAGTGTAATTGGGGAACTTTGAATGTACTATATGTTCACCTTTGCCGTTCAATTAACCTTTAAACAGGGAGGCAAATATAGTGTTTTGATTAAATCATTTATGAGGTTCTTGTTTCTGAAAACGAATGTTTTTGCCTTAGTATGCTTAGACACGAGCGACACGCGTCAACGGCAGAGGCAACTGGAGCCGTCATCGCGTGTCGCTCGTCTGTATGAGCAATTACCAATGGTGACAGTTCTCTTGTCCTTATTCTGACTGTCAAAGTCCCTCCTCAATTAGTAGGTACACTTACACCAAATTGTTGTAAAAATTATGAATAAAAAATACCCTAATAATTTTCGCAAAATTATTATAAAATTTTCATCCAGTTACAACAGTGGGAGGCAGCATTTTGATATTTTCACCAGGAACTTAGTATCAGTAAATATGAACCAGCATTCTAATTGCGAAACACACAATCAATCTCAATCTGAATCATTTTGAAGGATATTGCTAATCCATTGCTGCATATGATCGAAAAATGTGTTTGCTCGATAACGTAAATAACGCAATGAATGTTGTTGAACTGTCAAAATGAAACCCATTGCTACAGATGGTGTGTTACGCAATTGCCCCGCCGTATAACCATTCGACTAATAAGTCCAATAACAGCATAATATTTATAAGCAAAAATAGTGAACACAGCATGCACAAAGTAGCTCGTACATTGTGCATGCTGTGTTCACTATTTTAGGACATGCAGTGTTGTGTTTCTTTAAGTTTACGTAGTATGTAAGATATTATTGTATTGCCCGATTTGTGAATACAAAAATCACAAAACAAATAAAAAATTGACTCAGTAGGTACAATATCGTTTCCTATCATCTATACTTATAATAAATCTGTAGAAGTGAAAATTCTGTACATTGAAAATATCAAAATAATAAATGGCAGGGGGTGTTACTAGACCGACACCGAACCCAAAAATGTGATTAAATTTTTTTTGTCTGTCTGTTTGTTCAGGCATCACGCAAAAACTACCGGTTCGATTACGATGAAACTTGGTATAATTATTCTTTAATATCCTGGGCACCACACTGGGTACTTTTTATCCCGGAAAAGTATATACAATAAAAAACAAACTTAATTTTGCGGTTCGATCCCTAGACCCGATTACTGTACCAACCGCAAATAATAAGTTTGTCGTAGGTTACGTCACCTGCAGTGGAGTTCATTTTTATTCCTTTTAGTTTTTAGAGTTATTTAGGTTTATTTTTATATAAGTCGTAGGTATAGACTTTAATTTTAAAGTATAGGTAGAATATTTGATAGTGTACGTAGTGACCGTAGGTTATTTTATAATACTGTTCTGTTAGGTAGCATTAGTCATTCGTATAGATATTAGTTTTTAGGGATTTTGCTTATTTATTGAGTTTAGATTAGTTATCATCAGAAATTGGTTTATTTAGGTAGGTAGGTATTTAATTTTCTGTTACTGAGTTTTTTTTTTAAATTAGGTAGGTACTTAGGAAAAGATATATAGGTACCCTCTTAATCACCACTAATGAGACACAATTGGTTTTCTATTGTAATTAGCCACAAAGGGCCGCGAGATAGATGGCATTCTGGGGAAACACGTACATTTTATCCTGTTAGCACGTTCCCGTGGGATAATTTCCGACATCCTCGCGCGCGAAGCCGCGGGCAGAAGCTAGTCAATAATAAAATTCTAGCCATTGTACCACCTGCCAAAGGTACATAATAATAGGCATTATTGCCATAATTATTATACCTTACTATGAGGATACTGAGCATTAACTATATTTGTGCGATTTATGCATACGTATATCATGTCTCCAACTGCAAAAGAGGCCTGTCAAAGTATGTACCCAGTAATTGGTCAATGGATGTTTAAGTGCCTCTAAAATGGCCTCTTGTGTAGAGGAGCCATTTTTAATAGCTACACTTTGGACGACCCAAACTGCGCAGAGGCGGAACGCGGAACGTCCGGCTTAGGGATCCCGCAAAAGGATGGGAAATATTTGTTACATTTCTAGGTTTTCTGGGTCGTTTAAACTTTTTGAAATGGCTTAACAACTACCTAACGAGGACTTTTCGCTGAATGCTTCAAATATCGATGAAGTCTTGAATGGGGGCCGTTTTGCAGGAATCAAGATACCTCTGGTGCTCAGATATCATGCCAATCTTTTTGTCTGCAAACTGAAACTCATTTATTTCAATTAAACCATTTACAGGCACCTTTCAATTGTCAAAGAGTCGCTCATTTAATTCTCTATAGAGAAGGACGGGCAAGAAATTCCATGGACTTTCTTTTAAATCTAGATATTACAAAATCATGGGCAAATTAGCTGCAGCTGTCCCTCAATCGGCTTTAACACATTTTAGTAGATCTAACGCTATGTTACATTTAACAAAATGTATTGAAGTAGATTGAGTCACTCTAGTACACCGCTAATATAAGCCACATCTGGATGGACTTAATGTAGCGAAAATATGGGCTGATAACTTCTACCAGATTCCTAATGTCTTATTGACAGCTATTGGTTCAAAATAACTCGTAGTATCTTCACCAATATCGCATAAGAAGTACTAATTCATACATTTTAGCCATATCTAGCTTGAAGCTTTTACATACATTAATGATTGGATGCGCCCCGCGGTTTCATGAGCATAAGTCTCAATCCCGTGAGAATATCGGGGCAAAAGTTCCCTATGTCCTAATCCAGGTTATTTTCTACCCATGTGCCAAATCCTCAGTTTCATCAATATCTGTTCCGCTGTTTTAGCGTGAAAGCAAAAAAAAATATAAAAAAACAAACAAACATGGAAAAAATAAAATCTTTTTTCTATATAATATTAGTTTAGATATAGAACGACTTTCATATCCTTTTTGTTTATTAGTTACATTATTCAATAAGGCTCTACTGAGCTTAGACCTTGGAAGCCAAGCCCAACTGACCTAAAAGTTGGCGAGTCCACAAAGCGCCTTTGGTCACATGTTCGACTCCGCACTATGCTAAATTATTTCAACTACCAAATATTTGTACAAAATCTAGGTGTTTGCGCACGTGACTGGCTTCTTTAAGTGCATCCATACGGCTGTAGTGCGAAGCGTTTAGTGCTAACTTAAAGTCTAGTCTTAGCCAGATCTCACGTTCTAGTGTAAAAGGAAATCTTAAAGCACTAACAGTATGGATTATACGGAGCTTTAAATCTTGTAGATTTAGTATTAGTATTAATGCTCTGGGTAAGATAACAGTTCTAGAAGGCACGTGCTTTTGAGTTGTTCATAGTATTAATCTTGTATAGAAACCCTTGTTGTGTTTAAACACATTTAGATAAGGTTTTTTATTTATTTACTAAAGGGATTTTTGAACACAAGTGACGATGCACAATAACAGCCGCACGTGTCGATTGAGTGTTAATTTCAGCTGCGCTTGCCGCGGTCGGTTCGTGGATGTTAGACCATCCATTACATATCGAAATCCCTACGTGCCTCGGGAAGCACGTTAATCCTTTGGTCCCGGCTATCATTCGTAGATCTGTTACGGGTAGTCTGAGGTCCAAAAGTCTGACAACCAGTTTTGCCAAAGGGTTAAGCTACGCTTGCCGCGGTTAGTTCGTGGATGGGCGATCATCTTTACATATATCAAGACCCCTCCGTGCCTCGGAAAGCACGCTTTGACAGTCGTTGCGGGTCGTCAGAAGCCCAAAAGTTTGACAACCAGTTTGCCAGTTTACCAAAGGGTATCGTGTTACCCAATAACTGGGTTGTGGATTTCAGATAGGGAATCGCTCCATGTAAAATGATTGTGTCAGCTGCATCCGGTTAGACTGGAAGCCGACCCCAACATAGTTGGGAAAAGACTAGGCAGATTGAGAGGTATGTGACGAAGTCAATCTCATCGTACTTTTATATGTACAATCAATTACAAGCAATTTAATCAAAACTGAAAATAAATTAAAAGAAGAGCTCTTTACTCTTATTGAATAGTATAATCAGCCTACAACGTTCCCCTCTGCTGGGACACAGGTCTCCTCTCTGTGAGGGATGAGGCGTAAAAACTACGCGGGCCCCGTGCGTGTTGGTATATGACACAAGTCTTCGAATTTTTGGTTCTAGGGCGTGTCTTACAACCAAAAATTCGGTTTCCTCACTATGTTTTCCTTCCCCGTTTTTGAGAGCAGTGGTCATGAATAATTTACAGAAAGTAAAGCGCCTACCTGGGTTTGAACCCACGACCTACAACTCGTAAATCGCCGTTACCACTGCTCTCATTGGATAGTGATATCCAATATTTAATTCCTATAGTTACCTATAATTTTTTATTTTATGTTGTTTGAATTCTTGTGACAGTAAAAAACATTTTTTATTCTTTGAACTGTTCTTGATATATACCTACATAATAAACTCTGAAATGTTGGTTACTATTTTTAGAAATCGAGACGCCCTAAAGGCCTAAACTCCCACCAGAAAATCTTTCCCCAGCCTGCTGTGGGTGGGAATTCATTAAAGAAAGGTAAGTATAACAATTCCTGAAAATAACTTACAAGAACTGAGCTTAAACCTAAAATAACCTTCCTACCTACTACCTACTTAGCGTCACCATTGGCGATATTAAACTTGCCTTACCTACATCAAGTAACCCTTGGTTTTTTTTTTTTGCAGATTATACAGACTTTAATAGGATTTTTTAACAGTGAGGCCTTTCGAAACTGATGCGTGCGAAATTGTTTATTCGTGGTGCCTTAATTTTCCGAACAAATTTTGCTTCTGCCAAACAGCAGAGCAGTAAAAACAATACAACAGATTTTTTTTTAATAAGCGGTACCTAGCTTTTTGATTCCATATTAATTTTCCAGATCAGACCAGACAAATTCTTCTTGTGCTTTTAAACTTTACGTTCGTAACGGAAAATCCTTCAGGGATTCAGAATTCAGCCACTGGTTTCAGCAGTCTCAAAGCCAAGCAACGCGACAATACCTAAGCAAAATGTAGGTTAATTAAAAAATATACTGCCATAATAAAAATATTCCTTGTCAAATAACTTTGTAAAGCATTTTAACTTAACTAGGTAACCCTAATAATATGTGCTATTTAAGTAATGTAATCCATCTATATATATAAAATTCAAAGTCCTGACTGACTGACTGACTGACTGACTGATTGACTGACTGATTGACTGACTGACTGACTGACTGACTGACTGATAGATCAACGCACTGCCTAAACCGCTGGTCCTAGAGACATGAAATTTGGAGGGTGGGTTCTTCGTGAAGAGTAGGCATCCACTAAGAAAGGATTTTTCAAAATTCCACCCCTAAGAGGGTGAAAAGGGGGGAATTCGTTTGTATGAAAAATCTTATTCCTTGAGTTAATAAACTTGAAACTTGGCACGAATACTTACCAAAATAAATTATGAAGATTGTCAGTTTTTTTTTTCTTCTAAACTACCCCCTAATAAGGGATTGGGGGGTTTCAAAGTTTGTATGGAAGAATTTTAGCGCGCAGTCCGATTTACTCGAAACTCAGTATTTATACCTAATATTGAAAGTAAAGAATAATGTGTATCAGGGTTTTTTGAAAATCTACCCCTGACGGGCTGAAATGGGGTAATAAATTTTTCAGGGGAGGATTTTACTGCATGGCTTGATTAACTCGAAAATTTGTTTAAATAATCTTTGAGTCAAGTTATGAATACATCCCAAACGATTTTTTTTAAATTCCACCCCTGTGGGGCTGAAAAGCGGGGGATACAGTTTATATGAATAATCTTAATCATTTAGTTAATAAACTTGAAACTTGGCAAGAATACTTGCCTAAGTAAGTAATAAAGTTTATCATTATAAGTTTTTCAAAACTACCCCTCAAAGGGGGATATTAGGGGTGTTAAGTTTGTGTGGAAGAAATTGAATGCGCGGTCCGAGTAACTCGAAACTCAGTATTTATTTTATTTATTTATTTTATGAATAAAATAAAAATAAAAAATATTAATAATAATATATTATAATATATATATATTTTTTTTTTTTGATACTTTTGTGACAGAAAATAATTAATAATAAGTATGTAAAGTTGTCGAAAATTTACCACTGACGGGACAAACAGGGGTAATTCAGTTTTTAAGGGGAGGATTTGAACTTGAAACTGTATGTTACATTTTCACGCCTAAACCACTGAACTTCTGATTTGGCATAGAGATAGATGGCATCCTGGGGAAGCACATACATTTTATCCTGTTAGCACGTTCCCGTGGGATAATTTCCGACATCCACGCGGGCGAAGCCGCGGGCAGAAGCTAGTTATCCATAAATATGATGCATGCACGGCATACCTATGTACATGCATACATACATTTTTACTTTTCATTAGGCCTCACCTACCGTTTAAGTAGATTAATTCGTATAATTAGTGACATCTGACATTATACCCCTTCATTTATAAATTATTATTATGTAATTACTTTATTAGAAAAGTTTTTAATGTATTCCGCGGTTGGTTGGTTTATGTCTTATAAATGTTTAAGAACTAGGCATTTGCTTTATTATTTCTTATACTTAATATTGTATATTGTGTGCTTAAAAAAATCAATTACTAATTACTATAAAAATATTTCTTATTCATTACGTATCATGATAATGTCACATATTTTAGGTTAATTAATGTATTTTAACTTACCCTTAAAATAATCAAAAGTCATCCATTACCGAAAAAATAATGCTTAAATCCAAAACATGCAGCGCTAAACAGTTTTCTCCAACTTAGTAAATGCACAGAATTAATCTACGTCACAGCACACATGAAATAAATTGCACAAATTGCATCCAATTTGGTCCGGGGGCACTGCGCACTTTTCCTCAGTTCGAAAGTTCGGCAAAGTTTGCGAGTTCGTATGTAGTAGTGACGTGCGGGTGCGTCCGTGCGGGGCCGACCGCCGACAGCGCGCGAGTGAGCCGGCCGAGCGCAGGGCGCCGAGCGGCACAGCGCCAGCTTTAGCTACCACTCGGTCATCCGTTACCGCCCATACGCCTCAGATCCACCCTCCTGTTGCCTCGACCAGCTTGTTCATATTTCACTCGCGTACCTACTAGTAAATTCAATGATCTGTTATTAAAAATGTGCTTCAGTCTGTCTCGGCCGACTTTAATAAAAATTTCAGTAATTAACGAATCCCACACACTTTTGTGCATTCGCGGCAAATAATAGTGAAGCAGCCGCATATCTCTGACTCGCAGACAGGTTAATTTTCATATTGTTGCACTCGTATCATCTACATAAAGTCCGGCTAAAAGTGAAGCTCTAGCAAATTATTATTGTTCACAAAATAAGATTGTATGCATGGTTATGCAGATGAGATCGCATCTAGACACGAAGCTTGTGGAGATTCTTGAATTCTCTCAGAATGTTGGGAGTAATTTGAGAATGCAAGTGTATTGTGGAGGAAATATTGCATTTTTGTTCCTAAATAATGTGTCTTATGCACTACGGAGTCTGAAATATTAGGTAGATATAATTGGCTTCGTGCCGAATCAACAGGGGCCTGACTGTCGCGGGCTGTGCAAACGTATGGCGCCGTTCACTAAGCGAACACGCCACCCGTCACCGGCGGAACATTTCAAGCATTTTAACGCCATCAACCATCGATCAGACTCACTTACTTTCCTATTCGAAGTTAAGTAGAACTGCAAGGAATCACGATAAAATATAGCAAAGGTTACGCGAGTAAAGGAAACGAGGTTAAGATCGGATTTGTTGTGTTTGAACATAATTTTAGGGCCATAATTATCCCTAACATAGCTTAGAAGACGTAGTGTGTACTATATCCTGTCCATTAGGTTAACCGTTTTTTGACAGTTGGCTGGATGGCTTCTCACGGATAATACCGTACGTGTATCAATCAATGTATTGTGTGTTGCTGCAATCACTAAGTAGTTCCATCCATCTGTCAAAAAACGGTTTACCTAATGGACTGGGTATAACATCATATGGATCAATTTCTGAGTTTATTTATTTGTTTAGTTTATATTAATAAGACGTACGAATAGGAGAAAAATTAAGATATTATTGTGCAAACCCATAGTGGTATTTTTATCACATCTGCACAGCAATTAGTCTTAGAACATGACGTTGTAATAAATATAATAATTTCATTACTCTTAATGGTTTTTCTTTAAAATGCCTGCAGCCTCGTTCTGTCAGTATTCGTATCGGGTTTTCAACTTCACTGTAGACACTAATTACCCCTCTCTAATTACTAATTACCCCTTAGAGCTGTTTTACCGTTTGTGTAAAAGATAAGCAACATTACCTTACACGTATTCCTTAAAACCGTTACTCAACGAAGACTTAATGAGTAGGATCTACATACAAATGTGCAATCGGGGAAATCTATTATTTAGCAGATTGACACCAGGTACGTAGTAAAATTTGCCCTTTCTTACGACTGATATAGGTTGACATTTCTGTACGTACCTAAAAGAAACCTGCTGTTTTATAAATTTTGACCATGTAGATAGGTATTGCATTTTTCATGGTGACAGTTTGCGCGTCGATGTCCCCAGTCTCTTACACCGAGTGTATGTCAAGTTATCTAAATTAATATTTTTTTTCATCTAATGACCACTTTCCATTTATATTTATACGTGCCCGATGCTGCTGCTTATTATTATTATAATTATTTTGTAGCTTCGAACGGAGTGCACGCGTCCATATTACCGCAGTCCATATCTTTTGACTTGATAAGAGTTAAAATCAGGCGCAAATTTCGACCGAATTAAATCTAATTTACATATTCGTTAATTATGAGCTCATCTCAGGAGACAAGTCGGCAGGTATCCACGACGCATGATAACATAACTATTAACATTGTTCAAGTGAAGGCTCGGCTTTCGGCCTCACTGACAGCCTCACAACGGGGGACCGAACTTTATCGAAACCTTCTGTAACTACCTATGTAGCATTCGAAGTACACTCTAATAGTAACGAGTTCACTGATCATTTTGTGTTTAATGTTTAAGCATGTTTAGAGCCCTTTTCGATTAACTACTGTCCCGAAAGTAAGTGTTAGAGGGAAATACAATAACGCTCCTTTAAATGTCAATGTGTAGCAGTCGTAGGTAGGTTTTCATTCCGTTAAGTGGACTCTATAAAACCTTTCTCCTCTGTCTTGCAAAGTGAACTACATTATTTTCTCAAAAAATGTGGAGCGTTTATCTCTTTTAGTCCTTTCTTCAGAGAAAGTCTAGGAACCTTTTTTTAAATAAAAGGAGCCAGTTTATTACGTAACTGTATCACCTTTTCTGATATATATTTTAATTCGTTGAAAGTACTTGAGTACCAACATGAAGAACTTTTTAGTTTTTAAATTCAATTTTTAGATTCTTACTTATTATGAATTTTATATATTTTGTTTAACATACGCCTCGCGGGAGAGGCACACATTACCATCGGCTACAAATGTGAAGATTTCTAAATATTTATTATGCCTTAAAAATATTAGCATTTTACGTTTTTCAGTCTGTCTTACCACCTTAGGGAAAAAGGCCTGCATAATATTTTGCAATTTATTACTCTAGAATAATGGCCCTCATGTTTGTTTCATGTTAACAAAAAGCATGATTGTATTTACTGTAGTAGAAAATAAAAGAAAGAGTTTTTCTGACCTAACATATGTTAAACATACATAATACCACTACGATTAAGATGGAGAATTAGGATCATAGAATTAAAATGTATTTGATTTTATGTATTTTTTTTTTTGTTTTGTCTCCTTTACTCTTACACACGCGGTCTACATCTCTCTATCTACTTTCCTATCGCGGGTATACTTTTTTTTGGGTGGGAAATCATCAAAGACCTCTCCCGCTCTGGGCTGAGCGGAAGGGCGTGTCAGACTTTTACTGACTAAAACCCACCCGTGTTCCTTCAGTTGCCTATGCCAGGGGCCAAGGTATCTCTTTCGAACAACCCGCGGCCCTGGCGGATCGCGGGTATATTGGAAGAGATTTCTTATGAAATAAGCATCACCTTTGTACCTATTTTTCTGTTTATAAATGGTAAAATAAATAAAATGGTTGATATCGCATAGTTTTTACTCAGTCGGTGAAATTTTCAACAAAAAAAAACCATGTCAGTACCACCACTTCAGAAATGCATTGTACCTACTTACTCATTTTTTAGTTATTTATGTTAGTTAGTTAATTGCTTACGTTACTTATAATGTAATGTGTGTGTAACATTTAAATTAGTATTGAATTTAATAAATTGTTTTTTTCGTTCATAGACTTCTTAGCGCTAAAACACAAAAAAACCCAAAAAATTTTACATCGCAGGATGTGTCTTTGCACACACTGAAATTTTATGTAACATCTTTTGTACCTCCACATTATATGCAAATAAAAGATTTTGATTTAATTTGAATGATGACGATCAGCAAAACAAAAATCAATTAAAGTACAAAAACCACTTAACAAAGCCAACGTGAAACTTATATAATTCGCCATGTCCGGTAATTTCGACCATTGTGGGACCATAACACAGATCGATCGCAGTGGCCAATTTTAATTTGATAGCAGCTGCTGAATGCACGCTGGCATAACGACATGAGACACGATCATGCAAAGGCAATCCCGACAGAAGTTGCAAATCACAGTGACGAAAACGGATATGAGGCAAACTTCTTAGATATGTTTGTACGAAAAATCGTGATGCTGCGATTGACGCAGATACGTCCCAGCTGCCAAGCGGAGCATATGTGATTGCGCCCTTAAACTTTATTAGTAACTTAGCTTTTGCCTGCGGCTTCGCCCGCGTGTATGTTGAAATGTATCCCATGGGAACGTAGTACCGGGATTAAAAGTACCCTATGTGTTAATACGGGTAAACAATGTAATACATTGTTTTACTCCATTCGTCGGCATGATTTTTTCCGACATTTTCAACAATCATCCTCATTATGTCAGCCATCTTACACAAAACCTTAAATAATTATACACCTAAACATTCCTCATGAATTTTTCCGTCCATTGGTGAAAACTATTAGGTTGGGGAAAAAGTCTTTTCGCATTATAGTATGTATGAACTTGTAATAAAATCTCTTTGGCTATACTATTTTTATCTGGGTGGTTTTGGTAACATTGAAAGTTTAAATTTTAAAGAACATAATTCCAAATTCAACTTAGGAAAATGTGTGATTTTCATTTGTTTTTCGTACTGTCAAGATGAGTGAATCTAATGAATAAATTCGATACATTTTAAAATTTTACTACAAAAAAGGTAAAAATGCAACGCAAGCCGCGAAAAAAATTTGCGATGTTTATGGATCTAGTGCAGTGTCTGTGAGAGTAGCAAAAATTTGGTTTAAGCGTTTTCAATCCGGAAATTTTGATGTCAAAGATGCACGTCGCTCTGGTCGCCCTATTACGGATAAAATTGATGCCATTTTTGAAAAAGTGGAGCAAGATCGGATATCAGTAGTTACGACGTAGCTGAAGAACTGGGAATTGACCACAAAACAGTTTTGTCGCATTTGAAAAAAACTGGGTACACAAAAAAGCTCGATATTGGGTACCTCACGAGCTCACTGAAAGAAACCTAATGAACCGTGTACTCATTTGTGATTTTTTATTACGACGTAATGAAACCGAACCATTTTGAAGAAGCTGATAACTGGTGATGAAAAGTGGATCACGTACGACAAGAACGTGCGGAAAAGGTAGTGGTAAAGGCCGGTCAGGCTTCACAGACTGTGGTGAAACCCGGGTTAACTCGCAACAAGGTGATGCTGTGTGTGTGGTGGGATTGGAAGGGCATTATTCATTATCAGCTGTTACCACTAGGCAGGACCATCGATTCTGAACTCTACTGCGAACAACTGATGAGATTAAAGCAAGAAGTTGAGAGAAAGCGGCCGGAATTAATCAACAGAAGGGATGTGGTTTTTCATCATGATAACGCTAGACCTCACCCATCTTTAGCCACTCAGCAAAAATTAAGAGATTTTGGCTGGGAGGTGTTAATGCATCCGCCGTATAGTCCTGACCTTGCACCTTCAGATTTCCACCTGTTTCGGTCTCTTCAGAATTGTTTAGGCAGTGTCAGGTTAACATCACGAGAGGACTGCCAAAACCACTTGTCGCGGTATTTTGATCAGAAGTCCCAAAATTTCTATAGCAATGGGAGCATGTCCCTACCTACAAGATGGCAAAAAGTTATCGAACAAAATGGTACCTACATACTTTAGTTAAATGTAAATAAACTATATTAAAAAATGTTTTGAATTTTCTTAAAAAATGCGAAGAAACTTTTTCCCCAACCTATTATATAAAAATCTGTCTGGTGGTTTTTGATCTTATCGTGTTCAGACAGACAGACAGACAGACGAGGTAGGGGACTTTGTTTTATAATACGTCGTGAACTAGCAATGTCAGTCCGCGACTTATCGGCGAGTCGTCAGTTCGTCACGTACGCGGTGTGACACCGCCCTCGCCATTATCTGAACCTAGCCAAGCGCAAAATTGATATTTGTTATGGCATTTACATAACCAAATCGCCCTTAAATTCACATTATTTATACATTCTATTATAGACTCTATATAAACAACTAAACGAGTATTATTCATCCAATTTGTTTACTGAAAGCCGCGTGGGTATCGAACATTACTCGTACAATAGCAATTAGTTATTTACTTCTTTTGTTTAATGTGTATAGTACCTAATTAATCGTATTTGCATAGTTGTGTTTATTGATATTGAAAACTATATAACCTTGGAATAATACATTATTTCAATTGCTACGGCCATGAATCTGCAATCCGCTGGGGTTGTTTTACACAATGCAAACGAGTAAACAAAATATCGAATGTACGAAATTAATTATGTAATGGTTTAATTTTACGCTCGTTTTTAGATTGGCGCGGAAAACGTATAATATGTCGGAACTTCCAATGCGAGTTAATCCCAGTTTACCATTCCATGTTGGTAACGATTTCATAATTACTCATGCCTGCAAAATAAATACGTATTCAAAAGTACCAATGCATTTACATTTTCTCATTTACTTGTAGGCCCACTGTATTGAGCAATAAAATTAAATCAAACAAAATCGATTGTGAAATAAAATGTATGAACTCATTTCCGAGCGGCGGCCCCTCTCGTCCGGCCGAGCACAATTTTTATCATCACAAAGGCAATTTCCATCAAAATGCACGAATTTGGGGCTTGAAGCGTGAAGCTGTATGCACTACCCACTCCACAAACAAGCGCTATATGGCTGCCGTCGGTTTAAAACTGCGTAATGTCGGCTCAATATACAAACACTATGAAACATAGCCTCCATGTCATAATACACGCCCGTACTTCCAATAATTAAAAGACAATTTGCTATTCGAAAAAGTAATCGATAGTTTTAAGGTAAAGTAATTATTAAGAAAACTAACTGGAACTCATCAGCAAAAGTGATTGTAATCTTGCCGACTTCGGTAACGGCTTTACACGGATAATTGACGAAGTATGTCAATTTGCTCAACAATCAAATTCTTTGACAGTACAAAAAAACAACGATAGCAAATTACTTGAAAATCGTTTCCCTCACATCCTATACGGACAAAACTTTTTCAGCAATCACGTTCTGTTATTTGGAGAAGCTTTTATTCTTTTATTTAATCTTTTTTCTTGAAAAGACATTCATTCATGAAGGTATAATAGGATGTACACGATAAAATTGAATAGATGCGCCAAATTAAGAAATCTAATTCAACGTATTATGAAGTAAATTTAGAGGATGTCATTAAGGAAATGGATGGACATACGTGCACGTAGACGAGCGATTTGCCAACGTCGCGTCGTCGCGAGTCCTTTTTTTCGTATGAACAGTCCAAATTAGCTAAATATCTAGTTCAACGCGTTTCCTTCATATTGTGAACTCTGCGACGAATGGATTGCTTATCGGGCGCGCGCTAAAATTGATACCTATTTTAATTTTCATAATTGTGTTGATAGATTATTATATATATTTTTTTTACTGGTAGGCCGATAATTCGTGTTTACTTGAAGACAATAAACTCAAACTCAAAGTATTTATTTCAATTAAACCAATTACAGGCACTTTTGGATTGTCAACGGGTCGGTCAGTCAGAAAAATTAAGCTAGTTGCCCATTCCAAAGCGTAGGTACCTATGGAGAAGAACGGGCAAGAAACTCCATGGACACTTTTTTAAATCAAAATAATATGGTTACAAAGCATTGGTTAAATCATTCATGTTAGAAATTATGCATGTGAGAACGATTCAGAACGTTAAAAGCGTCCGTAATGAAAACTTAAAAAACAATAAAAATAAAACAATTCAAATATTAAATTAAATTAAAATAAGCCATGGCAGCAAAGAGATGACCAGTCCCTACTGACGGCGCCCGTTCACGAACATGACGCATGGATAGTTAATAACTTAGTTTGCACTATCTAAGATAATAATCACACGATTTTTTTTTCAAGAATTTAGATTTGGGATGGGTTACGGGTCATTCGGCCCTTTAAGGAACTAGGACCACGGACCGACCATTTATTATGATTATGTAACAGTATATAGTATAAATATACATAGGTATATAAACACAATAATATCTCTAATATTTCTATGCTTAGTTTAGACACCAGTCTCCCACAAATAAACATTGTAATATCATAACTATTATTATTCCGTTCCGGATGAAAATAGACATCACAATAGATATTGTGATGTCTATTTTCATCCGATAATTTTATTCAAAAGTTTGACAATACTTCTGTATTCTTTTCTCATCCAGAGGCACCTGGTGGAGATGGCATTAGGTTTAATACGATAAAATCAGAGTTACTTACTAACATTACTAATATAGCAGTTAAGCACAAATTGTTACTAACTTATTATTACTAACAATGTATGGACTGTAATGTCTGAATTAAATCATTTTTATTTTTCTTTTTTTATAATTTTAGGGTCTACTGGTTTTTTTTTTTTAATAATAAGTATAAGTACTGGAAGAAGCGTAGGAGGAGACTATAATATATTTGGGCTTGTATTTAATTCCCATTTTGCGCTCCTAAAACTATTATTGAACACTCTAATATAATAAATGTGTCTCTCTTTGTGAACCCCAAATAATTCTTATTTTGAGGTCCTAAAAATACTAAATACTTAGTCAAGTAACTGTGATCAACAGCTATGAAAAAAAGGCCTGAAAGATAAAAAATATAAAAAGAGGATCAATCATTGAATAAAGTGTGCATCAATAAGTTTTTAGAGTATCAGTTAAATATTGCCCATATAGCGTAGCTTCAAGCAATAACTCTTAGAGGACCTACATTTAAAACGACTACACCCACATCTTATCGCTCATGTACCAACAATTCTGAAAGTAATGAATCACATTCTGTTTAGCAAATCTAGGTCTTTGGAGGCAGCTGTGTTTGTGTAGCGATTCGCGAATAAATGTAATAATAAACGAAGCCCACAAATAACCTTATTAGATATCTGAATTAGACCTCAAATGCTGCCATAAATAAATATTGTGACAGTTTTATATTTAAACTTAATAATAAAGTAGAATTAACCTACAATTTTACATTAATCACTAAACGCTAAAAGGAACAAAGCACAATCGACAAAAAAAGAAATGCTCTATATTCGAGTATTCACAATAAAATCACATAAATAATAGTAAAGTTGCGTGTCAATGTAGCGTGTAATGATAAAACATAAATTAAATTCGGCTTAGCGAGGGTGAGTGATCGATACCGTGATATTAATAATACGCAGTGTGCGCAGGAGTCGCGTGCGGGTGGTCATGTGCGCGCGCGCCAGGTGAGAACCGGAACATCTGCCGCTACAGAACAGCGACAGACGAACATTGCTTATATTACTGGAATTCCCTTTATGGGTTCTTAGTAAATATGGCGATAAAATTGTGGATCAAGGTTGTGTTTTGGACATTTTGGAAGGGAAATATTTAATTAATTCTCTCATATTTATTGAAGGGAATTATTTGGGTTTTGATTAAATACATGACATGCCATTTTGGAATATCAATTTGAGACGTAATATTTTGTTTATTTTTTATTATTCTAATTAAGAAAGACCAAAGATCAAAGAAGCGATGGACGGTGTTAAAAACGATATGGCTCGAAAGTGAGGGTTTACTGAGATGACGGGAAGAAAGAAAGAAAAAATGTTTATTTTGTCACAGAAACGCATATAAAAAAAGACGAGGGAGAGTATGGAACAAGAAGACATACTGCGCTGCACCTATCAATATAGGATAAAGTCAGGAGGATTATGATAAAGCAAGACAATCACTCTACATTAATTTACCTTTAAATGAAGGTAGTGCGATTGTCATTTGTCCGTATAAACGAGCAAGTGACAATAGCTGCCTAACCAATAATGGTCGGTTCACACGATCGCACAACATCGCGCGTCAACGCGTTTTGTAGCGTCAGCGTGAGGCTGTACATAGAGTAGGTGTCAACAATAAACACGCACGTTGTAGAGCGGTGTAGAGTCATTTCAACAGACGGGACAAAGCTTGATTATCTGTGCCATGGATTTCCTACTTGATTTTTATGAATGAACGTACTGATCAATGTCACTTCCAGTAACGCATTCGTAAATTGTAAGAATTCACTCACTCGAAATAACCGCGATAATTTAGGTGTATCAAGTATCACCCTCCCACAACAAGCCTAAAATTCTAAACACATTGATACGACGAAAGGATTTCACTCGAGTTCTGAATAAATGATGAAGGAAAGTTTCCTAATGAACCTATAGGTCTATATCCAATATTGACAGGGCGGAACTCACTTAATTGGTTGGGGAGACATGGTGCCCTATTGTTCCCGCCTTATTTGCTTTCAAAAAATTACAAAATACGGAACCGAGAAACTTTTTAATGTATCGCGACATTCTATTTGTTCCTCGAACTCCTTTCTTTTCGGGGCTACGACAAAAATTCAATTTACATCTCTTTGCCTCGCAGTTACTTAATTCTTTCTCTCAGTGAAAATAAATCTCCCGTAATTGATTCCGCTTTAGTTCAATTTGTCTTCGTTAAAACTCAATTTCCGTAGTCTATTTGTGAATAATAAATTGCGTACTTCAACAATGTGCCACGGTGGTTGTTCTGTGTATACTTCGAGCTGAAAACAATTTCGCCGGCACGAAACAAGTCAATCTAAATTACCGGAACACGACGACACATTGACAGAGCACTCTTCACTTCATTCGCAGCAGGTTCCAGCGAGTCGCAGTGATCTCTTTATTAATGTATCGGCGGGTTGAGCCGGGCTCCGAGGCGACCGCGCACGACTTCACGCAATGATTAGCGGACAACTACGGAATAGCGAACTTGTTTATATACAGAAGTGCGCCGCTCGAAGCTCCAGCCGACCTGATTCCATGTTTAATAAAGTAAGATGCCGCCGTAAAAAACAAACGTGTTCATGCAATAGTTATACAGCGGCAAGTTTACTTAGAGTTCTAACCATTACACTCCTTCTTGTAACTGCTAATAAAAAGCTAAAATTAACACTTTAATATTACAGATGTATACCGCAGATATTACGCGCTGCCAGTTATCTGGAATTGGACTGTAAAAAAGATAAGGTATGCAGCAATGGAGTCGTCAATGTAACGATTTCACATATTGGGTCCCGGTCGGCACGTCTCGGACGACCCTTGCGCGTTATCAGGCGGGACATCGCGGCTCGAGGGTAAACATCTAATCTACCGCACAAACAAGCTGTCCAAATTGCCTCTAAGGTTATCGAATACTAAATTAAATTGGTTACACGTTTCTATAACCGACTCAATTGCTGAACCTAACCAAAAAACTTTGGCAATATCTACATATTTAAAAGGGTACAATTACGATACAACTCGGTCCCTATAATCTTCACAATGCCTGGTATATTCATATGAGGAACATGTTATTTTGTCATTTAATTTAATTTGCATGAACTTTGAAGTATGTATTCATTAAACTGCGGAACGGTTTCACTTCGAGTCCAGTCAGTTCGTTGATGACAGAGCTTCGCACGCTTTACGTTTATCGCTTTAGGTATTCGTGTTTCAGTGTGTTCTTATAATAAAGCAGTACAGAAGTGAGTAAACAGTGAAAGTTTGTAAATTAGTGTTAACGACAGCGAGTTTTAATAAGCAACGAGTTTACTTGTTGCGAATAGCAATTAGTTCCGTCTTGCGTCACGCGTGGACTTAACGTGTCTAGTTTGAAAAGTCAGACCGCGTCTCGGTTTTAATGAGTTTTCGTCTAATGCCTTCCTTGCGAAGAAAATTTATGTCATGAATAATAATAGATGCTAACAGAGCAACGATTAAATCCTGAAAAGACACGTCCACGGATAATCCGCGGAAGAAGCATCCTAATAAACACCGTTTTAACAAGTTGATGACAAGAAAAGCTGCACCGTAACGCGACGGCGACGTAATACTGTGTGCCGCAGCCCACACCTGTAGCTGATAATCCTACACACGCACCCACCATACCACCCAACCCTACAAGCCGCTTATTAACTTTCAGCCGTACCTACGCAGAAAAACAGAAAACCTTCAAATAGCTTAAGAGGGCAAATCCTTTTACTTAAAAGATTTACTCAACTTTGATGTTTAAATCACGTAAAAGGGCAACGCTACAGGTATCTATTCCGGTCCGCACTCCCTAACTAATAAGCTATTTAAACTTCTTTTGTTATAAATCTCGCACTAGCTACATTAAATAAACATTACAGGCGGACTCCGTCGGTACATATTTAAATTTGCCCACACTCGCGGCAGGTACGAAAGTACGAAATGTTTCATTTGAAATGGCTACTATTCATAAAATGTTACAACTTCACCCGGTATTTCATGAGTCTACGTCCGAAATTCTCTACGTGTTTGTCTACTAATTACTATTTTACCGGGTTAAAAATGGTGCGGTTAAATCTTCTGGACGGAAAATTATTATCCACGGCAAGTGATACGATACCCTATTTGTGTACTGAATATTGCAACAGTTCAGCTTCAGCAGGTATACTTAATGTGTGGTCGGCCTCCCTTCCCTTTCAAATACCATTAGCCTGGCGCTTCATCAGGCGGGACAATATGTTGTATTGTCCTCTCTTTGTTGTAGCCTTTGATGCCAGTATCAGCAGGAAAACAATAGGACCACTACAATAACATATTTTAACAATATAAAAGAATGACAAAAACACGAAACTGCCAATAATTAAAGTTTCTGATATAGAGAGAAAATCAATGAATTTCCACAATAGTATGGTTGTAGTGTCTCTATGTAGTTTCAGCATTCACAACAATTGTATTCGCCTATGGCGATTTTATTTACCCACTAGCTTCTGCCCGCGGCTTCGCCCGCGTGGATGTCGGAAATTATCCCACGGGAACGTGCTAACAGGATAAAAAGTATGTGCTTCCCCAGGATGCCATCTATATCTATGACAAATCAGAAGTTCAGTGGTTTAGGCGTGAAAATGTAACATACAGTTTCAAGTTCAAATCCTCCCCTTAAAAACCGAATGACCCGTTTTTGTCCCGTCAGTGACAACTTTGAATATTTATTATTAATAATTTTCTGTCAAAAGTATCAATACTGAGTTTCGAGTTACTCAGACCGCGCATTCAATTTCTTCGACATAAACTTAACACCCCTATATCCCCCTTTGAGGGGTAGCTTTGAAAAACTTATAATGATAAACTTTATTACTTAGGCAAATTTCAAGTTTATTAACTAAATGAATAAGATTTTTCATATAAACTGTATCCCCGCTTTTCACCCCCACAGGGGTGGAATTTAAAAACAATCGTTTGGGATGTATTCATAACTTGACTCAAAGATTATTTATACTAATTTTCGAGTTAATCAAGCCATGCAGTAAAATCCTCCCCTGAAAAATTGACTACCCCATTTCAGCCCGTCAGGGGTAGATTTTCAAAAAAACCCTGATACACATTATTCTTTACTTTCAATATAAGGTATAAATACTGAGTTTCGAGTCAACCGGACTACGCGCTAAATTTCTTCCATACAAACTTTGAAACCCCCAATCCCTTATTAAGTTTAGAAAAAAAAAACTGACAATCTTTATAATTTATTTAGATAAGTATTCGTGCTAATTTTCAAGGAATAAGATTTTTCATACAAACTTTCATCCCCTATTTTATCCCCTTGGGGGTAGAATTTATCAAAATCCTTTCTTAGCGGATGCCTACGTCATAACATCTACCTGCATGCCAAATTTCAGCCCGATCCCTCGAGTGGTTTGGGCTGTGCGTTGATAGATCACTATGTCAGTCAGTCAGTCAGTCACCTTTGAGTTTTATATATTTAGAAGATACTTTTCTGGCATAAAAAGTACCCAGTGTGGTGCCCAGGATATTAAAGAATAATTATACCAAGTTTCATCGTAATCGAACCGGTAGTTTTTGCGTGATGCCTGAACAAACAGACAGACAGACAAACAAAAATTTTTTTAATCACATTTTTGGGTTCGGTGTCGGTCTAGTAACACCCCCTGCCATTTATTTTTTTGATATTTTAAATGTACAGAATTTTCACTTCTACAGATTTATTATAAGTATAGAATAGATAAGTCTGGCTCCAACACAAAACGCACTATGTACAGACCCCAGCAGGTCAAGCTACCCGAAACTGTCAAATTTTCCCAATCAATCTTGAACCTAATGCTTTATGGATGAAGTTGAAAATCTATTAAAGAAATTTTACAGATTGTAGTAGCTTGATGTGCTGGCGTCTGTACTAACAACTAAGTCTTTTCGCGGAAAAAAGAAGCATGGTAAAATTTCACAATTCAAATCATTTAAATGTTTGTGAAAGCAATACTTTAACTTTATTCAACCCATTCAATGAATAAATAAAAAGAGTTAGCATAAAGAAGAGATACAAAGTGGTACAGATAGCTCGCAGTGAGCGCCGCGGGATTGAGAAACCGATTGGTCTTACATACGTGCTACTACTCGGAGCTAACCAATACATACATGTCTCTGGAAAGTTTAAACCAGACGGCTAACGAGTACTGACATTCACTGCATGCTATACTTAACATTGTTTGTGTTTCTTGTTCGATAACTGAGAATCAACTGCATATGTGCTGTTTATATGCATATCTATATATCTTCCTACGGTGCATATTGAATCCTCTTTGTCTCCAAAATTGCTTGCAAGTTGATACACCTTTATGCTACCCAGAGCATCTCAGTACTCAAGTATATGCATTTGCATATAACAAAAGTGAATAGCCTAAAAACATCGTCGAACCTTAAAATATCAGTACTGATATAAAAATATGTAGGTGATACACGAGTAAAGGATAATATGATATGTTTAATTGTAGGATGTATTAGTCTTCAATACTAGTGTATCCTTCAAAGCTTTTCGAAATAAGCAGAAACATAGACGCAAATACATTAATTTGATATGGAAATAAGACATAAACTGAATGTTTCCATGAATAATCCTTTGCACGAGTCGAATGTTCAGGATATTCGAACAGCTTTTTACAAATTTGGGTATGCTTAAAGGACTATTAGTAAGTGCTTTCAAAGCTTAACTGTAGGTTAAGGGTCTCACAACTTTCTAGCGCCCTTCATACAAGTACCTATGCAAAGTATGTGAACAAAATGTAGAGCGTAATAATGTTTGAAATATGGGTACACGATTTAGTAATAGAACTTATGTACCTTTTCTCCTTTATATTTATGAAACCTACGATCACGATAAGAATAACAGTGACTTAGTGAATGTGCAGCAGGATCTAACCATGAGACAAGTTCCTTCACACAGAAATACCACTAGAATATTTTCTAGACCCAAATAAATAAATAAATATCCCTGGACATTTCACACAGGCCATCTAGTCCCAAGCTAAGCAACCTAATGCTTGTGTTATGGTAACAAGATGGCTGATAAACTACTTATATACATTTTTTTTTTTTGTAAATACATGCATATTATAGATAGAAAAACACCCAGACTCGGAACAAATACATATAGATCATACAAATATTTGTTCCGTGCGGGAATCAAACCCGCGACACGCAGCGCAGCAGTCAATCGCTTAACCACTGCGCCAACCGTGCCGTCTAAATATTTTTATTATATTTTACTCAGCATTCTTTATTTTGACATACAAAAAATAAAAATAGTTACGAGATTGTAAAATCCGTTCGCTTGGATTTAACAATCTCGTAACTATTTTTATAATATTTTTTTGCAATTTTTGTTTTTTGCAGGCAGTTATCGATTCAGAGTAAGGAACCTCCTCACAATTGTTGCTGTGTACAACAGTCCAAGTACCTATATATTAATGACTTTGGTCTACATCACAACAAAATGTCTTGTATTTCTTTAAGAATAAGTGTTCCTTAAGATTTTATATTTGAACAAGAATACAATACCTACGTAGGTACATATTATAGAAAGTTGAATGGTTATTTCGCCATCTGTCGGTCATCGGAACATCGTCGGCAGCAAGGTGCACCGAGTGCAGGGTTTTGCTAGTTATATTTGTGTAATGTTTTGGAAGTTTGTTTTGCCTTTTATAGATTTTGAATTGAAGAATATAAAAAAACAAAAATGTCTGGCTCAAAAATCTCAATACCTAGCAACAATGGCATTCAGAAAGTAAACCTCGATCCTCTATGGATGGCGTCGAGATTCGATCAATACCGAAATGATTTTTGTCAATTGATATACTACTTGTACGACCAATTTCAACAATATTTTATAGTAATTTTGTTTGTTTTAAAAATCGTGATAGAGATATATAAATAGATAGCCTACCTACCTAGCCGTACCTAATTCCTTTAAAATCTTTGTATAACGGTTTTCAGACTTCCATCTACTACGTCCTACGCATGTCTCAGCCAGATAAAAATAACATAATTTCCATTTTTTACCTTACAGTTAGGCAATTGCTACCCACGCAGTTATTTTTTTATAAAATACGTACCTATTTAGATTTACCTAAATTCCTAAACCACTTTATTTTCAATACGAATTGAGACGATTATGAATATTTACCAATAAATGGATTTCTACGTTCTTGAAAAGGCTGAAAAGAGGAAAAATGGTATGTATGTCAAGTTTTTTCATCTTAACATTTTGATAACGGGAAGCAGGATAGAATTCCTGAAACCGATATCTTGTACCTACCTAACCACTTATATAACAGAGAGAGAGTAGAGTGACTGAGTAGAAATTTGAATCACCAGAGTCATACTACGCTAGGATATAATTATATTAGGCGTGAAACAAAAGATAAAAAAATAGCACATCTGAGGGGTAATTCTCGTAATTTTAAGAACGTTCACAGTCTGATCTCAGTCTCAATCTGTCAAAAATACGTCAAATTTCCCTACATTTTGACAAGTTTTTGACATTTGTTTGTCGCCGAGATGAGACTGCGACTAGATTTTGAACGTTTTAAATTACGGGAATACGGGCCCAGAACAATATGCAAATAATACTTCGATTGAACAGAAAATATGAAAGTGTCGATTTTAAAATAATAACTGACGATATCCGACTACTCAGTAGTAATTGTGCAATTTTGATGAGATTTCGTTGCGTCGTGCAAAACTGTACTAACATTCAGTGAACGGGGGATCTGATTATCGTCGAATTATACACTTTATACTGCTCGAGTTTTTAAAGAACCTAAACTCTCATAATAACCTGAATTGCTCGCATAAGAACACTTAACCCATATCTATTTCCATAAAATTATCAATCGCTTCCAACCGCTAAAAGCGATAGAGATTTTCAAATGTTACCCAATTGTAGAAAATGTTATGATCCTAAACACTTCTATATTATAGGACACTTTACATATAGTACGGGTGACTGAATAATCAGTTTTCGATTCGCAGGCATCGGCAACTATCGGAGTGAAGTGTGGCAGCGTGGCTGATACACGCCTGACGCCGGGCGCGCCCCGGACTCCGGCCGTCCCGACTTATCCCGCAGAATGTTTTAGCGACATAAATTGTCGCCTCCTATTTACATTACGTTGTCGTGAATTAACATATCCGCGGGTATTCCCTAGCCAACCTGAATATCCCACAAAATTCACAGTAAAAATACTGTTACGTAGATACCAAGCTAAATTGGTGTACCTTTTTTAATAAGGGAAGGGATTTTTAATTATTTAATTCGTTTTTTGTACTAATTTTCAGCGTGTTTCCGCTACGACAGACGTATAATTTAATTGTTATTATTTTTTCACATTTTGTAATAGAATTTACTTAATAATAGACTTTAAATCAAATGGGTTAAGGACTTGAAGTGCTTACGGATGGTTTGCTCTTTGCTCCGAAAGGGTTTAAGTTTGATGTCTTTGAAGTCTGATTTTCAAGGTTGATCAGTTTTTGGCTAGCCTTCTTTTTCATACATATGTGTTTTAGTCACATAGAGGTTCGAGCACCTACTTACATCATATTTTATGAGTAGATACTGAAAAGTCTGCAAAATTTAAAAGGTTACATCAGCAACATGCTCGTAGCTGTCCGCCGACAGTATCTCTACGATCACAACACAGTGTACAACATGTCCTGTCCACATGTGTTGGCAATACGTGCCGCAAAACAACACACCGGGCTAACTTTTTAGAAAAATTCTGGCTTTCTAAATGGTATTTAATCAGATGATAGATTGAACGGAGCGTCAGGCTAAAATAGAGATATTTTACAGGACTTGCAGGTTTCACTGGTTTACTTAGATGTTCTTTCATGATGATTATTTTTTTTAGCTACAGATTGTACCTACTTCCGTTAGTACATAGACATACTAACATTTTTCAAATATTATATTTCTTTTTATTTATTCTTAAGCTTTTATTAATCGGTTTGCTAATGACTACTTTCGAAGAAACGCTTGAATGGACGATATTTTTTGTTGTTTGTATGTTTGTTGACACACATGTGTGTGGAGAAACATATTTAAAATATCATTACGACGCCGCGACGATATAAATTACGTACAAACTGATTCTACCAAAAACAGACCGTGGTTTTTTTGTATTTAAAAAACTGACCAAGTGCGTGCGAAGGTATCCGTAGTTGGGATGAACTGAGGCCATGAGAGCCACAGTGGCCTAACTGTAATTTTTTCAATACTGACTTTATTTGAAAAAACTGCTCTAAACTGTAAAAGTCATAGCGCCACAGTGGCCTAAAAATTAGTTTTTTTTTTTCAGTTAGGCCATTGTGGCTCTCATGGCCTCAACTTATCCCAAGAACAAACTAAAGATTGAAGTTGAAAAACGTGTTCTCCCATCCATTACAACTGTAAATGTGAATTGGTCGACTATTACTCGTTAACTTGTAAAGCCTGCGTAGCTGTGACATTTTTCATTTTAACTTCGTTATAATATGTTCTACACATATCTATCTTTACATATCCATAAACAACCAATTAGCTGGCAGGGAGGCTCTAACGAAAATTAGCAATTCAAAGCTTAATATTTGGCAAACGGATCCCTGAATCGAAAAATTGTTTTCACACAGCCGCAATATTTTTGAACACGATGGGATAGGCGAGAAAAAAAAACATCGCCACTTTACGTGGAGTGGAGGTAGCCAGATTTTTTTTAGAATATCTGTAGAACAACAACATATTTTTTCTAAATTAAACGAGTTATGCACAGGCAGCATTGTTTGGGCAACACCCTAATTGCGTAACACACAATCAATCGGAATCGGTTTCACTTTGACAGTTCAACAACATTCATTGCGTTATTTACGTGTTGAGCAGACAATTTTTTCGAAATTATGAAGCAATGGATTAGCAATTTGCTTCAAAATGATTCTGATTCCGATTGATTGTGTGTTACGCAATTAGGGTGCGGGATGTACTATAGATGCTGCTTGTGCATTGATTAACAGACACGCATTAAAAGGGGTAACTAATAATTGCTAAAACTATTACCTATGCTTTTCAGATGTTTCAGCCATAAAATGAGAGGACCGTCCGTGCTCCAGTGATCCAGTCTGTAAATCGAGATTCTCGTATGTACTGCTCTCGTATCGTAGGTACCTACAAAAAAAAGGTTGTCTAGATTTACGCAGGGTTATTATTGTCTTCAACCTTCTAGGTATTTCAATAACCCTGTATTTCACCACTGAAACAATACGCGTAAAAACGACAGAGATCAATCGAACGACCAGCAAAAGTAGGACAGTATACCCAAGGTTGGTCTGCATACCTACCTAGATGATGATTACTGGTATACTGGCAAAAAAGGGGTTATTCCGTTTAACCACCCTAAAAATCCACCTTAAGACGGATACGCGGAAACACATGTCCAATAATCCACACTAAGCCTATAAATTCCGTTGATCCAAGTAGGCCTAGGGTGAATTCTTGGACATGTGTTTCCGTGTATCCCCCTTAGGGTGGATTTTTTGGGGTGGATAAACAGGATAACCGGCAAAAAGAGTCTGCACTGTACTTGCAATAATATTTGTTATTATATATATTATTGAGCACTTCCTTACTTAAGACATACTGACAACTGACTCCAGGTGTTAAACAATAAGGTGTATTGGGAGTTATCCACATGCATACTTCTATAATTGTTACCTGATTTCTATGTCTCACCGACCTACAAAATAAGTAGTAGATTTCCGCTAAAATACTACTCGCAAAAATAAATAGTTACATTGAAAAACAAACATCGTGGCCGGTGATGCAGATATGTATTTTATGCATTTTATTTATGCTGTCAAAATATATGTTTTCAACCCGCAGCAGGACACTACAGTACACACTTTTATCAGCAAAATGTAAATGGATAAATAAATGGAAAACAAATATTTTGTTAATTTTGCTACACTTATATTAAAGTGACCAAAAAACATTCGATTATAAAAGCGAAATATTTGGAGAGATCTATACTAATATAATAAAGTTGATTAATTTGTACGTGGGGATAATCTTCGGTTCTACTGATCCGATTCCGAAAATTCTTTCATTTTTTAGGGTTCCGTTGCCAAATGGCAAAAAACGGAACCCTTATAGATTTGTCATATCTGTCTGTCTGTCCGTCCGTATGCCACAGCCACTTTTTTCCGAAACTATAAGAGCTATACTGTTGAAACTTGGTAAGTAGATGTATTCTGTGAACCGCATTAAGATTTTCACACAAAAATAGAAAAAAAAAACACTTTGTTCGTTTGTTACATGTAGCACAGCATTATTAGCATCATTCACTCACTTTATACACTACACTTACTCAAATGGTTTAGTTCTCTTTAGCCTACATACTATGGTCCGTGTAGTTTAGCATCTGGATTGCCTCGACAGAAGTCTGTGTAAGTGGGTTTTAGTAAATTTTCGGATGATGGTGGTGAGTGGTGACGAATTCTATTGTAAGGTCACGATGGATGACGTCATTTCTAATGTACCATGGGAATTATTTTAACGTTGCATAGTCTAGTACAACCCCAAAGTTTGATGACATACTTCTAAATTGGCTTAAGAATAAGCTGGTATAACATAATTTTATCATCTATTCACCAATACATACTTTTATAACGTATGTCGAGGTCCTGTCTTTTCTTCAGTTTAGGGTCAAGAGTTATGGTAGGGTAAATATACCCTACCATAACTCTTGACCCTAAACTGAAAAAAAGATATAATCGGCGTAAAGCACCTTCAGCTAATAAGCTGAAGGTGCTTTACGCCGATTATATACATAGATTGGCTGGTAATCGCAGATGTAGTTCAGTCAGATCTTGCACTATAGTGTCCGCTCATAAACTTTATTCACAGCTAGTTGAACTTTTTCTCCTGCTTCTTTGTGACTTGATCCGCTAGCGATTATAGCAGTATCATCTGCAAAGATCGCATTGATGTTGTTTTCTAGCTCTGGGATTTGACACTATTGACGGCTCACTCTAAGCTCACTTCACCTAACTTTTCACGGTGTGATTTTTACAGAATCGATCGGCTGGTCTATTGTAGAGTATCTTTAACTAAAGGCAAGCTACAGTATTGCCAAATGTCTATATTTTATGTCCAAACAAGAAAATTCACGCAGACGAAATCGCGGGCCGAATCTATACCCGAGTCGCTTTAGCGTGGCAATAGCGATTATTGACCCACCTACATTTTTTATTTCTAAAACTGTAATAAAGTCCGTTAATGTCCTAAATCAATATCTATCGTGATCTTCAAGATATTCCAATAACGAAAACCCACACATAGTTTAATGTTTGGGTTCCTACATTAAGGACGTTCTACGTTACGGAAAGGGCAATGACCGATATTGCCATGCTAAAGCGATTCGGGTATAGTAAATCAATAAAGCCGAAAGAGATGAACCAATTTAATTGAAAAATAAACATCAGAGGACGTTTTTCACTCCGGAAACCAAATAGGTAGCCTTTATTGGTTTAACTGCAATAACGCTGCTTTAAAAGTAGTCGTAAATCCATGTCATTTTTGCATGCATGCGCTCTTGGCTGTACGTGACGTGCACTTACGGGACCGCATACAAGATTTGTTGTAAAACATTGCAAACTAGCTGCCCAAGGAATTGCTATAATAAGCATTGTCTGTTGGGCTGAAATAAACGTCTTGGGTTGCTTTACACAGTCCGTATATAAAAAAACTTATTTTTAGATAGAATTAAATGTATTATTTGGTATATTTAAAAATGCTTAATCTGGATTTTCAGTGATGTTATGAAAGTCCGATTAGAAAAGCTAAACAATTCAAGGGTTAAAATTAGAAGTAGAAAACTCAATTATAAATCTTTAAAATTTGTTTTGAAAACGGAAAATTTAACTGTTATACTTTTAATAAATAAATCAACAATGTTTAGGAGCAAGGAAATAAACAAAAGTACCTGTAGTAATATTTTCAACTCAAACTCCTATAGTGTATATAGTTTATAGTTCAAATACCTATGTTTACGGTTGCATATTAGAAAATCAAAACTTTCTCGAGCAAATTTCAAAAGAACAATAAACGAAATAACAAAATTTAAATGACAATGTATGTGACATCAAATGAACGACTGATCAAAAGTTTTTACATCGAAACAGCTAGGTTAGGTTAGGTTAGAACTGTGACCACACAACGCACGAACCGAGCGAGCGTAGCGAGCGGTGCCGCGGCAGCGGCCGGCGAGTGCCAGAATCGTGGGAACTACGTCGCCGCTCTTTGGGATTTCATCGATTTGGTCAATAGTGTAATAAATAATTTAAACATTGATATTCCAGACTTTGGTCAGCTGAACTTTTGATCAAATGACCATCGTTATTTTAAACTTTGTTGATTTGTACGTTGTTCTTTTGAAATTTGCTCAGGAAAGTTTTGATTTTCTAATATGCAACCATGTTTACAGTTGATCGCAACTTAATAAATCGTAACGGGACGCGCGCTGGTTGTGGAATTCACTGAAACTTGCATCTATACCTACTCTTGGGGCGCTAGATTTTTCTGTCAAAAACACTAAGTAGGTACTCAAAGTCATCATTATTTATCATTCTCCTGCCCTTAAGCCAATTTATTTGTGGTCGGCGCGACATGTCTTTTTCTTCCGTACTTCTCTATTAGTCGTCATCGCGTTAGTCACCCCCTTTCTAACCATACATCATTCACATTCCATCCATCGTTTATTTGGTCTTCCCCTACTCTTACAGCTATCGACATTCATGCCCAAAACTTTCCTCACGAGTAAGAGCTACTAAAGGTAAATATATACTCAAAATAAACAATTAAATAAATAGAAAAAAATGCATTAGGTATATAATTTTCGATTATTTTATTACGCCGCGTTCTAATTAGAAGATAATTTTGATGTTGCGTTGAAAAATATAACAATATCATTAATTTAATATGAGTCAATATAAAGCTTAGTTCAGGAGAGCCAAAAAGCGCGCATAAATGCCATGAGTCCATGACAGTGCGCTGTCAACTGGCGTGAAACACTGGCTTATCGCGGATATACTGAGTGCCACCCGCTCAGCGACGACTGGGTGACCATTCAGTGATTCTATTTAATTTTATTCAAATTATTAATGAAATAAAAACAGAACTTTTTTAAATGTTTAATTATTTATAAGAGGTAATGTGAAAAAGTAGAACGTGGTCTGTGAATCATATGAATAACCACGTTTTTTATCACCATCATACAAGAAGTTGTACAGAGTACCTAATTAAACTTCTTAATACTTTTCCTATAGAAGTTTGACCTACAAACTCTAGGAATAGGTATGTTAGACTTGGTTGCCAACGAAAAGTTTCTAAACATCTTTATTTAACAAAAAGTCTATGAAGAACATTATGCAAATACGTGTAAGGTACAATTATGACGTACCTTCTTAGTTCAATTTACTTAGCTCTGAATCAATCTTGGGTCACTGTCAATACGTTTCTGTTCTAAGGGGCCTGATTTTTAACATTAACAATGCCTGTACATTTATTTTCTGGAACATTCCGAACTACATTAAAAGCGTATGTCAGGATATCGTATACAGGACATATCTGAAATGCTTGACATAACAGGCCTTTGTGGTCACTGCGCCTCTTTGTCAGCAAAAACATAAAAATGTGCTTTGATGTCAATAGAGTCACCGATATTTCATATGATTTCAATAAATGGAACCATTCCACTTAGAACTATAATATTTTATTTTATTTATGTGTACTGCTCGTATTATTGAGGGGCTCGTGGCTAAATAATAACCGCAAGGATTGATCGAAGAATACTACGCTCGCCGCGGTCGGTTACATATCGAGACCCGTTCGTGCCTCGGAAAGCACGTTAAGCCGTTGGTCCGGCTGTCATTCCTAAATCTATGGCAATCGTTACGGGTAGACAGAAGCCCAAAAGTTAAAAACCAGTCTTTCCAAGGGGTATCGTTTTATTAACTGGGTTGTGGAGGTCAGATAGGCAGACGCTCCATGTATAATACTGGTATTCAGCTGCATCCGGTTAAACTGGAAGCCAAACCCAACAAATTTGGGAAAAGCCTAGGCAGATTGATTGTCTGTTCGTATTGTGTAAGGGTTATGTACAGACGACAAAGGGATATAGTATGTAGGAATCAAATTAACTAACTATCTATGAGCTACCTCTTTTGTTTAGCCCGGGGCACTGCTGTTCACGATCTTCTAAAAGTCATGTTGTGCCTAGTATGCTGTGAGCCTCCATGTTACAAAGATAGTGTTATATTTTATTATATTATTGTTTTTATTGTCTAATAGAGTATAAATGTATCTTTACGTATGTCTATAGTCTAAGTGATTTGTATTGTTTATAAGAGTATAAGTAGTATACGAGTATAAGTTAGGTTTTATACCCACGTGTAATATTGTCAATATTCGTGTGCCACTTTTAGCAAAGGATGTGTCCTGAATAATAATAATAATAAAATGTTTATTTTCCAGTTTAACAATTTACATTTTACCACTTGATATAACATAATATAATATTGTCTTATAAATTGTAGGTTTATAAAGAGTTATAAACGTCTGATACCCAAGCTAAGATTGAACTTGTGTTATGGGTGTCAGGGCTCTCAAGTTAATACAAAATAAACAGATAAATAGTGTAGGATCTATAGACATAAAAATATAAAAATAATACTAACCAGTTTTGTACTTACCATATCGACGAATAAATGTCTTCGTCTTTACTTTTAATTTTACTGTGAGCACCATATAAATACCTCTAGGTGGTACGATAACCTACGAACTAATAAATAGTTCTACATAATTCAGAACTTTTGTTTCGCAACGTACGATACAGAGAAGATACAAACTTCTGACACGCTTCAGTTTCGCTTATAAGCTATTTAAATAAGGTAAATGTCTGTTAGGCCAACCATTAAGACAGTTAAGCTCGTAATTTAATCATCATAAAGTTTACACAGAATTAGAAAACCTTATAATTTGAATTTAATTTACGCATCGTATAAGGAGCATAGGAATACCCTCGAACGAACAGAAGATGAAGAATTCACGAAATAGGTGCCATCGTTAAGCAAGATTATAATAATTATGCCGAAGTACCCATGTACTCAGGTGCCCCTGCTTCTATGACATAACAGATACCTGTGAGCACGGCAGTCCCCGCCCTCGTTAGAGTACGTCATTTACATAAAACAGGTATCATATTGCATCGGCCATAACTGCCTAATTCGGCATTATGGAGAGCACCAAACGATATTTAATTTCGGCGCTCGACTGCTGTTGATGTTGCTTATACTCTAAGTGGACGTATGCTGTAGTATCTGTAAGAACTACATAAGAATGCTAAAGTTCACGTCGCCGCGTCGTTTCAAAAATATTAGTTAACCAGCATGGTGGTAGCAGGGAGTCTACACCCTAAAGCCGGCCATACACGCTACGGTCTACCGGACATCTACCGGAGAGGTTACCTGTGCAGGTTTGCCACTCGCGTGTATGGGGACGTTCCGGTCTACCTGAGCGGTCTTCAGTTCCTTTTGCGATGGGTACGGCCATGTGACACTAGAAAGAATTGATTTTCGATTTTGCACAAGTCGCCTGCGCAGGTTCAAAAAAACAGGTCCACTCCTATAAACGCTCCGGTCTACCTGTGCCTGTGAGTAGGTACCTGCACAGGTACACCTCTTCGGTAGACCGTAGCGTGTATGGCCGGCTTAAGCACGAAATCCGTAGTTACGGGTGTTTCCTACTCCGTATTATCTACGGACAAAAGATTACTTTTGGGCCGGAACTAAGAATGAATGACAACACGATTTGACAGTTGTCTTATGTCCGAAGGGTTTTTGCCTAAAAAAAATCTGCGGGGGTAGGGTTCTTTCCGAAGAACTTATCGAACTATCTTCGGACGGGCCCTTATCTTCGTTGACGGACTTAGAGCGTAGGTACAGTCACGAGCACTAATATGTCAACACTTGGAAATTTTCAATAGCGATTTTTGCGTGAAATAACGAAAACAACAATGAAATACGACATATTGCAAAAACCTATGGGTTCGAAATACTATGTTCGTAGCAACATAAAATTTCATTCATCAAAACTAAAGGAATGAATCGCTTTTATATAAAGAAAAGCGTATACATACTTTGCTCGTGACTGTACGAGTGCCCGAGGTGTGACGAATGGCTACTTCAATGCACCTCTAACACACTGACATCACAAGAAATATCTACTTATCTTCTTATAATACAAAAATATGTAGTTTTAAAACAGACACCTAAATGCGAAACTTTTGTTCCATTCCGAGCATTTTCGCAAAAGGGTGTACATAACTGCGCGAATTTCGCTATGTCCCGTTTTAATAAATCTCTATTTACAATTCCGCGCTCGGCGAGTGGAAAGGCTTAAGCCAAGACATTTTTCTTCATTCGCAAGTGTGTGCTAACAAACTCGGTGTCGGCGACGCCGCGGTCGGGGACGTTTACCCTTCTCAATCTCGGAGAATTCGGTTACAATCATAATGCTACGAAGGCAGCGGCGCCGGGCCATGGTGCGGACAAAAACTTTTATTTTTAATCTCCTTTTATTAAATCACTTCGGAGAGGGGTACTTTGAGTATGAACCTTTGAAGTGGAACATGCACACACATTTGTTTTTCATTTATTTTTATACTTTGACAATGGCACCGATGTTCACAAACTAAACTAAAATAAAGGCATTGTTTTTTTTGGGTCCACCTTTTGTAACGACTATTAATCGTATTATTATACTTAAATAAAACATAAACAAATTATTATTTAAAATGGTCGATTTTTGAAATAAAGTCTAACCAGAATCACGAAATCGTAATAAAAAGAAAATATTTTGATAATGCACTCAATTGATTCAATTCCAGACATGGTCGTCAATATCATAAATACATGTATAGGAGCATTTTTTACGTTTTTAAGAAAAAAAAAACCACATACTTACATCCCTAATTACAGTTCGAAGTGGTAACCGAATCTGTTTCATTTAGTAGGTACAAAAATGTACCATTGACGCTGCACTGCAGCAGGTCCTCCCCTGTTTTACCACATTTTTAAACTTGCTTACTCTCGTCTAAAGTAGTTTAAAAATCAACTTGAAACGGATTGTAGTTTTTTTTTTTTTTGCTTGTCAGTTTGACTATAGTGATGTTACTCAGTCATTAACGATCAGGCACTCGATTGACTTGATTATGTATTTTGATAACTAAGTTCCAGCAGCTTCGTACGTTTGAAATGCACACAAAAAAAACTTAGAGAAAAGAATCATAGCAAGATCCAAAATACAGCAACCATTAAATGTTGGTACTTTGAGGTTTATGTCAGTGACTAAAATCGGCCTTGGTCGACTTTGTAAAGAGCGTCTATTCCTACTCACATTTCACTATCAATCTGATACTTAATCAATGATCTGATTTTAATGTCAAAATACACGTTATCAACTGACAGCACTAACCCACAGAAAATGTATTTTTACTCTTATTAAAACCCTGTGACTGTACATCACAGTATTTTGACGGTTTATTACACGAAATATCCCTGGTTTATTATTTACCTTCGCATTTAATTGTCAATTTGTAGGATAAAGAATTATAGTTAACTATTATACAATAGTGACAGTGTTTGTGATATTTATATAATCGCGAAAACATCGTGTGACAACTCAAGAGAAAATGGACTCGCGCCTTTATTTTATTTACTCGAGTTACGAGTTAAAAAAATCGAGATGCATCACTAGCTGACACTGTCAGAAAGACAATGTCTAGTGACAGCAAAACTTCATTCATTTAATTTTTTCCCGTTTCCGATTAGGTACAATAAATATTGAATTTTTAAGATGTTAATATAGCATTTGATCTTGTAGGATGTTGTGTTAATTGTTCAGTAAGATTTCAACGCAATGTGCGAAGACATTGTCCGAGACTGCTGCAGTTGTGCGGTTACTTGTGTACGCATGGATGTTTCGCTTGTTTCAGTCAAACCATTAGATGCAGTTTGAGAAAGTGCATATTGATGATGCAAGAAAGTATTGAAACTGTTTATTAATTATGGAGATTTGGATACAGGAATTTATTTTACATTCCATGTCAATCTGCACAACAAACGCATACTATACTTGTTGACTTTGCGAAAAAGAACATTATGTTGCAGTAGATTCCAGCACACCAAAGAGAACAATAAGAATATTAGTTATAATATGCTTATTTTGTAACAAAAATCTTCTATTTTTTTCAGGTGGATTTAGGGTACCTAGAACTTCAATTTCTAACACTAGCGCTACTCTTGCTGGATATTTTTGCAAGTTTCCAGCAAGTTGTTTAGTGGGCAGACGTTGGTACTGTTGGCTGTTGTGCACATGTAATGTTGAGCGTGCGGTTTTTAAGTATTTTTATTTTGGACACGGTATCAAAGATTAGAGGTGGAGCGACCTGCGTCTTTTTTAGATGAAATACTGTCTACTTCTAAGTCATCTCATGTCGGAATTCATATGCTTACCTAAGTAATAAAAATGCTTTGTTACATAATGTGATTTTTGATTTCATGAACCGTTCAATACACCCTATATTCCTAGTATTTATTACTGAACAGTGCACTATTTTACTACATTATAGTAACTATGACTACTACTCACTAAACTACTATAGATTTTTTAGTGTGTTTTTAGGTTATAATCGTTTTTCTCAGTCTTCCCGTTAGATGAAGTATAATTATTACATCTACTGTAATCTAAAGATCTTATGGAACAAATCACATGCGTTTTACTAGTAGATGCCACAATTTTTGGTGGGACCATCGCCGAACAAAAAAAAACTATCTCCTTTAAGTTCAGTGCATCTTTTTCTTTCTATTTCATTAAGAAAAGGCCAGAAGATAAAATATTAGTTCAGTCCTGTCAAATTAAGATACTCCAACAGTTTAGACGTAATTAAAAACATGACTACTAAAAATACGTCAATTTCCGTCAGGCGCTGACTAATTTGACAGGACTAAACTAATATTTATCTCCTGTCCTTTTCTTAATGAAATAGAAAGAAAAAGATGCACTGAACTTAAATTTAGTTTAGTTTGTGAACAATGGAATCGGTGCCATTAGCAATTAATTAATGATTCATATTTAAACAAAAAAAGGTATCAAAGGTATAAGGTAAGGTCAGATAGGCAGTCGCTCCATGTAAAATACTGGTATTCAGCTGCATCCGGTTAGACTGGAAGCCGACCCCAACATAGTTGGGAAAAAGGCTAGGCAGATTATGATGATGATTTAAACAAAAAAAAAATCCTACCTAAATAATTCATTAAAAAAATATTTACTTGCTCCAAATATTCCAACCGTTCATTTGAATGTCACAGATATTTTAAACGTTGACCACGTAGCCTGATTCTATATAACGAAGATGACTTTATAACTTACTTAGACGCCGTGTTATCTGAATACTAATGAACAATCTCTTTGACTGAGAACAATTGCTTCCAATGCAGTCATTCCCTTCAGAATACGCAAAATTATACTTTTACCATAATTATGTTCTTGAAGAAACAAATAGATGGATACTCCATTGTGTTGTGGTAGCTAGTTCTTAGTATCATTGCGATGTCGTCGAGCTCTCTATGAGCGGTTCACAGGAGGAAAGAGCTTTAAAATAATAGAATGTAACAAGCTCGCTAAATCTCATCGCCTTAACGTAAGAACTGTGAAATTGGACTTCTAGTGGAACTCCCCGGAGCACCGCAGGTAATTATATAGCGCTCCTGAATATGAAGTAATTATGTTGGTGAGCGGCACATTATCGCCCAACCGTAACTCCTAAAGTAAATACTCCTAGTGCGTTTTATATATCTGAAAGCACTACTCGTATTCAAGAGTAAAACCCACTTCCATACGTTGTCCGCCGGGGTCACTCATAAATTTCAATGTACTATTCTGGCTAGCACGTACTTTAAGTGAAATATCTACTCCATTTGGGGATCCAAACACCCAAACTACTTGATGAATTCCAATACTCTTACGTGACTCACAATATAAAGCACAGGTGCTTTTATAAACGTCATCTTTGATCTCGACGCCCGATCGTGATTGTATGTTAATTTGGCTATTTATTTCAGAAAAAAATGCAGTTTTTAGGAGTGAAATAATTGAGCTTTTAAATAAATTGAGTTTTATAAAAAACAAACACTTTCAATATTTTTTTTATATACAGAACCACCCTTCGCGTAAGACACGTAATACGCAACACAAATGTTTGCACAACAGATACAAAATCAGCACCATTTATTCGGAGCTCAGCTACTCAATGGCAAGAAAAATGGGATACATAGGTATTTATTACCGATCCCACTACTAAAATAGAACTAAAAAACCTTTATAGCAAATGCTCCGTTTCAGATTTCCCGACCGCTCTGAAACATAGGGCCTAATAAATATTCCCCCTGTCGGATCTCCCTTCGCAGTGAGACGGGCCCCGCCTAAGATGAGGAAAACCGCCGAGATTTGTACCATAAACCCTCCTGTCACCGGAAAACAACGTACGTGCGATATCATTGCCGCCAAGCGTGGAAATACTCTGTACAATCAAGAGAATCAGCCTGCGTTTAGTGACGGTGATTACGATGTTAATGGATATTGTTAATAGACGGATAGAAGAGATGAAGGCAATTATGTTGTATGAATAATGTATACTATGTATATTGTTGTGTTTGTATGACGGTTAGCTTTAGCTAATTGAAACTATTTGAAGCTTATGTGCGTGTCCCATTTAAGGAACAACGGTTGGTTAATCAGAACTGATTTATTAGCCCATTAATGGACACGTCACCCGTTGCTCCTAATTAAAGTTGGATGGCATGCAGCTAATCCAGAATTCCAGAGTTCTGTATTCATTTTCTTGTGTTTGTATTGTATCTCGGTCGTGGATCTCTCATCGCTCACACGTTCGTCACAGTAAGGTTGCCCTTTTCATCTTATCGATGGCAGTTTGCGGCGGCCATTTCTCGTCCTCATTGTGTATTCACCCAGCTGCGATAGTTCTAGATTAATTTTAATAACATTAATGTACATTATTTAAATTTATGTAAACGTCAAAGTGAGTTATTTCATTTTCAGCCAATGTCACCTCATCAGATTCACGTTAAACAATAACTCATCGTGATTATCCATTGTTTTCGCGTACGGTAATGAATCTGTCCCAGCGGTGGTCAAAACAGGGATTATGGAACAAAACGCTGAAAAATTACTCCAGAACCGGTTTTTGTTTAATGAAAAAAGATTTTTTTTTTATTTATTCAATCTTTAGCTTATAAATAAATGAATAATAATGAACATGTTTCTGATTAACATGTCTTGTGTGTGATGTCGCTTAGTCATGATTTAATATTTATTGAGGGGCCCAGATGGATACTCATCACGCACAGGCATTGTGAGGAACAGGAAAATTATTAAAAAATAATTGGTTCATAACTCATAACCTTATGGAATTGACATATTCTTATTTATGATGGATTATCTAGAGTCAGTTTCTTGATCTATCGTCCCAAGTCAGTCGTGCGCTTGCTTCTCACAGGAAGTTCATTCATCCATGACACCCGAATGTAACGCGGCCCGACTGCCGCCTGACAGCCCTTAGGGAAACCATCAAACACGATCATCCACGAGGGTATCAACAGAAGTGTCCTGCGAGAGGTATGGTTTGGCGATAAATTGGTGCACACTGTCGAGGGATGATTTATAACAAGCTGTGTTTATATGTGATTCGTTTTTCTTTACTTGCCTGTTCAAATCTTTGTCGAATCGTTCACGTTTTTAAATGATTTATTTAGCTTGTTTTGTCGTCGGTCTTCTTGGAATCTCGTCTGTCAATTTGGAAAAGACCAATGAAGAAGCTCCAGGGTAGACCGCGAAATTCAAAATTTTGTTTGTGATTTGCTGGTGACAGCCTGTATGTTGATTAAAATATAATTCGCCAACGTAACAAATGAACGTGAATTAATCCTACTGAAAGACTATTTCCTGAAATATCAATCAATGGTATTATAAATGATAAATAAATGATAAATGATTTTATTTTGTAAGTAGGTTTGTACAAACACTTTTACACGTCAATCATATTTTAAAACTAGATGAGGTCGGCGTTTCCTAACTGACTAGTCTGAGAAGAAAGGCCGAAACAAACTCAGAGGTCACAGTCTATATGAACCCAAGCGGTCAGACTCTATATGAACTTAGAGGGTTGTATTGATGGATAATTCTGTAAATAAATACTTGTTAGGCTCGCGAACACTGACCAGCAAATTGCCAAAAATTTAATTAAATTTGTATTTCGCTTCTATTTTGTAGCTCTATACCGATTAATGCTTTGTCATCAGTGGGATGCTAGTGTATCCTCAGCATACGCGGGTAAAGAATGTGCGTTTTTAAAAACAACTTTATCACCGGTAACACCAACATGTACTAACAAAACAAATTAAAAAAGTCATCAGAATATTATCTAATTAATCGATGACGAACTTTCATCGGGAACGAAGTCTGCCGAATCAGAACAATATAAGAAACGAGCCGACCTAATTGGGTCACGGAGCAGACTCTGTTGAACATGGTACCCATTAATTGAACCACTTCTTCTTTTACATTATCACAGCCGACACGGCGGGTCCTCAAAATAATTACTTGTCATTTTATTCCCAGAAAACGTTGATTTGAGTTTGTAATTTTTGATGGGATGTTTGTGGCGCCGGCGCGGTCGGCTAGTTATACCTAACTCAATTCTGTCAATTAGATTCAGTATGGAGCATCAAAACTATCTTGGAAAGAAACTCAGTAGGTCCACCGCAAGCGTTCATTCGGTCCTTCCATTCTTCCTGAATGCACCACTACCACTACCTCCACCACCACTACTACACATGAAAGTTTAAATAAAAAATATTACATTTTAATAAAAATAATAATAACCCCACCGCCGTATCTCTACGTTGACGTCGTGGTGGGGTTTGCGCGCTTCGAACTCTCGGTCTGTACCGGTAGAGGGCCCTTACCGGAACAGCACCCTAATTACATAACAGACGATCAATCGGAATCGGTTTTTTGAAAGTTCAACAACATTCATTGCGTTATTTACGTGTTGAGCAGACAAATTTTTCGAACTTATGAAGCAATAGATTAGCAATTTGCTTCAAAATCATTCTGATTCCGATTGATTGTGTGTTATGCAATTAGGGTACAGGTCTAGGGGAGAAGCCAGGCTAAGAAACCCGCAGGGCAGCATGTGGCGAGCCGGTGGGCAGTAGCGACCCTACGGACCCTATCTCCCGGGAGTGGTCTTGTTCCTCACCTCAGGCTTGCCTTAATTGGCCAGCTGGAGTGAACACTGACGAGGAACAGACCTCTCACCTCTTTCTTGCCTTTATTGGCCGGCTTGAGTGGAGATTTGCAAGAGCAAATGTGCTCGGGGAAAGGAAGTATTCCAATAAGTGCTCGTAGGGAATTTGACCATCTTTCGGGCTCTGGGATTGCTCTGAAAGCCATGGACTACCTCCACTCCTCAAACATCTCAGGACATTTTGGCTCCTTGTCGCTACGTCACAATAAATAAAATAAAATGCTGTGTGCTAGCGACCTTTTCCGGGGGCCCATTATTGAGTGTGCAAGTCACCCCTTGCTATTTTATCCGTGTATATATAAAACATTGATCAGACAGGGGCCATAGTTCTTCCATAGTTCTTTTCTTGGTAACCAACCCACTTTAGCCACCCAAACCCATAGTCCAATTTTTTATTTTTCTATATCCTGCAATAGTCCTACACCAACCGGGGATTGTCCTTGGGTGCAATTGTATAGTGCATACAGGGATAATCGTTGGTTGATGCCGCATTTCATTAAAAATTCCTAAGGGGCCTCTGTGAGTTGGCTTCGGCCCCTCATACGCCTACCAAACGACCGGGATACCATGGTCCCGAGATATGTAAACACATCAAATTAATTATTAACAACGGAGGGCTCTCCCTCTAAGATGATGGACGTCTATAAGGCCTCTGCCTTATAGACGTCCATCATCTCTGGTAGAATTAAAAAGCCAGACTAAGAACATTCTTTCATTCCAAATCACACACAAGCAACATTCATAAAGCCGTAGTAATGAACGATATCAGCTACACCCCACTTAACCTTCACGAACAAATAGATACACAACACACTAGCAATGATGACCCACACAAGCAAAGTTAGAAGACTGGAAAAAGAAAGTGTTGCATGGACGGCACCCCCATGATCTAGAACAATCTCATATAGATACAATAGCGTCAAATAAATGGCTTAAAATCGGTAACTTATTTCCGGAAACCGAGGGATTTATTATTGCAATACAGGATCAAATCATAAATATTATAATAAAAACTAAAGGAAATTCATTATATAAGACCACAATAACAAACGATAAATGCCGCAAATGTCATAGCCAACCAGAGACTATACAACACATAACAGGGACATGCAGAACACTCACACAAACATACTATACACACAGACACAATCAGGTAGCAAACGTCATCCATCAAAAACTAGCATTCAAATATAAACTCATACAAGATACAAACATTCCTTATTAGAAGTACGTACCGTACCACAAACGGTTCTAAAAGTACCACACACAAACTCTACTACGATAGCGCTAAACTAACGGATAGGCCCGTTCACTATAATAGACCAGATATAACCCTTTAAGGTAAAGTTAATAAAGTCACATACCTCATAGATATTGCAATCCCTAATTACACAACTTACAAAAAACAATAAGTGAGAAAATCAGTAAATATGCTAAACTGAAAAAAGTAAATTTGGAACCAGAAAAAAGTCTACGTAGTACCCATTATTGTCTCCACGACGGGTGTTATACCCAATTACCTACACCAAAGCCTTAAACAAATAGACCTAAAAGACTCAATTTTTATAACACTCCAAAAAGCTGCAATTTTAAATACCTGCAGAATCGTTAGAAAGTTCATGCAAATTGAGGAAAATGAAATCACTCCTCATCACATTAATTCTTCATAAAATAAAAAAACACCACACACGCTACATTGACTTGGCTTGGGCCCATTAATGTAGCTTAAACTAGCAAAAGAGCTAAGAAACAAAAGTTTACCAAAAATAATAATCACTTTATTTCTAGCAACTAAGGCCCATAGACAAAATACACAAAATAATCTTATACGATAATAAACTAATACATACAAAAAACCTTATTCTAAAAAAAATAATGCTATCTCGTTTTCGTCTACTTATTTTTTTGCTCTAAGTAATTGTAATATAACAACAAACCCAACATTCGTTTACCTTCAATCCATTTTTGTATACGAAAATTGATTCCGATGACATAAAATGAATAAAACATTAATCGCGGCTTTTACGAGATGTCTATGGGTACACAAATGCCTACGATGAGCCTACGCTGAGCCTACGCTGAGCCTACGCCGAGCCAACGCCGAGCCTACGCGGATGTCAGTTTTAGCTAAAAAAAGATTTCGACGAAACAGTTAGTGTAACGATTTTAAATTCGTATTTCTTTGTTTTCATTAATTGGTGGGAATTTTTTTAATTGATAGTTTTATTTGACTGAAATCGTAATCCCACTGCAAAAGAGAAACACGTATCTACTATTATTTTATTTAGAACATCGCTATCGCATCGCTGATAGTACCTAAAGAATATAACTGATAATATAAGAAAGATGGTTTTTATTTGGGACACGCACATTAAATACAAATAGTAAAAAGGAGCCTTTAAAACTAACAAAGTTACATTAAGGGCTGATTTTATAATCGTCAGATAATTTTATTCGTGGAATAAAATTGACATCTGTCAGATTTTGTATGGAAGAACTGTCAAAAATTCAAAATTATTTCTCGGTTAGGTATATGAATGGAGAACGTAAGACAGTCAGAAAATAAGACAACGCCAATTGAGACCGAGGGTTTTACTTGGTTCGTCAATACTCAGGCAAACAAACTTAAAAGATTTTTTTTAAACAAATACCGCAGCGCTGGTATTCTAATAGGCCCGTATACAGTTCCCCGTTATTCTTTATTGTTTTCAAGCATCATTAATCAATCATTATCTTTCTGTCAATTGCCTCCTACTCTTACAGGAAATCCCCGTTGGAAAATAACATAATACAAATAGAACAAAGTCGCTTGTTTGTAAGTAAACAAATCTGTTTATTTAATAGTTGAACGACCTTAATACTACTTTTATAAATGGGTACTTACTGATATGTTATAACTTCCACAAATATGTTTTGAATTTTATTTTGTTTCATAGCCGTTTTATTGATACAGATGATTTATCTGACGGAATTCAAGTTTTTACAATAAGTACTCTAGTGGTGAAATGTAACTACAGAATTAAATTGCTAAATTGTGAAGAAATGTTCCTATTTATCATTTCATTTTTCAATTGGGTTGGCAAACGTAACGTAGGTATTGTAGAATTTGGTAATTGGTAGATATGTAATTCTGCTTGATAATGATTACAGGCATGGTCAGCATCATTCATGTAATCATTGTCAAACAGAATCCTAATCCTAAGTCACATCATTTATTCATCTTTTTAAAACAAAGCGACGGAAGGAACGACCATTGTAGATAACATTATTTAAACTATGAAATATACTTTATGATACAACAAAACATTCACGAATCACCTGTGAGCCATATAACCCAACCTTTTACCATATTTTCTTATTGTATCTTACAACGCCTAGAAAAAATAGGACCTCCGAGAACCGAGGCAGGCTTAACTTTATGATAAAGTGAAGCGGTCATTTTATTCGTCGTGAACGACTCGTTTTATTCGTCATAAAACCCAAATTATTAATGTTCCCGAAAGTGTATGAATCACCAGTTAAAAGGTTTGCAATATAAATTTGGGCAGCCCTTCGCTTTATAAATCATGAGAGTCAATAAAAAGTGTATTTCGATAATTTGACAAACCCCCGTGGGGCAGTAAATAGCTGTTTGCCTGTATGCCAAAATGTTTGAGTTCGTATGTATTGTCCAAGCTTTGTTTGTTTGCTGTCGTAGTTTGAGCTTTGTCTCGCTTTCCGCTGACGGATACGAGCTACACATAGGTCTAATAAAAAAGGACATGAATTGCGTTTTGTTATTCCTTTTCCACCTACGGAAAATAAACAAGACGAAGCTTTGATTAAAACACCGCTTCAAAACTACGAGCATGACACAGATCACGTAGAATTACCTAGAGAAGGCTTTCTATTTCGCGCTGTGACAAGACTTACATGTTATTTAATATGAGTTAGGTCCTAAACAAACAAATCTATTTTACTAGGTCACGTAGCGTCCAACTCTACACTACTACAATAGATGAAACACTTTCGTTCATACAACATATAGAAGCTTTAAATAATAGAATTCGCAAGTTGATATTTGTTTTTATATAGTTACGCTGTATTGCTGACCCAAAAATAGTTAAACAAGTTTACTTTGCTCTATGTCAATCGATTTTAACTTACTGTATTACCACATGGGGTGGAGCGGGTAAAACATTGTTACTAACCATCGAGAGAGCTCAGAAGGCGATTCTCAAAGTGTCCACTTTCCACCCTTTCCTTTTTCCTACTACCCTCCTGTACAAATCTTGTGAAGTATTAACAGTTCGACAGCTATTTATTATGGGCATTGTATTAAAACAACACAAAGCTCTACCCTACAGCACTAGATACACTAATAAAAGACAAGATATCAAGATATAGTTTTTCCACAAAATTCTACAAAACATGTTTTTATAGCCAAATTTTACCTATACCTCGAAACTCTAAACTCGAAAGCAAACATTTATTCTCTGAACTATACAAATTGTAAGAGAATCGTCAAGGAGGCTTTCCAAAGTATGTCTGACGAAGAAACAGAGAATTTACTAACTATATTAAAGTAAATATAGGTATACAAATATTTATCAGATTTAGAAACTAGGAGTTATGCTACTCAACATGTAATTATTTTTCTATTGTCAACTTTTGATTATTTATTAATTTTAAAAGACTATTTTAGCTCTTCTAGCCTGAAACACAGGATTGCCTAGTTCAGGCAAGTCTTAGGAATAATATAATTTACATTTAAGCAAAACTGTACTAATTTTCATGCCTTATAATTTTTTAATAAACATATTATTATTATTTATGTTTTGACATATCTCGGGACCTGGGGTCCCGGTCCTTTGGAAGGTGTACGAGGGGCCGAAGCCAACTCGCAGAGGCCCCTAAGGAAATTTCATTGAAATGCGGCACCAACAGACGATTATCCCTGTAAGCACTTTGCAAGTGTTGCACTTTGACGGCATGGTTAGCGCAGTGGTTAAGCGATTGACTGCTGCGCTGCGTGCGCGGGTTCTATTCCCGCACGGAACAAATATTTTTATGGCCTACAAGTAGTTGTTCCGGGTCTGGCTGTTTATGTATGTGAGTTTAAATGTTTGTAGGACTATTGTTTTATTATGGAAAAATACAAATTTGGACTATGGGTTTGGGTGGTTAAAGTGGACTGGTTACCAATAACTATGGAAGAACTATGGCCCCTGCCTGATCAATGTTCTATATACACACGGATAAAATGGCAGGGGGTGACTGGCACACTCAATAATGGGCCCCCGAAAACTGTCGCTAGCACGTGACGTACCAACAGGGGGGCACTTGTCCTGAGGTGCATATGAGGAGTGGAGAGGTATTCCACGGCTTTCAGAACAATCCCAGAGCCCGGAAGATGGTTATTATTATTATGTTTGCATTATCTATATCCTATGCTAGATCAAATGCCTTCAGTAAATTCCATTTCCAATCACCTAAATATGAAACATAAAATAAAACATCTTGTCATAAAATGTGCGGAAATAAAATGTTTCTCTCCTCTACGCTATACTCAAGTGAAAACAATCAGAGCCAATGATAACTTAAAAAAAGTACCTACATACTTAAAATAGCCTGGATTATTCTAAAAGTGATGACCAAGAAACAGCTAAGAAATCGACCAGTTTCTACTTTTAACCGTACTGCCGTGAAACAAATTACTTACTTTAACACACCAACTACACCCGGTATCCTAAAGACCGATTAAGTCTTTGATCAAATTAATTTAATATCAAACCCCACATCAGCTTTTTGCCTGATTTACTGGCTGTTGGAATAACATCCAATTAAATTAGGTACTTGTCATTTTACTGTGTTTCAAAAACAAATTGATATTCAATTGACAAAATACGGAATCGATATGAAATTCGAAACACGTCATCATTCATCAATATCTAGTGATTCAACTTTGATATGGTTTCCTCCTTCGAAGGTATTATTCGCAAAGTTTTTTGCCGCGTAGCTATCCCTGCGGGTAGTTGTAGAATCAGCCCTTTTTTTTCAGACAAGTTCACCCAATCGAGAATACGTGCGTCAAAAGTAGATTGTTTTCAACTATTTCTTTAATTTGGTCCCGTTAAAATTTAATCTTGAAATTCCTTTCAAGAATTATCAAATTTAATGGAAAATGGTATTTAGATACGTGGTTTTACCCTTTTTTCCTTTTAAGGTCTTATAAATAGATAATTAAGGGTTAACTAGCCAATGTGTTGTAGCTTACCTACCTATATCGGTATTCAATACTAGTATCTATTTAATATTTTAAATACTGGTATTCAGCTGCATCCGGTTAGACTGGAAGCCGACCCCAACATAGTTGGGAAAAGGCTAGGCAGATGATGATGATCTATTTAATATTTTCATTTATATAGTATATGCGTAAACCCTTCGGAAACCATGTTGTTTTCATGTAAACAACTTACCTAATCATAAAAACGTCGCACAAATAATCTTTACAAAAAGGTTGTAATCCGGTACAAGCTTAAAAACTTCAATTGCATTGTAAAGTGCTTTCCGTCTTTTTCTAGCAATCACGCTAATGAATGTAATGAAAGCGGTAAGTGTGACTGAATTTCATTTCAAAAGACATTAAAACTTGCTGTCAGGAGTGAAAAATAATCTCAGCATTAAATTATTGCTTACAAGATGAACGGAGACAGATAACGCCGGCCGCGGATTACGCGGCGCTAGGGTTGTGCCGCGGATACCGACAGTCGCCGAAAATTAAATATTTATATCTTACATTTTACTAAACGTTTTTTTTTCTCCAACCAAGTCGAGATTTAAGCGAAAAGTTAGAACAGATTAATTTCTCACTCAAAATTTTATTTTATTTGTCACAATTTTTCACCGCCAGCAGGAAAATCTCATCTGCCCCTCGATCCCACTTCATAACTTCCACGTCGGCCCAGCACGAAAGGATGGTTTGGATCAAAATAAATTGTTAGCTTAGGACTCCTTATTTAACTTCTTATTAAAACAGGCCAGGTAAGGTAGGATGTTTTTCCGCGCCTTCAGATAAATCGGATAAAATCCTCAGGCTGAGTTAAGCTGTGAAAAAAGTTAGTAATGAGCTTCTATTTATACTTACTTACTTTATACCTCTGTACGAAAATAGATAGAAAATTGGAGAAACAAGAGTTCTTGTATTAAAGAAAATCTCATCAACACGGTCTGTTACAATATGTAACTAGTCAGTCCAGAAGGAAACCTTAACATTAATGGAATAACATTAAAATTAAATAGTATGCAAAGAAATAACAATAAAGTGAATTTATTTAGTTTCGCTGTAGCACATTCCTCGGCGCGCCTCAGAAACTTGTAATTAGTTGAAACGGATAAAGAGCGGAACAATTTCTTTCTATCTATTACTCGAAGCGGGTCCACATTAACTAAGAAGTTTTCCTGTATTTTTTAATTCATAAAGTATACCGTTAATAAAACTGGGCATATGATAACAACAAGATTTAATCATTATTAATAAGAATACTTTAAAAGTAAGAACAAAACATGGCCAAGTTGTAAACTCGGATCGATTTCACAAAAATCTTAAAACTTCCACCGAACAAAAACTTTGCTCGCGGCTGTCTTAAAATTGTGTACAAAATCAGGGCACACACAATTAGGTGCGTAGGTACCTGTACAAAGTAATATACGATACGGTATAACAAGGAATCGCTTAATTAGAAATGTTGTCGGAACCTACACAAACTGGCTTGCTTGTTCACGTTACCCCGAGAAACTTATCGCTGAAGCGTGGCCCTTTATCCTTTCCATTTAGAAAATATTTATTTAGCATCCTTTCCTTAAGCCCCTGTGCTCAGGTGCGAGATCGCCCTAACTCAAATAAGGGGGCAGACATTTAAATAAGGCACTTGTTTTCATTACACTTCAGTTCGTACCGACATTTATTGTGTTCACCGCAAAAACTAATGTTACGTTTATGTAACACGTGTTATAGTTATCGAATAGAAGTTTTAAAACGGGATAGTTTGTGGTAAGGATATATATATTCTAGATTTTATAACGTATCTAGAAGGCAAACCGGGAAAAAAAAATGTTTATGATTGTGAGGTAAAGGACGTTGAAACTAGGAACTCATCTAATCATTTTGCATGTCTAGTTACGAGTAGCTCTACAATAAGGAGGATCGTAAACTATAACAATATTATAAAGAGACAAAATTTGTGAGTTTGTATGTAGGGATCTTCGGAACTACTGATTCGATTCCGAAAATTTTTTCACTAAAAAATACTGTTGGATATATTTTATGTTAAAACAAGAAATTTCACGAGGACGAAGTCGCGGACAGAGGCTAGAAGCTAGAAGATTTAAAATATCATAGAGTTTTTATGTCTAGAAAATACTTATTAACTTTTACCTTCTTTTTAATTATTAACTTTTACCTTGAAAAAATCTTTTAAAATAACTAATTTATTAAATTTATTTGGTCTTCCTCTACTGTTATAGGCAAATCAATTTTCAAACAAATAAAATCTATTAATTCTAACTATTTACACTAGATAATAAATTAAATGTCTGAAAACTATACAAATAAATACAAAAACAAAAGGACACTTAGGCGTCGAAGTACTCGTCCACATCGCTGTCATTCGGAAACGTGCCCAGAAGACTGGCAGCATTGCCACGTTGAATGGCAATGCTAATTCTTTGGCCAAAGAATGAGCCAGCCATCCGGTCACGTGAAGTGTCGACCAACCGACAAGGCCTTTTTAATTTGATTTATTGGAGAAAATAGGATTACTTCTTTGAGTGATGTGAGTAATTTTAGTGCACCAACCTACTTACCAACAACAGCGCATGTTGAGGTCTGCTAGCATTAACTTAATTGAAACTTGATCTGGCTTTTAGAAACCTTTTAAGACTAGTTATGTATGAATAATATATTTTTTTAAATATGAGCCTTTTTTATTTTATAATAAAATTCACTCAGGTGAACGAAAAGAATCCTGTAATGAACTAAATATATTAACCTCTCAGTATTTTTCTAACGTCTGCAATTTATTCATAAGGCACAATGATATTCAAAAGTTGTTTTAATATTAGGTAGTACCTATAACAAAGTAAAGGGATCGCGATCACAAAGTTACAATGTTATGCTAATAACTAACCAAAACTAAGCAAATGATGTTTACACTAAGTTGCCAGCAAATATACGCAACCTGTAATTTTCTACGCTTCAAATAATAATGTCTGCGCCGTTTTATTTTCGTTGCTATCCTTTCTATTAAATTAGAGAGTTGCTTTTATTTTAAAAAGGCTATGTAGCTTAATTTTCAGACTTTTGTGTTTATACAATTTTATGATTTGAATTGTTAAAATGTTCCAGCTCTCTACGATACCGCGCATTTATTGGTTTGGATTTTCTGGTTGGTCGCCATTTTGGATCCTGGCTAGAAGTACGTGCAATGGATAATTTAGCACTACAAGCTTATAACAATTAAAAAAAACTCTGTAGTTAAATTTCTACGGTGGCACAAATGACCAATATTTTTTCAGCTGAAGAAAACATGAACCTACTACCTACTTATCAACAATTTCTCTAAGGGCTGATTTTTCAGTCGACGGATAATTTTTATTCGTGGAATAAAATTGGCGTCTGACAGATTTTGTATGGAAGAATTGTCAAAAATTCAACATTATTCCCGGATAAAATTATCTGGTGTTGGAAAAATCAGCCCTTAGACACTCCTCAATGGTATGTATGGTTAATATACAGATTCAAAGACAAAATGTTGTCTAGTAATTATCATGTAGGTACCCAGTAATCTGTCTTCTTTAATTATCTACTTAAGTACCACTTACCTAAGTAGTACTTATAAACATACTGTTTAATTTTCTTCACACAATAAGCCCATTCAAATGTGTACATAATCTCATTGAACGAAGTAAAGCGTTGGTAATTTAGTTAAATATAACTTATCCCTTTCGGAGCTGAGGGAATCTATTAGACATAATAAAAAATCGAAGTGAACCCCCGAGAGAATACCTTGCAAGGCTTCCTGTATAAACAAAGGAAACTGTACAGAGGAATTTCAGATAACGTTTATTCCTCCTAGAAAGATAAATAGGAGAGGACTCATACAAGTTAGCTAGGAAATTAAACTTTCTGTACCGACTTTCGAGAGGTTTTCAATGTATTTATTTAATTTATTGCTAAGGCATCCTTCTATGAAAAAATCTTCTGACTATACCAGTTTGAAGCACATAAAAACATTAATAATAATAACACAAAATGATTTGACTTTGACTTTGAATAAAAATAATAACAGAAATCGCAGGTCGAGAGATCGCAGTAATGCGATAAGGCCGCTCATTGTATATTGTGTAGTGTTACATGAATTTTTTTATGCTAAGTATTTTTGTGGTGTATACAATAAAGTATATATAAATAAAAAATAATATTTTCAAAAATAAACTGCAAGGCATAAAAATTAGTACAGTTTTTCTTAAATGTAAATTATATTCTTAAGACTTACGTGCCAAAATTAGGTAATCCATACGTACGTTACATATTGCTGTATTTCCTAAAGGGAAAGGAAGAGGTGTATTTTCGTTAGATGTATTTAAGTCATATGTAACTAATAGGGAGCGATTAACCACACACAAAGAAAATTATTATGAAAAGTTATTTTAGGGAACTAAGTATCGAAACTCACACGAAGCAAATAAAACTCACAAGCGAAAGTTACAGTAAACTTCAGAAAATGACGTCATAATAGTCTGCACGGTCACTGGAAAGTACACGAGAAAGTACCATAGACATACTGTGCAGTCTATAGACAACAACTCTTGTCGCTAGGCTCCGACGATTCGCGGCACTATCACCAACTTTTAGCACTTTAACTGTTACTTAGGTGAAGTGCACGAATTTTAAAGAAAACTTCGCACTTAACCTCCCCACAAATATAAATAATATGTAACTTGACTCGTTAACAACTTTCGTGCATTAACTTTAACGCACATAGAGTTTGAAACATACAATTGTACATAAGTTATTATGAAATGTGCCTGAAATGAGTAGGTACCTACTGATTTCAAGCACATTTCATAATAAAGAAGCAGCCATGTTTTGTCATTTAGTACCGCAGGTAGCTCAATTATATATTAGGCATTAGGTTTGGCCCGTTGGTTTCGCCCGCGTGGATGTCGGAAATATCCTACGGAAACGACCTACCGAGATTAAAAGTATCCTATGTGTTAATTCAGGTTATAATCTGTGTGCCAAATTTCATCCAAATCCGTTCAGCTGTTTTTGCGCTAATCCAGAACATATGTCCAGACAAACGGACAAGAAATTTTATATTTCCGGCATCAGACTCATACCCCACACAAAGCAATTACTTTTTTTTTCCAAAAACTTAAATGTACAGTTTTTACTTCGGTACTGTTTTTATTTTATTACTAGCTTCTGCCCGCGGCTTTGCCCGCGTGGATGTCGGAAATTATCCCACGGGAACGTGCTAACAGGATAAAATGTATGTGCTTCCCCAGAATGCCATCTATCTCGCGGGCCCTTTGTGGCTAATAACAATAGAAAACCAATTGTGTCTCATTAGTGGTGATTAAGGGGGTACCTATATGATATCTTTACCTAAGTACCTACCTAATTTAAAAAAAAAAACTCAATAACAGAAAATTAAATACCTACCTAAATAAACCTATTTCTGATGATAACTAATCTAAACTCAATAAATAAGCAAAATCCCTAAAAACTAATATCTATACGAATGACTAATCCTACCTAACAGTATTATAAAATAACCTACGGTCACTACGTACACTATCAAATATGCTACCTATACTTTAAAATTAAAATCTATACCTACGACTTATATGAAAATAAACCTAAATAACTCTAAAAACTAAAAGGAATAAAAATGAACTCCACTGCGGGTGACGTAACCTACGACAAACTTATTATTTGCGGTTGACACAGTAATGGGTCTAGGGATCGAACCGCAAAATTAAGTTTGTTTTTTATTGTATATACTTTTCCGGGATAAAAAGTACCCAGTGTGGTGCCCAGGATAATAAAGAACAATTATACCAAGTTTCATCGTAATCGAACCGGTAGTTTTTGCGTGATGCCTGAACAAACAGACAGACAGACAAAAATTTTTTTAATCACATTTTTGGGTTCGTTGTCGGTCTAGTAACACCCCCTGCCATTTATTTTTTTGATATTTTCAATGTACAGAATTTTCACTTCTACAGATTTATTATAAGTATAGATATGTATATTTAGATATGCAAACATGAGTTTTATGTGGCGGTTAAATATAAATATGAGATTCAGCGGGGATCCTGCTGTTATGCCAAAAAAAAATTGTCAAAATTTCATTATTTAAACAAATTTTAGCAACCTTTTTTATAAAAATGCTATATTTGGAATGATTTTAGTACGCATATTTTCATTTGGCCAAATTTTTATTTGGCAGAATATTACCAACGATAATGCCATTAAGGCATGTCATTTGGTCTTTAATCAAATGACTTATTACAGCAAACAATCTTTAGACAATAAACATATGGTCAAATGATTTGTTATTTCTGAAAAAAAAAAATGTAAAGACAAAAATAAGATTTTTTGGGAATGATATAATTAAAAAAATCACTTTTATTTGATATCATTTGCGTACTTCTTTGTAGTTTATGTGCTTGAATTTGTTTGAAACAAGTCAAATTTATGGTTACGAACGACGAACGGAAAACGAACTGCTACCAGAACTGTAGGTTATGTTAGAATCCATTTTAATATTATATAATATTATTTAATTGCCATGTATAGTTTATAATTTTCTTAGAATTTACTGAAATTTGCAACGTAACACGCTTATATATTTTTTTAATCGAAACATCTAGGTTAGGTTAGGTTAGAACTGTGACCACACAACGCCAGAAACATATTTTTGATGTAAAAACAAACCAACAAAACACATTGTAATTTAATTGTATATTTTGTGCAACTGACATAAAGATGCCAATATTTTATCATTGACTAAGCAATTGACTGAATAGAAATGGTAAATTGAAAACTGACGATACTAAATATTTGGCTTATTTTATTTTGCGTAAAATATGTTATACCAACTGAAATATCTGACTACATTAAAATTGGTAAAAGTACTAGTTCGTAAGCAAGTTATTGTTTAAACGTTCACTTGCCAAACAATAGGTTTGTTTTACAATTATTTGTGAAGAGTTTATTTGCTAAGTAATAATTTGGCAAATGAAATTATGCGGAAAATGGTTTGGGAAGTGATAATTTGTCAATTTTTTTTTTGATGAAACAATTGATACCCTATTCTGCGCTTAAAGCATAACATAGTTTTATAAATATGTATAAAGCTTAGGTATACAATTTAACTTTAAAATTCAAATGTATTAAAACGAAACCATAAAACCAAACATAAAGAATTCCTAGAGGCCGTTATCGGTGACCTAATGTACATCAAGATTAACCTGAATTTATTTTATTGTTGCTGATAACCGGAGCACCTATATGAAATAATAATTATTTCAAATAAATCTAATGAAAAACTTCTTATACTACTTATTCAGGCAACAGAAGGTAACTTTCATTGCCGATGAAAACTTTCATTGTTAATTTCTTTATGATAGTCAAAAGTTCTGCTGTTGTAAACACTTCAAAGAGTCGTCCCGGCAAAGTTATCGAATCTGGTCTTCAGAAATAAAATATTTTGTACACAAAATGTTTTATTTCTGAAGACCAGATTGTTAATTGTTTAGCATAGTCAGTGTATACTGTTCCCACTGCTGGGACTCAGGCCTACTCTCTGTGAGAGGGAGTAGGCTGTAATCCACCACGCGGGTCCAGTGCGCGTTGGTAGATGTCTTTGAATTTTTGGTTCTAGGACACGATGTTTTCCTTCACCGTTTTGAGAGCAGTGGTGATGAAAATATTTACACAAAGTACTTAAAGCGCCTGTCAGGGTTCGATCTACGAACTTACAACTCGTTAGTCACAGCCATTATCACTAGTCTAATTGTTTATAGGTACCTACATAATTCAGAAAGAATAAGCTGGCATCCGTATTGTCGGAGACAGTTTTCCTACCACAGGAAAATCTATTCTTCATTCAAAAAGTCGAAGCATAAAACTTATTCAAACAAGTAAGTATAATCAAATTACCAAAGTATTCCCGCAAATGTTTTAACAATCTGGTCTTCAGAAATAAAACATTTTGTGTACAAAATATTTTATTTCTGAAGACCAGATTGTTAATTGTTTAGCACAGTCAGTGTATAATGTTTCCACTCTGGAGAGGGAGTAGGCTGTAATCCACCACCCGGGTCCAGAGCGCGTTGGTAGATGACATATGTCTTTGAATTTTTGGTTCTAGGACATGATGTTTTCCTTCACCGTTTTGAGGGCAGTGGTGATGAAAACATTTACACAAAGTACTTAAAGCACCTGTCAGGGCTCGATCTACGAACTTACAACACGTTAATCACAGCCATTATCACTAGTCTAATTGTTTATAGGTAAGTACCTACATAATTCAGAAAGAATAAGCTGGCATCCGTATTGTCGGAGACAGTTTTCCTGCCACAGGAAAATCTTTTCTTCATTCAAAAAGTCGAGGCACAAAACTTATTCAAACAAGTAAGTATAATCAAATACCAAAGTATTCCCGCCCATTAAAAACCAATCCGAACTACGGCCACGACGTCGTCAATCCCGTATTGTTCTAATTCCGTCCACTCAAACCCGAGATACACTCGACGATCAAAATGGTGAACGATTTTTGTTCGCTTTAATTAAGTCACGAACGTCACAGTGGCTGTTGGCCCGTTTCCTTGGCCCAGGTAATCACGATCGGAAAGGCATTAATTCAAAACTCCAGTGTTGCTCTCGAGCCCGATTACTAACGACCCCACTTGAGCACGTCGCAAACGAACTCCCTAAATACGGGTGTAGCCGTCACCATGCTTGTGCCACCATACGGTACAATGTCAAATGAAGAATCGGTTTTTCAGATAAATGACTACACATCGGTCACCTTTGTTGTCTTTGACACACATAATATATGTACTTTGCTAGATGAAACGGAACTTTGATTATATTCCTTTGACTAGCTGTGTCCGCGACTTCGTTCGCGTGCATGTCGGAAAACAAATTGTATCCATGGCTTTTATTCTTTTTCTTAAATAAAAGTAGCCTAAGTAAGACTCCATAGATTAGACGGTTCCCTATCCATTTGCATAAAATTGTAAGACCTAATATAACTTAGCATACTTTTGTTTCTTCTAATTATATTTTCGCATAATAGCTTACGCATTTTTTTTAAGCATATATTCTCTAATCATAATAATGATTAAGCATAACATTCTAAAGCATAAATTTATTTACGCATAATTTTATTAAAACATATTTACACACACAAAACACATTTTTATAGGCATATCAAATAAGCATAATACACATTTTTTATACAATATCTATATCTATCTATCTATACTTATAATAAATCTGTAGAAGTGAAAATTCTGTACATTGAAGATATCAAAAAAATAAATGGCGGGGGGTGTTACTAGACCGACACCGAACCCAAAAATGTTATTAAAAAAAATTTTGTCTGTCTGTCTGTCTGTCTGTCTGTTTGTTCAGGCATCACGCAAAAACTATCGGTTCGATTACGATGAAACTTGGTATAATTATTCATTATTATCCTGGGCACCACACTGGGTACTTTTTATCCCGGAAAAGTATATACAATAAAAAACAAACTTAATTTTGCGGTTCGATCCCTAGACCCGATTACTGCGCCAACCGCAAATAATAAGTTTGTCGTAGGTTACGTCACCCACAGTGGAGTTCACTAAGGTTATGCTCTAAATGTAGTGCTGAAGGTTGAATTTGTCTTGCACCGTTCGCAGCACACGCGTGGCGCGCGGCTGCCACGGATCGCTACCGACGTGTCGAGTGGCGAGCGTTCGTTCTTATTTTAACTGCTACTTGCAATTCTAAACCGTGCTTTTCAGTGCGACCTTTTTATTCCTTTTAGTTTTTAGAGTTATTTAGGTTTATTTTTATATAAGTCGTAGGTTTAGATTTTAATTTTAAAGTATAGGTAGTATATTTGATAGTGTACGTAGTGACCGTAGGTTATTTTATAATACTGTTAGGTAGGATTAGTCATTCGTATAGATATTAGTTATTATGGATTTTGCTTATTTATTGAGTTTAGTTATCATCAGAAATAGGTTTATTTAGGTAGGTAGGTATTTTATTTTCTGTAATTGAGTTTTTTTTTTTATTAGGTAGGTACTTAGGTAAGGATATCATATAGCTACCCTCTTAATCACCACTAATGAGACACAATTGGTTTTCTATTGTAATTAGCCACAAAGGGCCCGCGAGATAGATGGCATCCTGGGGAAGCACTGCATACATTTTATCCTGTTGGCACGTTCCCGTGGAATAATTTCCGACATCCACGCGGGCGAAGCCGCGGGCAGAAGCTAGTACTTATAATAAATCTGTAGAAGTGGAAATTCTGTACATTGAAAATATCAAAAAAATAAATGGCAGGGGGTGTTACTAGACCGACACCGAATAATAATAATAATTATTATTTATTTCTAAGTGTATGGAACCCAAAAATGTGACTAAAAAAATTTTTGTCTGTCTGTCGGTCTGTCTGTCTGTCTGTTTGTTCAGGCATCACGCAAAAACTACCGGTTCGATTACGATGAAACTTGGTATAATTATTCTTTAATATCCTGGGCACCACACTGGGTACTTTTTTATGCCGTAAAAGTATATACAATAAAAAACAAACTTAATTTTGCGGTTCGATCCCTAGACCCGATTACTGTTCCAACCGCAAATAATAAGTTTGTTGTAGGTTACGTCACCCGCAATGCACAGCTATTAATAATAAGTAGGTATGTAAAGTTGTCGAAAATTTACCACTGACGGGACAAAAAGGGGTAGGTAATTCAGTTTTTAAGGGGAGGATTTGAACTTGAAACTGTATGTTACATTTTCACGCCTAAACCACTGAACTTCTGATTTGGCATAGAGATAGATGGCATCCTGGGGAAGCACATACATTTTATCCTGTTAGCACGTTCCCGTGGGATAATTTCCGAAATCCACGCGGTCGAAGCCGCGGGCAGAAGCTAGTTGCTCTAATAAAATTTGTAGGCACTTTACATTGTAGGTAGAATAAATATTTTGTTTATTATTTTAAGTGGACGGTGGTGTAAAACGATTGTGATAGTGTATTATTGCATTATTAGTGTATTTATTGCGCTCGGCAGCCGCTGCCGTGGCACGCTCGCTTCGCTCGCTCGAATTCGCGCGTTAATGGTCACTGTTCTAACCTAACCTAACCCATATGATTCAATAACAGTACAAAATATCAGGAAACATCATACCTAATAATTGTATGCCTAAATACTATTATGCTAATAGTCATTAGGCCTAGTAACATTATGCGAATTAAATGTATGCCAAAACAGATTAGCCTTCAAGATAATTACCTATGCCATCATAAACTGTATGACAAAAAAAAGATGGCAAAGTATTATTATGGCAAAAAAAAATTTACTTACGAAAATCGTTATGCCAAAGTATATTAAGAAAAAGAATATTATGCGAAAAGAATGGATCCCAGATTAGACATTAGCTATCTGCCCGTGAACGTCCCGTCAAAATTGGTCCAACCTCTGGGAGATTACCCGGAACAGACAGACAGAAAAAAAAATGTTAAAAATTTTTTTTTGTTATAAGTTATTATTTTGACATTACAAACAGACACTTCTATTTTATTTATTTGTATAGATGCATAGATACTTATACAAAATACTTATAGATGTATAGATTTAATAATCCCTCTGTCGTTGACTACATTAGCCAATCAATGGAAAATGATTATATTGACTACAAATAAGCGAACCAAGAAGATAAACCTACGATTTGTACACTGCAGAACACACACCGATACTAAGTACCTACGTTATTTTTTCAAAAAGCGGGAGTCACAAAAGAGACTTTCATCCAAAATCTTACTGGTGAATACATTGCATTTCCAATTAGTTACCGTCCAACCGGATACCGGATCAGCAACCGGAATCATTGCTCTACTAGTAGAAGCTATCGGAGCCATAATAACTACCTACATAACATACCAACCAGCACACACTAGGTACCTACACAACGTCTGAAACGCTACCGGCAAAACAGTCTGACAAATTGCCACAGAAACATTGTTTCAGTAGGTTTACTAAGTATTATAAATATTCCAGAAGGCTATAATCTACAAAAGAACATTTGCCATAATAATATATAGGTATTATGTAGAATCCAAGAATTGCCCGATTTTACAATTTATTGTACGACAGAGCAGCATATTTGTTAGAAACTTATAAACCGAACCGAAATTGTGTGTTAGTATCAATTTTATGCATGGAAACTAGCTTCTGCCCGCGACTGTTCGCATGAAATTTCTAGCACCCCAACCTTGTCGCATCGGATCGCCTGCCCGTGCTACTTTATTTTTTTCTTTACTCGGCTCCTAGCGGTCCTAGCATGATGTTAATCGCCTTCCTCAAGACTATCAAATGCAAAAAGAATTTTTCAATTCTGACTGGGAATTTCAGAAATTAGCGCGTTCAAACAATCGAACAAATTCTTCAGCTTTATTATTAGTAGTAGTAGGAATCAACAATTATAAATAAACGCTTTTATTTGTTTGTTTTTAAACAAATGAATGTTATAAAAATATTTATTTACCGAAAAGAAAACTACACGAAAGCAATCAATGAATGCTTGAAATAGGGTCCGTGAAATAAATATAGCAGTTTCAATCTTCGGGTTGTTCACGAGACACGAGAACTGGACACGAGAAAACTGGACACACGTTTTTCCAGTTGGTTAAGCCCAAAATCAGTTGACGAAATAATAAGTGATTATTTCGTCCACATAGTGTTCTCGCCAACTGGACACACCCATTTTAAAAATAAAAAAACCTGACTGTACCATTAATTTTTGCAAAAAAAAAAATGGGTGTGTCCAGTTGGCGATAACATAAAAGTGATTTAATTTAAGTTTCACCAACTGGACACGCGTGTGTCCAGTCTCTCGTGTCGAGTTGGTGAATAACCCCAATCTTCCGCTATCCCCTGTCAAATATTTATTCCTATTCAAATATTTATTTTGCAAATAGGCCCAATCCAGTTAAGCTTCAATTCTAATTAGAGAAAAACAGGCCATTTGTAGATATAGATTTTAATTTTAATTGAGTCGTCATGAATAATTTTAAGAGACAAGCTTTCAATTTCGCAAAGTGTGATGACGAATGTATTTACGAAACAGATTCACTCAATGTTCCTGCCACGGAAATATTCCACGAAGTCGCTATTTCAGTCGTATTTAGTTAAGACCTGTGAACTATATTAAACGTAATTATTATTAAATGGAGGAGGGAGATAATATTATTGTAAACGTATATTTCTTAAAGTGACTTTCAGTTGCTCCTCAAAAGGACGTTACATTATCGGGTAAACACCCGACGAGGTAAGACTTTTATGAATATATAAGTCATATCAATGTCAAAAGTCCATCACCGCGAAACAAAAGGCAAGACTAACAAAGAAACTGTTTAGCCAATTTAGCTACCTAATACTTATAATTAGTCGCAAAATAAATCTATTAACTAGTCACAAAAACAATCACGCGTACGCTACTCAATGTTAGACCTTTAGCAGAGCCATTAGTTAATTGGATAGTGTAGTGTCTACACAATTGCGATTTCAAAGACAACGATAATCAATTGTGCGTCTAACGAAGGTACCTGGGTGGGAGGACAAACAAGCAGTGCGCCTCTGCGGCTCGACGCGGCGCGGCTCTGCGACAGGATTCCGTCACCAAATACAGGACAGAGGACTGACCTACGTACTATGTACCCACTTTAACTACCGTCCGCAGAGATTTTGCTATTGTGCGCTTAGATGTGTTACATCCGTATTTATAAACCTAGGCCTGTTTTGGCAAACTGCTCTCAATTGGGAGCTAGCGTTTGAGGGTTTTAAGTGCCCATTTGAATTCCCGAGATGCTGATCTACAGACTGAAATAGTTCGTGTAGTAGTCGCAATCTCGTGGGAAAATCTGAATAAAAAGTATCCGAATCTAAAAAAATCTTTCAATCGTTTTAGCGTGAAAGCGTAACAAACAAACATACAAAAAATCAAATCTTTTCTCTTTATTTATAATATTAGTTTAGATAAATCAACCAAGATCAATCAATCAGACAAATAACTGTTTTCTGTTATAACTAGGTGGGTACGAAAACTAAGCTTTTAGATTTGCATTCATTAAAAAAGTCAGTCATCCAAAAGTAAATGCTAGCTATATTTTAGTCCGACCAAATAATCGAATGCTAGCCAATTTTCTTTTCATGGTGAATCACAAACAATGCTCTTTAGATCTGAGGACAGATTTCCACAGCGCTTCAAGTGGTTATTTTAATTCTGTTTCAATACTGATTTAGCTGTCAAACACGTATTACGTCAGGAGTTTGAGTTCTCGATATAATTCCTAGCTACATGCTGGTCTAGTAACTCTGCGAAGCAACAAACACGTTTGATCTATAGAGTCAATCGGAAGCGGTACGTTTGAACGGCTTACGTCAATACTGTGGTCGGGAGTATCACTGTACCATTAAGAATCTATTGTTATATAAGCAAATCATCATCGTCATCATCGTTAAAAAACGTTAAACGACTCTAGAATATGTAATTATTCTTTAAATACTATATAAGTACTTTATTTGAACGACCCGGTACTCTATGAACATATAAGGTCGCGGAGTCCTTATAGTACACAGCACATTATTACGTAACCTCAAAAACTTAAACACAGAATTTGATGTTCAACTAAGTTTCAACCCAGTTGTTGTTGATCATCAAAATCAGTGTTTATGAAACTACCAACTCGTCTAATATACGAGTAGAACCATCAAACCAACAGACTACTATAGTCACAGTTTTTCCGAGGCTCGTTAACTGACAAAAGTTAGCTTTGTGCTGCGACGTGTACCGTCAATGTGTGCTCTGCACAGCAGTGTACAGTCAGCCAGTTTGATGTGCTAATGAGCGACATTAACGTTTAGTCGGCGTCAATAAACGTCACTTTGTCGACTACAGCCGCATACAATGCTCCCCGCACGTTCCATGTCGGTTTGATGTTAGGTACTGTTGTTCAATAGATATTAATATGTAGTTATTCATCGCTGCACCGAGATTGATGCAGAGTAAAAAGAGGAGAGGATCACTTTCGAAAAGTGACAAACGTTCACAAAGGCTCCTAGATAACCAAAACAGAACTAGACCTTTGTTGTTGTTTTGGTGATAACAATAGTCCTCTCTGTTCCTTTATTCAATCAAATTTCCCCAACGACAAATCTAACTCCTGGTTTATCTCGAAAAAAATCTCAATCTACAAAATCTGATTCAAAAATAAAACAAAGAGAAATAAATGTCTTGAACAGAATTATTTATTCGTCGAAAGAATACATCAAAGACAAAAAAAATAAAAGCTTGTAAAAATTATCTACCGTTTTACTTTATCCATCACCGTTCGTACTCGCGTCACGTAAATATTACGAACAAATTCCGGCGAGTGTCGGTATTACATTATAAAAAGCAACAACCTACTTGCCCGGGGCGAAACGCGGGCAAATGTGGGGGCAAAGTGGGGCCAAATCTAGAGTACAACAAGCCTAGCTTCCATAGCATTTTTACATGTAAAACGTAATACTAATAAATCTTTGTATGCGTCATATAGATGCAGGGTTGTGCCGTTGCCTCAAGTCGTGGCCAGCCAGGCGGAAAATTGCAAACTAGCGTACCCAGTACACCGCGATGTCTATCTGGGCTTACGCCTCTTTGATATAACCACCCAGGAGTATTAATTATAACATGTAATTACCTGAATCGAGGGTAATGGATTTACGTGTTATTTAGTGAACATTGTTTCTATTGAATAAAATCTAGAACTTGCAAAGGCATCTTGTTCATCTTTAATTGTACGATAAAAAATCAACCGACTTCCAAAAACGACACTACAAAGTGAAAAATAACTTTAATTTCGGAAGTCGGTGTCGTTGGGTTCGCATTTTCGTTGTTTGCCACCGACTTCCGAAATTAAAGTTATTTTTCACTTTGTAGTGTCGTTTTTGGAAGTCGGTTGATTTTTTTTTTTTGCAAAAAAGTTTTTATTTTTCACTTTTAACTTGAAATTTTTACCAGTAATTTTGGTTTAAAAACCAAACTACTAAACCGTTTTTGATGAAATTTCTATGGGACCATTTGGAAAGTATACCCTTCCCAACACAAAAAGAATTTTCAAAATCTGTCCAAAATTGGCGGAGTAGTCGCGTAACAAAGACACAAAAAAAAAATAACATACCGTCGAATAGAGAACCTCCTCCTTTTTTGAAGTCGGTTAAAAATAACTATACCTATGATAGATATTATTAAGAAAAAAAATGCTTCTAGAAAATAATTAATTGTACTTACAATTTTAAAGACGCCAATATTATCAGAAAACATCTCCGTCAGTCAAAATCCAAACGTTTATAAATCTATAAACCGTAACAATACATTATACAAATTTCAATTTAGGTACCTCCACGTTCCTTTCTCAACATACCTTAAATGTGTTATCATATTGTTTATAGCCGCACCTTTGATTAAAATACGGATGAAATTACCCAGCACTCGATGCTCCTCACATTGTTTCGAAAATATGTTTATTATACTCCGTCTTTATTACGCGAAGGTATCATATTCATTAAATCTTGTCTTAAGAATTACGTCGTGAAAAGAAACGTAATCGACTTTCTTAGCGAATGTACCTAGCTACTCGTTACATTAACTTTTAATTATTGGTAGGGATGCGGGAACGTGGCAGGTACCCGTGTGACTATTTTAATTTTGTTTGTGAACTATCTTGGGCACCACTGACTATTAAAGAAAACATGGAGAGAAAATCCAAACACACGGTACCTACCTAGTTATATAGGTACCTAGGTATAATTATTTGATCAAATTAAATTCAATCTTCTATACTTATAATAAATCTGTAGAAGTGAAAATTCTGTACATTGAAAATATCAAAAAATAAATGGCAGGGGGTGTTACTAGACCGACACCGAACCCAAAAATGTGATTAAAAAAAATTTTGTCTGTCTGTCGGTCTGTCTGTCTGTCTGTTTGTTCAGGCATCACGCAAAAACTACCGGTTCGATTACGATGAAACTTGGTATAATTATTCTTTAATATCCTGGGCACCACACTGGGTACTTTTTATCCCGGAAAAGTATATACAATAAAAAACAAACTTAATTTTGCGGTTCGGTCCCTAGACCGATTACTGTACCAACCGCAAATAATAAGTTTGTCGTAGGTTACGTCACCCGCAGTAGGTATTATCTGTGCGACCTTCCTTTTAGTTTTTAGAGTTATTTAGGTTTAATTTTATAAGTCGTAGGTATAGATTTTAATTTTAAAGTATAGGTAGTATATTTGATAAGTAGTGTACGTAGTGACCGTAGGTTATTTTATAATACTGTTAGGTAGGATTAGTCATTCGTATAGATATTAGTTTTTAGGGATTTTGCTTATTTATTGAGTTTAGATTAGTTATCATCAGATAGGTTTATTTAGGTAGGTTATTTTTTTTAATTAGGTAGGTACTTAGGTAAAGATATCATATAGGTCTTCCCCCCTTACCCTCTTAATCACCACTAATGAGACACAATTGGTTTTCTATTGTAATTAGCCACAAAGGGCCCGCGAGATAGATGGCATCCTGGGGAAGCACATACATTTTATCCTGTTAACACGTTCCCGTGGGATAATTTCCGACATCCACGCGGGCGAAGCCGCGGGCAGAAGCTAGTATTTTAATAAAGGCATCGTTGTCGTGTTGATGATCTTCATTCCTTAATAAAAACAAACAAAGTTCAAGCAGGCTCAACACAACAATAATTAGTTAGTAAACAACAATAGAATAATCCAGTATTTCCATAAGGGCGCATCTTATCAACTTTTAATTGGTCATATTTTCCTGTTTCGACTTGTTCTGCAATTAAAGCTTATTCCATTCCTTCATATTCACAACACAAACAATGAAAAATAAGATCAAATTTCTTAACATAAAGACTCTTTAGATAAAAATCGCTACTACTTTCTACAAGCTTTTCTATTTGTGTGTAATCACATGAACCCTCGGATAAGTATCGAAGCTCGGTCGAGTGTCACTCCAATTCGACATGACGAGCACTCGACATTTAAGTTGGTCCAAATCAATCGTAAGTACGAAATTAAATTCGCACTAAGTCCCTTGCGAATCCTGCCTCAACGGTTACAGGATCGACAAATAAGACATTTATTTTATTTAGGGCTGATGTTTCCAGATAACTTTATCGGAGGAATAATTTTGAATTTTTGACAGTTCTTACATACAGAATCTGTCAGACGTCAATTATATTCCACGAATAAAAATTATCGGTCGATTGAAAAATCAGCCCTTATTCTGATGGCGTCATGGAAAGTTAGTCTAACGTTATGAAGCACGTTGGTCCTGTCTAGAGGACAGTTACTATGTAAAGAAAGAAAGAAAATACGTTTATTTGCGGTAAACATGACGCAAAAAAGAACATAAAAACAAAATAAAGAAAAAAACAATAAGTAATGGTTGATATGCGTCACATCCACGCAAAACGGCTATCGCTCAGCATTATGCTGCGACCCTATGCAAGACAGAGCCCCAGCGCTGGTTTTCAGCGACAGCTGGCGCCGACGTAATGACGTCGTCCGCAAACAATTATTCATAAACAAGTATAAAGCGATTATTTTTATGTAAACAGATAATAGGACGCTGTACTGAACGCTGCACGTTGTTGACAGTTTTACTACCTATTTATTGCTCATCCGCCCTTCCACGCCTCTTGATCGTTAATTCTTTCATCGTTCATCTTCATCTTGGCACACTTCATCATCGTTTTAGTCGAAAGATGTCCACTGTTGGACAACGGCCAAGCATCGTTACAACGACAGGTCCTGCACTTCCTGCATCCAGCCGATTTTTAATAACAATTTATTTAAAACTGTACAAATGTAGTTTTTTTTTCTCGCATCTCTAGTAGCCAAGTGACCTGACTTTCACACATCTTTTATCAAGTTCCAAACCACAACAAAGCTTGCTACTCGTCGCATACGTCACCTTTTTTTTTACTTGAAACTCCTTAACTCCAGCACCTTAATTACGTATCACACTATCAATCATAATTTGAATCATTTGGACGGATATTGCTAATCCTTAGCTTCATATGTTCGATAAAATTATCTGCTCAACAATGTAAATAACGCAATGAATGTCATTGATCCGTCAAAATGAAAGCCGTTCCAACTGTGTGTTACACAATTACACCGCAGTATTTGCCTATGACACATAGAAAAACCCAAATAAAAAATGAACGCTGACGAAAATAAAAACAAAAGACAAATGATGCGGTAGATGATGTTGTTATAGACAAGCATTAATTTAAAGTTGCTTACGTGTACCGTCAGTTTCACTATCATGCGAGCTCCTCCGAGCAACATATTTATTCTGCCTACATATTAAATTACTTTTACAGCAAAGTAACTTCGCAACGCTGCGTCTGGCTGCAGTGCATCACGAAATTATGATTTACAGTGTGCGCTTGTGAAACTTTTATTTAAGAGGCAATGCACAAGTGCCTTGCATTCGGCTTGCTGTTTATTAGTTAGTTATCATGGCTACTCGTGCGATGCGTGTTGAGTTGCGTGACATGAATGGTATGGAGAAAAGCTGAGACAAATACCTAGTCATTTGAAGCAATAGATTGTCAACGGACACATTCTTTCTTACACCCTTTTTGTTTGTGTGATTAAGAGTTGATAAAAACCACAACAATAAATTAAGTATACTAAAACTAAGTAGTTGTTTTTGTTTCTATAAATCCTTGAATAAGGGATGCTGATCTTGCCTACACATTCCTATAAGGACTCAGCTGACACTAAGGAGACACAATTACTTTTTCTATTGGTGCCCAACAGACTAGGGGATACCTAAATCACCACAAAAAATGATAATACTGTATCCGCTCAGTGACGCTTCTATTCCAACAACAAACTAATTAATATTCCTTTTAACAATATCGTTAACTAGAACACAATACACTATTAATATCAACAACAACCTATTGCTACGTTTTTGATACGAAATGCCAACACTATGCGGTATTAATTGCCAGCTACGGTATGTGCTACGGCGTAGCAGTCCGTAGCGTCTACGGCGCCGTAAATTCTACAAATATTACACTACAGTTCATTGAACTGCTACTGTGGTACTGTGTTATGGAGAAATAATGTATTATAGGGATGTTGGAACTACGTTACACGGGAAGACTCGATGCCGATAGGTACCATACTATTTTCTTATTTTTCTCACACACATTGTTCACATAACTCATATTTTAGTCAAAACCAAAGACTTACTATTCAATTAAATACCTAGGTATATTAATATGACTATTTTATATATTACTGTGTCCAGTAAATAAGGTAATTGGACCTTCTTTAAACCGCAAAGTTTCCAGTTACGTTCTAACCAGCCACAATATGTTATACCAGAAGCAAGTCTGTGTGCATCTTATCTAATGATTCCCCAAACGCTCTCGTTAAACTTGCACCATTGTCTGCCAAACTTGGCGCTGTAAGTAATTGTATGGTTACAACTGTACATATAACAGATAGGCAAACTTGCTGCTGAACAAAAGCGTTGAAAGACGCCACTGGCCGTGTCTGGGCTCCCGGAAACGATTAGACCACTCTCTATCTTCCTGTGGGTATCGTACGAGGACTTAAGTCGGGTTTCTGAAGGTTTAAGGATGAAAATTGGCTGGTCTTGGTCTTAGGTCTAACCGCACTCACATTCGTATCGTTTCCGAGACCTAACCAAGCTGGGCCCCATATCAAAACCTAGTACAGCTTGGCAAAAAAGTCTAGAAACGGAACTAATTTTTTGTCTGTTGGCAACATTCCCAAAATAATGACGTTTCATAATAAACAAAGTTCACGACTTCGTAGAATTTTTATTTCGACCATCCAACGGTGATTATTAGTGATTAATAAACGTAAAAAGTGAAAAACAATGAATACCATTCGAAGTGGTGGTTATTTATAAGGTGTACTGGCGATGTCTGGCGGAACATGAGGCCCAAACTATTCTTTCCGATCTTAACAATGTTTACCAATTAACCGCTGATATGACAGGTATGTCAGAGTTTGTTTTGTTGTTTTTAGTTAAATTAAGTGTTAATTGATGAACTCAAAGCTGTTTTAATTGGCTTGCATACGGAATCAGTAGAAATTTTAAACAATAAACATCGAGCACATAGGTTATGTTTACATTTTGTTTGCATTACTCTGATAAAGCGCGCCTAGATTAATTGATACTTTGGTGACTTGAACTCTACCTAAAAGAAAACTCAATTTCTACTTAACATAAGCTTTGAGTTTGTTTACAAGGTAGTGATGTATTTGTTGTAGCTTTTGCATTAGAAATTTAACAGAAATTATTGTGCCATAGACTAAATAACAAAATCTATTTATTCAATACAGGTAAATCTGTTAGCACTGTAAGAAGAGTCGTGCTGGAAGGAGATAGAAACAAAGGGGTATTTTCTAAATCCGGAAAACACAGAAAAGGTCGTCGTCGCAGAGGAAGATTTTTTGGAATAAAAAAGAATAATATTATACAATGTCTTTTTATTTTTTATTTCCAAAAAATGTTGTGAACTCAGGACAGGAGTATTTCTCAAAATACTTATTTTTAGGTAAAAAGTAATCAGTTGGGTATCGAGAAGACGTCCTTGTTCAATTTAACAATACTTACTGATTTGAAAAAGTAACATAAAGAGAGAATACATTTGTCCAATTGAACAAAAAAATCAGCTAAGTATCAAGATTAGGTTGGTGCGCTATTCTGTTGCAGCGGGTTGCCATACGAGCAGCACAGTGGCGCCTCCATTATTTTCTACTCTTTTTTGCCAAGCTGTAAGTGTTAATCAAATTTTTCAATGACAGCGCAAAAACCTAGTAAGGTAAGTTTGGAAATGCTCAGTGACTTAATTTTTGTTGTATTGGTAATTATATCAGTGTGTGGTAACACCTGCTAGTTTTAGCGGTATTCAAATCTCCGTTATTGCTAAGATTTTAACGCAGGTATTTTTACAATTTGATGGGACTTACTATGATTTGGGAAACTGATTTTTTTTATTTTATTTGTCCCTTACTAGATTTTGATTTGGGGCAGCCGACTGCCTGTAGCAAATGATATGCTTGCAGCTAAATATTAACAAGTAGGTAATGCATAATCTTTTCAAAGCAGCAAATAGGCATTTCGATTAAACCACTATTTCTTCCCGGTTCTTTATCTCTCGTTTCGACACGATCTTCATGAAACTAACTTTGAACGTCGTAAAAATATCAGCCATCAGTCAGCAAAGTGGTAGCATGGCGGTCTTCCCAAGGAGCGCCTGATATCGTTAATGATACGGCTACATTGTCATGATAAAGCGGACTACGAGCGCTCTCTTTTGCACAGCGCTCGACGTCTCACTCGAAATGTAGATCGGTATATCGCCACAATGTAGCCGTAGCATAATTGATACGGCTACGATACGACACGATTTTAATTTTTCTTGTAATTTTGACTTTCAAAGGAGCCTTTAATGGTCTAATTGAAATATACGATTTGACTTTGGACCCTAAACTAATCGTAGAAAGTGGCTCCTGGTCATCATGTATGTACATATTGATCAAGCAATGATCTTCGGCCAAAGATGACACAACCTTCACCCATCAAGACAAGCCAATAACTGGAATAATCTGTCCAAGCTTAATAGACATCAAAGTGCGATAATTCGTGCACAATTGAAAACGTCGCCGACAGACATCCGCTAATCATGCGGAAGGAGGGTACACGACGTTTAAACTAAATTTATAGCAATGAAATGAATCGCACTGGAGCGGCGAGCAGAATCTACGAAATATACTTCATTAATAAATTGGCGAACCAAGTGACAGCCTCTCCATCATTGGTTTCGTAAGGAGTATTTTTGGTGAATTTTATATGTTTATTGGGTTGTGGAACTTACAAGCCTATGAATAAAAAAACTAAAATTATAACGCAAAACAGTAAAAAGAAAAAACCGGCTAAATGTAAGTCGGACTCTCACACGGAGATTTTCGTACCACAAGACAAAAACGCCGAAAAATATGAGCAGGTATGATCTTAGTAAATCAAGAGCTATATTCCTAATCCCATAGTGCTCTAGTTTCAGCAGAAGTGTCTCATAGTTTACGCCATCAATCGCGTTAGATAGGTCGCAATAGATTCCAATGGCATTTTGTACGGCGTCAAAAATGTTCTTTATTAGGATGACACCGACGTCAGTGCCCGCCCTTTGGTGAAACCGTACTGATGTACATGAAAGATGGAATTTATATTAAAGTGACGTAAAATTTTGTTTGAGCATCAACATTTCAAACAGCTTACTGAGAACTCGCAGAATTGAAATAGGCCTATAATAATTATTTGGGTTCTTTACTATCACCGGATTTGAACAAAGGAACTACTTTACTGTGATTCATGAGATCCGGAAAGACTCCTTGGTCTACACTGATGTTAAATATGAAAGCTTAGTAGGGCGGAATTGATTTCGATAATAGATCTACAGACATTCCCCAGAGATCTTCTGATGATTTAATTTTAAGATCTATAAACGTTTTTATGCCTATATTTATAGAAGAAATAAAAAAAAAATAAGAAAATTATTTAAGTATTTCGTTAATCGAAGTATTGGCCATTAGTGAAGATGCAATTTTGCCATTTTAGTGGAAGTTCGTTGATGGCTCTGCTATAAAAATCTTGGGGACGGGAATCGATGAACTCTTTAGTGGGGTTTTTCACCGCCTCGTTGGATTTGAATTTTTCCCCTGTACAAAGTTATCCAAATTCTGAATAAAAAAATTGAAATTAGTTTGAGCAAGGTGGACTAAATTAGATGGTCGCTTCATTTGGCGATTTGATGGTCGCTTCTTTTCACGAATACAAGGTCGCATTTTTTCACGATTACAGGTTCGCTTTTTTGGGGATAGATGGTCGCGCCTTTTCACGATTACGAGATCGCTCCTTTTGGCCATTAGATTGTCGCTTCTTTCCGCTATTACAAGGTCGCTTCTTTTCGCGAATACGCGGTACAAGGCGATTGGCGATTAGAGCTCGCTTCACACAACACACACAACACTGATTACTGTTGTACTGAGTAATTTTTGGGAAACCGTAAACAAATCAACACTATTACTTAGTCTAACATTCTAACAAAAGAATCAACATTGTAAATAGGTAGGTAATTATGTGAAAAATTACCAGGTACCTACTGTGAAAGTTGAACGTGACATAATCGTTGACTACGAAATTGTTGCAAAGTATTCACGTACATGTTGCAGCTAGATTATGTCACATTTTTGTTCACTGGTTACTGGATACCCGTATTTCTTTACAATGATTAAAGGCAGATAAATCCACTTTCAAAGATACGCGGGCTGACCAGCAACGTTGTCGTCATCTAGAGAATAGCTACAACAAAATATACAGCAATATTTTGGCAAAAGCGACTCGAGATACGTCGGCATCGCCGCTTCAAATCTCCTGAAAATTATTCATGGCACAACGTCGTACTGATGTTATTTAACTTAGATTTCGCAGTTACACGAATTTCCTGGTTTATTTTAGTCCCTATGAGATAGACGGTTGTAAAGACACTTCTACTTTCACACCACGCTCAAGTATATACGCCTTTGTCCTTTTCATTTCTTTGAACTTTTCTTTATAAGTGAAAGCGTTTTTGGTGGTCTGGTACTTATTTAAAAAAAAATTTGATGAATGTAAAAATTAATTATAGATCTTGCAGCTGAGATGAGAATGCTATGAGGGATGTGTGATGCTGATGATACACGAATGGATAGAATAAGAAATGAGAACATAAGAGGAAGACTGAATGTGGCACCGGTAGGTAACTGAAAGGTTGTGGGGAAATCGGTTGTCATGGTATGGGCATAAGATTCGGAGGAACGAGGAACATTTTGTGTGAAAAGTTTTGAGTATGAATGTCGATGGCTATAAGAGTAGGGGAAGACCAAAGAAACGATGGATGTACTGTCGGAATAATCATATTGTTAGTTAAAAAGAGGGTGACTACCGATATGACGTCTAATAGAGAAGTATGAAAGAAAAAGACATGTTGCGCCGACCACAAATAAATTGTGATAAGGGCTGGAGAATAACGACCTATCTACTTGAGAACGAAAAAAAAAATCTACCTACCTAAGGATTTTTAACTTTTCAATGGGTACAATTTTCTATGGGACTTACAAAATAACAGCTGTGCGGATTGATCAATTTGTGAGGTTAATCTGTACTTCCTGGGGTCAGTCAATAGATAGGTGGCCATTGCTAATTGCCACAATTAACTACCTATGTAATCCCCACCGGGCATTGGATATTTTTACAAAACTGCGAAAGTCTAACGTTGGGCATTTCATACTCTACATTGGTGGCATGGAAGGCGCGATTATCGCAACCCAGCGCAGGGCACGCCACGATAGCGGCGGTAAGACCCCTCTTTGAGGAGTGGCTAGAGAGGCGTCACGACGTTCTCACCTACCGCCTGACGCAGGTCCTCTCCGGACTAGTGTTGCAAAAAAACCGTTTTTTTTCTAATGTGAAAAAAAACCTTGAAAAAAAACCTGATAAAAAACTGTTTTTTTTTCTGGGCCCTTTTTTTTTCAAGAGTATAATAACTCTAAAATTGTTCGGGCATTTACCGTTAAAGATTAATACTTAAGATTACATAATAGAGTCTTAGGTTTATTCTTGAATCTACGGTACTTTTCTGATATAATAGTACCAAAATTTCATAAAAATATTGGCAACATTCATTGATATTAACTCAACGAAAGGGAAATCCCCAAATCATATACCTATTTATGCACGGGGAAATCCCCTTTCGATTTGTTTGTTTGAACGTAGTTAGTTTAGCGCAATTGTGGTGCGTGACGCTGACGTGTGACGGACGGAGAAAGTTCAATATAAAATTATTTAGAATTTGTGATATTGAAGTGTTGTTAATTCGAGTCTGATTACAAAAATAAATACCTACCTAAGTATGCCGAAACGAGTTGGTTCAGGCCGAAAAACATCGGCTGTGGCAAATCTTTTTAATGACGTGGTTACAACTTCGAAAATCCCCAAAGCAGAATGCACATTCTGCTCAAAACATGTGACGAAAAACGGTACAAGACTTTTAAAGCACCTACAAGAGTGAACTGATACAGAAAGTGAAGATGAAGAATAAATTGAAAAAAGATTATTGAATTGTAATTCAATGTTGAAAGTAGTGAATTATGAATAAATAATATTTTGATTTCTTATACAAATTTAATTTATAATTGAACTAAAACGTAGGCTAGAAAAAAAACCAAATTTAGAAAAAAAACAACGATGCAAAGGTTTTTTCATGTTTTTTTTCAATAAAGTGAAAAAAAACAAATCGTTTTTTTTTCATTTTACATCACTACTCCGGACACGGATGTTTCGGGAGGTTCCTGCACATCATCAGGCTGGAGGAGACGCCCGGGTGTCATCACTGCCAGGATCGCCCAAAGGACACGGTGGAGCATACGGTGGAGGTCTGCCCCGCTTGGGCAGAGCACCGCCGTGTCCTCGTACAGGCGGCGACCTCTCGCGTCCGGTCCTGGTTCAAGCCATGGTCCGGGGCGAGAGGGAGTGGGAGGCAGTCACCTCCTTCTGCGAAGCAGTCATGCTAGCAAAGGAGATGGCGGGGCGGACGAGGGAACGAACCTCACGCCTCAGCCGCCGCGGGAGACGCTCCGGGCGTCGGGAGTCGCGTGACGACTCCCGGCCACCGTAGGCGCGGGCCTGCGGGCGGAGAGTAATGGGTAGCTCACCGTCCGATCAAGACCAGGCTCGTACCGGACGGCGCGTACGTGTTCCACGCGCTAGGGGCCCTTCGGCCCCTAGCGCGATATAGGGCCGAAGCCTGCCAGGGTAGCGGGATCCTCCGAAAGGGTTACCGCTGCCCTGGAACATAAAGGGCTAAGGAAGGAACACGGGTGGGTTTTAGTCAGTAAGAGTCTGACACTCCCTTCCGCTCCACCCAGAGCGGGAGGGGTCATTTGATGACTTTTCCCATCACCAAAAAAAATAAAAAAAGTGTATTTCATACAAACTTTCAAGTCCTTGTTATTCGAAATGCATGAACCGATTTTAATGAAACTTCCTACGCATAAGCAGGATTTATAGGTCTAAAAAGTTAATTGAGAACATTTTCGAAAAATAGTGTTATCTACAGCTAAATTCGACCGATTTTAAATTTTCCATAGAAATAGAGATTTCCAATTATCTTTTTTTAAATAAGACATTTCGAAAATGTTCTTCACTAACTTTTTAGACCTATGTATCCTGCTTATGCGTATGAAGTTTCGTTAAAATCGGGTTCATGAATTTCTAAAAACAAGGATTTGAAAGTTTGTATGAAATGCCGTACGTTGTAAACGCTCTTAAATATTGGCAAGTATTGGATTATATGAGGCCATGAGAGCCATATTGAGCCAGGTATTGAAAAAATATGACAGGCCACTGTGACAGTGGCCTGTCATTTTTTCAATACTGACTTTATTTGAAAAAACTGCTCTAAACTGTAAAAAAAAAGTAAAAGTCATAGCGCCACAGTGGCCTAAAAATTCGTTCAAATTTTTTCAGTTAGGCCACTGTGGCACTCATGGAGTCATGGCCTCATATAGCAGTTGTGTTGTGAGTGAAGGTCGGATGGCAGTTTTAACCTTAAATATTTAGATACTAGCTGGTGCCCGCGACTTCGTCCGCTTAAAAAAAAATTCGGCCCCCTCCCATCTCTCGCTCGTGCTACTACTTCGTTTTCGCTTAGCGACTTCTTTCTGAATGTTTTCCTTCTACTCGGGTCCTATGGATCGTAGCGTGAAATCCTCGTCCTCCTAGGGTCCATGCTGGGGGTCGTGACCACGTCATGGTTTAAGACCTACCTACTTAATGATATTCCTCCACCTGCACCTATTATCAGCAACATGGACGGCTTCCGTGGCTTCGATGTTTAACGAGGTGCGAATATGCTCTGACCAGCGAATAGTACCTACCTACTTCCTTTTGCTATTTTCCAGACAAGTACCTAGGTAATACTTAATGAAATAAGTTTAATTCAATTTATTTTTAAACCAGGTTCGAAACAAATCTTTTCTGTAAAATGTAAAGCAATCATTCGTTTTACGTACTAAACACAGACAGCTAATTTCTTTGTCAGCTTTCCAATAGAAAGGCGAGACAATAGCGCAGACACGACTATTCATACCGACGCTCACATGCCAGCGTATATCGCGTCTTATCGTTTAAAGAATAGGGTTGAAACTGAGGTGATGTGTGCCTAAATAAAGCTATTGTATAGATAGTAATAAGCCGACAATTGAAGTAGGCTGCGAGGGCCCTCCGCCGAGCACTGCCCCTGCTCAGCCCCTCGACCTAATGAAACGTAGACTTCATCGGAACAACACGATTCTCCTACACTTTGTCGCCTAGACGAGAAAAACGACAGCCCATTTTGAAGATGTGTTTTTATTTTTAAGAATAGTTGAAGCTAAATTAATCATTCTTGGGATGCATACTCGTACATGTACCGTTCGTACTGATTTAGCATTTATCTTAGTGCTTATATAGAAAAAAATTGTTTCAATTGGAATGAATATGATAAAAATTAATTTTTTAAGTAGTTATAATTAAAATATCTTTGTATTTACAGCCTTCACAGGGCTCTAAAGACCTTTAGATGGTAGAATAAGCTCTAGGTAGCTAGGGTGTTTAACATATTGACCGCTTGGTTTTATATCAATTGCCGTGCCCCCAGCGCCCACCCATAAATCGAAAAATAATATATCTACGACGAATAGAGTCGTAATGAAATAAAAAACAAAAATTAACATAGATTCTTAGTCGTATATGCGACGGAGGCGGCGCAGCGCGGACACGAACACATTTGTTGTATTAATCCAACTGGGACGGCCAAAAGGATAACTCCTTACCCAGTGTGATAGCTATGGGCAGGATCTACGTCAACCTGTCTTTGAAGACTGTCGGGAAAGCATTTGTAGGTAGGTACGACCAAATGAATTAGACAACTTTCGGCTGTCGCGACATCATCTGCAAATAATTGACGGAATTGAGCGATATCAAAACGTACGTAAAATCTGAAGTGCTAAACAGGTGCCAAGTCACTCAGATGTCTCATGGTAGGTATTGGTCGACCAGTACTATAAAATGGCAATTTAAAAAATAAACAGCATTTTTCTTCGTTGTTTTTAATGCATGACAGAATGACAGATCTTACTACAGATGATCATGAATGCTATGCCAGCTACCAATGAGTCGTATTATGAAACAAGTCAACGAGCATTGTAAACACATTTTAGAAAACCTTATAGTAAAGTTGGAAATTATACAAGTCAACTATAGCGTTGCGCGACGGGGTGCATTTACGAACCACTGTCGCTACTTGATAGATAAATGTACATAAATCGCTGTCTGCCGCGGAATATGGTACACGAGTAAGTGCGAAAACAACGCGCAGATACATATACGCTCTGGCAAGCTACTGTAACTTATTTTGGAGCGTTGATCTACGTTCCGGCTACGACAGGTTAATATAAAAGGCTTTGCATTAGGGCGCCGCCCTAGTCAAACGCATTATTATATCATCGACTATGTATTCATTACTGAAATAGTCAATAATCTTCGGTAGCACTTGTCTCATCATAAGCACTTGTTTTGTGACGTGTTTTTGTTTCCATACAAAGTATAGAAACATTTGTGACACAAACATACAACCAGTTGAAAGGTGACCCATGACCCTTCACAACAGTAGTTCGTACCTGCACCTCACATGAATGTATGTAACAGTTGCCTTACATATACCTAACAGAATACAGTTAAGTACCTAATTATTTATGAATTTATTATGAGTCGTAATCTAGCGTTTTGCATAGACGGTGTAGAAATACTATGTCCCTGATCCATAACATATAAATATAATTTGAAAATAAACTCAGTCTCATAGTGCAAGACTAGGATATAACACTACAACTCATCGTAATATCTTGCAAAACCAATAATAATAATAACAGGAATTAATGTAAAATATATTAAAACATTCAATAAATAACAAAATGATAAAAATGACTCACTTGGGGTACAATTAAATACGTCATAAGATAGTTGCCTACACACTACCCAACTTGACGGCCAATTGGTAACCGATACAGTCATAGACGAGTGCAACTTGCAAACTGTTGAACTCATCCAGATGGGCATTACCAATCGTACGTCAAGCTGGGTCTTCTGAAGCCAGCTTAAGACCCCGTATTCATGACACACAAACTGCGCAACATCGTTGCCATAACATGTTTTTTGTTGCGAAACATGTTGCTAGCAACATTGCAAGCAGTTCGTTATGTTGCTGCAATATTGTTGTGCAACTCTTGTTTACCATAAATACGGGATTAAAGTCATCAAACAAACAACAATACAGTAGACAATATTATTTCTATACAGTCTATTCGATGCGTCGGCTTTATGCGCCCGCAGTCGTAGTATGAAGGAATGTCACCAGTAGAAATTCTAAGAGATTACAAGATTAGTATCTTAGGTTTATAATTTATAATACGGATCCGGAAACTGTATAGCACAGAGATTCCTGATAGTTCCTAAATAAGTTAAAATCATGGTAACTATGTTATATGAGTTGTCTTTTATAGAATTTAGCTTGATAGCAGAACACTGCGTCTTTTGAAGTAAAGTACTTTACGGAATATTCAGTTTTTTTTTGTTGTGAAGGTCGCTGTCACTAGCACTTGTTCGAAAAAAAAATTACTAAACATCCGTAAAGTCGATAACTTTTCCCTCCCCTGAGCTTAAAACCTAACATTCGATAATATAAACAACAAATACAATTTATTTAGTAAATACATTCGTTTTTTTCAAGTTACAGTAAGTGTTCGTTTTAGTAATTTAGTGAAATACAAATTAGTGTTATAGTTATAGTAAGTACTTATTTATAAAAAATCGAGTAAATATATTTTTAAGTTTTTTTATATAAGAATGTAAAAGTAATCACGATTAGGGAATGAGATTATACAAAGTAAACAATCTTGAGGTACGTTTTCTGATATTATAAATATTTGTGTACCTAATAATGCAGTACATAAATGAGTACTTAAATAAAAATTGGAGGCACCTCCATTAATAACACAGGCTGTACGATACGATATCAAAATAAATAATATTAATATGTTAGATATCACCTCGCATATTGCCTTCTTATTAGTTACATGTGACTACACAATATACATCATAATATATTATTGAAACCTTACCATTACCTGCTAGAGATAAACGCTACAAATATTAAAGCAAATGTAATCGTCTACATTCTGGGAATGTACCATTTATAAAACAGTATACCTATTTATTTACAACGGAAATTATAAAAATACATTATGATCAATTCAAACGATAGTTACATTTCTCTACGCTACATTAAGCTACAAGGTCAAACAAAACAAAAATTCAATAATTGATATCTTTGGAAGAACAATGACAGCCACATACAAGCGAAGCAGGACGCCTGCCGACACCTAGCGACCACGCGGCGACCACGCGGCGTACACGTATGGGCAACGCAGGTGACTCAGCAATATCCATACAAGGAACTATGGCCACTATGTCCAGAAATGTATTGTCCATTATGCTTTGAACTCTTTGGCAATATTAGTTTACAGAAACAAAATAAATATTACTGAATTTATATTTTGGTGTTATCAAGAAGGGGATTAAGAATCCATTAGTTTACTGGCTGTCCCAGTACTACCAATACTTAAATTTTACCGATCAAACGTTTATAAGATAAAAGGTGCATTAAATATGTAATCATCACTGACTTCCACTGGGAAATAGTTCTATGAACTACATCAGTCACTAAATAAGTTTACAAAATATTACTATTGATACGGGTCAGATATGAAGGGATCATGATAAATTGTTAAACATCACAGATACGTCAGTTACAAGAGATTCGATGAGAACAGTTACAAATTATATTATGGTACTACTTTCATATGTAAACACAATGTTCTAGGAATGGGTGTAGTAATAGTTACAATTACAATAGATATTACAAAGAATCCTACAGCTGACTCACATTACAAATTGAAGTTTACATGCATTTTCACACTCCTCGCAATATTTGCTGGTGTGAAAAGTACATAAAAACTCTAAGCAAAACTCGCTGCCAAATTACCAGATACAACCGGTTTCAAATCTTTCCAACACGTCCACAGATCTAGTCCAATAACCGTCGCGATCTTTAAAAAGAAGGCGACAACAGTCCTACAGGAACCGTGTCGTCAGCTAGGCCGGGCTCGCCGTGGCGCCGCCGGAGCGCTCGGCCGCGGGCTATAGCGGCGGCGACGCCTCGCCCGGCGCCAGCGCGTGCACGCGCGCCGACAGCAGGTTGTGCAGGATGAACACGGCCGGCTTGGGGCTGCCTTCCATGTCTAACTCCTGGAGTGATGGGTAGTATGAGATGAGGAATCATAAAAAATCAACTATATTTGAAAGGATGACAACTAGATTGTGGTCCATCGATTTTGCTCCTTACAACCGTCATGGCATCCCAGTTTCATTGAAAACAACCCGCAAACTACCATGCGTATTATTTGTTTGCAATTTTCGTACGGTATTTAGAAAACTTTAAAATTCAGGTCGCAATTTCATTTCAGTGACAATCAATGTCCAAAAATTGTCTAAAATCTTGGTAAATTTATTGTTTTTTTGGATGTGATTGAGGCTGAGATTACAATAATTATGAATGTTGGCAATAAAATAAAAGTACAATGTAATATGTATATTGGCAACACTACCTATTATGCTTTTGTTAATTTTCCTCCAATAAATATGGCCGCTTCGTTTAAACTGCTCTTGTAATAAGTGTGTCTTTTTACTGATTAAACTACAGTTCACTAACATCATAGTCCGTTTCATTTCTATAACAATAATGAACATTCTTAAAACTACGAGAATTGCCCCTCTGATCGAATTAAGAGACCCCAATCTGTATAAAATACAATCAATTTACTTAGATTATTGACAAGTTTTGGACATTGATTATCACTTAGATGAGATCAATTTCAGAGTTTTTTTCCAGAGGGGCAACTTCCGTATTAATTAAAATGTTTACATTCTAATCTTAATCTCAATAAGTTAATATAATTGAAATGTAAAAGTGTCAGCGTCTTCTGCAGTCATGTCGTCACGAATCCCACCTGGATACCAGTTATTTTACCACCTGTTCACTTTCCAAAGTAATTCAAGAGCAACCCTATCGGGCGCGCAACGAGCCTGTACTTACGACCGTGTCGTCGTCGGCGAAGTGCAGCCACAGCGCGGAGCGGTCGTCGTCGGCCGAGGCGCGCAGCGCGTGCAGCGGGCGGCGGTACAGCGCGCGCGCGCCCGCACGGCCCAGCGAGCCCGCCGCCTCCCACACGCACACGCCGCCCGCGCCCAGCGACAGGCGTGCGCACGCGCCGCGGAAGCGACAGCCTGCCAACCAACGCTCTATGTTAGCGAGATTGTTTCGCCTTATGACGCTGACGTCATCTCGAAATGGTTCATCATCATCAGCCTATAACGTTCCCACAGCTGGGCCGCGCGCGCCCGCACGGCCCAGCGAGCCCGCCGCCTCCCACACGCACACGCCGCCCGCGCCCAGCGACAGGCGTGCGCACGCGCCGCGGAAGCGACAGCCTGCCAACCAACGCTCTATGTTAGCGAGATTGTTTCGCCTTATGACGCTGACGTCATCTCGAAATGGTTCATCATCATCAGCCTATAACGTTCCCACAGCTGGGCCGCGCGCGCCCGCACGGCCCAGCGAGCCCGCCGCCTCCCACACGCACACGCCGCCCGCGCCCAGCGACAGGCGTGCGCACGCGCCGCGGAAGCGACAGCCTGCCAACCAACGCTCTATGTTAGCGAGATTGTTTCGCCTTATGACGCTGACGTCATCTCGAAATGGTTCATCATCATCAGCCTATAACGTTCCCACAGCTGGGCCGCGCGCGCCCGCACGGCCCAGCGAGCCCGCCGCCTCCCACACGCACACGCCGCCCGCGCCCAGCGACAGGCGTGCGCACGCGCCGCGGAAGCGACAGCCTGCCAACCAACGCTCTATGTTAGCGAGATTGTTTCGCCTTATGACGCTGACGTCATCTCGAAATGGTTCATCATCATCAGCCTATAACGTTCCCACAGCTGGGCCGCGCGCGCCCGCACGGCCCAGCGAGCCCGCCGCCTCCCACACGCACACGCCGCCCGCGCCCAGCGACAGGCGTGCGCACGCGCCGCGGAAGCGACAGCCTGCCAACCAACGCTCTATGTTAGCGAGATTGTTTCGCCTTATGACGCTGACGTCATCTCGAAATGGTTCATCATCATCAGCCTATAACGTTCCCACAGCTGGGCCGCGCGCGCCCGCACGGCCCAGCGAGCCCGCCGCCTCCCACACGCACACGCCGCCCGCGCCCAGCGACAGGCGTGCGCACGCGCCGCGGAAGCGACAGCCTGCCAACCAACGCTCTATGTTAGCGAGATTGTTTCGCCTTATGACGCTGACGTCATCTCGAAATGGTTCATCATCATCAGCCTATAACGTTCCCACAGCTGGGCCGCGCGCGCCCGCACGGCCCAGCGAGCCCGCCGCCTCCCACACGCACACGCCGCCCGCGCCCAGCGACAGGCGTGCGCACGCGCCGCGGAAGCGACAGCCTGCCAACCAACGCTCTATGTTAGCGAGATTGTTTCGCCTTATGACGCTGACGTCATCTCGAAATGGTTCATCATCATCAGCCTATAACGTTCCCACAGCTGGGCCGCGCGCGCCCGCACGGCCCAGCGAGCCCGCCGCCTCCCACACGCACACGCCGCCCGCGCCCAGCGACAGGCGTGCGCACGCGCCGCGGAAGCGACAGCCTGCCAACCAACGCTCTATGTTAGCGAGATTGTTTCGCCTTATGACGCTGACGTCATCTCGAAATGGTTCATCATCATCAGCCTATAACGTTCCCACAGCTGGGCCGCGCGCGCCCGCACGGCCCAGCGAGCCCGCCGCCTCCCACACGCACACGCCGCCCGCGCCCAGCGACAGGCGTGCGCACGCGCCGCGGAAGCGACAGCCTGCCAACCAACGCTCTATGTTAGCGAGATTGTTTCGCCTTATGACGCTGACGTCATCTCGAAATGGTTCATCATCATCAGCCTATAACGTTCCCACAGCTGGGCCGCGCGCGCCCGCACGGCCCAGCGAGCCCGCCGCCTCCCACACGCACACGCCGCCCGCGCCCAGCGACAGGCGTGCGCACGCGCCGCGGAAGCGACAGCCTGCCAACCAACGCTCTATGTTAGCGAGATTGTTTCGCCTTATGACGCTGACGTCATCTCGAAATGGTTCATCATCATCAGCCTATAACGTTCCCACAGCTGGGCCGCGCGCGCCCGCACGGCCCAGCGAGCCCGCCGCCTCCCACACGCACACGCCGCCCGCGCCCAGCGACAGGCGTGCGCACGCGCCGCGGAAGCGACAGCCTGCCAACCAACGCTCTATGTTAGCGAGATTGTTTCGCCTTATGACGCTGACGTCATCTCGAAATGGTTCATCATCATCAGCCTATAACGTTCCCACAGCTGGGCCGCGCGCGCCCGCACGGCCCAGCGAGCCCGCCGCCTCCCACACGCACACGCCGCCCGCGCCCAGCGACAGGCGTGCGCACGCGCCGCGGAAGCGACAGCCTGCCAACCAACGCTCTATGTTAGCGAGATTGTTTCGCCTTATGACGCTGACGTCATCTCGAAATGGTTCATCATCATCAGCCTATAACGTTCCCACAGCTGGGCCGCGCGCGCCCGCACGGCCCAGCGAGCCCGCCGCCTCCCACACGCACACGCCGCCCGCGCCCAGCGACAGGCGTGCGCACGCGCCGCGGAAGCGACAGCCTGCCAACCAACGCTCTATGTTAGCGAGATTGTTTCGCCTTATGACGCTGACGTCATCTCGAAATGGTTCATCATCATCAGCCTATAACGTTCCCACAGCTGGGCCGCGCGCGCCCGCACGGCCCAGCGAGCCCGCCGCCTCCCACACGCACACGCCGCCCGCGCCCAGCGACAGGCGTGCGCACGCGCCGCGGAAGCGACAGCCTGCCAACCAACGCTCTATGTTAGCGAGATTGTTTCGCCTTATGACGCTGACGTCATCTCGAAATGGTTCATCATCATCAGCCTATAACGTTCCCACAGCTGGGCCGCGCGCGCCCGCACGGCCCAGCGAGCCCGCCGCCTCCCACACGCACACGCCGCCCGCGCCCAGCGACAGGCGTGCGCACGCGCCGCGGAAGCGACAGCCTGCCAACCAACGCTCTATGTTAGCAAGATTGTTTCGCCTTATGACGCTGACGTCATCTCGAAATGGTTCATCATCATCAGCCTATAACGTTCCCACAGCTGGGCCGCGCGCGCCCGCACGGCCCAGCGAGCCCGCCGCCTCCCACACGCACACGCCGCCCGCGCCCAGCGACAGGCGTGCGCACGCGCCGCGGAAGCGACAGCCTGCCAACCAACGCTCTATGTTAGCGAGATTGTTTCGCCTTATGACGCTGACGTCATCTCGAAATGGTTCATCATCATCAGCCTATAACGTTCCCACAGCTGGGCCGCGCGCGCCCGCACGGCCCAGCGAGCCCGCCGCCTCCCACACGCACACGCCGCCCGCGCCCAGCGACAGGCGTGCGCACGCGCCGCGGAAGCGACAGCCTGCCAACCAACGCTCTATGTTAGCGAGATTGTTTCGCCTTATGACGCTGACGTCATCTCGAAATGGTTCATCATCATCAGCCTATAACGTTCCCACAGCTGGGCCGCGCGCGCCCGCACGGCCCAGCGAGCCCGCCGCCTCCCACACGCACACGCCGCCCGCGCCCAGCGACAGGCGTGCGCACGCGCCGCGGAAGCGACAGCCTGCCAACCAACGCTCTATGTTAGCGAGATTGTTTCGCCTTATGACGCTGACGTCATCTCGAAATGGTTCATCATCATCAGCCTATAACGTTCCCACAGCTGGGCCGCGCGCGCCCGCACGGCCCAGCGAGCCCGCCGCCTCCCACACGCACACGCCGCCCGCGCCCAGCGACAGGCGTGCGCACGCGCCGCGGAAGCGACAGCCTGCCAACCAACGCTCTATGTTAGCGAGATTGTTTCGCCTTATGACGCTGACGTCATCTCGAAATGGTTCATCATCATCAGCCTATAACGTTCCCACAGCTGGGCCGCGCGCGCCCGCACGGCCCAGCGAGCCCGCCGCCTCCCACACGCACACGCCGCCCGCGCCCAGCGACAGGCGTGCGCACGCGCCGCGGAAGCGACAGCCTGCCAACCAACGCTCTATGTTAGCGAGATTGTTTCGCCTTATGACGCTGACGTCATCTCGAAATGGTTCATCATCATCAGCCTATAACGTTCCCACAGCTGGGCCGCGCGCGCCCGCACGGCCCAGCGAGCCCGCCGCCTCCCACACGCACACGCCGCCCGCGCCCAGCGACAGGCGTGCGCACGCGCCGCGGAAGCGACAGCCTGCCAACCAACGCTCTATGTTAGCGAGATTGTTTCGCCTTATGACGCTGACGTCATCTCGAAATGGTTCATCATCATCAGCCTATAACGTTCCCACAGCTGGGCCGCGCGCGCCCGCACGGCCCAGCGAGCCCGCCGCCTCCCACACGCACACGCCGCCCGCGCCCAGCGACAGGCGTGCGCACGCGCCGCGGAAGCGACAGCCTGCCAACCAACGCTCTATGTTAGCGAGATTGTTTCGCCTTATGACGCTGACGTCATCTCGAAATGGTTCATCATCATCAGCCTATAACGTTCCCACAGCTGGGCCGCGCGCGCCCGCACGGCCCAGCGAGCCCGCCGCCTCCCACACGCACACGCCGCCCGCGCCCAGCGACAGGCGTGCGCACGCGCCGCGGAAGCGACAGCCTGCCAACCAACGCTCTATGTTAGCGAGATTGTTTCGCCTTATGACGCTGACGTCATCTCGAAATGGTTCATCATCATCAGCCTATAACGTTCCCACAGCTGGGCCGCGCGCGCCCGCACGGCCCAGCGAGCCCGCCGCCTCCCACACGCACACGCCGCCCGCGCCCAGCGACAGGCGTGCGCACGCGCCGCGGAAGCGACAGCCTGCCAACCAACGCTCTATGTTAGCGAGATTGTTTCGCCTTATGACGCTGACGTCATCTCGAAATGGTTCATCATCATCAGCCTATAACGTTCCCACAGCTGGGCCGCGCGCGCCCGCACGGCCCAGCGAGCCCGCCGCCTCCCACACGCACACGCCGCCCGCGCCCAGCGACAGGCGTGCGCACGCGCCGCGGAAGCGACAGCCTGCCAACCAACGCTCTATGTTAGCGAGATTGTTTCGCCTTATGACGCTGACGTCATCTCGAAATGGTTCATCATCATCAGCCTATAACGTTCCCACAGCTGGGCCGCGCGCGCCCGCACGGCCCAGCGAGCCCGCCGCCTCCCACACGCACACGCCGCCCGCGCCCAGCGACAGGCGTGCGCACGCGCCGCGGAAGCGACAGCCTGCCAACCAACGCTCTATGTTAGCGAGATTGTTTCGCCTTATGACGCTGACGTCATCTCGAAATGGTTCATCATCATCAGCCTATAACGTTCCCACAGCTGGGCCGCGCGCGCCCGCACGGCCCAGCGAGCCCGCCGCCTCCCACACGCACACGCCGCCCGCGCCCAGCGACAGGCGTGCGCACGCGCCGCGGAAGCGACAGCCTGCCAACCAACGCTCTATGTTAGCGAGATTGTTTCGCCTTATGACGCTGACGTCATCTCGAAATGGTTCATCATCATCAGCCTATAACGTTCCCACAGCTGGGGCACGCGGGCCTCCTCTCTGTAAGAGGGAGTGGGCCGTGATCCACCGCGCGGGCCCTATGCGGGTCGGTAGATGTCACATGTCTTCGAAATTTTTTAATGTTCTCGAAATGGTTGAAAGTCCCAAATAAATAAAGCGAAAAAGCTACTTTTTGTTTTAATTGTAAAGCGAGCTCTCTGAATATTACCATATTTTTTTTTTTAATGTTTGCTGCACACCACGGTTTCTTCTATATGAAGGTACTCACAAGAACGGTGCATTTTTGTGATAAAAAAGTATTCTATATCATTCTGGAATAGTGTAGCTTTCTATTATTTGTACTTGGATTAGTATTTCTAAAGACTACCTTTTACAAATATACAAATCGCAAACAGCGTACAACATTCTGTAATATAAGTTCTTAACGGAAGGTAAACTGCGGCAGTGCGCCTACTGCGTGATGTGCTACATCGACTGATGTCCCTGCGACGGTTGCCAGTAGTGTTAATCTGCAGTACGATTCTGTATCCATCTCACCGTGAAAACTTAGGTGAAGTGAGCGTGGAGTGAGCTGTCATTCCAAATAATGCTAGGGTCACATCAAGCTCACTTCACTTGAGTTTTCACGGTGATATTTTTACAGAATCGAGCGGCTGTAAATATCTCACTGTGAAAACTAAGGTGAAGCGAGTTGTCAATAGTGTCTATCCCTTGAACCAGGTAAATTGACAGGTTACTTCACCTAAGGCTTCACTGTGATTTTTAGAGAATAGAATGGCAAATCGTGGGGCGTGTCAGCTCGAAGACCGCGCACGAATTTGGCCACGCGTCAAAAGATCTTGGTACTGTCGTAGCATAGATAACTTACGGAAGGTGAACTCGGGCTGGTCGCGCACGGCGTGGTGCGCGCCGTCCACCAGCGCGCCGGCCACGGCCGCCAGGTCGTGCGGCGTGTCGGCCCGCAGCGCGCGCACGGCCAGCCCGGCCGGCGTGCCCGCGCGCACGCCCAGCGCCGCCGCGCCGCCGCGCGCGCGCCGCCACCACGCCAGGCGCGTGGCCGCCAGCCCGAAGCACTCGCTGGGCGCGCACCACGCCTCGCCCGACCAGGGGGCCGCTTCGTACAATCTGGTGAGTAACGACAGTTATTTTAATTCAACTATTTGAAGTCTCCGTTTACGAGAAACTTAATTACCTTCAACACTTTGTCATCTGACCATAGTGTAAAAGAACTTGCTGAAATGATCCCATAATTATCCACAGCTGAGTAAAAGCCCCCTGTCTTTCCTGCCATTCGTCATGGTTCCGTACATAATCAACCTATAATGTTCCCACTGCTGGGGCACAGGCCCCCTCTCTGTGAGAGGGAGTGAGCCGTAATCCACCACGCGGGCCTACTGCGGATTGGTACATGTCACATGTCTTCTAATTTTTGATTCTAGAACATGCCAGTTTCCTCACGATGTTTTCCTTCACCGTTTTGAGAGCAGTGGTGATGAAATAAAGCGCCTGTCGGGGATCGAACCTACGACCTACAACTCATGGTTCCGTGAATCCCAGCATTTCTCCTCAGGTATGTCCTGCAACTGACGATATCGTCAACCAAACCTTTTCCATTATGAATTATAAGTTCCTAGACGATGCTTACCTGATTTCTCTATCAGTAATCGCAACAAACGTGGGTTGCCAACCATCAGCCTCATCAGAACTGTCAGACCCGCCTGAAGCACTCATCTGTGGAAACGTAAAAATTGTATTGCGCAAAACGCAGTTATAGGGTAGATAGACAAGTTCGAAAATAAGTGGGATGTGCTAGAAGAAGCTTTTGCAACTCCAGTTGAATTTGTAAACTGCGTTTAGAGGACTCCTACGATAACATTGATTGATGTTCGATTCGGAACGGAAACGCATCGAATAGTTGTGAATCCAGCTATGCTGGACATGCTACAAAGAGAACTGCTTGCGTTAAGTGCATTAACCTGTAGTGGCCTACAAGCATACGTCCGGCCGCCACCGAGCGCCACGGCTTAATAGAGTGCGTGCGCGCCGGCGCACAGCGCGACGATGGTTCAGTGGTATGGGAGCTCGGAGAGCGATGTAATGAGCCTGCCAACTGCGCCGCGTTCATTCCTTTACTGAGGCAACTCGAGAGGTCGTGTCACCCCCGCAAGGGGGTGAGGCGAGCGGTACCGGGGGCGTTGCCCCCCGGCCGCAGAGCGCTATGCGGTGACCCGTAAATACGGGCCCCTCATGATGTCCGCGCTATCAATGGCTTTTTAGCCTGACGGGCGCGCGTGAGTCCGGTGGTGTGGGGTCGTCGTCCGCTACCAGGTCGCGGGGCAAGGGTTTCGCGTCGGGGGGGCGCGCGTGCCAGGGCGCAATGCCCTGGACCTGCGGCCAGGAAGATGCGCCGGCATGCGCGAACATTCCCTTCGCGAGGCGCCGCACAAACTCATCCAGGCTCTCAATCCCGAGGTCACGCTGGATGACGTCATTCCTCACGCAGCGAGGAGCGTCAACTATTGTCCGCAGCGCAAGGTGTTGTTGCGCGCGGAGTGTTTTTCGGCTCGACTCGCTCGTGAGGGCGAACCAAGCTGGGGCGGCGTACGTCAAGATCGGACGTATGTACAACTTATACACGCTCAATTTGACGCGCGCCGGGATGCGGGACGAGAGCACTGGTTTGAGTAGGTGGCGGGCATTTATTGAGGCAAAATGCGTGGCACGCGCTTTTATATTCCGCGCACGATGTTCGCGTTTCCAAAACATTTTGGGTTTTATGTAGCTTGTCTGTGATTGGTGTTTTCCACAATATGTGTAAGAGTTGAGCCAGCCACTAATTGCACATTGTATTTTTAGTATATAAGTAAGTAGTACATAAGAAAATAAACGATGTATTTATTAAAATACCACCGAGTTTTATTTATACCTCACAATAACTACCAAAAACCCATTGAATGCCGTAATTACAGACACAATTAAAAAGCCATTGTGTCTCGCGTGAATCTACGTTCGTTTATATGAAGGGTTAATTCGGTTTTTGATTTTTTAATTGTTTTGTAATTTTAATAAAAGAAGGCTTTTAATTTGAATTTTCAAATTCAGACTCACATGATCCTGTGGAGGTCGCCTCGCCAGCCAGCCAGCATATCGCACATCACCAAGCAGAGGCCGCAGTCGTGGTCGAGCGCGCGCCAGGGCAGCACGTGCGGCGCGTCGTACGGCCGCGTGCAACGCGCGATGCCAGCCCGTCGCGCCCTGAGCACTGCTCGCGCGCAACGCTAGGGCGTGCACGCCGTCCGGAGAGTAGATCTCGATGGTTCGCTCCTCTGCAAATAAGAAAATAATTTTTACCCAACAGCAAAGACTGGGTTTACGCTCTCGAAACATCCTGACGGCTGGATGGACTTGTCTTGTTACTATCGATTTGTCTATGTTACACGAAGTTTAAGCTAGGTTTTGTTTTTATAAAATCAAAATGGCGGATTTTACTTATCCTTTTAATAAAACGTTTTTAGTGAGGGAGTCTTCTTCTTTCATACTGGCACAAGTTTTATGAATAATCATTCAGATTGTTTACCTGGGTCACGATGACGCAAATTCTTAGCGATGCAAGCCATTAGCAGAGGCACGTAGCGCGTGTCAGCTCTGCGGCGTCGAGGTGAAGGAGGCGATGGGGGCACGTCTGCCATGAACCCACGCTGCAGCTCCCATCCCACCTCACTGATGATGGACGCCTTACGAAAGTATGGAGTCACCTCACGCAGATATTTGACTGTGGATTAATGAGTTCACTTTTACCAAACATGAACTCAAATATAGGGTAAAAATTCCTATGAGTAAACTTTAACATCAACAACATTAAACACCACTCCAGCACCACTGGAATATGTCAGAACATTGTCACAGCGCTATGGAGAGGAACATGTTGGGAATCAGGTAACTAGACAGGGAAACAAGCACATCTATAGGAGCTAAGACAGGAGTGACAGACATCCTCACTAAGATAGAGAGGCCCCAGGATAAATGGAGAAAAATTCTGACAGAATGCTATCCTAGAGATGGCAAATGACATAGAGGTTGACAACATAAAAGATTCGAGGACAAACTCAATCTCACAGCAGGTCCAACCTGAAGAAGAGTTGCAAAAGAAATTGTTAGAGGCCTGAGTTATAATTTAAATATAACTCAGAAAAGAAAACAACAGGAATTAAACTAGCACAAGAAAAGAGTTTCATGATAAAAAAGGGCTACTGATATTGATTGATTACGAAATTGGCCATTCTTGACATTATTGTATCAGATTTACTTTTTTTGTATCAAATTCAGTGTTGTGCCTGCTGGCAAAATACTGTTTTGCCATTTGATTGATTCGGATGAGTTAGAGTTTAGTTAGGTTAACTATGAGCCATAATAAATTTAAGTAAAGGGTACACACTGTTGGTAATCAACTCACACACTCGACACACAGACTCATTCCATCTGATTATAATCTATGTTTACAGATGGTATCTGTAGTGATCTGTAGTATATTGAGACCTCAAAATCATAGATATAATTTTGTTAAATGTTACAAAGACAACACAGAAAAATTCTTATAAACATCACAACAAACAAATTCAAGTAGACAATCTAAATCTAGCTAAACTTGTTGCAATAATCAAATTAATATATAGGTAACCATAATCAATTTAGGAATAATTTCCTAGCCATGAGACAAATGACTCTAGCTGTATGTATCTATCTATTCCTATGATATACAGTACAGCCCTGAATAGCTCAATTAGCAACTCTGCACCACTGAATTGGTGTAATTAAGGTCAATTTAGTTAGCCTATACCCTATAACTAGTCATGTTTCAAGCATTACAACATTCATAACAATGACTTATGATCACTTGCCTTCCAACTGGACCATCTTTCCAGCTCTTTTCAATGCTTTGACAGCTTCCTCATGTGTAGCATCCTTCAAATCCTCCCCATTCACAGATAGTATTGCATCACCAACATATAACTGTTCTGTAAGGTCAGCTGCCATGCCTTTGAATATTTTCGATATCAATATAGGCATATTATTTTCTATACCACCTTTTATTGAGATTCCCAACCCATTATTGTCTGACTTCACCACTTGTACTAAACGTTTTTGATTCGCAATCGCTTCAGGAACCTCTGTGAAGTCACTGTTGGGAGTCTCTACGTTGTTGTTGTTCAGGGTGCCGTTCAGTGTGGTGGTTGCATCGTAGCCATCATCCAGACACACACTTAGATAATCCTCTTCGAGCGTACAATGAACACGATACCACACGCCGCGCACTAGGGTCTCTAGTAAACCTGAACGTGTGCAGGTTGCACTGGGGCTATCGCTGCCCCCGCTGGAGGCTCCGTTCTCCACCATAGTTTCTCTTGTTTTCACAACAAACAACAAGAAAATATGAGATAACCGCGACTTTAACTATGACATTCACAATATTGTTGTTACTCAAGATAAATCTTAATTCATTTTATGGCTAGATATTTACTACTTACTGCTACATAAAAAACAAACGCAGTTTATTAAATTAACATGCTAAAATACGAATTTATTGCACAATCGATAGGTACATAGCCTATACAATTTTGACAGTCCGCACGCCCCAGTCGCGTATGCCACAGATAAAGATATGTAAGGCTTGCTACACAACATACCTAAATATCAAAACTTTTAGTCGATTTTAAATCAGATTACCTTTGCTAAAAAAAATCCGCTTTGACCATTGACATAGAAAAGTATGGACTGGAAATACCTACAAAAAAAGGGTGCATACCTACAACACATATTGTCTCATAAAATGGCTGCCATTGCTAGGGTTGTGTCCATCAAGGAACAACTGTTATCTCGTTGTTACTATAACGAGTAACGATACTATATACGAGTTTTACTAGTTATCACATTTGGATCACGATGGATTTTGGTGCTGTGAAGTGTGAACCACAGGCCGGACCTAGCTAGGTCACTCGGACCGAATAAGACGCAAGATTATTTATGTTAACATCGCAGAATATACGGATATCGTTTCAGCAGAGGAACTAGTTCCGGAAACTATTACGGTAAGTCGGCAACGGTACAACACTATTCCATTATGACATCTGTTTGTAAACAAACGAATGAATTAACAAATATAATAAAAAGGCCTGCTAAATGGAAATGAGCCCAAATATCAATACTTTAGCCATAAATTCATGATCGCGTTACAATTGTATCATCGATTGTGTATTATTGTATATATTAATGCATGAAAACCGGCTATTAACCTGTGCAAAGACAATTGAGGTTGATTTTCATTCTTTCTTGCACCACACTTCACAATACAACACACAGGCATGTTGAACTTCTGTTTTCCAACATTTACATGCAGTTTTAAAAGGTAAAATCCTCGTAATTTTCTCGCAAATCTCAATAATACAAAAAACAAACAACCATTTGACAGCAAAACTATCACGAAACTCGTCGCTTAGGATGACTGCTACGGCACTTACCTACAACTGTCACTACGTCAAGACAAAATGTTGCCATAATTAGCAACAACTTAAAATATAGTTGTCTCTTTTATCAAATAAGATTATCTCACTAGAAAGAATGAGACATAACGATATTTCAAATTCTGTATCATATTTCAGTCATATTTGTATAAGCAAATGTATGTATAGAATAACGCGGCATCTCCATGTTTTTCCTATCTCAATGGCTTTGACACTTTAATATTGACGTAAAAAAAATTTTTTTTTAAATGTCACTAACGGACACATCGGACATCAGCACAGAACACATACCCTGACATCCGTAGACAGAGAATGCTCTCTGTCTACGCCATTGACATAGAAAAGTATGGACTGGAAATACCTACAAAAAAAGGGTGCATACCTACAACTCAAATTATCTCATAAAATGGCTGCCATTGCTAGGGTTGTGTCAATTAAGGAACAACTGTTATCTCGTTGTTACAATAACGAGTAACGATACTATATACGAGTTTTACTAGTTATCACGTTTGGATTTCGATGGATTTTGGTGCTGTGAAGTGTGATCCACAGGCCGGATCTAGCTAGGTCACTTGGACCGAATAAGACGCAAGATTATTTATGTTAACATCGCAGAATATACGGATATCGTTTCAGCGGAGGAACTAGTTTCGGAAACTATTACAGTAAGTCGGCAACGGTACAACACTATTCCATTATGACATCTGTTTGTAAACAAACGAATGAATTAACAAATTTAATAAAAAGGCCTGCTAAATGGAAATGAGCCCAAATATCAATACTTTAGCCATAAATTCATGATCGCGTTACAATTGTATCATCGATTGTGTATTAATGTATATATTAATGCATGAAAACCGGCTATTAACCTGTGCAAAGACAATTGAGGTTGATTTTCATTCTTTCTTGCACCACACTTCACATTATAACACACAGGCATGTTGAACTTCTGTTTTCCAACATGACTGCTGACTGCTGCTGACTGCTACGGCACTTACCTACAACTGTCACTACGTCAAGACAAAATGTTGCCATAATTAGCAACAACTTAAAATATAGTTGTCTCTTTTATCAAATAAGATTATCTCACTAGAAAGAATGAGACATAACGATATTTCAAATTCTGAATCATATTTCACTCATATTTGTATAAGCAAATGTATGTATAGAATAACGCGACATCTCCATGTTTTTCCTATCTCCATGGTCTACGCTGACATCAGTCAATGCATCAGTCAGCATAGAGCATTGACATAGAAAACCAATGAGAAAACTCAATGGCATAGAGTAAAGTAATATTGTCAGTCAGTCAGTCAACATCACAGAACACTTTTAACATTGATGTGAAAATGAGTGGTTGTGTTGTTGTTTTGCGATGGAAACTAGGAAAGTAAATTATAATTCGTAAATTTGACCTATACAGTTCATTTGTATAGTTCAAAGTAACTTTATACATAATAATAATGAATATGGAGATGTGTAGAGTATGTTTATCAACAGAAAAACATATGCTTCCAATGGATGAAACTTTCATTATCAACTATAACATATTAACAAATCTTAATGTAAGTATAATGTCCATTATCTTTATTAGTTTATAAAGTTATTAGATAATTTAGACAGTTATCAAGTAAATAAATCACCCTACGTAGTGTTCTTCATTCATAACTTTTACAGTTTCTTTATTTACTTTGCAATTCATTTTGTTATTTCAGATTACCTTATTAGATGGTATGCCACAGTATTCATGTCAGATATGTGTGGACACAGTCAAATGTTTTATACAATTCAGAGAAAAGTCTATAACAGCAGAAACCACATTGAAAGAAATTTATTCTGTGAGTATTATTCAGTAGTAGGTGCAGCTAAGATTCATAATAAAAGAAACAAAGATGAGATCAATACATCCAAATTGACGTAAAATTATACTCTTTAAAACTTCTCTCAAAATGGTAAAGGAAAACATTACGAGGAAACCAGCATGTACTAGAAACAAAAATTCGAAGATGTGACATCTACCAACCTGCACTGGGCCCTCATGGTAGATTACGGCTTACAGCAGACTCCTTCTCACAGAGAGGAGGCCTGTGACCCAGCAGTGGGAACATTATAGGCTGATTATGCTAATATTGATTAAATGACTTCTTTCAGAACATTAAAGCAGAAAATGAAACACTTGTTATAGAGATTGATGATAGCGATTATTCATGTGAAAATGATAAGCCACTGGATATAAAGTCAGAAGTTAAGGTAGAAAATTATCATGAAGATATAATTTTAGGTAATTTTGATGATGCCTTTTCTGAATATGAAGAGGATGGCAACATTATTGTTAAAAAAGAAGAAGGTAAAATGCAACTTTATTGCAACATATATTATTTTTGATATTTTATTAATATAATATAAACACTTTTTTATACCTACTTTAAGATATTTTTTGAATGAGGTTTCGTCTAAAATGAAATCATAAAAAAGTCAAACAAAAAGGTTAACTTGTATTGTTTGGCAAAATAAAATGATTAAACAAATTTTGGTTTTATATAAAGTAGCATTATAGTTTATTTTTATAATATAGAACATAGTTATTAAAGAAGTATGTAAGCATCATAGCAGGTGGCATTCTGTAGTTTTTGCCTCCCTTGGGAAGGAGTTTATTTATGTATGTAGAACATAATTATTCCAGATGTGAAACCAAAGAAAATTAAAAGGATGAAAGATACAAAGCTCAAAATAAAAACATCAAAATTATTACAAAGCATTGCTAATGGACTTGAAGACAAGTGGTTCTGTGGTAATTATTGTTGTTGAAAACTTTAGTATTTCTTTAGTTAATTGTACCAAACTACATAAGTTCTTTTGCCCATTGAGATAATATGTATTTTACTTCTATAAAAGAGTTTTCGTCGTGAGTCATCAACCTCGTAAATACTTTATCACCTGAAGGTTGAATGTCAGTAGCATGTTATTATATAAGTAGTTTATCAGCCATCTTGTTACCATAACACAAGCATTAAGTTGCTTAGCTTGGGACTAGATGGCGCTGTGTGAAATGTCCAGGGATATTATTATTATTATAAAACGACAAGGTCTATTTGTGTTTGTGACAGTTACAGGGCCCGTGGCTAAATAATAACAGCTGCACAGGTCGATCGGTCAGGTTAAGCTACGCTTGCCGCTGTTGGTCGGTGGATGGGTGACCATCTTTACATACCGAGACCCCTCCGTGCCTCGGAAAGCACGTTAAGCCGTTGGTCCCGGCTGTCATTCGTGGATCTTTGACAGTCGTTACGAGTAGTCAGAAGCTCGAAAGTCTGACAACTAGTCTTACCAATGGGTATCGTATTACCCAGTAACTGGGTTGTGAAGGTCAGATAGGCAGTCGCTCCATGTAAAATACTGGTATTCAGAGCCGCATCCGGTTAGACTGGAAGCCGACCCCAACATAGTTGGGAAAAGGCTAGGCAGATGATGATGACAGTTACAGTCCTTTCACAGTTTTTTACCTCGGATTAAGTATGTCCAAATCCACGAAGCAAAAACAAAGAGGAGATGTTCTAATTCGATTTCCATAGGAAACAACGCGTGACACTTTACGGGGTGAGGGGGGGGGGGGGGTATTAGATCCCGCCCACTTCTATTTTCCATCTACCGGTCAATAGCAAAACTATTTGCTCGTTCTGTCGATTTTACTTTGTAGTTACGTAACTATCTCGCACTAGATGTCACTATGTGCAAGATGCAACAGGGTCGTACTCAGGATTTTCGTACCAGGGAGTTTTTTTTTTTTTTTAATTGAGAATGGGCTCACTCTTGACCTCAATCCGAGTTGTTCATAGTTGACGATAGATGGCGGCCTGTTTATAAAATGATATAAAAACTACAAAAATAATATTTTGGCCATTAAAAGGTCTTTAGGAATGAATGTTGAACAAACTTCAATATTAAGATTATTAAAATATGTTAGTTCTGAGCTCTACGTACCTAAATATTTTTAGTTTCCATGACGCGAAGTGTCGCCATCTAGTGTCGGGGAGAATTATGTTTGGAAATGCCGACGCTAAGAGATTTTTCTGGAACTATTTTAATAAATTACGCATAAAATTACTTACAAATGAAATGTGATGCCATACATAGCATCAGAACGTCTATCCGAGTAATTTTTACAAGATAAAACACAACACTTCATTTTTCTTTTCCTCTAGCGCGAATAATGCTCTAAAATGGGAACGTTTACAAAGTTGTGCACAGTACGAACGCCAACAATACCACTGACTAAGGCCACGCCTACATGATGACGTCAGGACCTAGTGAGAATCACAGTGCATAGTTGCTTACGCCGTCTCCTCTTTGTATATGCTTCGTAGTCCAAATCACAGTGAAGTTTATTCTTATTCTGATAAGATTGCTGTTGGCTGGCTGCCACTGACAAGTCTATGAAAATCATTGTGATCTTTATTCTCGTTACAATAAGGTTGGTGATAGGTTGCTGGTGTCAGAAGTAAAATAACTGTGAACATACTGTAGATAGTTTTAACCGTAGTGAAGTTTAAAGTTACTGAGATTTGTTGTCAAAAGTGATAAAGCAATTACGAGGTCGAATATACCTTTATTTTTTGGTATAGTTTATATAATTGAGTAAAAGTTGTTTCAATTAATTTCCAGGTATTTGCCCTAAGTCGTTTGAAGAAAAAAATTACCTAAATAGTCATCTAGATAGCCATAAAAGGGACCGAAAGTGTGATCTTTGTAGAGAGCAACTGAACAGCCTCTCTCAACTCCTTGCACATAGACTGATACATGTCCCATTGAAGCAGAGCAAATGTCACATTTGTGAGAAGAAATTCAAATCTTGTGTTTATCTGGAACATCACTACAGGAATTTCCACATTGAAGAAGATGTATGTTATGTATACTATACTATAGTTCGGCCAGCGAGCCGTGACTCTAGGAAATGGCAGCAAATTTAAAAAATCTTCAGATGGCAACATAAAATATAGTCTGAAAAAACTGATTTGATATTTTTATGTTAATTAGTTTGTTGATAGGAATGTAAGAAATATGATAACATTTCAGACTATATATCATGTTGCCAGCAAATTTTTTTTTTATTTGTCGCCATTTCATTGTGCCACGACATGCGATAAAACATTTGTGCTATGATGAAAAAAAAAGTTTTTTTTTTTTCAGGACAAAAAGCTTTTTTGTAATAACTGTCCTATAACATGCAGCACACCTAGAAAACTTAGCAGTCACATACTGCAAGTACATTCCAGTATTAAGTATATTTGCGACTTTTGTTCTAAAGGGTGAGTACCCTTGCGGCTTTGCTACTTAAAAACAAAAGAAGAATCCTTATAATGATGATCATTAGTCAGGAGACTAACAAACAAGTGGCAAACGTTATTTACGACGGTTTTAGGCATAAAATGTGCGCTTTTATAATTTCTAACGTTAAATTTTCCTAAAACCACCACCACCACCACCACCACACCACACGCGCACCATTTCCATAAATTTTATGGATGTGGACGTGAATGTCCACGATAACATCATTGCGTTAGAAATCATAAAAGTGCAGTCTCTTGTCTGTGAATCCCATAAGACATGCTCAATATTTTATTTCTTATTTTCAGTTTCCAAAGCAAAATGAATTTAAAATCGCACATAAAGTCCCATGGCGAGAATAAAGGTTACGTTTGTGATATCTGTGATTTCTCCTGCAGATATAGTGGTGGGCTAAAAGTAAGCGCTTCTTTTAATTTTATACCTACTTCAAAATAATCACGATTATTTTGGTATACCAGCTATATTTTAAGGTTGGTTTTTCAACAGATTGAATAAAATAAATCTTACAAAGGTACCCAATTAATTCCAGGACCATAAAATAAGAAGACATAATCCAAAGAAGGTTTACTGTAAACAGTGCAAACGACCATTCCAGAGTCAAGTGGCTCATGATAAACATAAATGTACATACAAGTTACAAATGTGCCCTATATGTGGCCTTCAACTCGAAGGAAATTCTAGAGTGAGTAAGATAAATACGATGCTACGATTTAAATTATGCGCTTCGGCAATTTTCGTGTTTCCGATGAGTAAAAATCCCAAACTAATGCTTAGTCGGGCAGACAAAAATTGGGTAAACCTTACGCATGACTAGTTGTATAGTCGACCTCGTAATTGGGTTACCACCCTTAATCAACTCAGCCTATCACAGTCCATTGGTGAACATAAGCCTCTCCGAAGCCACAGGTGCCACAACATCCTCCGCTTTCCGCATCCATTCTGCCCTAGCCACCTTCTTAAGGTCGTCGGTCCATCAAGCTGGAGGGCGTCTCACGCTACGCACCGTTACGCGGTCTCAAGCTATGTCGGTAACTCCGGATAATTTCATTTATGATTGTATCCTTCAAAGAAACTCCGAGTATAGCCCGCTCCATAGCGCGCTGAGGAACCTTACACTTTTCGGCACCGTATGTCATAACGGGCACAACGAACTGGTTGAAAACCTTAATCTTCAAACATTGCAGGATAGGCGACGAGAAGACTCAAGTCTTCGCCCATCGCCGAAGCTTCTTTGTCCTTTTGTCCGGTTCTTTCTCAATGTTATGTCTAGCGGCTTTACCACCCTAACCGAATAAACCGATAACCGAATGTCATAGAACGACAAAGTCTATCTGTCACATTGGAGTTGAAATAAAAATTTCAACACCAATGTGAAAGTTAGATAGATTAATTAAACGTTACTGAAGTTTCAATTTTTCGGCACGGTTGGCGCAGTGGTCTGCTCGCGGGTTCGATTCCCGCACGGAACAAATATTTGTATGACCTACAAGTAGTTGTTCCGGGTCTGGCTGTTTGTGTATGTGAGTTTAAATGTTTGTAAACGCACCGACGAGACAGGAGAAATTCCTAGTGTGGGGCAACGCTTAAAAAGAAAAAAAAAATTGACGACACGGTTGGCGCAATGGTTGAGCGATCGACTGCTGCGCTGCCTATCGCGGGTTCGATTCCCGCACGGAATAAATATTTGTATTGCCTACAGATAGTTCGGGTTGGGTCGTTTGTGTATGTGAGTTTAAATGTTTGTAAACGCACCCACGGTGCAGGAGCAATTCCTAGTGAACCTTGCCCGGTTTAAAAAAAAAATACTGGGAAATGTCAAAATTGGTAAAGCAATTACGATCTACTATACAACTTACAATGTTTGCCCAATTTTTGTCTGCCCGAAACTTAACATTTCACATCGTCTTATAACACAACACACATCACAACTCCCAATTATATGTAGCTAACTCTTTACCGTTTCAGTTATCCAGGCATATGATGAAACACAGCAACATTCAAAGGTACGAGTGTACTAGGTGTCCCGCTAAGTACAAGACGAAGGGCGCACTGATAGCTCACCTGGACCGACACGACGGCAATCGCACGAAGCAGTGTGAATACTGCCCAGCTAAGTTTTATACCGCCACTGTGCTGATCAAACATCGACGAATCCATACAGGTAGATACCCATATTGATTACCATATTGCAGATTTTATAACATTGCCTGACTACTAGCGAACATATGCCTCTACCAAGTTGCTCTTCAAAACTAATACCATCTTATTACAAAACGATTTCTAACCTAAGCAACATAGGCCAGTCATATCGAACATTATCACAAACTAACGGCTAGTTCTGATTTTTTAATATGTTGTTAGGACCACTACCAGTACAGCCGGTCGATTCTGTAAAAATCTCACCGTGAAAACTCAAGTGAAGTGAGCTTGATGTGTTTTGTCAGTAGTGGCAATCCCTAGCATTATTAGCACTTCACGCTCACTTCACCTAAGTTTTCACGGTGAGATGGTTACAGAATCGCACTGCAGGTCGCGTCATGTAAAAAGAACGCTGGAAGAAAGTGGAGGGGGTATGTTTGCGCATGGGTACACTCGCACACGAAAGTACTAGGCATATTGTTTTATTTTTGAACTAGCCTTTCGCTCGCGGCTTCGTATATTGGTTATTGGTAGGTACAACATTGAAAAATATATTAGATATTAAATAGAATTAAAAACATGTTTGATTCAGTGTAGAATATTTAATCTAATTAAGTACAAACAAAAAATTAAAGTAATGTTGAAACTCCTTCCATTAAGTCGTCGTGGGTGACGTGAAAACCAGATGAAGACGCGGTGTTGTTGCTAGAGGTGGCCATTTCATCGTCGTCGCTGTCGTCTCTTGAGCTTTCATCATCATTTGAGTCTGAATCGTCATCCCCTACGCGAATAATAAACGTTTCTGTCATAAAGTCGACCACATGAGCCAGGTTTGCATGTCTGCTTTCTTTATATTGGACGTTGGTGCAGCATCGAGTTGTTTGTTGTGGTACGATGCGTTGTCGACTACCACGACTGAATTAGGCGGTAAATTCGGCATCAGTTTAGTTCGGAGTCACCGCTCGTAATTCTCCGAATTCATGTTGTCGTGGTAGTCGCCGCTTTTTGTACCTGCTTTGAACGTCAGAAGAGCATTCGGCACAAAACTTGCTTCACTACCCGCGTGTACTATGACCAAGCGGCTACCTTTAGATAGAGGTTTTTTAATGCCTTTCATGGGACCGTCTGTCCATGAATGGTGCGACGCATGGGAACTATCGACGTATGATTCATCAGTGTAAATGATAGGTCTTGCTTCCTCTCTATATTTTTTTATCTTTCTCAGATATTAAATTCTTTGAAATCGAATTTGTGACTGCTCAATTAAAATTTTTCTATTTGTTTCTGTTTTTTTCCACTTAAAAACGATTTTTTTTAATATTCGCCTGAGACTTGCTGCAGATCCTTGGAAATGTAGGTCATCCTGTAACTTATTTTGCAACTTGCCTATGGTAGGCAATTCTTTTTCCGTGACGTGGAAATTGTGGATGATTCTTTTTATAACACCCTGGTCAAAGTTGTCAATTTCTGTTATTGGTTTTCTTTTATTCTTTTATTTTTGCCGGGACTTCGGAAGACAGTAAGAAATTCTGAATCTTTTGAACCTTTTACAATTCGCCTCACTGTGGACTCGGAACATTTTGTTGCCTCTGCGGTCCGTTTCATACACTGTTTTAAATTATCAACTGCATTCTTATCAGCCTCTCTCTTCATAAAACAATATACGTCATAAATCATTTTTTTCACTTTTCTATGTAAAACCATTTCGTAATTAAAAACTTTTGTGCGCGATGGTATTTTGAGAACGAATGTAACGTGAACACAGAGCGGAAAGCAAAGGTCGACTGACGAACCAATAGGGCACCGGCAAGCATGCGGCGCGTCACTCGCCCGCCCCGCGCCGCACCTCATACCACCAAATAGATCGATATATGCGCAGCTTGACCGCCAGCATTCTTTTTACATGACGCGACCTGTAGCGTATATTATTATACGTTACTGCAGTTATTTTAAAGTTCTTAATGCAAAATTGAGGCCATGAGAGCCACAGTGGCCTAACTGTCATTTTTTTAATAAGTACTGACTTTATTTGAAGAAACTGGTCTAAACTGTAAGTCATAGCGTCACAATGGCCTAAAAATTTGTTCAATTTTTTTCAGTTAGGCCACTGTGGCTCTCATGGCCTCAATTGACAACAGTAACTTGGACTCAGGTTTAACGTCAATTTTTCTAACATTTCTAATTGACGTTTGACAGTTTTAGTATGAAATACTCAACTGTCAAAATTTCAAAATTATTCGTCGAATAAAGTTGTCAGAGCGGCGATTCTCGTAATTTTAAGAACGTTCAGTCTGATCTCAGTCTCAATCTGTCAAAATAACCTCTAATTTCCCTACATTTTGACAAGTTTTTGACATTGTTTGTCACTGAGATGAGAGGTGCGACTAGATTTTTATATTTTTGAACGTTATAAATTACGAGAATTGGCCTTCCGATGATTGAAAAAGCCCTTAGTCGGATTATAGTTCGAAAAAATGGCTCGATGGCCTAAATGGATAAACCTGGGTCTAAAGATAAATCTTGTTTTGTAATATGGCCGTTTAAGTTTAGCATAGGTCTATATGTTAGAATTAGAATTTAAACGAATTTCTGCTAAGCTTTTTATGTGTCTAGGTTTTTAAGGTTTTGATGTTACCAGTCACTGCGCTTAGAAAAAAAAACATTTTATTTCAGGTGAAAAACCATATGTATGCAAGGTGTGTAACAAAGGATTTACAGGCAACAACAACCTCAAAGTACATATGAAAGTACACGGCGAATATTTGATTGTTAAAAAGAATTGTGAACAAGAGGATTTAACTAAATAGGTAATTGGGTTTTGCTAAATTTTATATTTGTTATTTAATAATAATTCTTCCAAATTCTATTGTAAATATTTACTTAATTAAAAATAAATTATTTTTAGAAAACTTTTAAAAATTATTTATTATAGAAATACAATTTACATCTAAGTAAGAAACTAAGTGTATCACATACAAAAAAAAGTCTTTGGCAAGTACAGAAAGTACTAATATAAAATATAAACATTCATAAAAAAAAACGTATAAAATGGATAACCGGTAAAATTTCACAAAAAGCAATTGTTTCAGGAAAATGATAAGTCTTACTTTATACTTAGATTACGATTAGGTACTAACAGGCAAGCGTACATGTGCCACCAACTTACCTCACACAGTTGAATAAATTAAGTAATAAGTTTCAAATGACGTTATTTCAAGTTAAACAAATATCAATTTTATTCTAATGGTTATTAAGTTGATTTCAGAGTGACTAGCACTATTGAAAAAGTTATAAAAATGTTTAAAGTTGTAGCATAAACTGAACTTTATTGTGTAGGAATTAGTTATTTTTCCATAAACTCATATTTGGCGAATAAATCGCGACATTAGATTAGATACATTATTGTTTTGAGAAGATCAACTTTTGATGAGTCGGTAACACTATGCTATAAAAACATACTGTTTACACAATGAGATCGCATTATAGTGCTGCCAATTTTATCAAATATTTTGATACATTACAATCTTAAAGCCAGTCAAATGTCTAGTTCACTTGATGTGAAGATTAATTTCTCTAAAATAAGTACAATATTGACAATTGTGTAGTTTTGATATTTTCAGTCAGTCTTATAAGCTAATACAAAATTTGAATTTTGAAATACTTATTTAGTTGGAACACACACTGCTTCAGACACCTCCTATTCATTTTATAATAGTTATATGCAATATGCGACAAACATGGTAAAATAAAACTATAATTACTGAGTTTAGGAGGAAATGCAAGCGACAAACAGTTTGATAAAATAAGTTGCTGTCGCCCCATATCCGTCAAATACTGGATCCAAAAAGATAATTATAATGTCAGGGCTTATTATAATACATAAATAACTGAATAAATAACTGAAATGAGACAAGTAAGTTCTGACAAATCTCTTTTCCTCCTAAAAAACTGTTTCGTCTGTCAATTTTGAAGATAAACACTGACCTATATTTTACAAGTACGCTGGACATCATACTATCGATGACAAAACGAAGACATTTTTTTTCGCCATTTTGGCGTTGATAACAACATGAGCGTCTGTGGAAGTAATATTTTTGATAGTGAGTTTTACAAAATGCGCACACTTTCATAATCAAACTGTTCTAAATATCTCGTAGTAAACACAAAATACACAAAAGTCTTATTCCACGATTTAGACCTTCAGAGACGTACCAAAAGAACACGACGACCATTTGCAACAGTCAATTTCAGTTCCTGTGACGCTCGAGTGGAGCGCTTTGAATCGGCACAAAAAACAAAGTGCAGCGTACTGGTTTATTAGATGTCAGTCACATAAATAGAACAATATTACAAGTAAATTCTGTACCAAATGGCTGATAATTCAAAAGTGCTTGTAAAGGTATAATTGAAATACCTAAATGCTTAGAGTTTGAAACTGCTTTAAAATAAATAGTTGTACTGATAACGGCAGAAAATGAGATATAACTTTTTTAATGCTGCTTATCGAGACTCACAAGTCGTTGGATTCTTTTCTATGTTAAAATAAAATATTGTTCCTAGTTTCATCCAGAGAGAAAAAGGAATGGAGAAACTTTTGACCATAATTTCCTCTCAAACGCATTCTCCAAATTACGATGATTACGATTTAAGTAACATCAAATGAATACAACGTTTATGTACTATCACCAAAATCTATATCTGACCACCATAAGGACTATTCCTGCTTGCAGCGCATATTATTAGTCGACCTAAAAAGGATCCTCTTTTGTTTTACTTACGGACGCAGCTGTGGTGATCATGTGCACGGGATATTGTTTTCAAAATGCTCAGATATAGGCTTTGGCGATAGCACGTACTTATTCTAAGGACGTTAGCTAGTTGTACGGTACGCCATTAATAAGTAACTAATAAATACATCCAATGTTTCTTGTTATCATGATCGAGTTCTTAAGCCTAAAATGTATAAATAATCTTAAATAAATAATTGACAACGAAATAATAAACTCATAACTCCATTTCGGTCTTATTTGGACTAATAATAATAACTAACTAAATAGATAAGTAAAGCCAATTGAATATTTATGTACTTAATTTTCATTGTTTAGCCAAAAACAACTAGGTACAGGTAAACAAAAAAAGGTATGGGCTTTGATAATCTTCGTGTTTCTGAATTACCACAAACGTCGCGATACAGAGTAGCCCCCGACAGAGACAAAGCTTCCAAGTTGTGTACTTGCACGCTGAGTAGTAGTGCACCTATCATTGCGCGTGTGTATGATGTTTTCTCTGTCGGATTACCTACTCCAGTCGCAAATTGTCATTTTTCTCTAAAAGGTTTTGAAAAGTTTTTTGGAATTGTAGAGTTGTTTTTGCTATCTATAATTTTGCTGTAATAGTAATGCAAAACAAGGCAAGTTCTTCCATGGTTGTAACAACTCTATATTAGATCGCGTCCGTATGTCCTATGATAGACGATGATTTCCGAAGCACATACTTTCTTGGGATATCTGTACTCATTTACGCTATAGTACACAACCTTTATTAAACTACACTTAGACGTAAATATTAAGGAACTAATGGAAATTACTAAACATGGGAACCTATTCAAGACTTCAAGTAGGTACAGTACAGTTATTCTTATTAACTAAATGAACTCGGCAGTATTTTGTCACGTAAATGAAGACAGGCATAATTGTGACTTAAAGTCGGATAACGTAACAGAGTATTAAACAATCGGAAGTAAAAACGAAGTATCATGCACTATTCGTGCTGTAAATGCTTTAAGGTTGGAACTGACACATTCACATACAAATAACATAATCGACGGTTGAAAGGCTAATTGACCTAAGCGACATTTTTCGAAAAAAAATTGAACCTGACTCAAACGACGGAGAAAAATTTGATGATTCCGAATATGTATATAACTCATTATTGCAAAAAAAATGTCGCTTAGACCAATTAGCCTTTCAACCGTCGAATGAAGACTAAAGTGTTACAAAAACTACTCCTTTTTACAAACCTATCTTAAACTAGAATGCTTCTTCTTATGTGTAAAAATGCATGAAGCATCAAAGAAAAACATGTCGAATATTGGCTATCTATTTACCAAGGAATAATATACAAATGGAGTGTAAATACGTAAATATTTTCTCCAGAATCAGCCACCAAATTCGTGAAGTGTGCGATATGAGGTATGATAAGCAATCGTGCAGATATTGTGTGATGAGGTGCGCAACTTATCACTCCATTTAGTTACTACTCCGTGATTTGTACCATCTTAAATTTCGTTTCCAAACTGTGTGTTGGGTAGTATCCTAACAACCGTGTCTTTCGTACCTATTTTGTCCGTGTCGATGAGGGATCCCGAGCTGTGTTTCTTTGTTTTGGGCGCGAGGGGCGGTACCTCGCTGCATGTGGAACAGTTATCATCGGCAACTTTGGAGCTAGAGCCTGCGACGCTAAACTTTTTCAGGCTACCGGTGGCAAGGGATCCGTTAGAAGACGAGCAGTGTGGAGGCAGCAGAGGTACTCTCTCCTGCAAGTCTCGGCTGGAGCCAGACGGCCGGTTCCCGAAACCACTGCTTCCTGGCTCGGAAGCTGCGATTTCTGGACACCCGCCCATGTTTATCCATTCTTGGATTCTGGAACAATTTTGTTGCATTACATTTGGTTCAACAACCCCTTGCCTTGAATTCAACAGGATTTTGGAAAAGGTGTTAGTCCCTCTAACGTATAGAAACCCATCCAGGTCGATACTTGGCTAAGGTAAGGTAACACCTACCTATTAACAATTTCCTCGAAATTGGGTCTCCTCTGCGGCTGGTGCTTCCAACAGTCCCTCATGAGTGTGTACATGGTTGGTGGACAACTCGCCGGAGCCGCTAGAAGCTCTCCACCTCGCACCATCGATATCACTTCTTGATTACTATACCTGTCAAAATAAAAGAAAAAATGAAGATGTTAAAAAAATTAGTTAAGAAAAAAAAAGAGAGTTAAGTCCTGACTTAACTCTCTTTTTTTTTCTTAACTAATTTTTTTACCATTTTTTTTTTCTACCCAATCTCCTGAGATTGGGTAGTTAGGCTTTAAGCTAGTATTATATTATCTGTGGCTAGGCTTTAGAATAACCCCCACAAGCAATGGTCGAATAACCAATTACCCTGTATAAGTACCTTGTTAAAATACGTAACAAATGATGATCAAAAAAAGCTTGTAAAAATGACAAAGAAACCTTGAACTTAATCACACAACTCTAGCCTTCAAAACAAATGATAATAACATGTTTGCTGCATAATATTATATTCTTACCCGTAATACGGCTGTAGTCCATAGCTGTATATTTCCCATAACACAACTCCATATGACCAAATATCGCTCTCAGTTGTGAACTTCCCATAGAGTATAGATTCTGGCGGCATCCACCTCACAGGCAGCAAACTTTTCGACTGTACCTGTAACATAAAATTATTTTTTTATGAATTTCACTGCACTCATTTTATTAAATGCTCATATATTGCCTTTCTAACTAACAGAAAAACGCATATTATAATTGTGATCTAAATCAATCAATACTTTCAATAAGTGAATGGAAACAATGGAAAATCTACACAACCTTGAGCATAATAATATTAATAATTTCCAACGCGTGATGCCTTGAGATTGTCGTTAGATAGCATGAATTTCTCGCGCAACATACAAATATTGCATGCCAAGCATTCACAGCAAACAGTAACCATTCATTAAATTCTTTACTCATGCATAAAATGAGCGGTAACATAATTATCACAGTTTCTTTTTAACTAGAAAACTTTTACAGTAATATACTCACTCTATAATAATCCGAACTGTAGATATCTCTTGAAAGTCCAAAATCTGATATTTTGACAATGAAATCATCGGAAACCAGACAGTTTCTGGCCGCTAGATCTCTGTGAACATAATGATGGGAAGCCAGATATTGCATGCCTGCGGCAATGTTATTGGCAATGTTTAGCAATCTCATGGGCGGCAGACCTTTCCCGGAGGGTGGCGCGCGTCCCATCAGAAATTCGTGCAGATCCCCACGGGCCATAAACTCAAACAACATACACAAAGGTTCTTCTCTTAAAGCCACACCGACAATACACACTATGTTGTCATGGGTTAACTCAGATATCAAGTCTATTTCTCTTCTGAAGTCTGCTTGTGTTTTAGCAGATGCATTCTCTTTCAGCGCCTTTACTGCCACAAACTGATTTTCGCCATTCCTCTTCAGAGCTCCCTTGTATACTTTGCCGAATGCTCCTTCTCCTAATTCTTCCAAGAATTTAATTTGCGAAAGAGAATACTGTGGTATGCGTAGCACCCCATTACCACGTGTATTTCTTGTAAGATGAGGCTGGTTAGGTATATTGTTAGTCAATAATTCACTCATTTCTATTGGTGAATTCAATCTAGAATTCCCATAGATGTTTTTGTCAGCATTAGGTAGATTTATATCCCTTATTGCAGCAGCATTGTTCTTGTTTTTATGTCTATAACATAAGCAGATGATAAAAGCAATAATTGATAGGGTCAAAACGAGAAAAACTATAACAATGTAAATCCAGATTTTATGAGCACACTTTGGAATTTCACAATATTGTTTATCTGTTTTGCCGTCTTTTTCTATAATACACCAGGGCTGCTCCAGAACTCCTCCAGGATTTCTGCAATAACTGTGTGTCCCAGCAAGTTCGGGGAAATCAGATAATCTAACATGTAACTGTTTAGACCACTCAACACAAGCCATGCCATTATTTGCAATGTTTACTCTTCCTAGATACCCGCTGCCATTTTCCCAGTAACATTCATCATCAGATGCCATGACTCTACCAATGCTGATCCTCAGACAGTCAGGATCATCTTCAGGCAGGTCTTGACATTCCTCCAGTGTCAGCTGCTGGCCTATATGAGGGTGTCTCTTAGCTATGGCATACTCTTTCTGACACAATTCATTCTCCAATATCTCACAATCTTGTTTGCACACACGTCTGAGGACAGTTGAGTTATGTCGGAAATTGAACATGGCTGCAAATGAGCTATTTGAGTCTGTGTACATACTAGGCAATTTCCCAAGAGGCAAGTTTTCAAAAACAATTTCTGGCCAATCATCTTCATTAGGTTTACTGCTAGCATCAGTATCAATTGAGAACAGTTTTTTAGCCTCCCTGTAGAATTTGGTGTTAGTGATAAAAGGATCTCTACAGATAGGAAATGTTGAATAGCACAGACTGGGCACTGCATAACCTTCACAGCGGGGACTGATGTCATTAGAATACCTTGTGACTTGGAAAGCTTTCATCAGCTTATCTTCAAGAGCTGCTTGACTAGTATTATAAGGAATATAAACAAATTGACCTTTGAGATGATCAGCACATACTTTTCCTAAGTATTCCTGGCATATTGGCTCCAACTTTTGGGGCTCAGTAGAATTGGTGAAGTTTGCATTCAGTGTTTGTATGTTTTCTGAGATCAAAACTGGTGTAGACTGAACATTAATATCCTGTTGGCTGTAGATATCAGTATTAGGAAATAGTGATGCATATGTAGGAATCTCATAGTTTTCTATGCCTTGTTCAACTTTTAACTGTGATGTCTGCTTCTTCTCATAGTTTTGTTTGATGACACATGTGTAGTTGCCTTTGTCAGTTACAATGATGTCTTTGATCCTCAGATTTGTACCTATGGTGCCATTGGTCTTATCAATCTTAGTAGTTATTTTCATTCTCTGGGTTGAGTTATCATCTATAATCTTGTTATCTTTCAACCAGTATACCTTAACATTTTCTAACAGTTTCTGTTGTATATGATCAGGTGGAGATTCCTTCAACAATGTAGCAATGCCTTCCTTATTTTTCGTATATTTTTCAACCTTCGTATAGTTCATTATCGCCTCACATTTGAATCTTACATCACTTTTGGGCGCTCTGGTGATCACGGGAGGCAAGGTTTTAGAAAAGAAAATGTCAAGTTTTATGTTCCATACTTTCTGCTCCGATGTTGAATTTGACTTCAGTAATGAGAAAGAATCTGGTCTGTCGGGTCTTGAACATTTAATTACACACAAATAGAAGCATAAAACAATAAATACACTGCAGTGTTTCATGACTAACACTTCCCATAACACCGATGCCTAACACAATTTTAAATCGAGCGCTTGTTTCATAGAACACGAAGTTATTCGTTTGCGTAGCACAATCAATTATTTGTTTAATTAGCTTTTTGTCATGTTTAAGTTACATATTTACAGCAGAATCCTTCTTTTAATCTAAAATTATTAGAAATACGAATGACAGCGAAATAACACCAACCAATATCAATGACAAACTGTGTGTGTTGCCAGGCGCGATTTTTTATATCTGTCATGTGCACGACAATAGTTGCCATGATTTTTGGTCTTAGGATAAGGCCGTGTTCACACCAACCAAGCGTATAGTCGGCCGCCGCCGCCGCCGACTGTGAGCCTTGGTAAGCGTCCATTACAAAAGGTATGAAAGAAAGACTTTGTTTTTCGTACACACGGCTACACGTCAAGCTATACAAAACCAGTTTGTCTTGGGCTCACTTTGTATGATATTTTTTCACAATGAACGGTCAGCCAATACTGGTTTTGCATAGCTTGATGTGTAGCCGTGTGTACATACATGTTCACAGTCGGCGGCAGACTATACGCTTGGTGTGAACGCGGCCTAAAGGTGTATATTTCGACAGATACGATTCGCTTCTCGCTAGTAATAGTCGTTAGCCTTATGAAACTCCAGGCTGCTACCTAATTTGTCAATCGCTGGCATGTTGCTGAAGAAAGACGACGAGTAACCACTTCATCATCGTCATCATCCACAGCCAAACTTCACCCATGGCTGGTCATAGGTCTATCCTTTCTTGTGCCAATCCACACACACCTGTGCCAGTCTCATCCAGGTTCTACCAGTGACCACTTACTAGGCAATATTTAATTATTTATGGACGGTGGAAGGCGATTATAGGCTATCAAGCTGCATGCTGTTCACAGCCAACTGACATTACAGGATTTTCAAAGGTCTGTCGCTCGTGCTCATAAACATACATCCGACCATTTAAAAAACAATATTAGGTATCTTTTTATTATTATTTATTTTAAAAAATGTAACTTGCAACATTAGGTAACAGAATAGGCTCGCAGGTTTCCTTTTTGTACATTCATTAGATCAGGCATTTTATTTTATAGACTATTTTGTTCCAGTTCTTCTTCTATCTCCTCCCTTAGCACCAGTCCACCAAGCAGAGAAGAGTCCGGAGGAAGCCACTCACAGCTGGTGTCTTCTGATGAACATGCCTGAAAATGAACGATTAAAGAATTGGTAAATCGGCTATAGTAGGTAGGTGTATCCACTGTAGTGTACATGACTTTCACTAAGGTCCTCATCCTTATCTAGTCGTTACTTACAAACTTTCTAGTCTCCAAGTTTGGATTTTACTGGACTCGTCATCAGTAAAATCGTCGGTCGTGTTTGTGTTTGCGAGCATAAACACACGTCTGTAAAGTATAATATTTATTGTGGTACTATCAGCAACGAATTACATGAAACATCTCCTAATTAATACACTGCTTTTCAGAATTTCAAGTAGGTAATAGGGACAGAGTCAAGAGATTATATTATTGAGATAGTAACTTTAAAAAAACTGCACCCTATTTTTGACGACACGGTTGGCGCAGTGGTTAAGCGATTGACTGCTGCGCTGCGTGTCGCGGGTTCGATTCCCGCACGGAACAAATATTTGTATGACCTACATGTATTTGTTCCGAGTCTGGGTGTTTTTCTATCTATAATATGAATGTATTTACGAAAAAAAAAATGTATATAAGTAGTTTATCAGCCATCTAGTTACCATAACACAAGCATTAGGTTGCTTAGCTTGGGGACTAGATGGCGCTGTGTGAAATGTCCAGGGATATATATTATTATTATACTATTTGCGTAACACGATATCGATCTCAATCTGAATCATTTTGATGGATATTGCTAATCCATTGCTCCATATGTTCAAAATGTGTCTGCTCAGCAACGTAAATAACGCAATGACTGTTCAACAACTGTCAAAATGAAACCCATTGCTACAGATAGTGTGCTGCGCTGAAGTGTTAAGTGTTACATATACGGAAGTCGACACTTCCGTTACTCACTGAAGGTAACGATACCAGCCGACTCCTGCGTAGCGTAGGCAACATATCATGTAATATCCATTTTACCTATTACTATTACTACTGAGGGTTTTAGTTTCTATAATCGCTATAATGTATTCATATTTATCAAAAAAAGGCCGGCTTGGTGATTGACCTACAATACTTCAAGGATATTTTGCAAAGAGCACAGTAATACTAAACTTGTGGTGATACGTCCTCGAATGACATTGAGTTGAGAGGGAAACGCTGTTGGTATACATTTGTGAAATGTATTGGAAAACCAAGATGGCGGCGTGAGTTCCGATTTTAGCCACGCGCACCAGAAGATATTTGTACTCGTACACCTGTAACTGTGTTATCTTCTCTAGAAGACAATACGGACCTGACACCTGCAGGACGTGGCCTCAACGTAGTGGTAAGTGTCAGTGCCAGGCTGCACTCCAGGATCGCAGTTCCGCAGCTTCACGGAGGCGTGCTTACGGTCCCCATGGACACACACCGGGTGGTGGGACTGTTTGTATGGGAACTGCCAGTCGGATATCTGAAAGTTGATTAAAAAATATAAAGGGATGACGGTTCGACCACAGATGCGAGATTCGACGGTAGCTAACTTCGTTTGGCCCATTCTTCTTTCGCGACACTACCTATCACACGATCAAATACTTAAGTAGGCAGGTAATTATTAGTAACTGCCCTAGCCAGCTAAAATGAAGCTGCTAAAGCAAAATAGGTAAAAATAGCCAGACATTTATGACACATAACTTTACCAGAATAATGATCTGAAACACTGCAGCACTACAGCAGCTGCTGCAGCTGAGTTGCCTACAGATTTTTAGTTCGGATCTAGCCATTACATTGGCAAATGGAACTATCCAAGCCCGATTTAATTCCTTATGGCATTCCATAAGTTAAAGGCACAATATTTATTTGTTGCTTCCATAGTAATAGTAAGTTATAGTATGCCACAGGCAAAAAACTAGCATCGTGAGAATAGGGTTTAGTTTCTCAATCTAAAAAGTTGCTGCCACCGTACCTCATAAGAAAGACAATATCCTCCACAGCCCATGATCTTGACATCATCCCAGCACCGACGTCCGTTGAGGTCAGTCTGCATAGCCTTGTGCGTGTGGCGCTTGATCTTGCAACGGCCTGTCAGGGATGCTCCGGTGCAGATCAGCACGCAGCAACAGAGCACCATCGTCAGGCTGGTGGCACTCATGCTTCTGATAAGTCCCGACATTTTGGACACTGTAATAATTTTGTGCACTTTTAACACCTAATGAAACTTCCTGGTAAGAGGTATGGTATATTTAGGTAGGTAGTTTAAAAGCTCAGAAAAAGAAATCAATGAAACCGTTTAGAAATTAACAAATTAGGTAGTTAAAAAAGGTAGGTGTACCACTTAGAAACTTCTAGATTAATTTATATGTAGGTAAAAGTTGGAGACACTTGTTCCCAAACCTTATCTGAAGCAGATCCCGAACTGTGTGTCGAATCTCCATCGCAAAATGTTTTTATAAAGGATCGAGGTGGACGTCACGACATTTCTCTCACTTCGCTTCACATGACTATGGAGCATGAGTCATTAGCCCCGCGATTGCGCCATTAAGCTGGATAAAAATAGAGAAGAATTGCCGTTTAGAATACATCACATTTGCATACTTAATTTAGTGACTTTAGCACTGTTAGCGAAAGACTGTCTCTTCTAGATAGTGCTTATAGGTAGGTATTATCTACCCATAGGACAAAAAATCTTAATGCGGTTCACAGAATACATCTACTTACCAAATGTCAACAGTATAGTTCTTAATATTATATAGATGTGACATAGGAAAAAAGTGGCTGTGACATACGGACGGACAGACAGACAGTCATGACGAATCCATAAGGCTTCCGTTTTTTGCCTTTTGGCTACGGAACCCTAAAAACTAGAGCTTATCTCTAAATGCATGTCATGTGTAATCCCACAAACTTCCTTTTCCTATAGCGAAGTGTAAATGTACATTTCACGCAGATAAAAAGACGCTAACAAGATAAAAATAAAGCTAATAAATAAACAAGGTACTAAATAACAAGAAGAGTCGACCCAAAAAAGTCATTAAAAGCGGTGGCGCAGAACAAATTGGCTCATTTGTGCGAGGTTCCTTGTGTCTAGGGTTACCATATCTCCGGATTTTTCCTGAGATCTCAGGATTTTTGGACTCTTCTCAGGATTGCGGCTGGATTTTATTAAATATCATAAAATATCAGGATTTTTTAAATTTTAAATAAAATACAGCTTACATTTTAAAGATCTCTTTAATAAAAAGTTAAACAAACTAAAAATAATATTCCTTTGGTAATAATTGCACAATTAAAATCAATACTTTTTTTCCAAGTAGGCATTTAATCAGTTTTATCATACTTAATATGTGAAGATACATTTTTAAGTACGGTTTTTTCTTTAATTACTTATGGATTTTAAAAATGCCCCAGGGGCGGTGCGTGGGAGGGGGTGCCCCCACGCTTTGAGTGCGACGTGCAACGCGAGCTAGATCCGCAGTGTATAAAAACGATAATATTACGACTTTTTAAATTGTTAAGCACGTTTGAGAGAAAATTCTCAAACTGTAAAAAATCTCAGGATTTTTCAATGGAAATCAGGCCTTTTCTCCGGACTTTTGATTTTTTCATCTGGTAACCCTACTTGTGTCGCACCCGCCTGATGCCGCGGTCTGGCCAAATTCAAAGTTCAACTAATTGCATTGCGTTCCTCATACCTTATGTCCGTATAATTATATAAATCTCGTAAGTCACCGCCCCGCGTACATTAACATGCGTTGCAAGCGGTTTTTGAATTCAGATCAACCGTTGGAATGCAAGGAGGTAATTAGTTGGTATTCCAAAACTGAAACATCTACGATATACAATACATAGCAATGCTAACATGCTGTTGCAATATATGAAAACTACCTATAGATGCCTCGTAGGTAGTCAGCAACAACAGCTAATTGATTTTGGAAAACTAACTATAAACTGTGTTACCGACTTTCGATGCTGATCGTACCTAACTTATAGGTAGGTACTGGTACATACCTACATCCTACAGATAATCAGTAATTACGTTAGAAACCTAGTCTAGTATTATTTTATTCCGCTCTAAAACTGACATTGACTTTTGAAATTAAGCTCTCAAACAGAACTTAATATACTATGAGCCGCCTCTTTAAAATTTATCAACCCTTTACTTTCAATAGCTTTTAATTTTAGGTAGCGAAACGTGAATCACACTCGTTTGGACACTGGCTTAGAGCTAAGCAACCCGTAGGACATTCGTCATTTTGGTGCAATTTGCAGGCATTGTGCTTGTGTCCATATTCGCCGGTGCCCTTACAGGCTTGTGCAAAGTGGACTTATCGTTGACAGGAAAGTGCACTACAGATACCTATTGTATTCTGTACTTTTATGATTAGGTATATAAATTAACTTGATCGTAATCCTAAAGAGGTTTAAAACGCGTATCTATAGTTAGTAGGTGCCTTCCATAATTGTACTTATTTACTTTTTAATAGGTCGGCTGACCTTACGAAGAGGTATCGTATTATCCATTAACTTGGGTCGTGGAGGTCAGATCAGCAGGTAATGTTCATGTAAAGGTATTCTTCACCTGCATCCTGTTAGACTGGAAGCCGACCCTAACATAGTTAGCAAAAGGCTAGGCAGTTAGATATAGGTTAGTTGGTATTTCTTTTGTTTTCTCAGTGCTATGTATTGAACATATCTCGTGACACGGCTAGGGCTTTGCAGGTAGACTGCGCAGGCCCAGTAGTTGTAAAGAAATGAAGGAAACTCGACATATAATTCCATGGCTATACAGGAGTACACGGCTAGGTCGTAGGTAATTTAAGTCACACATTATTAGAGATGTACCGTCATTGGTACCACGGGGCAGACGTGGACGTCCCTGTTCTGCCAGCACATGCTCTGCTGAGTAGGTCTTGTTCTATGACCAAGTACAAAAAAGCAGTGCAGTTCAACTTCTGCCCTACTATAAGAGCTGGTGGCAAGCCCCCAGGCCGTAGGGCCGCAGGTAGCGTTCGATTCAGCACAGCGTAGACGGTGCAGGTACAGGGTAGCGTGCAGACGTCCAACCAGCTTGTGTGTGTGATGGGGAATCAAGGATCACGGCATTAACTTAGGATTGTTTGAAGTTGGCTGAATTTAAGTCTGTTATAAAATTATATTACCTACTAGCTTCTGCACGCGGCTTCGCCCGCGTGGATGTCGGAAATTTACCCATGGGAACGTGCCAATGACTATAATTTGGAACGTGCTAACAGAATAAAATGTATGTGCTTCCCCAGAATGCCATCTATCTCGCGGGCCCTTTGTGGCTAATTACAATAGAAAATCAATTGTGTCTCATTAGTGGTGATTAAGAGGGTACCTATATGATATCTTTACCTAAGTATCTACCTAATTAAAAAATAAAACTCAATAACAGAAAATTAAATACCTACCTACCTAAATAAACCTATTTCTGATGATAACTAATCTAAACTCAATAAATAAGCAAAATCCCTAAAAACTAATATCTATACGAATGACTAACCCCTACCTAACATTATTATAAAATAACCTACGGTCACTACGTACACTATCAAATATACTACCTATACTTTAAAATTAAAATCTATACCTACGACTTACATAAATATAAAACTAAATAACTCTAAAAACTAAAAGAAATAAAAATGAACTCCACTGCGGGTGACCTAACCTACGACAAACTTATTATTTGCGGTTGGTACAGTAATCGGGTCTAGCTAGGGATCGAACCGCAAAATTAAGTTTGTTTTTTATTGTATGTACTTTTCCGGGATAAAAAGTACCCAGTGTGGTGCCCAGGATATTAAAGAATAATTATACCAAGTTTCATCGTAATCGAACCGGTAGTTTTAGCGGGATGCCTGAACAAACAGACAGACAGACCGACAGACCGACAGACAGACAAAATTTTTTTTAATCGCATTTTTGAGTCGGTGTCGGTCTAGTAACACCCCCTGCCATTTATTTTTTTGATATTTTCAATGTACAGAATTTTCACTTCTACAGATTTATTATAAGTAGGTATAGATATAGATGTTTAGTCTATTTTCTTGACTAGCCTCTAGATTATACAAGTCCGGTCCAGCAATCGTGTGCCACCCGTTCAATTTGCAGTTTGAATACCGTTATGGTAAGGTATGATTATAACCAGCACTGCGCGAGCGCCGCGCCGCTCCCATTGCTACCAAGTAAAGGTAACAATCGTCAAATAATATGGCGATCGCAAAGCTCCCGATGACATTACTGTAGTGATTCATAAAGGTCCTGATCGAGATACTTGCACGACACCATAATCGACGAACTATTTGTCAGTGCAGTTAAATGGCTCTGTCGGGCAACTTGTAGCTATAATGTATTACCTAAGTATACGTATAGATATTGTTACGTGCAGGTAGGGAATGCTTAGCCGTTCTGTTTTTAAGAACGGATTTTTGGTCCAATCCGGATTTTATGGATTTTTCATGAAAATAAACAAATCTATCCATATTAGTTTGATAAAGTCTTTTACAAAAAAATTAAACCGCTGAAAAAAACTGAAAAGCAAAAAATAATAAACCTTTTTTAACCTTAATAACTAAGTTCTTAAACTAATGTAAGTATACCTACCTTAGTAATTTTGTGTCGGCGCCAAACAATCAATAAACAAAGATCACTAAATTGCCTGAAGGTGATGAAGGATGCTCCAAGGTAGCCCGCGAAATTAAAATTTTCTTACGTTTTTTGCATGGTCAGTACTAAGTTATACGTTGATTAAAATATGATTCGCGGCCGTAAAAAATATGTATTTACAGAATTATAATCATTAGAAAAAAGTTATGCGTGGTCATACATAAAAAAAAAATATAAGTACCTATAGGTAGGTATACATTTATATGTATGTGTCGACTTGAGAACCTCCTCAGTTTTTTTTCGTCGGTTAAAAATTAACCTACCTTTAGTTTCAGAATTAGCCATCTGTTAGTCACTGACTGTTCTATGTTCTATGTTATGGGTTTGGTTTCCGCACTTAGTCCTTCAGGTGGACCATTGTGCGTGAGCCATGGTGGCCGTCGGTGGTTATTCCAACCAGCCCACCTCCCTCCAGAAGCTTATTAGGTCTCCTGGTCTGTCGAGAACATCTGTGTAGGATCTGGGTGTCCCGAGGGTTTTTGATCTAATCTGGGTGACGCCTGTGCACTCAAAGAGCACATGCGCAACGGTTTCATCAGCCTCCATGCAGGCCCTGCATAGGGGGCTGTCCGTTATGCCTATCGTATGGAAGTGTTTGTTCAGTGAGCAGTGTCCCGTGATGGTCCCCGTCACCAAGCGCAGGCCTTTCCTGTCCAGACGTAGCAGTCTTTTGGTTAGCTTGCCATCTAATGATGGCATGGCTTCCTTGGACTGCCTACAGCCCGGTGACGAGGACCACCAGTTCTCTGCCCGTGTGTGGGTGTGCTTCTGTAGCCACCTGCGTAGTTGATTGAAGGGGATGGGCACGACTGGTTCCGGTCCGTAGACTGGCGTGCTTGAGGCCCTTCTGGCCAGCTCGTCAGCCGCGTCGTTACCTAGTGATCCACTGTGTCCTTTTATCCATTGTAGTGTCACTGTGTTGCGGTTCGATACAGTTACCTGTTCAAGCGCCATGTGACATTCTAGTATTAAATTTGATGTGATGCATCCCTTCTTTAGGGATTGGAGGACTGAAGCGCTGTCAGAGAGTATACGAACATGGGTGTCCGTAACTCCCCTGGCTGCTATGGCATGGGCCGCTTGTATTATACCCACACACTCGGCTTGGTAGACCGTGTTGAGCATTCCTAGCGGGCTGCATATGTTTATGTTGAGGTCGTGTGAGAAGACTCCGACTCCAGTTCCGCAGTCGGTCTTTGATCCATCAGTGTAAACTCTCAGCTCTCCCGGGCCTGAGTAGTCGCACTGCTCCTCTTTAAGCACTACGTTGTAATGTGTCGCAGGGTGATGCCATCATTGGCTGTCGTTTGATTGCCTCGTCCTTTAGGCGTATGTGCTTGATCCTCGAGTCTTTGCTTAGGGTTCCTGATAGCTGGAGCCTGAAGGCAGACAGGGCCGCCTCCGCTCTCACAACGAGGTGTAGGGGAGGCAGTCCAAGCATGGCCTGTAGGGCAGCGGTGGGTGCAGTTCTCATGCAGCTTGTGATTGCCACACAAGCAAATCGTTGCAGCTTTTCGAGATCTCTTTGGGCTGTGCTCAGGTCTGTTCTGGGGGGCCACCAGACTAGTGAGCCATATGTGATGATTGATCGGATAACTGTGGTATAGAGCCAGTAAGTGACCCTGGGGCTAATCCCCCAGTTTTTCCCAAGCATTCTCATGCATTGCCACAGGGATATGCTGGCCTTCGTGGTGATGTGATTGATGTGTTTAGCCCAGTTCAGCTGTTTATCCAAAAAGATGCCCAGGTATTTGGTTTCAGTTGAAAGGCTTAGGGTAATGCCAAAGAATCGTGGAAGTTGTAGTGTGGCTAGTTTCCTCTTTTTTGTGAAGAGGATCAGTTCTGTTTTTGTTGGGTTCACTGATAGTTGGTGTATGCTACACCAGTTCTCTACTATTTTCAGTGCCTGGTGCATTAGGTTGCATAGGGTGTTTTCGTGGGTGCCATTTATTATTATGGTTAGATCATCGGCGTAGCCTACTGTAAAGTAGCCTTTATTGTTTAGTGTCTTTATCAGGCTGTCTACGACCAGATTCCATAGGAGCGGCGAAAGGACGCCCCCTTGTGGGCAGCCCTTTGCCACGACGGCCCTTGTGGTATCGTTTACGGTCACCTGTACAGCTCTCTGTTTCAACATATTGGTAATCCAGCCGCTCAGAGACGGATCTATGCCGTGTCTGTCTAGGGCCGTGCTGATACTTTTGAATGTGGTTTTGTCAAAGGCGCCCTCGATATCAATGAAGGCGGCTAGTGCTGAGCATTTGTGGTCCACTGCGCATTCAATCTTGGATACAACGCTGTGCAGCGCGGATTCTGTTGATTTGCCTGTGGAGTACGCATGCTGTTGTTTGTGGAGTGGTTTTGCCCTAAGGGGACCGTCTCGGATGTGTCGATCGCATAGTCTCTCCAGGATCTTTAGTAGAAAAGATGTGAGGCTTATGGGTCTGTACGCCTTAGGTTGCGTGTAGTCGGCTTTACCAGGTTTAGGTATAAAGATGACTTTCACTTCGCGCCAGGCTAGGGGTATATGTCTGAGTGCTATGCAGGCCCGGTAGATCTCCATCAGGCATGGTGTGATATATTCGAGCCCCCATTGTAGTAAGGCTGGGAAGATGCCATCCAGACCCGCGGACTTGTATGGCTGGAAGGTGTTGATGGCCCACCTTAACCGGTCCTCCGTTACTAGCCCGCGGGCACAGGTCCAGTCCCGTTCCGTTGGGGTCCGATCTGTTACTTCTTCCCAGGTCCTGTCCTCTAGGAGTTTGCAGTCTGGGAAGTGGGTTTCGAGAAGGACCTTGCTGGTCTCATGGTCCGTTTGTGTGTATGTGTCGTCTGGTTTTTTCAGCGCGCCGAGGGTTCGGTCCTGGTCGGTTGATAGGATCTTCCTCACCCTTTGCGGCTTCATTGTTAGTTTTTATGGATTCACAGAATTTCCGCCATGCTGTCCTCCTGGCGGTTCTGATTTCCTTTTTGTATGTGTGTCGGGTTTCAGTGTATATTTCCCAGTCTTCCGGGAGTCTGGTGTTTTTAGCTCTGTTGAATTGCTTCCGTAATGCATGTCTGAGTTTACCTAGTTCGGCGTTCCACCAGGGATTTCTCTCACTGTTGGCTCGTGGCGTCCTTAGTTTACAGCATGCATGGTAGGCTTCGGTGAGATATTCTGATAACTTTGTCACAGTGTATTCCAACTGTGCTCTTATATTTATTTGTGATAGGTGCCTAGCTAGCAGGGCGGCCAGGAGGCGCTTGTACCCGGGCACATCGGTGCGCCGCGGATTTCTTCTCGGTGCGGGTTTTTTGGTGTGGGTGGTTAGTGTGAAGCGGATCCTTCTGTGGTCCGAGCAGGAAGGTTCGCCCAATACATGCCAGTTTGTGATGAGATTTTTCGCGTTTTCTGTAGCAAGTGTTAGGTCTATGATTGTTTGTCCTCGGACTGTGACCCAAGTGGGTTCAGAGCCTCGGTTAATGATGTTAAGGTTAGTAGAGAATAAGTAGGTGGATAATACCTCTCCTCTGGGGTTCGACGCGAGGCTGCCCCAGAGCGGGTGATGGGCGTTGGAGTCGGTGCATATGATTAGGTCCACACCCGTGACCTCGCAGTGCTGCACTAGGTCGGCCATTTCTTGCGGCGGGCAGTTTGTGTCCTCGCCCGGCATGTACACCGACGTTAGCACGACATCTGGAAGGTCGTCGTCGGTCTGGAGCTTGACAGCTGTCAAGTCTCTGGAACAGAATTGAGTGAGCAGTGTGGTAGGGATGTCTTTGGGTATGTACACGCAGGATCGAGGTTTGTCTGAACTCTGTGTGTTGAGGATTAGCTTACCTCCGATGTTACTGAGGCCGCATATTCTGTTGTTCCTGATCCACGGCTCCTGGATCAGTGCGATGGTACGGGGGTTAATCTCCAGCGCCCTGCGTAGGCTAGCCGTGGCAGTCTGGCTATGCTGGAGGTTTGCCTGTATGACGTTGAGTGCGGGTGACGGCGATGGGGAGGGGCGGTTAGTCGGTGGTGGATCCATCGGATAATAATCCCTCCACCGCCACCTCCCTGTACGGGCCGTCGTCGTGTTGGTCTCTTGGCGACGATGCCAAAAGCTGTTCGCTCCAGCCGGGAGATGTGGGCGGAATTGAGGCCTCATCGTCGGCCATCGCCGCACGGGCCATGACCTCCTCTAGCTGGGCGATGTCATCCGTGTCGTCTGTCCGTGTCTCCATCGGTGTCGTCATCGGGTTTGTTTTGCAGTCAGAGGGCTGGGTCGTGGGCCAGAAGCGCACGTATATCGAACCCAGTAGGTACGATATCCGTCGCTCCCGGTCCAGGACCGTTTGCACTTCCTCCGGTGGCACACCCAGGGTCAGAAAAGTCCCGTAGTTGTGGCCACCGACGGTAGTTGCCCTATATAGTGACCACCTAGTGATGTCATACCACACATTCTGACGAATCAGAATGCTGTGGAGCCTTCGTACGTCACCTGTGTACCGAGGGACGAAAAGCGAGGCTCTGACACGGGTGGGCACATCTGACTGCCTCAGTACCGTCAGTTTAAAGTCGGTGTTAGGGAGTTGTAGTAGGGGTACGTTTTCGGTCAGCCATGTCAGGGCGCTGTCGTCCTCGCACCACATCTGTACGGTACTCTCTGCTACCCGTGGGTATCCGCGGAAGGCAGGGAGTGGCGACGATGAGTCTGCGCCCATGAGCAGGTCTTCCAGGCCTACCTTGACCTGTTCAGCCTCTTCCTTCGTCAAGTCTCTGGAGGGGGGAGGGAAGCAGATTGCCACGGCGAGCCGCGCAGGGATATCCTTAGTGGCCCGCGCGTAGGTCCTCGGCTCCCCTTGAGCGGAGTGAACCCTTACACGCTTGGCGTCCCCCTGAAGCGTGCTCGGTGAGGCCGAGTCGTCCGGACGGTCCCTCTTCGCCGGCCCTGTACCGCTCGGTCCAGGCTGCGGCTTGGAGGTGCCCGGCAGGGTGGACGCCTTAGCGTGCATGACTCCACCCCGCCTCCCTCTGTGGTGTCTGTCGCGGGGTGCGTCTGTGTCCGTGTGAGGGGGTTGGTTGGCGCCCCCGGTAGGCTCTGTCGTGTGCGGGGGGTTTTCGCGTTGGGTTGCCCCCTCGCGTACTTGCCCCTGCACGCGTGGTTCCGCGTCCGGCCTCTTTCCGCTCTGGGTTGCCCCTTCGCGTACTGGCTGCTGGTCGCGTAGTCCCACGTTAGGCCGCTTTTAGCGCTGGGTTTCCCCCTCGCGTACTTGCGGCCGTTCTCTTTCTTCCGCGTCCGGCCCTTTTTCGCGCTCGGTTTCCCCATCGCGTAATCGGGGCTGGTCGCGTGCTACCTCTTTGGGGTCCGATCGCGCTTCGCGCTGGCTGTTGCCTTCGCAAGTGCTGCGCTTTCGGTCGCCTACTTTCCTCCCCCGGCCTGTGATTTTTCCGCGCTTCTTCAGCTGTCGTACTCTATCTACCGGGAGAGTGGTGGGGCCGCTGGGGTCGTCAACCTTCCCCGTTTCGGTCTGTCCGTGTCTTTTGGTGTCTGGGTTTGTGATGCTGTTCCGCACGATGCTCTGTTGCCAGAGGCTCACGGGAGGCATGCACGTCGTGGTCGGTTTTGGCGCGTCAGTCGCTGCCGTAGTTATGTGCGTGGGCGCGTTTGTCGCTGCCTGTGTTGTGGGCGCTAAATCAGCAGCCAGCCGCGCTGGAGAGCACGGCAACGATGAATTGCAGTTAGATGCCCCCCCCCCAGAGTACGTTGGGGGCTGACCGCCTTGGCGGTGTGGGATTCCCCGGCTTGGCCGGGACCCACCTGGGTAGATTCCTTGACTTCCTGCATTTTTCATTTGGTGGGGGGTGGGCTTTTTTGGAATCGAGGTTACCCGTCCTCAGGGACCGACAGGATGTAGGGATAGGAGGGAGGGTGTTTGGTAGTAGGGGGTGGGTTGGGGGGGGTCACCCTAGGTCTGGGATTTGGCCTAGGGGTTTCGCGGATTGACAGGATTTATGGATACGGAAGGGTTGGGTTTGGTTGGGACATTAAGGAGCATGGGATGAGGGTGTATAGGTTACCCTAAACCTGGGACTTGGTGTTCGGGCACTTCTCTTGTCCGGGATCTCTTTCGAAATGCTCCAGGTGCGGGATCAGCTGAAGGCAGCCGGTCCCGAAGCCGGAGTTGGGCTATCCGCAACCTGCCCACCCGCTCGGTTGCAAGAGAAGAAGTGCCCGGCAGTCTGAGTCGCACCACCACAGATGTACGTATACATTTGCGTTGGTTCGACCCAGCTAGCCCCGAGAGTCACTGACTGTTTACTTTGTGTAAATAATTTCATCACCACTGCTCTCAAAACGGTGAAGGAAAACATCGAGAGGAAACCGGTATGTCCTAATAGAACCAAAAATTCGAAGAAGACATGTGATAGGCCCGCGTGTTAGATTACGGCCCACTCCCTCTCACAGAGAGGAGGCCTGTCCTGTGACCCAAGTGGGACATTATAGGCTGATTATGCTCGTATTCTAGTTACTGACTCATCTCAGCGCATTTATAGGTAGCTCATCTATATATATACTTATAATAAATCTGTAGAAGTGAAAATTCTGTACATTGAAAATATAAAAAAATAAATGGCAGGGGGTGTTACTAGACCGACACCGAACCCAAAAATGTGATTAAAAAATTTTTTGTCTGTCTGTCTGTTTGTTCAGGCATCACGCAAAAACTACCGGTTCGATTACGATTAAACTTGGTATAATTATTCTTTAATATCCTGGGCACCACACTGGGTACTTTTTATCCCGGAAAAGTATATACAATAAAATACAAACTTAATTTTGCGGTTCGATCCCTAGACCCGATTACTGTACCAACCGCAAATAATAAGTAATAATAATATCCCTGGACATTTCACACAGCGCCATCTAGTCCTAAGCTAAGCAACCTAATGCTTGTGTTATGGTAACAAGATGGCTGATAAACTACTTATATACATTATTTTTTTTGTAAATATAATTATACATAATTATTATAGATAGAAAAACACCCAGACTCAGAACAAATACATGTAGGACTTACAAATATTTGTTCTGTGCGAGAATCGAACCCGCGACACGCAGCGCAGCAGTCCGATCGCTCAGCCACTGCGCTAACCCTGTTGTCAAAGTAAGTAAGTTAAAATAAAATAAGTTTGTCGTAGGTTACGTCACCCGCAGTATTATCTGTGCGACCTTTTTATTCCTTTTAGTTTTAAGAGTTATTTAGGTTTATTTTTATATAAGTCGTAGGTATAGATTTTAATTTTAAAGTATAGGTACGTGATAGTGTACGTAGTGACCGTAGGTTATTTTGTAATACTTTTAGGTAGGATTAGTCATTCGTATAGATATTAGTTTTTTTTAAATTAGGTAGGTACAGACGCCAGCAGGTCAAGCTACCCGAAACTGTCAAATTTTCCTAATCAACCTTGAGCCTTAATACTTTAGCGATAAAGTCGAAAATGTATTAAAGATATTTGACAGATTGTAGTAGCTTGATGTGCTGGCGTCTGTACTTAGGTAAAGATATCATATAGGTACCCTCTTAATCACCACTAATGAGACACAATTGGTTTTCTATTGTAATTAGCCACAAAGGGCCCGCGAGATAGATGGCATCCTGGGGAAGCACATACATTTTATCCTGTTAGCACGTTCCCGTGGGATAATTTCCGACATCCACGGGCGAAGCCGCGGGCAGAAGCTAGTTTAATAATAATAATAATTATAGGTAGGGCTCATGATTCCATAGCAATTAAACATTTATTACGTCAGTTTCAAATTAAATTAACAAACTTTCTTTCCCCTAATAACTTGTGTCTGTGACGTGATTAGTCATTACTGATTCATAAGCCAACCGTAGGGAAGTCCCGGTTACCACGGCTACCCCCTACCGAATACTTTGTAAACTAGGACCTTAAATTGGTACATACATACTTACGTGCTAAATACACAGGCGTTTCTTGCCTAATTATAAGTAGTTTTTAACAAGAGTTGAGTTTTTTTCTATTTAGGAATAGGTACCTAGTCCGAATATGCCAAACGTGGAGTAGATAGAAATAGTCGAGCAATTCTCTGCTTTAGAGCGTATGTTTCTAACCAAATTCTTGCGTGGTTTAGAAAAAGAATAGAGAATCTAATTTTCTACCTATTAGGTACTTGGGTACTAGGCATGTATTATCTTACGTATTTATATCATTTATGTAGGTACTTAAGTGCAATGTTATCATTATGTAACACAAAAACTAAATTATATTTAAGTAGTGCGCTTAATTAATTATTTATTTCCATAAAAACATTTTGTAATACATATCTACATTTTGACATTACATCCTCAGGTCGAAAAAAAAAGCAGCGGCATTTTTGTTGTTTTTTCCAAAAGTTCAAGCAATAAATTGCAAGTGGTGGTTTCCAATGTTAACGTTCCAGCGTTACTTGAATGTTATCGTTCGCTAAAGATACACGCAAGCTTAGTAGTGTGACTTTAAAGTAGGAGTTAAGTTGTGAAAGTTTACGTCCATTCAAAGGACCTATCTGAAAACTGTGTGCGTGGTGATTAAGTTATCTTTGTTTAGTTAATAAATACCAATTCATTAATGTGTTTGTTAGGACAGGTAACTTTGTCAGTATTATTAACCACTTATGTAGCCTACAAATCAGAATACTTACAGAAAAGCAGGTACCTACCTACTGTATTTTGAGCCTACAATATAAAGTTCTTCATACATTTTTTGTAAAGAGTGTAGTGAACTGGATTACTAAGTATGTACATCTGAATATATTGATGCCGACTGACTTAAAAAAAATCAATAAATACCTACTCAAAATGAAAACTTACTTTATTTGAAAAAAAAAAAACACTAGTCGATTTTCTAGTGTAACTAAGGTATTATACTTATTGATGTTCCTGGCGATCTCGCGTACAGAATTTTATAACCATATAAAATAAAAAACAATAATAAAATAGGTACTCTTTTTTTTCTAATGGCTTTATTTATCTTTTTTCGTGTAAAGCTGGCCAGGCTTATTTAATTAATTAACTAACTACCTATTAATAAAACCTCTTTCGAGGGCTAATTTAATGTGTCCTAAAAATTTAACTTACTTTATTTGTTTTTAGAAGTTTGTAGGCCTTTATCACGAAAATATTCACAAAAAAGTTGGTAAATAGGTAAATATGCTTGCACATTTCGCCATATTTTGGCATGCATTCTATGAATACAATACTCAATTAGAAGTAAGGTGCTAATTTGAATAAACAATTATCTACCATTACTATTATGTATTCATTACTATTAATAATAAGCAAACATAAAATAATGAAGTAAAGTAGGTATGTTACGGACACGGGCCACGTAAGATGTGATTGCTGTTTGATGATTCCTGGAAAGTTGGCCTGTAACATGATATTTTAGTAACAGCCGTAAAATTATCGGAACAAGTCAATGGCACGGGCATTGGGTTGGCGCAGCGGCTGAGCGTTCGGCTGTTGCGCTACCGGTCGCGGCCGTCTCGGGTTCAATTCCCGCGCGGAACGAAGTTCTAAGTTATTATCTAATTGCGTGAGGTAGATACCTAGTAATCGTAGTACCTACTTATAATGTGCTTGGAAACGCACCCACGATACAGAAAATTACCTTTATTCTGTTATATAATATGTATATTATATTTTTTTCCTTTTTTCAGCCTCGGTAATGAAAGCGAGAAGCGGTGCCATGCTGTTAAGCGATTTCATTGATCGGTGATGTGATGAAGGAGTGGTCAGAAATGGTGACTGGCTGTTGCAGTCAACTTTTATGGACAGTCTTCACTCTTGTGATCTTTATTGGTATTTTACTTTAACATTATTAAGCACTCAGCAACGATGAAAACTTACTATGACAAATGATACTCGTTCCCTGAACTTTTTAGTAAAACGATTTATATTTAACCTACCTAATAACAAATTATATGTACTTACTTAGGTATTTTAAGCAAAAGAACATTACCTATGTGGGAACAAATTGTTACCTAAAAAACGGCAACATCCTCCGCCTCCACTGGTTAGGTACTAGAGTTAAAAATCGTCATTGCTAAAATTCAGTAAAGTGATGTGGTTACAAAATACTTACAGGACGCGCAACCTGTAACCCTGGATACAGTACATGAATCTAAGATTTTTTTGTTACCCGATGAAAAATTACTATACGTCAGGGTTAGTCATGTGCTGAATTCATGGTTACAGTTTGTGCGTACCTAGATGTCCCTGCCAACCTGTACATATCGGTCATATCATATCGGTTAGGCGCTCGATATACAGGTAAGTAACTAAAATAAATACTTAAAACTATTATGATATTTATCTGCATGTACAGACGCCAGCACATCAAGCTACTACAATCTGTCAAATTTCTTTAATAGATTTTCAACTTTATCGCTAAAGCAGTAAGGTTCAAGGTTGATTGAGAAAATTTGATAATTTCGGGTAGCTTGACCTACTGCCATGCCATGCTGCCTGCTGTACATGCATTAAACAGAATATTAATGCCTTCTCTTTATTATGCAGCACTTCGCATAATAAAGAGAAGACTTTATATTCTGTTTTTTTTGTCAACCTCCAGTAGCTGCAGTAACTTTAACATCGACATATTTTAACACGCAGATTGCATATTACCCCTGGAGCTGCTAGAACTGCGCGTGCCGGCACACGTGGCGCTAGGCACGCGCGCAGCGCTGTCGTGCCGCTGGGCGCTGGGTCCCGCCAACGTGCTGTACTCCGTCAAATGGTACAAGGATGGCAAGGAGTTCTTCCGACACGTGCCGCGTGACCACGAGCCGCGCAGGAAGTTCCCGCTGCCGGGGGTTGATGTTGAGGTCTGATAAACTATTATCTGTTTAAGTTTTAATAGCATCACGTCAAGTCTTACTACACAAAACTGTAGGTACTTATACGGTAACAAAATGCAATATTGCAATGTAGGATGTCTCCGTTCATATTCCTATGATGGCGTTTTATCTTCATTGTAATACAGACACTTAGGTATTTTAAATTCAAATTGTGACTGACACAGCAATCGGATGCGTCCGGGTCGAGCCTGGTGCTGTCAGCGGCCGTGTCCGAGACGGGCGGCCGGTATCGCTGCGAGGTGTCCGGCGAAGGGCCGCTGTTCCCCACAGTGTCCGGACATGCAGATTTGAATGTCGTTGGTGAGTTTACACGCTATCTTACTAGCATAGTTTTGTGCTTTCACAGTGCAGAATTTGCTACGGAACCGCCACGAAACGAGGGTTTCATAGCTTGTTTTTAAAACCACATAGGTAGGTAATCCTTGTTTGTGTTTTTTCACATGAAATGAGGGACTATTGCGTTCCATAAGAACTAATTTTCTTTCTTTTTCTTTCTAGTCCTACCTGAGCATGGACCAATCCTGTCAGGACTGCAATCACGATATCGTCTCGGAGACCGCGTGCAGGTGAACTGCACTTCTGGTCGGTCTCGTCCGGCAAACCATCTCTCATGGTATATTAATGGCGAGCCAGCACCAACCACAGCAGTGATGCCTTTCGTCCATCGGACTTATGAAGATTTGGAAACCACCACACTGCTGCTAGATTTTATACTTACGGAGCGACATTTTAAGAATAATGGACTTAAAATCAAAGTAAGTTAAAGTCAAAGTAAGGTAATGTAGGATCTCGAATCTTAACCAAATGCCAAGTTTCGTTACTCACTGTTCTAGGTACAACGATCCTCAAAAAAATGTTTCTCCCAAAAATAATTCCTGAAACGCTCAACAAACTTGTGTAGTACCTACCTACATACTTATAGTGTAGAATCGAACCCTTTCGAAACCATTGGTCTGATAGTAGTTTTTTATTTTGTTCCAGTGTCTAGCAACCCTCACATCTCTCTACTGGCGAAGCAACGAAGAGAGCGCTATGCTAGATAGAGGGAAGGTCTACGATAAGTTAGCTCCTTTTGCGCCTGAAATAAACACAAGAGCTGACCGTGTCCACTCTAATATAGCGGGATTACTCACTGGTTCCGCCACCAGTATTATTATCTTGCTTTTAGTGGCTTTTTGTATAGGGCTCACAAGATAATAATGACTTAATATTTGTTAGAGAATGGCGTTATAGGTCGTAGCCACAGAGCACAGAATCGCCACAACGACGGCAGCGTTGCCGCCAAAACCGCAAAACATCTCGGTCTCCGTGCTCTGTGGTCGCAGCGGACAGCGGTGACTTCTTGCCACTCAAACTTTTCCATTCCATGCCGTATAATGAGTTTGAATAGCAAAACAACTGATTGTATTTCATGAAAAATAAAAAAGTAAAAAGTATAACATCATTATTGTTTTATTTATGACAGTAGCAATAAATAAACTCAAATGAATTTCTATTTCCAGAATTCCAGTGTATAAAAATATTATGTAATAATAGTTTATAGGTACAACCTACTCATGAAAAAGTGCAGGACCAAAAATATGGCACCTATATGTAGGTCAGAAAATGAAGTGTGCAAAGTTGAAAATATTTGTAAGCAAAACCGTTTCGACATAAAGGAGCAGCCGTCACTTCCGCTAGGGTCTTTTCATAGTAAGTAAAGTACATGTATTAATTTTGAATGCCCTACGGATATTCCGAATAATTAAAATTTAGTTCTACCTGTGAACTGCCTGCTGCCTTTATTAGCCCCACATAAACCAAGTGCTACTATTTAGCATAAGTACTTACTATTTAATTACAAAAAATATTGATCTTATGAATCTTTCAATCAGTCGATCGGTAGGTTGTTGAGGTTTACTATTTCATAATTTGGCCGGTTCGATTTCCGGTCTTCTTTTTCCCTCGTATCGGCACGAAGCCACGAACAACCTATCTATGAGTAGCTAACTCGCTAACTAGATGGTTGTGAGGCTGTGAGGCTGACTGACTGCCCAGGGTGCGCCGAGAGTGCATTTGGAAGCCATTTTATTGCACCATTTCCGGCATAAACAGGCAATAATTGTACTTTTGGATGCAATTTATTTTTTTCCCCACTGGCGAAGCGGAGCTGAAAAGGATTAATGAGTAAAATAAAATCTCCTCGGTCCTATGGCGATGGCGTTGGGAAGTTTCGTCTGCAATCAAATCAAATGAATGATACTTTGACTTTGTATTTTTATCTGTTTTATATTTATAATCTGTCCTCACAAATGTCACATTTAATACTAAAGCTGTGTGTATACATGGTATACAAACAAAAAAAAAAAACTAAATTACTGAAGTGTCAAGTGCTACTACCACTCCACAGGCCTAAAGTGCCATTCAAAAGTTTTGTAGTAGTAGGAATGATTATTGAAGATATTTTTCAAGATAGATAGTAAAACACTACGTTTAAACTTTTGCTATGTTGGCCAATTTCCTTTAGTTTATTTAGTGAGAATGTAGAAAAAGTTGTCCATCTGAGTCTGCTGAAAAAAAACAAAAACAGGTCTAATGTGTACGCAACTTTATTCCGACTTCAAGTCTTCAACAAAAACAATGATGAGATCGCTTCAGTAGCCAGCAATAAAATACAGCGCACTCCTTCAATAACAGTAAAAATGTCTAATAGACCACATTCTAAATCCCGAATAAAAGTTTGTAACAAATCTGTGTTTCACCTTCAAGACAAAAAAGCAGACGAAAATGAATTATCTATTGGTTTGATTAAATCTGCGAAGAGGACCGGACAACTCAGTTTATGCAACAGGGGACTGGGGTCAGGTGAGACGGAATCATTTATCACAATGTATTGTAATTGTCGTTACTTAGAACTATACGACATTCATACACGTTGATTATTATATTTTATAATTTTATGAGTTGTGTTATGAATTTTTTTTCGCATTTGTTCATAGATTAGAACTGCTTACTTACCTATAAATAATTCAAGTGTATTAGTAAAACTGTTCATAATATAGTAGGTAATTATGAAATAAACCGATTTGCAGTTTTTAACATAGAAGTAGTTAGTTAGAAAGTTAGACATGCTCAAGTAAATCATTGCAAAGTGAACATTCTTTCTTATAAATTACACCACTTACAAAATTACTGTTATAGTGCCAGAAAATGTATGGAAAATTGACGAGTTGGTGTTGGAAGAAACCAAGGAGGTTGACTTTGCAAGAAGTGATTCTAACAGGTGGTGGACAGCAGAGCCACTGAAGACTCTTGACCTCAGTTCCAATTCTATAAAAGTCATATCAGCCAATGTCAAGTATCTGCAACACCTCGTCAACCTCAAGGTGAGCAGGACAACTGACATTTTATTGCATTTTATATAATTATGTTAATTTTTGCTTATCAGACATGTATTTGGAGTAAATCTTATCATACTTACTGCTTCGTAGAACCAATTAAAAATCCTAATGCTTTGGTCATATTTAGATCCAAGCATGTTGAATAAATCTTTCATGTAGATGTGATTGAAATGATAAATTTTGAGATTTCTAAAGCAAAAGTATTTAATTTATGTTTGTTAGCCTATTACAATATTTTATTGAGTCAGAATCTATTATATTTAATTGATTCTCGTGCTGGGTGCTGGATGTTTCGCTATTATGTAGTACATTGTTTATTCATACTCATTAAAACAGTATTGTGTTTATATTTTTCCAGCTTCACGATAATGCCATATCAAGTCTGCCACCTGAGTTTGGTGAACTAAAGAGTCTTATGAACCTGAGTTTATCTCATAATAGACTGGTAACACTCCCCAAAGAATTCTACAGGCTGTCGGAGTTGCGCTGGCTGAATATGTCTCGCAATGAACTTTCGAAAATAGAACCGGACTTTGGAGATCTTGTTATGTTAAACTTTTTGGTAAGTATCAAGAATTTCTAAATATGAAGTATTTATTTAAATTCTTTGAAGGTTTTGAATCCTAGTAAAGTAGATAATTTAGACTTGGAGTCCCTTGTGTTGCTTAGCAACCAAATGGGCCAAACTTGAAGTTCTTGTATCACACCGCAAAGCACAGCTAAATTTGTACCATACTATGTTTTTTGTTAGAGGGTTTTGTTTCCGCACTTAGTCCTTCAGGTGGACCATTGTGTGTGCACCATGACGCCCAACAGATCGGTTTTTACAACCAGCCCACCTCCCTCCAGAAGTTGATTACATTTCCTCGCCTATTAAGAACTTCTTTTGTAGCATACATTAATAATCTTAATTATTTTATTTCCCAGGACTTATCGCACAACAAATTAACTAAGTTACCTCCAGGGATGGGGTATTTGGTACGGTTGGTGGAAATTAATCTATCGCACAATGAGCTTCAAGAGCTACCCCCAGATATTGTTAACCTTCGAGGTAAAATATATTATTTATTGACTTCATTCAAACAAATCCTGCAGTAATATTGATTTAAATAATACCTGTTCATATCTTTATAACTATAAATATTGATAAGTAAGTAAGATTTATAAATAAAAGATAAAGATGATGGAAAGGAAAGTATTATTATATAACAGAATATTATAATATGATTATGATGATACATATTATGCAAAACAATATAATTATACATAATAATGTCTTAAATTGTGTGGGTCAACTGTACTAGTTGGTATACAGAAATGTGAACCTTAATTGTAAGCCACACAGTTCAAATTCCATTGCAACTAAAATATTATTTTTTAAATCATTTTTGTAATTCAGAAATCAACTTACTATTCATGTTGTTAAGATTGACATCAGTGTGAGTTGCAATTTGATTTTTTCTATTGACATTTGGATTAAGTAAAGGCGATGGGTGGTCCTTGTCTCTTGACACATGGCCACATGTTATGGAGACATCTTACCAATATGTGTGATTTGAATTATGCATCTGGGAAACAAAATCTTTAAGATAAAGTCATTACAAGATATTATATCCTTGGCAGCGGCATATGCAGGGCCGGATCTACCTAAGGGCTGCTTGGGCTGCAGCCCAGGGCCCCGAGGTTACAAGGGGCCCCCAGATCCCGCTAAAAACAATAGGCGATAATTTGAATTTAAAAAATGGTTGTCTGTAAAGTCGGTTTACGGCCGATATTTTTACGTGATAACGTCATAAGAAAACATTGATGAAAAATTGCATACTTCTATGAATTGAGTTAAGGGGGGAAATACGTGTAAAAGGATGTTTTCATTAATTTTTTTAAAGTATAAAAAAATTACTTTCTTTTATAATATGTGTCTTCTATATAAAACTCAATGTAAAAATAAAATTGCATTTTTTAGAGGGCTATTAAAATAAGTCATGTTTTTTACCATATTTTCATATATTGTTTACTATAAAAAAAAGTAGTTAAAATAAAAATATCGCTTATGATTGAGGTTCATATTCAGCACAATTGTCATCAATTGTGTAAGGAAATTATAAACCAAATTTCAAGATGATTGGTTTAAAACCTTTTAAGCTAGAGTATACACCGTTTCGATAAACTTGTTTCAAGAAAAACGCGTTTAAAAAAAAAGTAACCGATGGGCACTTACTAAATCGCTTATAACTTCTGAACGAATAAGAATTTTAACTTGAAATTTTGAATCTATATTTTTTTATAGTTTTACAAGCGATTCATTAAAAAAAAATGTTTTTTTTTAAGCTTACACGTATTTGCCCCCTTAATTGAAAATTAAAATTTTTAGATAAATTAACTTTTAGATAAATAACATTTATTTGCACTCGTTTATTCAAAATATTTTTTTATTTAAAACAGATTAATTATAAGTAACAATGTACTATTAACAATTTATATACAATTTATATACATGTGTGATATGTAAGATCCTCCAATATGCGTTATTCGGCTAAGGATAGGACGATGATAGGAAAAGTATGAAATCAAGGGGAGTGTTTCAAGTGTAATGTGCCTCGAAAAAGTCACGCTGTCTCTCTTCTACTCGGACGCATCGGCCGATGAAGTGGAAGAGAGTGACAATGAGTCATACTTTTTCGTGCGTGCTGCCGGCGTTCATCGATTTATAAGACATTACCTATCACGTCAAAAAAAATCTAAAACAAGCCGTGATGGGTGCTACTCTGCAAAGTTACGCTAACTTCAACGGGCGCGACGCGCGACTCTTCAAAGTTTGAAGGGAGTTTCGAATATTATATAAAATAACTGTCACACACATAACCTGTCAATTTCTTTTACTAATTCATAATAAATAAATATAATTATTTTATTGTTTTTTTATATTCTTATAGATATATCACTATTTCGGTTTCTCTCTCACCCAAAGGTTGCCTGGAAGAGATTGCTACCACAGCTCAATAAGGTCGCCTTTTGAACAACTAATACTTGCGTAGATTTAAGTAATATTTATGTTTTTTTTTTGTGCAATAAAGAATATATAATAATAATATATCATTATAGAAACAGTTTTTTGACATGGCTATTAGTTGAGTACTGAGATAGGCCCCTAAGTAGTTTTAGCCCAGGGCCCCACAAATTCAGGATCCGCCCCTGGGCATATGCACAGCCGTGGACGTCTTTCGGCAGAGATAACTAATGACGGTGATGAAAATGCAACTGTCATACTGATTAAAAGCATTAACAGTTTGAAGTTATTGTCTCAAAAAAACAAACGAAATATGTTTAAGTAATCAACTGTTATCACAATTACTGTAACAAATTTTCTGCTGCACCAAAATAATTTAACTCATGCGACTGGAAATTCTAAAAAAACTACGTGTCTAATTTTGGCTGACTAGTAAGTAAGCTTCGGAAAATGCATTATTAAATATTAATGTGTTTTCTTAGCGTAACTAACTGTTGATTTGATGTTGAAAACGTACTTGCTTTTAACTTTGATGTAGCAATAAAATTACTAGTACCAAAGGTGTCGTCAGTTAATTGTGTTTCTGTAAAGTCTAGAAACAGATTTTTATAATTCAGATTTGCTAGCAATACATAGGTCAGAGCAGTGGTGGTCCAGTGGTAACGGCCGCGACATACGAGTTGTTGGTCGTAGTTTCGAACCCTGTCAGGCGCTTTCATCATAATTCTTCTGCCCTTATCGCAATTTATTTGGGGTTTGGCGAAATATGTATTTTTCTTTCATGCTTCTTTCTCTGTTAGACGTCAGGCGCTTTACTTATACATTATTTTCATCACCACTGCTCTCAAAACGGCGAAGGAAAACATCGTGAGAAAACCGGCATGTCCTAGGGTCCGCGTGGCGGATTACGGCCCACTCCCTCTCACAGAGAGGAGTCCTGTGTCCTAGCAGTGGAAACATTATAGTCTGACTATGTAATACATACATTTCAAATGAAACTAGAACTAGATAAATTAAAATTCAATCTCTTTCAGCTTAACCAAATAACAAGATAAGCATACCGTAATTTTTTTCAGATTTGAAGAAATTGAATATCAGCCACAATAGCCTAAAGAAATTACCACCACTAGGAGAGCTGAGAAAAATGGAAATATTGGACGCGAATCATAACGACATTGAAGAACTACCCGACTTTTATGGGTGTTCCGCCCTGAAAGAATTATATATTGCTAACAATTTTATAAGGGTAACCAAGACTTTTGATTTTTAATAGTATTGTAAAGTCCCATTTTCGCGGTAAACAAAAGTAACTCGCAGGGAACATTATTTTGTGGTTCTGGAAAAGTATTTCCTTACATACTAAATCCAATGTTGCCAGCACAATTTGGTATAACTTTTGTTTACCATGAATATAGGAGATTTTCAGCCAATAACTATAACGCAATCCTCAAAATTTCCTTAATTATTTTTTTACTGTGCTTTGTGTAGGTACTAAGGTCCATCACGTCACTATCACTACATATTATAAAAAAATAAAGACCCCACGCCGCGTCTGTCTGTCTGAACGCGATAAACTCAAAAACTACCGAACCGATTTTCATACGGTTTTCACCAATGGACGGAGTGATTTGGGAGTGAGGTTTAGGTGTATAATTCATTAAAGTTTTGGGAAAATTGACTGAAATATGACAATGATTGTTGAAGATGTCGGAAAAAATCCATGCCGACTGGGATCTGTACTGACGTGTGCCGCGTAAACCAATAGGGTTATAATGTAAACAATGTATTAGGGAATTAATACATTGTTAACCTGAAACGTGAGATATTTTCCGATATACACGCGAAGCCGCAGGCAAAAGTTAGTGAATTGAATAAAAATAATTTTAACAACAACATTTTCCATCTCTTTTATTGTTTCAGGAAATTACAGACGAGTTTTGTGATCAGATGCAGCACTTGAGTGTGTTGAACATTAGGGACAACAAAGTGGAAGTGCTGCCCGAAAACATATCACTGTTGCAGAAGCTGAAAAGGCTTGAGCTCACTAACAACAATTTGAATAAGTGAGTAACCTTAATATTGCTAAATGTACAGGGTGGCAGGGGGGCATCAACGCGCAAACTGTAACCATGGATTCAGTACATGATTCTGAACCCTGCGTTGAAATTTTTCGTCGGTCATTAAAAAAATAAATAAGTTGTTCCATACATTTTGACCGCGTAGGTAATGCACTTTTGTATGAAACAGGAGATTTAAAAAAAAATAGTTGACGTAAAATTTCTAATCTACATAAATCATGCGCTGAATTCGTGGTTACAGTTTCGATGTCCCTGCCACCCTGTGTATAACTTATTATTTTACAAAAATATAACTTAATCTTTTTTGTAGGTTACCTAGAAACCTAGGCCTGTTATCCCAGTTGCAGAGCATCAACATGGAAGGCAATAAGCTGTCGTTCGTGCGACAGGACGTCATCCGGGGCGGCACGGAGCGCATGATGAAGTTCCTACGAGATCGCATCACCGAGGAGGTCGTCAGCGAAACCAGGTTAACGCCTGACGAGTGGCCTGATAAGTGAGTATATTACTAATTTAGGTTGTTATTTTCAATGTTTTTCTTAACATAAATAATATACTTAATGATTTATTTTAAATCTTGTTTTCCCAAAACTTTGCCACTTCCACGGCGTGGTCGGTGGCAGCGCACAGGTCACTTTGACTGCATGTTTTGGGACACAGAGTGCAGGATAGGAGGCATTTAAAATACAGTCGAGCCAGCGACACGAAGAAGAAGTAGAATAATTTATTCAAGTTAAATTATCATTATGACATTTTCTGTAACTCCAAATCCTTACCATTTACAAAATTATACTAAAGACTGAACTCAATTGCCCATTTATAACAACTTCCTGAATGCTTAATGTTTTGGCATAGGGTAGGATGCAGCAAACTTAGACTTTATTACGATGCTTATAAAATCCATTTATGTCAATTCTTAAGTAAACTACTCATAGTGTGTTTTACTTATAATTTTACGCAACCCTTGAAACTAGGTACACACTGAAGAAATGTCAAGCGCTGATGATGCCGTGCCGCGAACTGTCGCACGTGCCCGAGCACGTGTTCACTGCGGCCGCCGAGGTCGACGTGCACACCGTTGACGTGTCCAAGAATAAGCTCAGTGCGATACCAGCTGGGTAAGTACCACTTTTACATAAACTCAAACTCAAATCATTTATTTCAATTAAACCATTTACAGGCACTTTTGAATTGTCAAAATTATTAAATAGTCGGTCAGTTAGTCAGAAAGTTGAAGCTAGTTGCCCATTCCAAAGCGTAGATCTCTATGGAGAAGAACGGGCAAGAAACTCCATGGACACTCTTTTAAATCAAGATATTTTTACAAAATCCTGTGTACATTATTCTTATTGCTTCTATATGTGAGAACAATGTAAAGAAACAAATTAAAATATAAAATTAAAAATAAGCCCAGGCAGTTAAGAGATGACCAGTCTCAACTGATGGCGCCCGTTCACGAACATGACGACATACTTTGAAAGCCTTAGCATATTCAAAACCAGCTTTTGCCTACGGTTTCGGGAAGTTCCCGCGTGGAAGTCGGAAAATACCCCACGAGAGCGCACTACCCGGATAAAAAAAGTTTCCTATGTTCTAACCCAGGATATATCTACCTGTGTCCCAAATATTATCGATATCCGAATCGAAATGATGATGGTATAAAATATAGTTAAAACATCAATAAAATGTTGATTTACTTACAGCATCGTGCACTTGAGCGATACATTGACTTCACTAGTGCTGTCATCAAACAACGTAACGAGCGTACCTCCGGAAATAAGCAGCTGTAAGCACCTGCAGTACATAGACCTGGGCAAGAACCTTCTCATGGACCTGCCGCTCGAACTAGGCGACTTGAAATACTTGAGAGAACTAGTCATTTCTAATAATAAGTGAGTATGGTTCCACATAATGGTCAATTTTCAAATCTAAATATGGGTAGACAAAGACCTCTCTCTCTTTCTGAACATCTGTTTTCTCTGGGTTAATCATACACACACGGCTGTCGCATTTTGCAAACCTCACTTCTTTTACAACATTAAATGCAGCATGCGCAGTTTCGCACACGTCGCTCTAACAATAAATTAATAAAAATACCTACATTTTACAACGCAGGTTTTTGTGATGATTTGTGAGACGGCAACTACATGTTTATCCAGGATGTCAATCTTTATTAATACAGTAAAAAAAAAACATTTTATCTGCAATTTTTGTACTTGATTTCGCAAATAAAACGATATTCTTGCCTTAGAAACGAACGATATAACTCTGCATATTTTCCACCTAGATTCACGAAGATACCGCGGTGTGTGTACGATCTGGATAACCTCGAAATATTGCTAGCAGCTGAGAACAAGATAGATGAGATCAATGTGTCTTCTGACGCTCTAGCTAAGATGAAGAAACTGGCTGTATTGGACCTCAGTAATAACAGCATCTTCACTGTACCGCCGGAGTTGGGGCACTTCACACATCTTAGGTGAGTTTAGTATAATCGATGAAATATTTATTGTAATAATTAAAAATGATAAGGTGAGAAATATGTATCGTGGAGTAGTATTTTAGTAAGGCAAATCAGGATATAATTACAGGCTTAATTTTTGAAATTATTGACTTTGGACGAAAACCTTTACAAAATAGATTGAAGTGATCAAAGAAAACATGACTTCGGTTCGTTTTTTTTTAATGTGCTCCTTGTTTACCCATGAAATTAATCTGAACTTTAAGAAAAAAGAAAAATCCTTTATGTCTAAGTGATAGCTAGCGAAAGTATTGCCAAACCCTATCTATCGTGGTGACAGTCCGTGTTAGGAATTTGACTGGAGGGGACGGAACGCCCTCGCATTAAAGCGGGCGCAAAAACGAATCACCAAGTTCTCTTGTCGCATAGCGTGTCAATAAATTAACACTTATTCTTACATAGGCTGTAGAAAGGAACGCGGGAGCATTTCTGGCACCCTCAAAGGTATAAGTTGAGGACCATTGCGTGGTTATAGTCGACTATACGTAGTTTCAAATAAACTTTCGCCTCTCTCGGGTAAATTGTTGTTTACATACATTTCTCTAACAAATTTCCCCAAGCTAAAAAGGTGTTTAAACTTAAGCAATATTATTTAAGTATTATGTAGGAATGATTGTAACTGCGAGTATCTACAGACCTAATGATGTTATTAATTGTATGGACAATGACGCTTAGTTATAAAATGTTTCATTGTATAGTTTGACATTGAGATAGACTCGTGATAGCACAAGTTTAAACCTTAGTGGTTTTTGGTTGCTATTTTTTGTGAATAATCCTGTATTCTTTTTTATAATTGATAAATAAGTGGCATTCTGTAGTTTCTGCCTACCCCCACGGGAAGAGGGCGTGAGTTTATTTGTGTATTTATTTTCTCTTCAAAAGGAAAAATTGTTATAGCTTGTCGTATACACAATATGTATTACACAATAAGATCGATTGATGCCATTATAATCCATTGTGAATAGCATGAACCAAAAATATAGTTTATAAAAGACAAACAGTCAATCACGTAAGTTTCCATGTGAATAGACAATAGATTAAATGAAAAGTAGGTTTCAAACAAAAACATACGAGTTCTGGATAGATTTACATAATAAATGACATACATACCTAATTTTATGAGTCAACAGAAGGTCGCCTGGAAATACTGGCATCGTGAGTGAAAGAGATGCATTAAATATTTTCTTTCTATTCCTGTTTTGTTTATCAGTAGGTAGCCAATAGTGTTTTCGAATCTAAAGTTTTAAAAAAACCTTGAGGCCCTTTGTACACGGCACGGTTTCTTTACGGTACGGCATATAAACCGCGCCGTGGAAAAATCATGTCTGTCAATAAGTTTCTATAGTGATCCATACAATACTGACGACCGTGCCTGCACACGGCGAATAAACCGTAGTTTTTCACGGCAAGAAAAACGTGTACAAAGGGTTTGAACGTTAGTAGAACCAAAATATTTTATTACCAGAATGGCACGGATCCCTTTTCCATTATTCAGTAAAAATATTGTTTTATAAACAATAGTTGTAGAACAGTTCCATTGTTCCAGGAGCTTGGAGCTGATGGGCAACTGTTTCCGTCAGCCGCGGCACGCCATCCTGGCTAAGGGCACCGCCTCCATACTCTCTTACCTGAGAGACCGCATACCCACCAATTAGTTTTAGTCGATTTTATGGCCATACACGGTGTAGCGTACTAGAGAATGTTGTGGAAGTTCGTTACGTTCACGGTATCAAAATAATCGCTCAAATAATTCTTAAAATATAGCACTCCACCATCAAACATGGCTGTCTGGGGTCATGGGTTTTGTATGGGTTCTCATAAAGACTGAAAACGCACAAACAAACGTCCTAAATGATCCGGAAATTTATGTCAACTAATCTGCATTTTTATTTTTTTATTTTAATTATTTCAATATCGTGTCTCACGGTTTGACTGGGGTCCTTTGGAATATTTGAAATTCAAATATTTTCAAAGCCCATAGCAAAAAAATTGAAAATTCAAAGTGCATTTAGTTTTTGCACCTCAATTAAATGATCTAAAACATAGTAAGTATGTATAGAAAAATTTTCGAACTTTCACAAACAGTCTGTAGGACGTCAAGTCAACAGTGTTGCCATACAAAACGCAGTCAGCTTACTGAAGCCAAATATTTTTTCTTTTTCCGCGTACCTGATTACGGTAAATCTTATATCGCTTTTTTCATTATTATTGTGAAAGCTATTCGTTATTATTTTATTATATCTTTGTTGTTGATTTAAATACATTTGTTATTAAATTATATTGCTAACATAGTTGATATCTATGAATAACACGTTAGAGAATATGGGTTGTGAGATATTCAGTATGTCATAATATATCATGAAATTCTATAATAATGATAAGTATCGACAAGTATTTACAAAGGGTTGTCTGCAGAGTACTCAATAATATGTAATTTGCCAAAGGTAAGGATATTGATATTTTTGGACACATTGTTTTAACGTAATGCATCAATGTAAATGTATTTGCAGTGGTTTGAATAGTTACCCGAGGCTGTATATTATGGCATCAGGCATATTTTGGAACAACAAATTATCTTCATTATTGACAATAGATGTTGAAATTAAGTCTCAATAGTCAAAGTCAATAGTAAAAAGATAAAAATCTAACCATGTTAATCCGTATAGTCAGCAATTTAAATTAAGGAATCTAATTAACTCAAAAGTTGTTTGAAATTCAACCAAAGTATTGTTCGAAGTACCTGAAGTTTATTTTATATAATATACACAGCCTTTTTTGTTGGCCGCTTGAGTGCATGAAGTATTATAAACAAAGAAAAGCACAAGTTTGTTGGAAAATTCGTGAGCACAATATTATAAAAATTGGAAATCTTTAAGCATATCGCGTGATTATGAATATATGCTTGGAAAGAAATGATTTACTTGTTATTTAAAATAATATTAATGTCTTTTACATTTCAGCTCTTCGAATATTAATTGCCATTTACTGTTGATTACTTAACTAACTCATTGAAATCTATTTAAATCAGCTTATTACGTAATAACACCCCGTCCTTTTTTCGTCGGGGGTTAAAAAGATATCAATTAAAACAAAAAGAAAATCGTCATTTATGGTTTTGATCTACATAATTATGGTACAGGTAAGAAAAATTACAGGGTCAGGCTGTAACTAGGAAGAAAACATATGAGTGTAAATTTGCAAGTGTCAACTGTCCTCAACTATGAAGCAAGCAACACTGAACCTTATTGTAAGAAGATACAGTACAAATCGTTTAAAATATGTATTGAAATACTAGATGACACGGTATTTAGTGTTTGTTGTGCATAGATAAAATGTATAAATAATGGCTTGAGTGACTTTGAAGAACGTTATAATTTATCATACTGCTGTCATGCTTGTAATTAACTTGGCAGAAAAACTTAAACATAGGTTATGTTATGACAATCGTTACGACTTAAAGTCGCTAAGTAGGCTAAGGCAGAAATGTATCTTTAATCCGGATATGTTGTTGAGCAAAGTTTTTCGCGACAGCTACATACAGGATGGCAGGGACATCGTGTTACCATGGATTCAGTATATAATTCTAGACCCCTAGCGTACGCAGGTCCTCTCCGGACAGGGATGTTTCGAGAGGTTCCTGCACATCATCAGGCGGGAGGAGACGTCCGGGTGTCATCACTGCCAGGATCGCCCAGAGGACACGGTGGAGCATACGGTGGAGGTCTGCTCTGCTTGGGCAGAGCACCGCCGTGTCCTCGTAGAGGTGATTGGCAGCGGCGGCGACCTCTCGCGTCCGCCTCCCACTCCCTCTCGCCCCGGACCATGGCTTGAAACAGGAGCCATGGTCCGGGGCGAGAGGGAGTGGGAGGCAGTCACCTCCTTCTGCGAAGCAGTCATGCTAGCGACAGCTCGTGCGTGCGTGTAGCGTGACATCTCTTTGAGGCGCGCGTGGAACACATACGCGCCGTCCGGCACGGGCCTGGTCCTGATCGGACGGTGAGCTACCCATTACTCTCCGCCCGCAGGCCCGCGCCTACGGTGGCCGGGAGTCGTCACGCGGCTCCCGACGCCCAGAGCGTCTCCCGCGGCGGCTGAGGCGTGAGGTTCTCTCCCACAGCCATCCCGCCACCTCCTTCGCTAGCATGACTGCTTCGCAGAAGGAGGTGACTGCCTCCCACTCCCGGACGCGAGAGGTCGCCGCCGTTGCCGATCGCCTCTACGAGGACACGGCGGTGCTCCGCCCAAGCGGGGCAGACCTCCACCGTGTCCTCTGGGCGATCCTCGCAGTGATGACACCCGGGCGTCTGATGATGTGCAGGAACCTCCCGAAACATCCGTGTCCGGAGAGGAACTGCGACAGGCGGTAGGTGAGAACGGCGTGACGCCTCTCTAGCCACTCACGTGCGGGCTTCTTGTTTAAAAAAAACATCTACATTTGCTCGTATTGGGAAACACAATAAATACAAACGATAACAATGCATAATTAGCTTCAGTTCTTCCTCGTAGCTGCCTTCAAGTATATTATTAGGTAGACACGTCATGTTGAAAACAAAGCATATCTATTGAAGCGATCATGTTTTCATCCATGTTATAGGAAAATTGCATAGCGCATCAACGCAAAGGAAAATTACTGCAAGTAATTTCAAAGAATGCAAATGCATTGTTCGTATAATCGCTGTCATTGAACAATTTTATGGTTTTACAAGGGCTACCGTCTACAGCATAGGTTCTCAACCTTATTTTTGCCCACTGCCCACATTGAGAAAATATTTAAACGCGTACCTACCTATTATATAGTCGTAAGATAATATATATAATTTTCTCTGGGTCTTCAACTGGCCCCTGAAAATCTCAAACGCCCAAGAGACCCACGCCTAGGCATTATCGCCCACGTTGAGAACCTATATGGTCTACTCTACAGTGTAGTACCTAAGTAGATAATGTACTAGCTGCATTAGGTACACGTAATGTATTTGGCGTATTATCAAGTTGCCTCGATACCGCGACTCGTCCAAACAGCATTTACATAACAATAGAATGAATGTTACTGAATTAACATAACAGATTGCTTTACTAGGTCGGGATGGGACTGTCCACTCAACTAACTCTTATTGCTTTTGTGTTTTTCGTGTCCCCAAATTAATCGGAGCCGTTCGACTACTCATGATTTTGTCGGAATTCTTTTATGTTACTGGGAAATCTAAAGTTTAGGAATCTAAAGAAAATCGCAGTGATTTTATTAGGGGGTAAATACGTGGAGCGGTGAATGCTTATGCGAATCCAGCACCCCCCGCCACAGGCAGAGGTGGAACACCGCAGTCGTTTTAGCCGGTAAGAGTCCGGCATACTGTCCATGAGGATTTCCATCGCGAAACCAAAAATGAATAAAAAGGGGATAAATACGTACTACCTATAGGTAGGTAAATCTATCGTCTCTACATGTTCGTAGGTATTAGTAGGTATGTATGAACAGTGTGTCGCGCAATAGTCAAATCCCGGTTCTAATAATGACAAGGACACCTGCACCTTTGTCGGAGGATGTATGGGTGGAGCCTTGCGTCTATGAATTAAGAAGTCATCCTTCTGACGGATGTCTGCGAAATATCCGTCAATTTACGAAAATTAGATATTGCATCGGGAAATAACACATATGCTAACCTCAGCATGTCGATGTTTTGTATAAACTAGCCCGCATAGACCGCCGTTACAAAACACACCGTTCTGGGCGCCTAACGTCATTATTATCGTTTTCACTATCGTTTGACGTTGACTCGTCACTCTATTGTAAATTGTAGTCTGTAAGCCCATAATAATAAACTGCAAGGTCGCGCCGACGACGGATACCTGGCATAGTGGGGGCCGGCCGCCACATGACGCCTGCACTGCACTTCATACAGTTTCAGTAGCCGCGGTGTAACTAGCGACCGTCGCTACCTGCGCTCGCATCACTTGCGCACGAGTTCGTCAGCTTGCTAGATATCCTGAAGCGTCTCATACATTCCACCTGAAGCTTCCGCGCCAAACTGTGTTAGAAATTAGATCTCATTATGCGCGTTCTTGTGTCTAAATAGTCTTCCAAATTTTTTAATGTTCTTAAAAAAACTTGGTTTCCAATCAAAAGAGGTTCGAGTGGTATGTTTGTTCAGGTGCGACCAAAGTGTATGTAAAGCGATCTGTATCTAATTGCGCAATTGGTTCATCACCCTGGTAGTCGGGAGTTCCTTCATACTGAGCAGTGCAGTGACAGGTACACCTTGGTCATCGACGGCTCTTTGCCAGTTTGAACGTAACGTCTGACAATGCTTATCAGCAAACTTGTACGTCTTCGGAGAAATCTTTTATAGGAGGAGTCTTTTATAGGCCATGTGAAAATTATTGAACAGTTGTGTTGTATCTTCATTATACCTACTTTAATGAGTCATAAGTGCGATTGAACGTGATTAAAATCTATTATTATGAAGCCATATGGAGTCGTTATTGTTCTGTCGTCGCTCATGTTCTTTAATAGTAAGTGATTCATTATTTATAGTTATAAGATTTGTGTCAAATGGTGAAATGATTGAAGTTAAATAATATATTGCCTTTGCCGCGAAATGGCTTTGAAGTTACCTACTCGTTGTTAAGTTTTGTAGTGCCCTTAGAATTGTGTGAGCAATTATATAAGACAGTCTCCCAAAACAGACAGTCGCCCGCCCTTCACCACTTCCTAGTGCTTTCGCTGGGAATAAGTTGTGGCGCAACAAACTCCCCAGCAGCACAGCTGTGTGTTCAGTTATAAAAACTTGTATATATGTGTAATAGTAGGTGTGCAAAGTAATTAACATTAAGAGACACAGAACATAAAATTAAATTATTTGCCATATGTCAGCTATTTCTGAATAGAGCAGGCTAGTAGACCAAGTTACCTGCTTCATTCCACCTGTAGTGCTCCGATGCTGTACGTATGTAATTTAATAAGAACACAAGCATATCGTCTCATCATCATCTCAATCACTTTCAGGTAATCTCTTTATATTTGCCAGTTGCCCTGGTTTTGTACGCATCTCATTCATTTGTGTGAGTTATTTTTGTATTTGTAATCTCTGTTAGAAAATGTATCAAAATTTTACTCGACTTAAAATCGAATCGTGGACTATTTCTGAGTAACGGATGCCCACGCCTTGTCTGCCATAAGGTCTTCAAAAATATTCAGTTTGAGGTTTTACATGAAAATATGATTTTGTATACTCAAAATTATATTTTCAAAATTATATGTTAGCGGCGGCGATCTCTCGGGTCCGGCCCTGGTTCAGGCCATGGCACGGAGCGAGAGTGCATGGGAGGCCGTCACCTCCTTCTGCGAAGCAGTAATGCTCACAAAGGTGGAGGCGGAGCGCGTGAGGGAGAGGCAATCTCTGCACCCTCACGCTTCTAGTCGCCGCAGGAGACGACCTGGACGGGAGTCAACAGCCGACTCCCGGCCACCGTAGGCGCGTGCTTGCGGGCGGCGAGCAATGGGCAGCTCGCCACCCGGTGAGGACCAGGCCCGGGTCGACGGCCCGTTATGTTCCACGCGCGCCTCAAAGAGATGTCAGCACGAACTGACGGGGTCCGCTAGGGCCGATGCCTGCCAGGGCCGCGGGTTTTTCGAAAGAGATACCGTGGCCCCTGGCACAGGCAACTGAAGGACCACGGGTGGGTTTAAGTCAATAAAAGTCTGACACGTCCTTCTGCTCAGCCCAAAGCGGGAGAGGTCATTTGATGATTTCCCACCCAAAAAAAAGTATACTTATATAATTATGTAGGTATATTAAAATTTATATAAATATTAAAAGTCGACCTGCTTATGGTTTTTTTCCAAATACAACAAAAGTACAATCTTCATTCCTATAATTTGTTGTTCATTAAATGGTCTAAACTATTTTCACTAAAATGGTAAGTCGGTGCACACCAGTGGGTATTTCTTAACCCTAACCGTACTGGTCTGGTACCTACGGGACAGTTGATTGGGTAGGACCATGATGTCATAGCCTTTGTGAAGATAATCGTTAACAGCGTCAGCAGCCACCAAGATACGCGTAGCATCTGGAAAAAAAATTAAGTTTAAATTTGTGTTTAGCACAAACAAAAATCACAGCAGGCGCAACATGGCCACCATAGAAAGAAACGCGCTTTGACTTAGAAATCTGTCCACAATGTGTCATTTTGTCTAGTCCGTCGAGAAAGCCCGTTTCTATGGTGGTTCAGGGTGGATTTCTTATGAAATCTGTCATTTTGTCTATTCTACAGGGTCACGTTACTACTAATATAATTTCTAATTATAATTACTAGCGAAACTCTGCAAACGTGATTGGTATCGATATGTAAATAAATAAAAAAAATAAAACATTAAAAAAATGTTTTTTTCTTAGAGGTCAATGACCGCTGTTAGTACTGTTACTTACAAGTATGTTTTGTTACCGATCGATACAAATCACGTCTGTGAAGTTAACACAATTTTTTAAACTGATATTTCAAGTAAATACGTCGATACGGTCGATGACCCTACCAAAAAAATCATGAAATGAATTTCTTTTTTGTCTTATCATGTTTAGATATCGACACCCATCACGTCTGCGGAGTTTCGCTAGCTTATTTAATTTGACGCTGTATCTGTAATTTTTTCTATTCGTCTGTCGATTAATTCCGTATATATGGCCGTATACATGTATAGCCGTATATATGGTGATCATGCTACGTGTGCAGGTCTAATTTATCTGCAGGTCATACAAATAATTGATTCGTGCGCGATGCGGGAATCGAACCCGCGACCTGTAGCGCATCCAATCACCAAGGCTCACTGTACCTCCAAATTATTATTAGCATAAGCATAGCACAATCAGACTATAATGTTCCCACTGCTGGGATACAGGCCTCCTCTCTGTGAGCCGTAATCCACCACGCGGTACCAGTGCGGGGTGTTGGAATGAATGAATATTAATCTTTGATCATGTGTCTTGGCTTTCAAAGAAACTGTTTCTTTTCTCTAAACTAATAAGTAATATCTAATTCGTTGTAATATTTTACTTATCGTTTCGAATGGTTTGAATTCCAATATTTTATAGCTGAGGCTTTATCAAAGACTTCTCATAGACCAAAAACTTACAACCATGATAAAGAGTTCAATGTTATCGATACATATTATAAATTAAAGTCACTTTTCGTGTCTGTTTGTGTGACCGCGTTGTTCTTCTAAACTACGCAACGGATATTATATCTAATGGAATTTTCGTTGTCTTTTTGAGAAATTATTTTTGGAAGGTTTATATGTAAAACTTATGCAGGTGAAACCGCGGGGCGCAGCTAGTAAAATTATAATTGTAACATAGATTACCCCTGAACTTAAAAAAATCATATAACCGAATCATTAAAAAAAAAACTTGAGAGGTGACAAGGGACACCCGGATGGAACGAAGTATAACTGGCTTGCTTTCTATAAGAGAGAGAGAGAGACAGAAACACGCGCACGCCGCACGGCTTACAACTATAGCAAAAAGTGTCGTTCCAACTTTTGGTCTTAATTTTTTCCGTCTAGCCCCCTTTCGCAACGCGCGATAAGGAACTTCGTTCCAAAAACTAAATTCCGAGCGGCCATATATCGTTGTTTACATCTTTGGAAAATTTAGAATGCTTTGCGCTTATCTACCACATTATGCCCTATAGTAATTAAACCTATAAAATTGTGTAAAGGGCCTCTGCGAGTTGGCTTTGGCCCCTAGTACGCCTTTCAAAGGTCCGGGACCCCAGGGTCCCGAGAGATATGTTAACTAAAAACCTATAAAATTAAATGTAAAAATGAACCCCATGTTAGACCCTTTTTGAATTAGCGAAATTTCAACAGAGTTCATATGAGACCATTATCGCTATCGGTTTATAATCGCGTTTTCAAGTTTTTTCGCGTCGACCCCGTCATCTGCTCTAGGTATAGGTAAAAATATTTTTGTATTTTAGGAAACCATAAAATTCCGTGCATGTTTAAGTTACTAATTATAATAATAAAAATCTTTATTTAACCAAAAACATAATACAGTTTTGATAGTTGGTTTTAAAATATATTGTCGTTTATTTTGCAAATTCTGTACAAGAATAATACTCTACCTCTTAAGCTAGGTTATACCTGTATTTTAAGAGGTAGGTAGTTATGTTTTTTTTAAAGTTTTAAAGCTAATTCCGATAGTATGTCTTAATTGTTAGAAATACTGTACCGTACCTACATGCTACTCATGTGGTAGATACCGGTACAGTAGGTATTGTTAATACCTACACTTGAACACTTTATTGATATGGAGTGCACTAATAATGTTATATGTGACCCTACACTGGAATGTAGTTGTTATTGTTACTGTCATCTCATTCACGATCACTCCAAGACGATGTTCTAATTTATTTAATTAACATGTTTTGCGTTGTGTAATACTAACCTTTGAATATACGAAATGTCTAAAATTATATATAAGCCATTCGAATCGCCAGTTTAGTCCAACTTAAAGTATTGAATTTCATCATTTGAATGTAACAACAACATACCATTACACAAACCTCAAAAACTTGTCTAAACATTATGTAATTCTAATTTGCTAGATAGTATTCTTAAAAGTCTAGCTAGTTTATACTCCTATAGCTTAGCTTGTATGTCTTTTTTCCGATACTGCACCCTAATTGCGTAACACACCCGAATCATTTTGAAGGATATTACTAAGTAATCCATTGCTTCAAATGTTTGATAAATTTGTCTGCTCAACAAAGTAAATCACGCAATGAATGTTGTTGAACTGTCAAAATGAAACCCATTGCTACCCATAGAGTGTTACGCAATTACCCCGCTGGTCTAAGTTTTCATGAAAACTACTTGATAAGGTTTGGGCGACTTCCTTCAGCACCTATTGAAATGTTAAGTGGTAGACCAAACCTTCTTTATTCTTTCTCCTAAGACTACTACACAAATGCTACTAATTGCTAATAGGTAAAGATAACAGACTGGGTCTAGGATGGTAGGTTTTATGATTTTGAGTTTTCCCGATTAAAAAATCTACTGGTACATTCCTAAAGACAAAACAAATATCTAAAGGAACTCATGAGAGTTTTCGCTAAGTTGACTTCTCCCGCTCTGGGCGGAGCGGGAGGCCGTGTCAGACTTTTACTGACTAAAACCCACCCGTGTTCCTTCATTTGCCTATGCCACGGGCCACGGTATATCTTTCGAACAACCCGCGGCCTTTTTCAAATGACCTAAGACCGGATTTTCCAACTTGCATGATGCAAATCATCTGATTGGATTATAATCCTCAGAACAAATGTTAGCTACTAACAAAACGATGAAACGTGGGGGTACTGATGGTACATCTCTGCCCTTACCCTTCGGAAAAACCAGGCTTGATGTTATGTACTAGGTGTTATGTTTATTTACTCTTCGTAAGTAACAAAAAAACTATAAAAGCTTTTAATTTTTCTTTTAAAATGATTAATTTTCATCAAAAATTTCTTGGTCACAAAAGCCACCAAATATTTATTTTGAACCTATTTAGCTTACCTACGTTAAACCGGATGATGAGATCCTAATCATCTGCTGGGGTCGGCTTCCAGTCTAACCGGATGCAGCTGAATACCAGTATTTTACATGGAGCGACTGCCTATCTGACCTCCACAACCCAGCTACTGGGTAATACGATACCCCTTGGTAAGACTGGTTGTCAGACTTTCGGGCTTCTGACTACCCGTAACGACTATCAAAGATCCACGAATGACAGCAGGGACCAACGGCTTAACGTGCTTTCCGAGGCACGGAGGGGTCTCGGTATGTAAAGATGGTCACCCATCCACAGACCAACCGCGGCAAGCGTAGCTTAACCTGACCGATCGACCTGTGCGGCTGTTATTATTTAGCCACGGACCTACGGTCCTAATAAATCATTAACATCCTAATAAATAAATCATAAAAAAACCAGATCCTAATAAATAATTAAAATAAAATAAAAAAACTCGACTGACCTTACAATGCTTCCAGTTTTAATAACTAAGTATTATTAGTAGAATAGTATTCAAATGCAGGGCAAATAATATGATTATGATGATAATGTTCAAATTAAGTAGTCTTGAAACACGCACTTGACGCGCGGGCAATAAAACTTAAGTACCTATGAAGTATCTAGGCAATGGACGCTGCGAAGCTGTGAACGGATGTCCTGAGTGTCGATTTATATACCCACCAGCTAACCCGTCAGCGTTGTAGCTGTCTGTAGTTGCGAGGTTTCGGAAAATTATTCATACACGATGACGTCTTTCATTTATTTTGCGTCCTATAGGCTTGGGGCTATAGAGTATGTAGATACATTGAATAAAATATAACTGTTCTGTCTGTTCCGCCCATAATAAATTACTATAAGGCCTATATTTTATTTTATCGCTTATGTATACTGCTTAATATATACTCTTTATGAATACTGACCGAAGCATATCTTACAGGTATGAGGTAAGTAAAACCTGAAGTATGACAGGCTCAAGTAAGATATCTGTATCTGTTAACTATCGTGACTTTAAAAAATTGTAATGGAATGCACATTAAAACTTTTTATTTGCCTACTACAGCATCCAACGCACAATGCGGGGTTGGTCGTTCGGTGACGTTTACACGATGGTCAGGGGTGGCTCCGGAGATCGCTACTCCAGTATTCGTGTACTCGGCGAGCGGTGATGAAGATTCTCTCGCCGGAGCCTGCCTGTCCAGATGCCGTGAGCTGCCGGATTGCGCTGCCGTTGTTGTAGCTTATGGCAGAGGAAACTGCCAGGGCATAGCCGACTATACCACGGCAAAGCTGAAAGTGGACAACGATGTCGCCTTCTTCAAGAAAGTTTGTTTGGCATGTAAGTGGCTAGAGTAATTTTCTAATGTTTTTCCACATGGTTGCTGCCGTCGCCTCGATACCTACCTGTTGTAGACACTTACTAGATTCGAGCCTTATATAAAAAGAAAACATATGTACTACCAAGCCAGTTCGAAGGTGACTCAAGGTTAGTTTTCATGGTGCGGTGGGAACATGACTACCTGACAGCGATCTGATCATTTTTACTGACTCAGGCCGATCTATAGTAAGTGGTCGTTACAGCCTCATTATCAGTTAACCATTTTCAACCCTCTATAACATGGTCTTTACCTTTTTGTATGTGATATACTTCCGTATAAAATCATTCAAAGCTAAGGTTTAAAAGACATCATCAACTTATATGCTGGTAACAGTCAAAACCTTGTTCTGCTAACAGTGCCCGAGGATTGCGGCGTTCGGTGGTGGGCGCTGGAGAACACTCCCGGCTACCACCTACACTCGGAGGGCTCTCACCTAAAAGTTATCCTCAACACCACCGTCTACGAGTGCTACGATGCCGTGTACACCTACAACGGGGAGCAGAAGTTTCGGTACGAGGCTAGTGTAGACTAATGTATTCACTAGGCGTCAAATTTCCCGCGACACGTGTCTCCAAAGAATTCGCGCGATGTCGCCCGATATCACACGACATATCTGGTGAAATCGGGAGCGTCCAAAAGTAATGAGATCAGAGATTGGCGACGTCGCGCGTGCGACATCCACGATGTCTTTCGAGACACGAGTCACTGGACATTGGACCCCTGGGGATTTACAGCTTAACATTACTTCTAAGTCTTCTTTACTATAACTACTCGGGAAGATGCTAAGATGATCAACTATAATACCTATATGTTACGTAAATTCACATTATTTTGCCCAAAGCCTACCCCATCTGTAAGCTAGCGCTCTTATTGCGTTCCGGCCACCGTAGGCGCGGGCTTGCGGGCGGCGAGCAATGGGCAGCCATAAGGACCTGCCGATCGATTCTGTAAAAATCTCACCGTGAAAAGTTAGGTGAAGTGAGCTTAGAGTGAGCTGTCAATAGTGTCAATCCCTAGCATTAGTTAGACTGACAGCTCACGCTACGCTCACTTCACCTAAGTTTTCACGGTGAGATGGTTACAGAATCGCACTGCAGGCCCGGGTCGACGGCGCGTTGTGTTCAACGCGTACGTTTCAAAGAGAGGTCAGCACGAACTGACGGGGTCCGCTAGGGCCGATGGCGCCAGGGCCGCGGGTTGTTCGAAAGAGATACCGTGGCCCCTGGCATAGGCACCTGAAGGAACACGGGTGGGTTTTAGGCAGTAAAAGTCTGACACGCCTCAGCCCAGAGCGGGAGAGGGCATTTGATGATTTCCCACCCAAAAAAAAAGAAAAAAAAGCGCTCTTATTGCGTAACACACTCAATCAGAGTCTGAATCAATTGGAAGGATATTTCTAATCCATTTCTTCTCGAAAAAATTGTTTACTAACTACTAAACACCGTAAATAACGCAATGAATGGTTTGAACTGTCAAAATGAAAGCCATTGCTACTGTTAATTGTGTTACGCAATTACCACGCTGGACATGCTATTTTGCACCTAATGTTAATAGAGATCATAATACGTAATGCTGGGATCCTCGTTCGGAACGGTTTCCCACAGTTAGGTAAGTACATATCGTGAACACCCTAAAGAAAACCCTTTCGATGTCTTACACGAATGGTTTTTACATTTAGCTTGCTTTGGGTTAACAGGAAGTTAGTAACAATGCAGTGGTAATTGTGTCAAACACATGGCTAACATTTGTTCCATAAAAATTAATAAAAAGAATGCGATATTACATATTAGTGAATCATTTACATATTATGAGATCATTGAGATCATAAGATGGTCATATTTTAAATATGTTAATAAGTTAATAATAATAAAATTGGGATTTTATTAGTCACCCGCAATAGCATTTATCTAAATTCAATGTTGACATAATTAACTAGATGCAGTAGAACACGTGTACACTGCTGATTAATTTATCCTAATTAGGGAAAATATACTCCGACGGTACGTTACCATTGCATTTTTTGTTTGGGCAGATCCGAGTTTCCTGAAGTCCAAATCCAAACATCACGTTAAAGCATAATATTCACGAATTTGGTTTTAAATCGCCTTCCTTTTAAAATGTTATGCACCCAATATCTCCATTTTTAGGATTCCGTATCCAAAGGGTAAAAACGGGACCCTATTACTAATGACTCCACTGTCCGTCTGTCTGTCTGTCACCAGGCTGTAGGTATCTCATGAACCGTGGTAGCTAGAGAGTTGAAATTTTCACAGATGATGTATTTCTGTTGCCGCTATAACAACAAATACTAAAAACAGAATAAAATAAATATTTAAATGGGGCTCCCATACAACAAACGTGATTTTTTTGCCGTTTAGGCAATGGAAGTATAGTCGCGAGCACCAATATGTCAACACTTGGCAACTTTCAATTGCGATTTTTTCGCTTTTCTTTTCGATTTTTGTTGAAATACGACACATTACTTAAACCTTGGATTCGAAAATGCTATGTTCGTAACAAAATAAAATTTCATTAAAAAATAAAGGAGTAAATCGCTTTTGAATAAAGCCGAGTGTAGACATACTTTTGCTCGTGACTGTACATCATCTGTGAAAATTTCAACTCTCTAGCTACCACGGTTCATGAGATACCTACAGCCTGGTGACAGACAGACAGACGGACAGTGATAATAGGGTCCCGTTTTTACCCTTTGGGTACAGAACCCACAAATCATCTGATTCGTCTTATTGTCTTACTATTACGCTCTTCCTTGAGGCTCACTCATGATATTACGCAAGAACATGTGCGGATCATTAAATTGTAGATTGTTTCCTGCCGGTAAAGCTTTTTGTGTCACACCAAGTAAATTATGCGATAAAGGTAATTAAATAAATAATAAAATAAAAAGCCTTTTATTTCTCGCATAATTAAAAAAAATATTTACGGATTACATTTAATAATATTAATAGATAGTAATGAGAATAAATAATGTAGTAATGAGTATAATATTAATTGAATTAATAAATTATATAAAATAAGATTTAAAAGATTTAAAAAAGGGGTACCAATAATTTATCATGCAGGCATGCAAGAACCCCTCTTATGTGTATGCCTTCTCCAGACTTTTCCATTTGTCTCTATCTTTGGCAATTGTTTTTACCAGCTATTTTTATTATATTGTTATCCCAACGAGTTACCGGTCTTCCTCTCTTTCTAATACCGGCAGGGCCCCGCCATAACGTCAGTCTAGAAGTCCATCGGTCATCGCTCATCCTGGCTACATGGCCTGCCCAGCGCCACTTTAACTTTTGTGAGAAATTAAGTGCATCTGTAACTTTAGTCTTTTCCCGTATGATATGATATTGTGAGGGATTTTTTGTATTTTTCTCACGTTTGCAATGCTTCTCTCCATACTTCGTTGGCAGGATCTGATTGATCTGATAAAGGTAATTACTTAATGCGAATTAAATCTACCTACTGTATAACTTCACACCTGTGTCCCTCGAAGGGCTACGCAGAGATATTTAATATGACTTACACATTTCGCCAGTTATTTTTAGGTCCATATTAGGGTGCGAATCTATTGCCTAAAACCGGGCACAAATCAAAATCCTACAATTTCATCTACCTACCAAAAGAGCGCGACTTCGCAGACACCACCACCAACGAGGCCGGTCGAAGCTTCGTGATTGTTATAAATCGGGGTTATTATTAAGTATTTATCCATCCTAAAAAAACACTCTAAGGTGATGGTGGTGGTGGTGGTATGTCCGAGAATTCACTTTAAGCTTAGTTGGATAAACGGAATTTATCTATAGACTTAGAATTTAAAACCCACCCGTGTTCCTTCCTTAGCTCTTTATGTTCCAGGGCAGCGGTAAACCCTTTCGGATGTTCCCGCTACCCTGGCAGGCTTCGGCCCTATGGGGCCCCGTCGTCCGCGTATACCTTAAGGTGGATTCTTTGGGATGGATAAACGGAATAACTCCGATTTATAACAAAGACATCACGAAGCATCGACCGACTGCCTCGTTATTGTAATAACTCATAAATCGTAGTAGCAACTTTCGATTCTAAGACAAAAAGATCCATTAATGTTAACCAAGTCTAAAAGCGAAGTCGTTGCATTGTTTCTTTCTTTCTTATAATACTTATTGTAACTGTCAACATTGTTTTGTCGTGGGTTAGGCGTCCTATAAAGTTGATTTATACGCCTGATTTTTCCATCGCCAGATAACTTTAAGTATTCGAGGAATAAAAATTGACGTTTGACAATTTTGTATGAAATAACCTTCAAAATTATTCCTCGAATAAAGTTATCAGATGATTGAAAAATCAGCCCTTAACCAACAACACTATTAACTTTTTAATATTTAGATACACGCTTTGTTGTAATATCTTGGCCTAATTTTTGTTTTTGTGTTTAATGTTTAATTTCTCTCAAGTTTTTGGGAGTGTTCCCTTAGCATCACCATCAACCTGTTACCATGGATTCACTACATGATTCTGGACTGGAATACGTCGAAAATTAATTGCTGTCCCATACATTAAATTCTGAATGCGTTGTTATGGCACGTTTCCATGAAACAGCTGATTTTTTTGATAACCATCTTTAGAATCATGTGCTGAACTCATAGTTACAGTTTGGGCGTCGATGTCCCTGTCAACCTGTACAATCAACCTCTTTCTCTTTTCCAGGTTGAATGAAACAAATGAATACATAGTCATATAAACATTATTTGTATTTATTTTGTTGAATTGATCATACCGCACAGAATATCTTTGAGGAAACAACACATTATTCTACAATAAGTACCTACTCGTTATCAAGATAATTTTACAATTAAGTAGCCCCTTTTTGTAAAATTAAAATCAAATTAACAGCTTGTTTTCCCCCTATTGTTATGCGTTATTTTATAGGATTACATAAACCCATGTTTATTTTGGTACTGAGTTCATTCATGTCATATCCCAGTGTTTTCCTAAAGTAATAAAGTTCCGACAGTGAGGTCGGGGAGACACCGTCTAACAATAACGTCGATATTTCATGATTCATGTCCTATAACTACTAAATACGTATTGTGGTTGTAATAACCGTTTATTATTAGAGCTACTACTTGTTTACATAAGAGCTCAATTATCACACAATTACTTTTTCTATTATTATCGAATTTAATAAGCTTGCCTAACAGACGAGGGGATAATTTATAACATGAATTTAATAAAATCTAAATCAAAAGTTATTTATTCTAATTAGGCAGGTGCGGTCACAGCCCAAGATTTTGGGGGGGGTCACCATGGGTGCCGAGGAATATTAATAAGGGAGGTACATCTCCTCGTTGGTCAAGTGGTCGCCAGCGTTACTGCTGAGCATGAGGTATGGGTTCGATTCCTAGGTTGGGTACAGTGTTGTTAGGTTTTTCCATCAGAAATTTCTCAGAAGCAGCCTGGAGTCTGGATTTATGCCTGGTTGGTGGCAGGAGGCTCACCCCCTACGACATGGGACTTAAACATAACTGGCGAAATGGGGTATAAGTACTGCATGAAGGTACATCCCTGCCTAACCCTTCGGGGATTAAAGATTACATAGGGTGGGAAGAGCGTTTGGTTTTATATTTTCAAGCAGAAACGGGTTACATTGTCGACTTATCCAGGCAAACCGAAGCAACTACGATAATGTAGAATGCAAGAGCGAGCGAAGCGAGCTCGAAAATATTGCACACTCTCGGATAGCATGACCCCCACGACCCCCCCCCCCCCCCACCCTCGGACCGCGACTGTAATTAGGCTGAAAATCACCATTTTTTGAACGTCACAATTACATGAGGCAGGTCTCCAAATTGCCCGCCCGTCTCCACTTCCTAGTGCTTTAGCTGGGAAGAAGAAGCCGCACAACAAACTCCCCAGCACCCCACTCCCACCTGTCTGTAATTTGGCATGGATGCTACTTAATCGCAGCGTTCCTTCCTTCATAGATCGTTTTACCATGATTTATACCAGCTTTTATCTCTCATAGATCTGCACAGTGGGTTGTGCCTCAAGGCGAGTTCGACCCCGAAGTAATGTACACATCAGACTCCATGATTGGAAACTGCATACTCAATGCAGAGAACAGATTCACTGAGCCCGAGTCTTACCGGGTGTCCAACTACTACACGGTCTACATAGAAAACCAGTGCAGCCATGACTGTAAGTACCTTATCATAATGTATGTTTTAATAGAGGGTTTTCAATGCCACAGACATCACCCCACATCACTTGTCAATTATTATCGAATATGACGTTATCATCAAACAGGAAAACCTAGAACCAACTTCTTAAAATCACATAATCACACCACTTTAAACTGTATCGTTGGTAAAAAAATTAACATCCAGACTTCTCGGATATGAGCAATTCTCTGAATTGTGCCTATAAATTATTATGACTACACTATACATATCGTAAGATGAAGGCTAGGGCCAGCTCAGACTGGCAGATGCTAGAAGATTTTAAATAATGAATAAAACATTATGAATACTTACCTAATCGTATTTAAATAAATAAATACTTCAATGCTCGGGGAATCGAGGAGCATAGCGTACGTTAGGCCATAGATCTTTTAGTAGATACTGTGGGGTCTGTGGGAGAGGTACTTCAATGAAAGATATCTTTGGAAGTAAAATAATAATTATTTAGACTGTCTTAGTATGGAATCGTTATACGTTTGACATCCACAGCTTTTCAGCTCACCCCTCATTCTTTTTAAATTCGTAATAGAAAATAGTGCTTGTTTCTTAATTGTCCCATCAACTTAAAAGAAACTTTTAAGTAGTAAACTCGATTATAGCTACGCTATAATCTCTACAGTACTTACGAAATAATTCTTAGGTCCCTGATACCAATGTAAACTTACAATTGCCATTACTGTACTTGGTCACGCTACCTCATAACGACTAGTTTCTATTGTCATAATACATTATCCCACATATTTAAGCGATGGATTCCGTAACTATGCGGGACTTGTTTTGCATCAATATGTATGGGGCAATTTGTATTTTTACGTACCAGTAGATATCTGCATTATTTTTGTGAAACCTGCAGTGTAATTGCGTAGCACATTGTTAGTAGGAATGGCTTTCATTTTGACAGTTCAACAACATTCATTGCGTTATTTACGTTGTTGAGCAGGCAAATTTTTCGAACACATGGAGCAATGGATTAGCAATATCATTCAAAAAAAGTATTCAGATTATGGTTGACAGTGTGTAACGCAATTGGGTGCTGTCTGTGTTCTTTTCGTTTTTAAGCTGGTTACATGAGTTATGAATGACATTTAAGAAACATACTAGATATTATTTTATTAGTATAATGAGAGTAGGTAGGTATAATAAATAAAGGAAAATGTTTTATTGTTACCCGAATCGCTTTAGCGTGGCAATAGCGGTCATTACCCTTTCTAATATGTCTCCGTAGGACCGTAGGAAGGAACCCAAACAATAAACAATGTATGGAATCAGCCTATAATGTTCTTACTGCTGGGACACAGCCTCCTTTTTCTGTGAGAGGGAGTGGGCCATAATCCACCACGCGGTCCTATTGCGAGTTTTTGGATCTCACAATGTTTCGCATTCACCGTTTTGAGAGCAGTGGTGATGAAATAACTTACACAAAGTAAAGTGCCTGCTTGGGTTCGAACCCACGACCTTACAACTCGTAAGTCGCGGACATTACCACTGGGCCACTCATAAACGCTGAAGGGTTTTTCGTTATTGGAACATGTTGAAGATCACGATAGATATTGAATCAGACGTTAACGGACTTTATTTCAGTTTTTGAAATAATTAATAATAATAAATTTTTTCAGAACACAATTCCAATTATAAAATTAAAATTAGTACGGCTTAAAAACTATGTTAGTACCTTAAAACTACTGATTAATTAATTCAACTGACATTAATTTACATGATATTAAATAGGACAGCACCAGAACTATGCACCTTATTCCAGTGCCTCACAATAGGACACTCCACCTGAGAAGGTGGATGATGAAAGGTGGAGGATTTTATGGTGTTTAGAAGGACATTGGGGCTGCCCCGCACACGACACATCAGGGAGGCCACTCTCTTGCGCACAATAGCCCTACAGCAGTCGGTGTTGGCCTCCGCAAACATCCCCGACGCACTACAGTATCGCGGCAACCCCATCAGTATCCTATACCCATTATTGTAGAGGACCCGCGGGGCATTGAAAGAAATTCTACATATAGCGGACCCACAGGCTGCAGGTGTACATTGTCTGGCAATATAATGTAGGCGGATGTATTTATAATGTAAGCAGATGTATTTAGGTACCTGCCATGCATTTTTTGTGGTCCCTGGAAATGCTTCCATAGGCCCTGAGACGTTGCCTGAGGTAGCAGCGCGGCGCGGGGGGGTGTGGTGACATGATGCGAGGGTCATAATATTACCGTGGGTCGGTTATTCGACAACTCTCGCACCGCGCAGCTACCTCAGGCAATAGTTCCTTACATACTTACTAATGGGAGATTTAACTTATTAATGAACGACAGTCTAATAATATTGCATCCGGTGACGCATATTGCTGGCAACAATGTGCTTCGCATGGTACGGGTTTATCCCCTATTTAAATGTGTGATAGATGTCCATGGATTGCCCCGCAATAATAGCACTTATAGCACTTAGGTCGTCGTAACTTACGTTCCAAGGAAAAGTTTTTCTTTTATTTACCAGAGACGTTCAGTAAAAGTGCATCAAACACCGAAGTTACTTTTTGTGGAGCAACGTTTACAAGTGTTGGTGGGCGACAAAGTATAACAAAAAAAATATTTAGTAATCTTAGTAAAAGATATAAAAATTTACTTAATGCAATCCTATCCTACTAATATTATAAATGCGAAAGTTTGTATGGATGGATCGATGTTTGTTACTCTTTCACGCAAAAACTCCTGAACGGATTTGGATGAAAGGCACACAGATAGTCTATAACCAGGATTAACACATAGGATACTTCTTATCCCGATATTCCCACGGGGTCGAAACTTATGCGGGTGAAACCGCGGGGCGCTGCTAGTCATGTTATAAAAAATTGCTTTACAAAAAGTAACTTCGGTGTGGATGCACCTTTACCGTACAGAATGTAGGCACTAGATTAGTAATAGATACAACTGCAGCAGTTTTTTGTTCTGTCTAAAGTAGGTAGGTAGCTATTATAGAGTACTAGCTCCACGAAGGAGAGCTATTCACATAAATGACGCTTTATTCTTTTAACAGATTACACAATATTTTTGGGTGGATGTGGCGCATATTTTTGCCCCCAACTTGTTTGTTTTGTGTTTGTTTTCTTCCTCTGCGTCATGTTTACCGCAAATAAAAGTTTTTTTTTACAATAAAAGTCCATTATTTCCAGATCCAAAGAAGATAGACAGATGTTCTTACGAGGAATACTACAACCAGACTCTGAGACATGTCGAATTTACCATCAAGAACTACACGAAGGACGAAGTAAGTTGAACAAATGAGCCGTTTTCCTGTTATCGTACTTTTGTAGTACGATCAACTGCACGTCAGTAACAAGATCAATCTGCCTAGCTTTTTCCAAAGCTGAGTACCAGTATTTTACATGGAGGTACTGCCTAACTGACCTCCACAACACAGTTAATGGGTAACACGATACGCTTTGGTAAGACTGGTTGTCGGGCTTGGGCTTCTGACTAGCCGTAACGACTGTCAAAGATCTCCGAATGACAGACAGGGACCGACGGCTTAACGTGCTTCCCGAGGCACGGAGGGGTCTCAATATTTAATGGATGTTAAGGTCACCTATACACAAACCGACTGCATCAAGCATAGGTTAAGCTTCAAACAACCCGTGTGGCTATTATTATTTAGAGTAGTAACTATGCCCTTACTGTGACGAAATAAATGCACTGTCAAAGTCAAATTGTTAGCATGGACGATGAATGTACACGTACCATTTATCTTCATTAAAATGGTACCTACTATGTTGTTATCTCTAGTCGTAACTTACGTAACATTCACGTGCGTGAAATAGCTCATAATGGTTGCTAAATTATCGCTTAGCTTCGAAGATAAATGACTCAAGAAAAAAATATTTAAGTAAGTATAACAATACTTTATAAATTAAAGATGAACGTTCGTAGAAGTATTGAGGTCAACAGTTGTTTATATTGATGTTTGTCGTGCTAATAATTACTTCGTTATGGTAATGAGAACTTCTCGTATTTATTAATACTTACAAAGAATTTGTTTGATTACGAGAAGGTTGGTAGTTTCGATTTTTTTAAATAATAAGATAAGTACTAGTAGGTATTTGTTCTTATTAATAGGTAGTGAACAAGATTCCTACTAGCGACCACTGTCAGTGGTGAGACGTCATCTTAAACCGTTTGACTGATTCCAATTTTAGACTAACGCTAGGCCGGTAACGTATTCTCTATGACACAATGAGCGAAACCGCGCGAAATGAATGCGAAGCGTGATTAGCTAAGGAATTGGCGTGGTTTCGAAGTAAGTATTCATAGTGAATTAGGGCCCAGTGACTAAGCGGTTGGACGCACATATTTAAGAGTGATTTTTGGAGAGATGGTTGTTTTTTAGGCAGATGTTCATTGCTTTCAGAGCAGTGGTGGCCCAGTAGTAACGGCCGCAACTTACGAGCTGTAGGTCGTAGGTTCGAGCCCCGAAAGGCGTTTTACTTTGCATACATTATGTCATCACCACTGCTATCAAAACGGTGAAGGAAAACATCGTGAGGAAACCGGCATGTCCTAGAACCAAAAATTCGAAGACATGTGACATCTACCGACCCGCACTAGGCCCGCGTGGTGGATTACGGCCTACTCCCTCTCACCGAGAAGAGGCCTGTGCCCAGCAGTGGGAACATTATAGGCTAATTATGTTCATCGCTTTCGTTTTGAGTTTTATGGGTATATACATACCTATGCACATATATGGAACCTTTGAACATTTCTTTCATAGCCCAGTATTTTTTCCACGTACTCGGCACTCGGCGATCAACTTTTTTCTGTACCGGATTTTATTGAGATTAGATGTCCAAGGTAAATGTAATCTGCGATAATCTATGGATTTAGACTGTATGGATATAGGTATTTCTTTCTAGATATTGGTTTTCGAATGGTCATAATTTTCGTTTTGTCTCAGTTGATTTGTAGCCCAGCGGTGTCGCTGTGATCTATCCTTGAGGCGGCGACCAGCCCGCCGGTTGAACGCGTCCCAAAGGGTCATGGCTGTCCGGCTGATCCAGGGATACCGCACGATCTCCACTGAGGCGGCGAGCCTCCTTGGCGGATTGCCGCCATGGTATCTTGAGGCAAAATTCCTCGCCCACATTATGGGAGTGGGAGGCAAAACGCCGGCGGTCGTAATTCCGCTGCCCGTGAGAAATAACAGTACAGTGGACAGAACTCCGGCGGGATCTCATGGCGACATGAAGAGTGCGATTGTCGCAACCCAGTGCTAGGCGCGCCACAATTGCGGCGATAAGTCCCTTCTTTGAGAAGTGGCTGGAGAGGCACCAAAGCGCCCTCACCTTCCGCCTGCGCAGGTCCTCACCGGACACGGTTGTTTCGGGAGGTTCCTGATTAGGATAAGGCGGGATTAAACGCCAGGGTGTCACGACTGTGTAGATCGCCCGGAGGACATAGTGGAGCATACAGTGGAGGTCTGCCCGGCTTGGGTGGAGCACCGCCGCGTCCTCGTGCCGGCGATCGGCAGCGGCGATCTCTCGCATCCGGCCCTGGTCCAGGCCACGGTACGGAGCGAGAGTGAATGGGAGGCCGTCACCTCCTTCTGCGAAGCAGTAATGCTTGCAAAGGAGGAGGAAGAGCGCGTGAGGGAGAGGCAATCTCTGCGCCTTCACGCCCCTAGTCGCCGCAGGAGATGCCCTGGATGGAAGTCAACAGCCGACTCCCGGCCACCGTAGGCGCGGGCTTGCGGGAGGCGAGCAATGGGCAGCTCGCCGCCCGGTAAGGACCAGGCCCGGGTCGAAGGCGCGTTGTGTTGCACGCGCGCCTCAAAGAAATGTCAGCACAAACTGACGGGGTCCGCTAGGGCCGATGCCTGCCAGGTCCGCGGGTTGTTCGAAGAGATACAGTGGCCCCTGGCACAGGCAACTGAAGGAATACGGGTGGGTTTTAGTCAGTAAAAGGTTCAGTTCAGTGTGTACGGATTTTCCGACAGCAGTAGGTACTATGTCATCCGCCTTAAATGGATGAATGAATTATCTTAGGTAAAGGTAAATGTTTAAATGATTTTCTTAGATTGAATGTTCTTTTTTATTATTTGTATTTCCTGAGCGTGTCCCAAATAAAATACTTTTCTTTCTTTCAAATGGTCAGCAGTCAATTTGACAACTATTAATTACTTGACTGACTTTACATTGTAATTGTGGTGCCGCACCTCCTAACCTATTTGCTGTAAACTTTTAATGCCAGTGCGTGGCCATTGAAAATATCGTTGGTGTGGCCGAGTATTTGTTAACAATAAATCTGAACCTGAATACGAAGGTTACTCCTTCGTAAGGACACAGAACACGATAATAGTGCTAGTTAGAATAATGACGAAACGCATAGTCGTCGCCTGTTCTAACAATATTTACAATATGACAAGTCTGCATGTAAACAAGCAGTAGGTATCATCAGTTTATAGATTTATGTTAAGCACAAACAATAAAATTGAATGCAAATGAGCCAAAAGGAACACAACCGTTGCATCATATTGTAGCCGAAATCATGAGTCAGTATTGGAACCGGATCGTCATACTACGTGTGTCGTTTAGTAAACAACGTAGTATTTCAATAAGTTCAGCTTGGTTGAGCGTCATACTCGAGTGTCTTTTTTATATGTACGTGTTTCTTAAGAAATTAAACATATTTTCTTTCTTTTTCACTCATGGGTCTGCGTAACAAGTCGCTTGCTAAAGAGCTTAATATTTACCTACACCCAGATATTTGGTACGTAAGTAAGTATTTATAAAGAAAAGAAAACATCGTGAAGAAACCAGCATGTCCTAGAACCAAAATATTCTAAAAATGTGACATCTACCAACCTGCACAGGGCCCGTGTGGTGGATTACGGCCCTCCCACCCTCACAGAGAGGAGGCCTGTCTCCTAGCAGTGGGCACGCTAAAGGCTGATTATGTATTTATTATTCTTTTTTAAATCTTGTTTCTAATTCCAGTGTAAAACGTCATGTGAACAAGCAGAGCGCTTTAACTGCCGTGGATTCACGTGGATACCAGCGGGGCAAGTGAAGGGTGGCGGGGGCCGCGGGCTATGTGACTTGCACAGTGAAGACCTCATCACTACGGGTTCGTGGCTGCTCAGACGAATCTCTTCGGCCACTTACTATCGCAGAGTTATCTGTTTGAACAGTAAGTTTTAGAATAATATAATTAGGTGGTATTTGGCTTTATCAGTTCATAAACCCATTATCGTACCTCTATTGCCACTATCGTTCCAAAAAAAATGAGTTTCGTCTGCTATATTAAGCACAGCTTTCCTGTATCTTATTGCTGGTTTTTTCTTGGAAAAAATTCCTTAGAGCGATGATAGTTTTTAATGGTTCAGATATTTCTTCATCCCACGGAAGTGTTCATCGGTCTATTGGAATCAGCTTAATGTAGAAACCATTAAAAGAGTGCTTAAGAAGTAGGTTATAGAAAAGAGCGCAGTATTATCTATGGCGGTGCGATTACAGCAGCAATTTTGTATGCAGGCAATTTTAATAAGACTCAACACAAAAGTTGCAACTTCAAAATTCGTCATAGTGCTTCAAGTAGTGCGACTTGTGACCCTGCGGTTCGTTGATATATGAATATCTCTCTGATCGACGCGAAACCTGTTACCATGGATCTAGTACCCTACATTTTGACCGCATAGGTATTGCACTTTTCTATGAAACCGCAGATTTTTTTCATATATCTTTATGAACGCCCCTGCGTTGTATTTTTTTGTCGGTTATAAAAAAAATCTGCTATGTCATAGAAAAGTTCAGCGAAATAAGAGTAAATACTCCTATTTCGCCTGTCGTGTGTTAAGCAAACATAGACGATAACTATTACCTACTAGGTAGTTAAAGTTGGGTCATACATAAACCTAATATCGTCGCCGTGCAGTGAAAACCTCGTAAAGGAAATATTATGATTTTCTTTTCATGATCATTATGTGCTGTGTGGAAAACCTCGTAATGTATATTTAGAACAAACGGGCTCTGCTCTAAGATGCTTCTAATGCCTTCTATTGATAATAACGACAAATCAAAAGTCATTTATTCAAATTCAAAATTACATAAGACAGTCCCCCAAAACGACGTCCCTTCACCACTTCCTGCAGGGCTTTCGCTGGGAAGAAGTGGCGTAACAAACTCCCCAGCAGCACAGCTGTCGGTTCAAATAGAGAGCCTCGGGGAACGTCAATGACGGCCATTTCAGACAGCTTCTTTATCTTCATAATAAAGTTAATTTCAATCACGAGGTTTTTACTGCACGGTGACATTATGCTTCTAATACCGATTTATTTATACTCCCAGTCACAGTAGAATGCGAGGGTTCCGACATGGTCGTTACGTATATCCCGCGTGGCGTGTTCCGTGGGCGAGTTTACGTGCCGGGGAGAGGAGAGCGGTGCAGCGCGCGCGCTAGCGGACGGACAGTGCGACTGGCGCTGCCCATGCAAGGAGACTGTGATGTTAACTTCGCGTACGGCATCTCGAATGGACCTAATGGAGTTATTAACAGGTAAAAACGTTCAAGGTACGATTATAAGATCTATACCGAGTAAAAGCAGAGCTGTTTCAGAAACTGACGCCGAAAACCGCCTTTACTGGTATGAAATAAAGACACTGACAATTTCAAATTATTGCCTTGGAAATACTGTTGACCAGCCAATACTATTTACTCATCATTTTTCAATTTCGTATACTGTGAGAAAACCTCACCTGGTTTGAAATCTTCAACATACAGTGAGCGAGCATTCTGTTCACACAAGAAGTGATAAAGTAACAGCGACTTTTCTGTTTGCTGGTACTGCACGAAGACTTATTATCTATGACAGGTCATCATATTTTTGCTTTACCCAGGACAATGGCTTACGTGATGGTGATGATCCAGAACAACCCGATCATCCAGACGGCCGGCGACCGCTGGGTGCGCGTGGGCTGCTCGCCCGACGCGCGCGCCGCCCAGCGGGTCGACACCACCGTCGCCGTCAGGGATATCGGGTGAATATACTGTCTTCATTGAACTGCAATGTGCAAAAGATCAACAAAATTATAAATATTTGTTTTGACGATGGCATCGCACAGTTGTTAAAATAGTTTATAGTTGCTAAAAGGCTTATCTTGGGTTGCATAATGTTTTCACAAGCGACTTTGCCTAATTACGTCTAGTTTGGCAGTCGGCCCCGCAAACTCTTTTCAAAACAGTATGTATTTCATTTGTTTCGTCATGTAGTGAGCTGTTGTTGTCAATAAGAGCAGTTTTTCGCTGTTAGATCTTTTTTGCCCGCTGCCAGCACCTACACCTTATTCTTCATCTAGCCAGCTTACCAATACTGCCTAGATAAGTAGGTAATGGGGTAAAGCTTACTAATATCTTCTTTATTTAACAGCACTGGCTACAAAAAGCCAACATTCGGTGAGACAGAATCCCGCAGCCCAGTCTCCCCGGCCGCGGCGAGCGCAGTGTACGGCGGCAGTAAGCCGCTCAGCGTGTACGTGGTGCGCGCGCAGGACGACACCGGCGCCGGCGCCGTGTCGCTGGGAGAGCCGCTTGAACTCAGGATTGAAACTACTGGTAAGATTGTTTACTCTCTACGTTATTTACGGTCATAGCCAAGTAAAGTCAACAAATTATGTTCGTCAAGTTCGACCCTGACTACTAAAGGTGATAATGTCGTTGTGTTATGTCATTACAATATTAAGTCAGATGGGCTTTGGGTCAGGCCCTATATGTAGGACATATTGTGGATGCTGACGTTTTAGGAAATTGCTCGTTTTACCAGAATGAGAGCTATGTTTTATACAACATTATTTTTTTTTCTAATCCAAAACCTGCGGATCATAATGAACAACTTTTACTTTACATTTTCTCGGTTTATGTGAATACAGATCTATGGAAAAGTAGTTTTTTTAGGGTTCCGTTGCCAAATGGCAAAAAACGGTCATGTCTGTCTGTCCGTCCGTATGTCACAGCCACTTTTTTCCGAAACTATAAGAGTTAAGTAGTTTTTTCCCATTCCCTGTTGCATGAATCACATATGGTTCAAGTTGATTGTTTAACTATTGTGTCTACTTTGTGGACAGTGAACCTGTTAATACGTCATAAATCGTAAACCGCAATTTAGCTTTCACTCAATCAACTCATGATTTATTTTTATAGGTAATGGTACGGAATCCTTCGTGCGCGAGTCCGACTCGCACTTGGCCTGTTTTTTATATTGCTGGTGTGACCCAAAAATGACGTTGAATAAAAAAAATACCTACCAAATGCTGTGACAAATAACCATAACTAAGATTACCCACGTTTTAAATAATTATGTTGAATTAATTAATCGCTCCGTCATCGTCACGCTCGAGCTGTCTCACAAAAACAAACAATTATGAGTTATTTAGTAACAAGTAAGACCTAATTTCATGTCTCATTATACTTTCATTAACGCGTCTCGGTTGATTGCAGACGCAACAGAGATCAGGGCGTATCATCTGGTGGCTTCTTCTAGACTTGGAGACAGTTCCGTGCTGTTGCTGGATAGTAGAGGCTGTCCTACGGGACAGGTAAGTGGAAAATGTCAATAGTTATTAATATAGACGCTTTATTTTATGAGCTCATAAGAGTCTCCTGCAGCTGGATGAGAGTTGCCGAATATCGAGTTGAATGGCGTGCAATACGAGAAGCATATGTCCAGCAGCGGACTGCTATAGGCTGATGATGATGAAGAGTCTCCTGATATAAACTGGACATTGATGAAACGCATGCTAAGTACGAGACGAGATTTAAAGAAGCTGCTCAAACAACGTGAAGGGCAAAGATAAGCAATTCTGCCAGTTTTAAATGAAGTCTTAAAGAAAATAATGTTTCAATAAATACACCTGAGGTTCTTACTGTTTATATAGTCAGACACAGAAATTATATATGATTTGTGACTATTATATCCGAATGATTGGTTATAATGCTGCCACTACTCTTCCCCTATTTACAAATACAAAATGGACTTTATTCTAATGAGAATAGCGTATGTTTTGTATTGTCCAAATAATTAAAATATTATTTTCAATGTTGTAGGTGGACTTCCCAGCGTTCTCCCGGTTGTGGCTAGGCGGCACTCAGCGTATGTCGGCGCGGTTCAAAGCGTTCCGCTTCCCCACCTCGCATGTTGTGCGGTTCACGCTCATGGTACGCTTCTGTGATAACAAGTGCCCACCGGTAAGTGTCTTATTTTGACTTGATAAATGTGAGCTGTTGATTTTGATGACTTACTTTTGCGCTGGCTGGCTGCCTGGATAAGCTGGACTCATTCAAGAAAGATTAGTCCTTGGCAGCTCTGGATAGAGAACGGTGGGAGGCCTTTGCCCAGCATTGGGGCTATACATGCTAATTATAAATATTAACTTTCGAATTATTGATTAGAAATGTTTAAAGTCCAATATTGCACAAGCAAAAAAAAGTACGGTCACCAACCAAGTTACCACTAATACTTTTACATAAACGTGATTCAGATTCAGAATGATTAAGTGTGATTGCGTGACGTCAGTTTAATGCGTAGTTCGCATGTGGTAAAGTAACGGGATTTATTCAAGAAAGGTTTATCAAGTTTATCGAATTTCATTGCTGAATGTAACAGATGTATGGGGTCGATATATCGCCGTAATCTCTGCAACATACCACCACAATGCTAACGTTTACTTTTCTTACAATATCAATCATGTCTGACATACAATTTCATCATCCCTTCTTCCATCCAGGTGGAATGCAACACTAAACAGAGTCGTAGTGCCCGTCAGACCAACTCCACACTATATGAGTGGGGCGACGCCGTCCCGGCCGCCGTGCTGGCGCGGGGCGGGGCCGCGCGCTGCGGGGCCCGCGCCGACGCCGCGCTGGCGCTGGAGTTGGACTTGCTCGTCGATTCCAAGGATATCCTGTCTGTAGATACGCTGGTGCGAGCTGATCATAGATCGACGTTACGTGAGTATTAGCTATTTTGTGTTCGCAAATTAGTTTCCTAACATGTATACAAAAGTTTTTTTTTTAATATATAAATCATACCGACACATAAAGTTCTACTACTCCTACTTACTAGTCATTCTAAAATCAAATTAATTTACACTAGCATAACTTTGATATTTAATTAAATGTAAATAACAAGGATTTACCACTGGGGGGTAAGTAATAGATGATATAACAACACAATCTCTAATATTAACAACATATAACAACGGAACCTATAATTTTCTTTAATATAACGATTAGTTAATATAATGAACGATTGATATAATTTTAAAGTAACTAATTTTTAAAAGCATAACATACATTAAATATAACATCGTTTGACATAACATACATTAAATATAAAATCGTTTGACATACCACTCAAAAGATATAAAACTTATTTGGTCTACTATTTATTCTTTGTAAGTTCTATCGTAGTTATAGGTAATAGTAACCTAAGTAGATATTAAACATAACTAGTAACTGATTACCACCTGTGCTACGATAGGTCGACGGAGGTTCCCTATCCATTTGCATAAAATTTTAAGACTTAATATAACTTGGCATACTTTTGTTTGTCCTAATTATATTTTCGCATAAATTATTTACGCAGAACAGCTTACGCATAATTTCTTTAATCATAATAATTATTAAGCATAACATTCTAAAGCATAACTTTATTAAGCATAACAATAATAATAAGGCGTAGTCGACGGAGCCCCGCTTCGCGGGGCCCCTATTTCTGTCTGCAGGGTTTAAAGGAACCTAACACGAAGGGGATGACGGGGGCTCGTTCGCTCGCTCCGCTCGCTCACTTGAGCCCCCGTCATCCCCTTCGAACCTAACCTGTCCGAGTCGGGGTGCCCCAATTCCCGAGCTCGCTTCGCTCGCTCTTGCATCCTAAGTTCTCATTGCCTTTTTACTAAATCGAGATGTGTTAATTTCTGGGTGGTTTAAAACAAAAAAAACCCCGAAGGCTAAGGCGGGAGCTCCGCTCCGCTTCGCTCCCGCCTTAGCCTTCTAACCTAACCTATCCGAGTCGGGGTACTATAATATGTATGTATTTACAAAAAAAAAAATGTATATAAGTAGTTTATCAGCCATCTTGTTACCATAACACAAGCATTAGGTTGCTTAGCTTGGGACTAGATGGCGCTGTGTGAAATGTCCAGGGATATTTATTTTTATTTATTAAACGTTAGACCAAATGATTTTCGATTACATAAACGTTATATCAAACAACGTTATACTAATTAAGTTTTAGAATAAATAAATGTTATTTGTAAAGAAATTATATCAACAGTTGGTATATCTCACGTTGATTATATCTTATGAACGATAATAAAATGAAATTAGACCAAATGAGTTTATACGTTATGAGACGCACCCACCACTGGGCCACCACTGCTCTCAGCCGCGACGTACGAGTTGTAGGTCGTAGGTTCGAATTCGAACCCAGACATGCGCTTTACTTTGTGTAAATCATTTCATCACCACTGCTCTCGAAATGGTGAAGGAAAACATCGTGTGGAAACCGGTATGTCCCAGAACCAAAAATTCGAAGACATGTGACATCTAGCAACCCGCACTGGGCCCGCGTGGTGGATTACGGCCCACTCCCTCTCACCGAGAGGAGGCTGTGTCCCAGCAGTGGGAAAATTATAGGCTGATTATGTTATGTAACAAGGATTTGAATATGGAATATGTCCTGTAATACTTTCGTTTCCTATATCTGTGTGTAGGTGTTCGTCATACGTTTTTCAAAGTTTAAAAAAAGTACTAAAGATAACGGGCTCATAACTGAAAACGATACTTGAGCTTGAGACAACAATTTTGATGTTTATTACCCACATTAAATTACATTTGTCCAAGAATGCTTTTTTTTTTCTTTTGCCTAATCAACATTATTCATAGAAGCATTAGTATGAATACTGTAATCTGCGTAATTTTGTAATACACGGCTCATTATGTTATCGACTTACAGCAGCATTTATTCAATTGAATAAATCCCTATTGATGACTACCAATGTTGCGCTCGTGTGCACACGTAACAAGACCCCCTACTGACTTGTAAAGTGTCTTTGATTATAACACTGTCCTCATAATCACATAATCAATATGTACGCTCTATTTCCTCTGCAACATAACTTGTGTTAACTTAAAAAAAAAGCTTTTAGTGTAACACGCAAAATGTTCCCCAGTTGTTAGACCAAGCCTTCCATGTGCACACACGATTAGTCCACGAACACACGGTGCCAGCAGGCGTAGGGTTATCATAATCCCTTATTAGCTACTGAATAATGATGACTTTCACACTTGGAGTAAACAAAACAATGACGGTTTGTAGACGTTAAACAGTGCCGCCACCTATGATAAGGTTTTAGTTTTCTTTATACGGCCCCTGACTACCAAATCTTATAACTGTAGTTATTTTTAGGTAATGGTTTTTTAATTGTGTCTGTAAGCACGTGCAAGCAAGCAAGTGCAAGTGCAAGCAAGTGTACGGCATTCAACGGGTTAAAGGACATTGAGTAATGGTGGGCCCACCTCTCAATAGAAATAAGATACTCATGTATGAATAGGCATTTTTATACAGAATACAACTTAGTATTACGACTAAGGTAAAAGAAGAAAAAAAAAATTATAAATCAGTACTAGTTTACTTATAAGATAAACATTTCAACATTACCCAGACTCAAACCGGACGGCACGGTTGGCGCAGTGAATAAGCGATTGACTGCTGCGCCGCGTGTCGCGGATTCGATTCCCGCACTGAACAAATATTTGTATGACCTACAAGTAATAGTTCCGTTCTGGGTCTGGTTGTTTGTGTATGTGAATTTAAATGTTTTTAAACGCTGGGTGCGTTTAAAAATATTTCAACTCACATACAGGATAAATTCCTAGTGTGGAGCAGTCTTAAAAAAAAACCTATAGTCATTGCATTACTCCCTACCTGCTCCTCTCTCTGCCCGAATTCAATTAATTCCAGGACGAATAATTAATATTTTTGGGTTTAAAGTGAAATACAGGTATTATCAATATTCTCCTTATAAATATTCATAAAGAACATGTTAGACTGAGACAACTTTAAAACTTCGTATCTCCGAAAGTACTAACATTTGACGAGTTTTATTAGCAGCTAATGTTCCGCTTAAAAAGCGCTATGCAACAGTACTTATATCAAATGTTATTATTAAAGGGTGGGCCCATACATTTGTTTCCCACTGTCCTTTTTTTAATGTTTTTTTTTTTGGATGGGAAATCATCAAATGACCTCTCCCGCTCTGGGCTGAGCGGAAGGGCGTGTCAGACTTTTACTGACTAAAACCCACCCGTGACCCGTGTTCCTTCAGTTGCCTGTGCCAGGGGCCACGGTATTTCTTTCGAACAACCCGCGGCCCTGGCGGCATCGGCCCAAGCGGACCCCGCCAGTTCGTGCTGACATCGCTTTGAGGCGCGCGTGGAACACAACGCGCCGTCGACCCGGGCCTGGTCCTTACCGGGTGGCGAGCTGGCCATTGCTCGCCGCCCACAAGCCCGCGCCTGTGGCCGGGAGTCGACTGTTGACTCCCGTCCAGGGCGTCTCCTGCGGCGACTAGGGGCGTGAGGGCGCAGTGATTGCCTCTCCCTCACGCGCTCCACCTCCTCCTTTGCGAGCATTACTGATTCGCAGAAGGAGGTGACGGCCTTCGATTCACTCTCGCTCTGTACCGTGGCCTGGACCAGGGCCGGGCGCGAGAGATCGCCGCCACGACGCGGCGGTGCTCCGCCCAAGCCAAGCAGACCTCCACCATATGCTCCACCGTGTCCTCCGGGCGATCCACACAGTTGCAGTGGTGACTTCCCCACTGTCCTTTACTTGTGTTTTCATTTATAGCGGGCATACCAAATTAAAAAAAGCTCTTGCTGCTGTGTAAATAAGTCTTTCTTGCATGCATGTTAAGGTAGTAAATGCGATGTGGTAGAAGTATAATATTCGTCTAACATTGAGTTGTGCGTTGACAGCGGAAGACAACAAGCTGAGCGACGGCTCAATGGTGTGCGTTCACGAGTTGCTGCTGGTGTCGCTAGCACTCGCCTGGCTCGCAGTGCAGGTGCTGCTGCTACTGGGTTGCTGCGTGCTTGTTAAGAGGTAAGCTTATACCGAGGAAACAATAAGAACCTTCCGTATGTCGTCGCCGTGTAGTGAAATCCTCGTTAAGATTTTTGTTTTCTTTTATTTATTTGTTGGGTAGAAATGTATGACAATGAGAACCTCGCGGATAAATAATAATTTTATCGATAGGACCGCCGTTTTACCGTTCTGGTGTATGTTGTGTCCTTCCTCTAGTACGTTTAGACTTAGAGGAAGGACATAACATACATCAGAACGGGGGCTCTGATTCTGAGGGAGGGCGCCAACGAGTAACTTTTGTCTCAGCAACTAGTCTCTCGCTACAGGCGCGAAATCTAACCTACGGTCTGGCCACTTTCAAGTTTCTTTTCTAATCTTGGCGACTAGTCATTTTAGGGTATGGGTTTTTAGTTCTCGTAGAAAATGTACGGACGAACAAGAAACAAAAGTCAACTTAGAATTTATGGAAATATAATGTCCGTACACGGCACGATATAAATATAGATACAGAAGGAGTAAGACAGAAGAAACAATAGATAGGACGAGATCACAAAACCACAATAATAATATTATTTCAAATTACTGAAGAAAAGTCTATCTATAGGCGTCTGTCTCAACCATGACAGAAGGTTGACATCAGAGCAGCGCTACTAGTGGCGTATTTCTGAACTAGGTATCTGGTAGGAGTGAAACCTACAGGTTAACTAAATCTAAATTTTATTTTCCAGGTATCGTAACTTGGCAGAAATGAACATGCAGAAGGACTACCAATCGTTCGACAACGTCGGCTTCGACACGGTGTCGACACACAGACGCGTGCACTGGCCTGACCAGAACATAGATATACTGCATGCGACTTAGATGACGCTGGATTTGATTTATTCGAAGTTAGGACCGATGTCGCTAAGTCCCCTAAGGAACATGCAGCTTAACCTGCAGGGTTATTACATTTACTTGTTAATTGTGTAGTAACTGTTGTACATTAGATGTTGGGTAAATGTTTAAAGAATCTCTATAAGAAACAAACGGAATAAATATCTTGCTTTAAGAGATATAAGTTACAAACGTATGAAGTTTAAGTGGTCTTCGTACCTATAAAAGGCCAAATTAATGTGAATGTAGGAAGATGAGTGTGATTTCTTCAGTTAGAGTGTAAATAGCATTAACTGTAGTAAATACCAAATAGTTTGCCAATGTAAAGTAGAAATGTAAATATATTATCATATTTTTTAGAGAAACATTGTTTTAATTTCTTCCTCGTTCACACACGCACTCCTGACATGATTGAATGTCCACTTTCTAACCCTCTTAACCATCATTCCTGGGATTGTGGAAAAAATATAAATCAAAGTATCGTAAACGGTATCTCGTTTATTTACATTTGCTTTTTTTTTACATTTTTTGAAGCTGTAACGCAACAGTCTCGTTTAACTCAACATTACTTGAAAGTCTGCGAATACACTTTCGTTCAAGAAGGATTAACTTGTTTTGTTCATTTCAGTTTATAAACCTTTTCGCTTCTTTCGCTTTACACATAACATAATAATAATCAAAAAGTTTGTAACTATGTGTGGTCATCATACAGTAACTTCGAAAAAATATGCGTTGGCAATTGCAGAAAGTTAAGAGGCCAGGCCTGATAAAATCAATAAAGGTAAGTAGTTGTTCTCTATGCCGAATTATATTTTTAATCGCTCATACGTCTCCATCGGGTTCGCTGATATGGCTATTCCGCTGGTTTGATAATTTTAGAGGGTGGCGGTAGTTCACTGAGTGGCGTTGGGCGGCGCGACGTGTGGCGGCGGCGCGGCGTGCGGCGCGGGCGCGGCGGGCGCGCGGGGCCCGCCGCGCGGCGCCGCCGCCCGCACGCTCTGGCGGGTGGACGCCGCGTTGTAGTGGTAGCCGTCGAACTTGTCGGCCGCGCCGCCCGCCGCCGGGAATGTGGCCGTGCCCATGTACATCACCTGAAACAATCAAATAGCCAAATTAAAGAGCATTCCTACAAAACAACGAAAACTAAAGCCACTACTTCCTTTTTTATTGTTTGGCCCACTATTTTGCTTCTACGTCGTCTTCTAGGCTGTTCACTGAACTTTCGAATGAGCCGTATTCGCTCATATGACTTACAACTGCATCAGTCACCTCAAATAGGTAGCGCCGGCAACCCGCAATAATCGATCGGTGGTCAAAAATAGTACCTCGGCGTTTGCTGTAACCCGAGCTGACTAGCTATTGAACCATGACAATGGGGCTAACGTTATTGTGTTCGCAAGCATAAAGCAGAAAAATATTTTTCTTCTTCCAAGTGCTACCTACCAAATTGTCCTACCAAGTGATCCTATAAGTTGTTAGGTACATAAAATCTTAAGCCATAATTAATCAGAAGTACCTACACAATTTTTACAACAATTATGAATGCTTAGTAAAAATCCGCAATAAAGGATCCCGCAAACAGTGAACAATCAGTACCTACCTACTTAACATTTGACATTAATTTCTTTCTAGAGACCTTACTCTACACTAGCGCCTCCAGCGGCGAATTCAAGCGCGACAGCCCTCATAAGCCTGGTAGTTTAATGCTGTAAACAAAAGAAGGCGAAGCTTCAGACCTGTGGCTTGTACCCGTCGGGTCCAGCTTCGTATTCTACGAGCTGCATCCTACCGTCCGGCAGCAATACGTGGTAGGAGCCGGTTGCATGGTCTTCCTTCCTCTTCTCGTTGTGCCCGAAGTCGAGGCTCACGCCGTTGTCTTGGACGTCGTAAGAGAAATCGTAGTTAGCTGGCAACTGCGAATTTAACATTAAAATCAGCCGTGATAGTCAGGGCTTATTTAGAAGAAAAAAAAAACCTTTTCAAGTTAAAAAAAAAGTTTGGCTTAAAGTAGGCAAGACGTGTGAATGCAGTGTGGTGCTGGGTCTTACCGACGGTTCCTGTATAGGTTTCTTTTGACCGCCGCCACCGCCGATTTTGGGTGGTAAATATTCTTGAGCATACGCATTTGTCCATAACGATACCAGTATAGTTACCTGAAAATTAAACCATAGTGAAAACTTAACTTATGAATATTGTCCGAAATCCCCAATAGCAAATGCGCATTTTACTTTTTGCTTCTTTAGTATTAAATTAAAAAACTTACACAAATAATTCGCCACATTTTAAAATAATTCACGTGTTCCTTCTACTGGGGAGCACTGGGTGGTTTTGGGAGGTTCAAGCAAAAGTACGATGTTTATAAAGCCAAGGGCTGCGGTTGAGACAGCTCCGCCCCCTGGCATTTTTTCATTAGCAAGGTGCACGATCCACGAAAATTTCGAAATGAATTTAAATGACTTAGTTCACGCCAGTAATAGGTTCAGTCGTGGTTGTGACTTGTACAAAATTGTAGGTATTTAGGTACCTGACTAACAACTTAGGTATGTGCACATTTTGTTTGGATTTGTTTATTCGTTTTGAAAGCGCGTGGGTACCCGGCAATTAAAAAAAAAATACATCTCATGCCATCATCATCCTCTGCTCTTACGCTAATTTATCTGGGTTGGCGCACCATGGTTGTATTCTTATCCCACAGATCTTTAGGTACTATCCGTCATCTCTTTTTTAAATTTAATTATTATTTATAATCTTAAATAGCTTACGAAGATGTAAAATGAAGACACAGACCATGGTCTGTGTATGAAGATGATAGGTATAATATACCTACACAAGAACCTGTTAACTTTTTATATTTAATATGCTGTTGGCGTAGGTAGGCTAAAGAAGGTTAAATAAAATAAATAAATCTCAGTAGTCACCTCATTTCTAGCAGTAGGTAGGTATCTTTTACATGTTAGGCTTAATGGAGGAACCCCAAGGAAAGGCTGTTATAAGGATTTATGTAATACGTTTATTATCTTTTTAAATTTATATATTGGAATGTGTGTTTACTAATATTACGTGAGACGTGTGATCCTTAAAAAAAAGAAACAATTCATCCATTACGATACCTAGGAATGTACAGTCAACTGCACATTCGTGCTAACACATGCACTATAAAAATCGCCCTTACTGCTACAACAAAAACGCGCTGTCAATGTTCATTGTTACCACTAATGTGCGGTTGACTGTATATAATTACCTATATTAGGTCCCGCGGTTACGTTAAGCAACAAAGTTGCTCACTCAAGTTCAAGATAGCTTACGCTTCTTATGTATAAAGGTAGCTATTAGTCTACTACTTCCATTACTAAAATAAACAATTATATTTTTCTATAGAATAAATAAAAATCCTCCCGGCCGAATTTCAGCCACTCTCAACGGAGATCATCTAAGTACGCAGGAGATATTATGGTGCACAAGCGTGTGCGCAAATACTGGTGCACTCCGCTCCTTACTCTCATAGTCGGATGGGACGCTAATAGGACACGACCAGGGAGAGATTAGGCGCAGTACTTCCCAGTGGAAAAACCCAATAAAACTTTGTCCGACCCGGGAATCGAACCCAGGACCACCATTTTAAGTGGCAATCAGTGGCAATAGTCCAACGGCTAGGTGTCAATCCGGCGAGCACTGAGTCTCGAGTTTGAACCGTCAGTACTCGTTTTATTTGTCAGGAACCTGCTTCTATTTGAAGTCTTAAGCTAAGCGCACATTAGATCCACATCGGGCCACACCCGAGGACGCTCGCATTCCAATACAAAAAAGTCATCACACAACAAAAGCAGGCCGCAACGCACTTTTTTCATTAAAAAAAATAACGAAATTGAGGTAGAAGGATTTCTGCAATAAATTTGGCGCAACCCGCCCAAATTTGCGTCAGCCCTGGTGTTTGATTGCCCCATGCAATCCAAATATCAACCTAATAATTCCACGATATATTGTATTGTCTTCTATTCTAGAAAAAAATAATCTACTATTTATGTAATCATTCTGAAACGTTCCGTTTTAGATCATATCGTTTGCCGAAAAACAAAACAGTCAGTCTGTTCTGTATTCGTCTGTCAGCCTGACACTGACATTAAGTAACAGTGACAGTGACACTGACAGTTTTTCAGCAGAAAAGATCGAAATCGAACACGCTGAAACTCGAAACTGAGAAAGTTGTCTGAGATAATTATTATGAAATTGATAACACACAGACCCTAAATAAAATAGTCACCTATTGTCCCTAAAAATGAACTCTGTCTTAAGAAATAGATGTGTCGTGTTATGTCGTGCATTCAGTACTTCGGTTGTGAAAAAATGTGCCGTGCCCCCGGTCCCACCTAAGAAACCGAGGAAGATTACAGCGGCTATAACATGGAAGTCCATGACAGCGACCGCGCTGATCGGCGGAGGATTGACTGCCTTCATGATGTATGTAAGACAAGAAAAACAAGAAGCCTTGGATCGTGAGAGGAAGCGACAACTTGGAAAGGCTAAGATAGGAGGTGAATTCGAGTTGGTTAACACAGAGGTAGGTAGTTTACAAGATCTATTATGTTTCTTCCCCTTCTATTTTAATATGTTGGTTTACTTCTATCTAGCAACCTATTTTATTTGACGGCACGGTTGGCGCAGTGGTTAAGCGATTGACTGCTGCGCTGCGTGTCGCGGGTTCGATTCCCGCACGGAACAAATATTTGTATGACCTACATGTATTTGTTCCGAGTCTGGGTGTTTTTCTATCTATAATATGTATTTACAAAAAAAAAAAAAAATGTATATAAGTAGTTTATCAGCCATCTTGTTACCATAACACAAGCATTAGGTTGCTTAGCTTGGGACTAGATGGCGCTGTGTGAAATGTCCAGGGGATATTATTATTATTTTGTGAACCCAACTTATATTGGTATTGGATAAATTATCCAATAATTTCAGTTCTTTCAATGAAAACTAAAAAAAGAAATAAACAGTAGCAGTACTTTCAGAAATTATTTACTGAACATAAAAGGAAAACAGTCATGTATAATGTTAACATTACCAGCAGTATTGCCTCAAGTCATCATCTCCCTAGCCTTTTTCCCCAACTATGTTGGGGTCGGCTTCCAGTCTAACCGGATGCAGCTGAATACCAGTATTTTACATGGAGCGACTGCCTATCTGACCTTCACAACCCAGTGACTGTGTAATACAATACCCCTTGCCCCCCTTGGTAAGACTGGTTTTCAGACTTTCGGGCTACTGACGACCCGTAACGACTGTCAAAGATCCAGTAATGACAGCCGGGAGACCAACAGCTTAACGTGCTTTCCGAGGCACAGAGGGGTCTTGGTTTGTGAAAATGGGCACCCATCCACGGACCAACCGCGGCAAGCGTAGCTTAACCTGTATCATATCAATATTTGCATTGTTTCAGGGAAAACTAGTAAAAAGCACAGATTTCTTAGGAAAATGGCTTCTAATTTATTTTGGATTCACCCACTGTCCTGACGTATGCCCTGATGAGTTGGAAAAGTTAGCTGAAGTTGTAAATATGCACGGTATGTATCAATGACTAATTGACTTATATGTATTCTGTTTAATTTTCCTTGTTCATCTGCCTAACCTTTTCCCAACTATATTAGGATGTATTTTACATGGAGCAACTGCCTATCTGATCTCCACAACCCAGTTACTCAGTAACACAATACCCCTTGATTTGACTGGTTGTCAGACTTTTGGTCTTCTGACTACCCATAACAACTGTCAAAGATTTATGAATGACAGCTGGAACGGCTTGTCATGCTTTCAGAGGCATGGAGGCATCTCAATATGTAGTGTTCTAAATAGCTAAAGCTTCAATCAACCTGTGTGGCTGTAATAGCCTTTTTAATTTTGTTTTGTGTAAAGAAATGATTTTTATTTGTAACAGATTCATAGGCTGCTTTGATTTATTAATTTCTTTAATTAAAATGGTTTAAAACCAATTACAGAAAATTAGACAGTTTGTATATACACATAAAAGATAAAATCATGTAAATATGTGTACATCTTGCATCACAATTTAAAAATATATCTTACATAATATGCCTTTATTTACTCTTTTAACTTTCAGATAGTGACAAGAAGTTGCCACCTGTGCAGCCACTGTTCATATCTGTGGACCCTCAGAGGGACACACCTGAAGTAGTTGGAAAGTGAGTTTATTATTATAATACTAATTAGAGCTATGTAGTGATGATGATACTTATGATTGAGTGAATACAGCATTGTTTTTAATTCCTTTTTATAACTGGTTGATCAAGCAGATCCGGAAAGAAATTGCCAACATACTTACTAAGCCTGTCCTCATATTAACCTCACTTTTCTTTGATGCAGGTACTGCAAAGAGTTTTCCCCACGCTTCCTGGGCCTAACAGGCACCAAGGAACAGGTCCAAAAGGCTTGCAAGTCTTACCGAGTGTACTTCAGCGCAGGCCCACAGGATGTCGACAATGATTACATTGTAAGTATTATATTGATGAAAAATATCAGTTTATCTTATTTGACATTATTCGTAAATTTATGAATATTATTGACCGCTTGGTTTAATATAATTGCCGTGGGCCCAGCGCCCGGCTCATAAATTGACAAATAAATACCTACAACAAATAGGGCCGTGCAATGTCATAAAAACAGAAACAAACATAGGTTCTCAGTCATATTTATCGGACTAGGGCAGACAATAGGTCAAAAATTTTTGTTCAATTTATATTATTATAAGTAAAGCATATGTGAAACTTTATTTAATCATTCAACTTGTTTCAGCTAATGACTAAAACAACACCTTATACCCAGTTATAATGGGTCTGATTATAACCACTCTTTATTTTATAGGTGGACCACACAATTATTATTTACCTTGTCAACCCTGATGGAGAATTTGTCGACTACTTCGGCCAGAACAGAAACGCTAAAGATATCCACAACTCAATGCTTGTGAACATCAAGAAATACGAAGATTCCAAGAAAAGCTCGTGGTTCTAACCACGACATGCATTTACGTAGACAAATAGAAAATAGTTCCAAAGTATTTTTATTTAAGTAAAATAAAACTATTGTTACTTATAACTGTTTTTTTGATTTCCACTTCCACTTAACTTAAAATACTTTATTTTAACAAAGGGGCATTGTATATTATCCATATAAGGATGATTTCCACCAAACGGTTCGCATCGCATCGGATCAGAACGGATACGAACGGATGCGGCGACAGCCGATCGCGTCCGGCAGGATGTCGACGCATACGATCGGCTCTGTACCGTCGCTTGCGAATGTATTCGTTTCTGCGCCTAGTCGAATAGTTTCATTCCTACCATGTTGATGTGTTCTAATTTTTGAAAATGGTTGGAAGTTGACGTAGTATTGTTGGCTATTGCATTATAAGAAAATATTAAAGAAGAACATTCGATCGGATACGACGACAGGCGAACGGAGTCGATCGCGCGTCGCAGCATACTTTCGGCTACGATCGTGTCGCGGAAGACGCCCGTGGACAAGCTGCTGTGCGCGGCTTGGTAATATAGACTTTAAATACTTTAAAGACTCAAAAATAGTAAAACCCGTTCCGATCCGATGCGAGCCGTTTGGCGGAAATAATTCTTTACTTGTAACACAAAAAATTACTATGCATAAAAACACATATTTTAAATATTTTTATACATCTTTTTAAGTAAAACTACTTTTTCTAATACTTTCACAATTAAAAGTTAGCAGTCATTTTGCTAGTTATCTTACTAATAGTGACTTGTCCACCTGAGCTGTGTATTTGCACTAAACTTTGGTCTAACTGGTACAGTTTGACTGTGGTACCTTCGAGATTCGCGGTCGAAATGCTGACGCCGCCCTCATTCATCGTCACCAAGTTCATATCACCCTCGTAGTTGACATCATCGATGATATTAACGTTGCTACTATTCAAGCATATACTATCTCCGTGGAAGTTACTTTGGCTATTATCAACTACTAAAAGGTCTCCTTTCATGTTACTATCGTCCTGTAGTACTAACTCTTCTGTCACTTCTAATGGGACTTCTAATGGAACTTTTTGTATGATGTTTAGTGTCAGTTCTTTGGCTTGATCTTCGGGCGACTCGTCAATGGTTAAATTTTCATTTACTGTTATAAGTTCTCCATGCTCCTTATTGAACATAATTCTATCAGTGATGATGGGAACAGGTTCAACTTGTTGTAATATGACCAGACCACGGTTCTCTCGGTTTCGGTCTTTATCTGAAGCATGAACGACTGCTCTCTTCTTTTTCGCTAGGTGGGTTTTGGAGTGTTTTAACTGTTGTGATTTCGTAGCGAATTTTAACGTGCACATTGAGCAGTCGAATGGTTTTTCACCTAGAAACAGAAAAATGCATTTTAGACGAAAGTAGTAATAAGTAAGGGCACGATGTTGTTTGAGACGACGTCTTAGTTTTTAGACATTTCAAATTCAAGTAATCAAAAACTTATTTCAGAGCCATAAAATGAGAAAGTTTAGTAAATTCACCCGTATGTACGCGATGATGGTCCCGCAGGCGCGTGGCGTTGGCAAACTTCTTGGAGCACACGCCGCACTCGTACGGACGCTCGCCTGTGTGCTTGCGCATGTGCGCGCTTAAGTTCTTGCGCGTAAAGCTGTAACACACGGTATATTGTATTGATAGGTTCCAAAGATTATTAACATCTCATATTCTAAAGATTATTAACATCTCATCATATTAATAACATCTCTCAAAGGCGGATCTCACAGTCGAGTCAGGGCAGATTTACATTCACATGTAAGGTCCAGTTGGACAGGCTCCAATCAGTGAAGGACTAAGCTTGAGAGGGGGTTGAAGGGGGAAACAAAATGACTTAAATGAATTTATTAATACCTTTTCCCACAAATTTCACAGCTGAAAGGTCGTTCCCCAGAATGTATCCGTTCGTGGCTTTTGAGTGTAGACCCTGAAGTGAACTTGCGATTACATATCGAACATGAGTAGGGGCGCTCGCCTGAAAAACAAACAACAAACAATTAAATTCAAATCTTAACATTGTTACTTAAGACACCTAGGAGGTTGCTGATGTATTATCGACCTTAAAAGCAAGCAAGGTTCTGTTGCGTCTGTAATTTCATCGAAGCTACTTCAAGAGATGACGCGTACTGAGGCCTGTCATAATCATGTGCAGTGCAGGGCAGCTGATGTGAAGGGCCAGTCAGGGTAGGTCAAAGCGACAGTAAAGGTACTCATAATTACAACACCGCTCCGACACAGCAAATAATTTCCTTTTATTAGACCTTTAATTAGCAAGCGCATGGTACAAAATATCGATAGAATTTCAATTTTGGTTTAATATTGACCTGCTATACTATAAGAGTGTATGATATAAACAACTATTTTCCATCGAGCGGTCCGTAGAAAAAATAATTGGGTAAAAAATCAACAGCAAAAAAAACAGTAACAGTATTATTACCAGTATGTGTCCTCATATGCAGCGTGAGGTTGGAATTCTGTATGAAGCTCTTGCCACACACGGAGCACACGTAAGGTTTCTCTCCAGTGTGCGTCCGGTGGTGGGTGTTGCGCGTCGACTCGTGACGGAAGCTGTTACCAAGCAATAGAGCACTAATTACTAAACTTATAAATACTTGATCTTGTGTGCTTCGTCGACGTAAAGCTCTGAATTCAAAGTAATCAACCATTTTGTGTCACTGGAAACCTGTTTATTACCAAATACACATAAGTATTGCTGAAACAACGTTTAGAAACTTTTGTTTTCCTTGAATGTCAGATTTGACAAGAGACTAGCGCTTACCTGCTCATAGACATAGATACAAAGGCAAAAGGAAGTTACCGTTTATCGCAGTACTGGCAGGCGTACGGCTTGCGATCCGAGTGCACGAGCCGATGTGACGCCAGCAGACGGTTAGATGGGAACCGTTTACCGCAGATGCTGCACTCGCAAGGACGCAGCCCGATATGGCGGGACATATGCGCTGTTAGAAGACCGCTCTCACTGTACCTGACGACGGAAGAATAGAAAATCATTCCTATATCTTATTTCTGATCTTCTACTTAGCGTATCTATCGATTTAAAAAGTTCAAGAATGTTTGTGCCAAAATTCAGGTACCCGAACTCAAGTCATCTCAACACGGGTGACAGGGCATGCGGCGGTGTAGGATGAAAGGTTAGCCATTGTCTGACGGGAGATGCCGCATACGCACTTGGCATCTAAGCCGTCCATGAACTACCACCGGAAAAACCTACAAATATGTAAATTGTAGTGGCAAGTCTAATTTACGTACTTGTTAGTTCTGTGTTACACACGGATATCGAGGGATATGCCTTGGGGGCGTGCCACGTGCCGCCTCGATATTATAAAATTGTTCTTATATTCGAACGGCGGCGGCGGCTGATACGCTTCATTCAGTCGCTTTGCAACTGCGTACATTGTACTATTGATGCGTAAAAAACTAAAATGCCCAGTTGTGCAGTAATTGGAACGAAGTTCCTTCGACGACGGAAAAAATTAAGACCAAAAGTTGGAACGACACTTTTTGCTATAGGTAGTTGTAAGCCGTGCGGCGTGCGCGTGTTTCTCTCTCTGTGTCTCTCTCTCTTTGAACTTCGTTCCATCCGGGTGTCCCTTGACACCTCTCAGTTTATTTATATGTAAAAATAGGTCAAATACCATCAACCTGAAGGCAAATGGCGTGTCCGACCACCGGTAAGTAAACAATTAAGTCACGTGTTTTATAATAATATTTTAAATCAATTTTTAAATGTTTTACTAACTTAAGTCCGGAGCGACACGAACTAGCCCGAATCTTCCCGAACGCAACGAGCGTTTTGGATTTAGAGAGGTGCAATCGAGTGCGTGCGGCTGATTTTATCGATATGCGTATTATTGCAGTTGAATATTTGTTTACAGAACTCAATGGATATTCTCGTATTACATGTAAGAGTTAAATTAGTTATTAATTTAATGTTGTTTGAACTAAATTAAGACATTGTTATTTCAATACAGTTACTCGTGAAGTGTAAAAACTTAAATTAATATTATGCCTAAAGATTTTGACAAATGAACAGTTTTTAATTTATAGTACAATATGATAAGTAATATGATAAATACATATTATGTATTTATCATATTACTTATCATATTTAATCCAATTATTTATTTTTGGTAAAAAAATTACAATCATTTGTGTTGGATATGCAAAAATATTCAATTTTTTTTTTTTTAATCTGGCTATTTGTCGGTTTTGTATGGTGGGCGCTAGACGATTAATAATGTTTTATTTTAGTAAAAATAAACTATATTTTCGGATAGGTACTTACATAAAAAAAATATTTAAAGATAATTCCACGGACCAACCGCGGCAAGCGTAGCTTAACCTGTATCATATCAATATTTGCATTGTTTCAGGGAAAACTAGTAAAAAGCACAGATTTCTTAGGAAAATGGCTTCTAATTTATTTTGGATTCACCCACTGTCCTGACGTATGCCCTGATGAGTTGGAAAAGTTAGCTGAAGTTGTAAATATGCACGGTATGTATCAATGACTAATTGACTTATATGTATTCTGTTTAATTTTCCTTGTTCATCTGCCTAACCTTTTCCCAACTATATTAGGATGTATTTTACATGGAGCAACTGCCTATCTGATCTCCACAACCCAGTTACTCAGTAACACAATACCCCTTGATTTGACTGGTTGTCAGACTTTTGGTCTTCTGACTACCCATAACAACTGTCAAAGATTTATGAATGACAGCTGGAACGGCTTGTCATGCTTTCAGAGGCATGGAGGCATCTCAATATGTAGTGTTCTAAATAGCTAAAGCTTCAATCAACCTGTGTGGCTGTAATAGCCTTTTTAATTTTGTTTTGTGTAAAGAAATGATTTTTATTTGTAACAGATTCATAGGCTGCTTTGATTTATTAATTTCTTTAATTAAAATGGTTTAAAACCAATTACAGAAAATTAGACAGTTTGTATATACACATAAAAGATAAAATCATGTAAATATGTGTACATCTTGCATCACAATTTAAAAATATATCTTACATAATATGCCTTTATTTACTCTTTTAACTTTCAGATAGTGACAAGAAGTTGCCACCTGTGCAGCCACTGTTCATATCTGTGGACCCTCAGAGGGACACACCTGAAGTAGTTGGAAAGTGAGTTTATTATTATAATACTAATTAGAGCTATGTAGTGATGATGATACTTATGATTGAGTGAATACAGCATTGTTTTTAATTCCTTTTTATAACTGGTTGATCAAGCAGATCCGGAAAGAAATTGCCAACATACTTACTAAGCCTGTCCTCATATTAACCTCACTTTTCTTTGATGCAGGTACTGCAAAGAGTTTTCCCCACGCTTCCTGGGCCTAACAGGCACCAAGGAACAGGTCCAAAAGGCTTGCAAGTCTTACCGAGTGTACTTCAGCGCAGGCCCACAGGATGTCGACAATGATTACATTGTAAGTATTATATTGATGAAAAATATCAGTTTATCTTATTTGACATTATTCGTAAATTTATGAATATTATTGACCGCTTGGTTTAATATAATTGCCGTGGGCCCAGCGCCCGGCTCATAAATTGACAAATAAATACCTACAACAAATAGGGCCGTGCAATGTCATAAAAACAGAAACAAACATAGGTTCTCAGTCATATTTATCGGACTAGGGCAGACAATAGGTCAAAAATTTTTGTTCAATTTATATTATTATAAGTAAAGCATATGTGAAACTTTATTTAATCATTCAACTTGTTTCAGCTAATGACTAAAACAACACCTTATACCCAGTTATAATGGGTCTGATTATAACCACTCTTTATTTTATAGGTGGACCACACAATTATTATTTACCTTGTCAACCCTGATGGAGAATTTGTCGACTACTTCGGCCAGAACAGAAACGCTAAAGATATCCACAACTCAATGCTTGTGAACATCAAGAAATACGAAGATTCCAAGAAAAGCTCGTGGTTCTAACCACGACATGCATTTACGTAGACAAATAGAAAATAGTTCCAAAGTATTTTTATTTAAGTAAAATAAAACTATTGTTACTTATAACTGTTTTTTTGATTTCCACTTCCACTTAACTTAAAATACTTTATTTTAACAAAGGGGCATTGTATATTATCCATATAAGGATGATTTCCACCAAACGGTTCGCATCGCATCGGATCAGAACGGATACGAACGGATGCGGCGACAGCCGATCGCGTCCGGCAGGATGTCGACGCATACGATCGGCTCTGTACCGTCGCTTGCGAATGTATTCGTTTCTGCGCCTAGTCGAATAGTTTCATTCCTACCATGTTGATGTGTTCTAATTTTTGAAAATGGTTGGAAGTTGACGTAGTATTGTTGGCTATTGCATTATAAGAAAATATTAAAGAAGAACATTCGATCGGATACGACGACAGGCGAACGGAGTCGATCGCGCGTCGCAGCATACTTTCGGCTACGATCGTGTCGCGGAAGACGCCCGTGGACAAGCTGCTGTGCGCGGCTTGGTAATATAGACTTTAAATACTTTAAAGACTCAAAAATAGTAAAACCCGTTCCGATCCGATGCGAGCCGTTTGGCGGAAATAATTCTTTACTTGTAACACAAAAAATTACTATGCATAAAAACACATATTTTAAATATTTTTATACATCTTTTTAAGTAAAACTACTTTTTCTAATACTTTCACAATTAAAAGTTAGCAGTCATTTTGCTAGTTATCTTACTAATAGTGACTTGTCCACCTGAGCTGTGTATTTGCACTAAACTTTGGTCTAACTGGTACAGTTTGACTGTGGTACCTTCGAGATTCGCGGTCGAAATGCTGACGCCGCCCTCATTCATCGTCACCAAGTTCATATCACCCTCGTAGTTGACATCATCGATGATATTAACGTTGCTACTATTCAAGCATATACTATCTCCGTGGAAGTTACTTTGGCTATTATCAACTACTAAAAGGTCTCCTTTCATGTTACTATCGTCCTGTAGTACTAACTCTTCTGTCACTTCTAATGGGACTTCTAATGGAACTTTTTGTATGATGTTTAGTGTCAGTTCTTTGGCTTGATCTTCGGGCGACTCGTCAATGGTTAAATTTTCATTTACTGTTATAAGTTCTCCATGCTCCTTATTGAACATAATTCTATCAGTGATGATGGGAACAGGTTCAACTTGTTGTAATATGACCAGACCACGGTTCTCTCGGTTTCGGTCTTTATCTGAAGCATGAACGACTGCTCTCTTCTTTTTCGCTAGGTGGGTTTTGGAGTGTTTTAACTGTTGTGATTTCGTAGCGAATTTTAACGTGCACATTGAGCAGTCGAATGGTTTTTCACCTAGAAACAGAAAAATGCATTTTAGACGAAAGTAGTAATAAGTAAGGGCACGATGTTGTTTGAGACGACGTCTTAGTTTTTAGACATTTCAAATTCAAGTAATCAAAAACTTATTTCAGAGCCATAAAATGAGAAAGTTTAGTAAATTCACCCGTATGTACGCGATGATGGTCCCGCAGGCGCGTGGCGTTGGCAAACTTCTTGGAGCACACGCCGCACTCGTACGGACGCTCGCCTGTGTGCTTGCGCATGTGCGCGCTTAAGTTCTTGCGCGTAAAGCTGTAACACACGGTATATTGTATTGATAGGTTCCAAAGATTATTAACATCTCATATTCTAAAGATTATTAACATCTCATCATATTAATAACATCTCTCAAAGGCGGATCTCACAGTCGAGTCAGGGCAGATTTACATTCACATGTAAGGTCCAGTTGGACAGGCTCCAATCAGTGAAGGACTAAGCTTGAGAGGGGGTTGAAGGGGGAAACAAAATGACTTAAATGAATTTATTAATACCTTTTCCCACAAATTTCACAGCTGAAAGGTCGTTCCCCAGAATGTATCCGTTCGTGGCTTTTGAGTGTAGACCCTGAAGTGAACTTGCGATTACATATCGAACATGAGTAGGGGCGCTCGCCTGAAAAACAAACAACAAACAATTAAATTCAAATCTTAACATTGTTACTTAAGACACCTAGGAGGTTGCTGATGTATTATCGACCTTAAAAGCAAGCAAGGTTCTGTTGCGTCTGTAATTTCATCGAAGCTACTTCAAGAGATGACGCGTACTGAGGCCTGTCATAATCATGTGCAGTGCAGGGCAGCTGATGTGAAGGGCCAGTCAGGGTAGGTCAAAGCGACAGTAAAGGTACTCATAATTACAACACCGCTCCGACACAGCAAATAATTTCCTTTTATTAGACCTTTAATTAGCAAGCGCATGGTACAAAATATCGATAGAATTTCAATTTTGGTTTAATATTGACCTGCTATACTATAAGAGTGTATGATATAAACAACTATTTTCCATCGAGCGGTCCGTAGAAAAAATAATTGGGTAAAAAATCAACAGCAAAAAAAACAGTAACAGTATTATTACCAGTATGTGTCCTCATATGCAGCGTGAGGTTGGAATTCTGTATGAAGCTCTTGCCACACACGGAGCACACGTAAGGTTTCTCTCCAGTGTGCGTCCGGTGGTGGGTGTTGCGCGTCGACTCGTGACGGAAGCTGTTACCAAGCAATAGAGCACTAATTACTAAACTTATAAATACTTGATCTTGTGTGCTTCGTCGACGTAAAGCTCTGAATTCAAAGTAATCAACCATTTTGTGTCACTGGAAACCTGTTTATTACCAAATACACATAAGTATTGCTGAAACAACGTTTAGAAACTTTTGTTTTCCTTGAATGTCAGATTTGACAAGAGACTAGCGCTTACCTGCTCATAGACATAGATACAAAGGCAAAAGGAAGTTACCGTTTATCGCAGTACTGGCAGGCGTACGGCTTGCGATCCGAGTGCACGAGCCGATGTGACGCCAGCAGACGGTTAGATGGGAACCGTTTACCGCAGATGCTGCACTCGCAAGGACGCAGCCCGATATGGCGGGACATATGCGCTGTTAGAAGACCGCTCTCACTGTACCTGACGACGGAAGAATAGAAAATCATTCCTATATCTTATTTCTGATCTTCTACTTAGCGTATCTATCGATTTAAAAAGTTCAAGAATGTTTGTGCCAAAATTCAGGTACCCGAACTCAAGTCATCTCAACACGGGTGACAGGGCATGCGGCGGTGTAGGATGAAAGGTTAGCCATTGTCTGACGGGAGATGCCGCATACGCACTTGGCATCTAAGCCGTCCATGAACTACCACCGGAAAAACCTACAAATATGTAAATTGTAGTGGCAAGTCTAATTTACGTACTTGTTAGTTCTGTGTTACACACGGATATCGAGGGATATGCCTTGGGGGCGTGCCACGTGCCGCCTCGATATTATAAAATTGTTCTTATATTCGAACGGCGGCGGCGGCTGATACGCTTCATTCAGTCGCTTTGCAACTGCGTACATTGTACTATTGATGCGTAAAAAACTAAAATGCCCAGTTGTGCAGTAATTGGAACGAAGTTCCTTCGACGACGGAAAAAATTAAGACCAAAAGTTGGAACGACACTTTTTGCTATAGGTAGTTGTAAGCCGTGCGGCGTGCGCGTGTTTCTCTCTCTGTGTCTCTCTCTCTTTGAACTTCGTTCCATCCGGGTGTCCCTTGACACCTCTCAGTTTATTTATATGTAAAAATAGGTCAAATACCATCAACCTGAAGGCAAATGGCGTGTCCGACCACCGGTAAGTAAACAATTAAGTCACGTGTTTTATAATAATATTTTAAATCAATTTTTAAATGTTTTACTAACTTAAGTCCGGAGCGACACGAACTAGCCCGAATCTTCCCGAACGCAACGAGCGTTTTGGATTTAGAGAGGTGCAATCGAGTGCGTGCGGCTGATTTTATCGATATGCGTATTATTGCAGTTGAATATTTGTTTACAGAACTCAATGGATATTCTCGTATTACATGTAAGAGTTAAATTAGTTATTAATTTAATGTTGTTTGAACTAAATTAAGACATTGTTATTTCAATACAGTTACTCGTGAAGTGTAAAAACTTAAATTAATATTATGCCTAAAGATTTTGACAAATGAACAGTTTTTAATTTATAGTACAATATGATAAGTAATATGATAAATACATATTATGTATTTATCATATTACTTATCATATTTAATCCAATTATTTATTTTTGGTAAAAAAATTACAATCATTTGTGTTGGATATGCAAAAATATTCAATTTTTTTTTTTTTAATCTGGCTATTTGTCGGTTTTGTATGGTGGGCGCTAGACGATTAATAATGTTTTATTTTAGTAAAAATAAACTATATTTTCGGATAGGTACTTACATAAAAAAAATATTTAAAGATAATTAAACAAAGTTATTATAATACAAGAATGTGCTAAAATTAAATATCGATAAAAATTATCGACCATCGCTTTCGACTCCCTAATTGCATGCGTGTGCATTGAATGTTCGCAAATAGCAAATGTTTACAAGTGAATGCCCCGCCCATTCTATGTATGTGTGCTATTAGAAATTGATTTAGTGTTGCTGCTTTCTTCTTAGCGTGCGTGTTCAAATTTTGAGTGTGTGTCGTAAGTAGGTACACTATTTGTTAATGTTGTAATTATTTGGGTGGGAGATAAGCGGCGTCGCTAGGACTCCTTACTATTCCGAATGAAGGCAAATCTCCGGATATCTATGGTGATACACAATATTTTCTACAATTTAAAAAAATTGTAGACTTGTATAGTTCTGTGGTATAGGCCCAGTTGTAGTAAGGTGTAGTGTCTCACCTCTTATCACACATAGTGCAGGCATGTTTCTTCTCAAGGATCTCGCCGGTGTGAACGCGCGCGTGTCGTCGTAACGCGTACTGTTCGGTGAACGTCTTGTCGCACACCTCGCAAGAGAAGCGCTTCGACTCCATGTGCCGCGAGATGTGGCGCCGGAGCATCGCGCGCGCTGTATCGAGATAATATTTTAGTATAGTTTTCTAAGAATGGTCATAGACTTTCACAGTAGCTCGAATTCCTCTTTAAATAAATAACAGACGCAGATAAAATAACTAAGTAGTAACCTATTACAAAATTGTTATATGTATATCGCTCCTAGGAGTCAATGCTGGAAGATAGCTGGCTAAAGGGCCTCACCTCATCTCACTCTTTTTTACTAAATGCATATGAAATTATGCCTAACTCAACGGGACTTATAACAAAAAAAAACACTATTTTTAAAATTTTTGTCTGTCGGTCTGTCTGTCCGGCTAATCTCTGAAACGGCTGGACCGATTTTGACGGTACTTTCAGCAGCAGATAGCTGATGTTATTATTATTTTTTTTTGTCCGGGTAGCACGTTCCCTTAAGATGATTACTGACATCCATGTGGGTGTAGCCGCGGGCAGAAACTAGTCCAACATAAAAATCCTCTAAAAATGCTTTGGTCTACCTTGTCATTGTTTTGTTTAGTCAAAGCCGTTATGATAAGAAAGATGTAACTTACCACTAAACTCCTTAGGACATTGGTTGCACTTCCAGCTGGTCCCTTTAGTATGTATCGACGCATGTACTTTGAGATCGTGTTCAGAATTAAATGACTCTGTGCAGTGGTTACAGAAATGTAGATGTTTGGTGCTTGGATGCTTGCTCTTCGCATGAGCATGGAATGATTTCACATTTTGGAATTTCTAAAAATAAATAACTTTATTAATAAAAAATGACTTCATATTGCCACAATATTTTTGTTTTTACTCCGCGGATACAGCCCGATTCAAACTTTATGGCGGCACGGAACATGAAGCGAGTCCCTGCACAGTAATAAATTCACCTGTCAGCGGGGATGACGTACTGCGCAGTAACAAATCTACGTTTCAGCGGGGGTGAGGTATTGCGCAGTAACAAATTCACGTGTCAGCGGGGGCGAGGTACTGCGCAGCGAGTAGCGTACTTCAGGATAAAGCCATAAAGTTTGAATGGGGCTGTACTAGCAATTGTATCAACATAATAATATTACATTTCAAATATACCTTCGAACAAATCTTGCAAGTGAAAGTATTTGCTTCTTTATTTCCATGTTTTCTTCTTAACTTCTTATTTGAAATCTTTACATGGTTAGAACCTACAATATCAACGGAATTTAAAAAAATGGTTTCTTAGAGGCTCTTGATTTTAAATGAATCGCATACATTGAAATACATACATAGACAGTATATGTAGAATACATTTTTATTAGTAAATTTAACTTACCATCATAATCATCAATGAACTTTTTTCTGAAATAAAAGATTACCAAATTCAATAAATTAATAATTAAATGCAAATTAAGAAGAATGTGTGATTAAATTTACTTTTTCTTACTCCTTGTTTTTTGTACTATACAAAGGTTACCACTATCACTGTTATCACTGAGATCTTCTAAATACTGCACATCTGTAAATATAGAGAAGTGTAAACAGTTACGTACGGTTACATAACAATAATGACATATTATTATGAATTTACAAATGCTCCATTATTAAAGAAACCTAAGCTTAGTTCTTGAGACAAAAAAACTTTCTGTAATTGTGTAATTTTCATGAATGATTGATTAATTTTCATGAATTTTTAGGGCGGTTTGGTCTAGTGGTCATTGGTCTAGTGGTCGCAAACGAAACTGCTGCCGTTAATGTCCATGTACATTTCCAGCTCCACATTACTTAATGATGCTATTCAGGGACGCAGCTTTTATATTTGTGTTACTTAATAATGCTGACAAATTGCTCGCAGAATTTTTTGATAAATAGTAGATATTAGAATAATACATTATGTAGGGTGACCAGAGCGAGCGCAGTGAACTCGAAAATTTCAACAACCCACCTCGGTAGGGATTGGTTTGGTTTTATATAAAAAAATTTACACTGTTGGATAGGTTAGATTTTCTTTTTTTTTGTCCCTTTGTCGACTTATGAAGAAAAGCTCAAGAATCAAAAGAATGTAGAATGCAAGAGCGAGCGAAGAAAGCCTGAAAATTTTAGCACCCTACCTTGAATAGGTTCTGTTTTCTTTTAACTATTATATAGAAAGAGAACTTACTTTGTACAGTTATGACGAAAATCTTCAACTCGTTTTACATCAGGTTTTGGAATCTGGCCTTAACCTTAGCCTTTCGAACCTTACGTAAGAGCGGGGTTCCCAAATTCGCGAGCTTGCTTCGCTCGCTTTTGCAACCAAGTTTCTATATTTTATAAAGGGCTAATTGAAGTAAATTTGATTTTGATAATAAGCACCGAAATGCTAAAGTTAACAGTATACCTGTTGCTATGAGTATGTTATACTCATAGCTACAGGTTGCACTTGTTGTTGCTCGGAGTGCAAATTAAATTTTTTGATACTATAATTAATTTTAAAAAATCACAGTTATTTCATAGTTTTAAGTTTTCACGTCTGTTGGTAGTCCCGACGACTGCCTAAATGTTCTTGTAAATGTTCATCCGTTGTCTTCGTTGCTCAAATACAGTTTTAAGTTTTTGTAAGGCAAGTAAATAAATAATTCAGGCTCTCGACAGCTTGAGTAATTTGTAATGGCCCCTGTGACCACGCCTGGTTTGTGGTGCCCCCCAAGATGTGATGCCCTAAGCAATTGCTTAATTTGCTAAGGGGCTAATCCGGAACTGGGCCTCTCCAATTGCAAGCCATTCAAATTAAAAGGTCTCAATGCGTTAGCAGTAATAAGTTTTTAAGATTGCTCTTATAACTTCTCTTAAGTCAATGGTACTTCTGAGATTAGTTGGGCCCAGTAGGTGACCTTGTAATAATAATAGCTGCTCTTAAATGGACATCTTATTACATCCAATGAAAAATATAAAAAAAAAACAAAAAGAAATAAAATACCTTCCAGTAATTCTGTTTCTTGTTTAACATCAATAATGCCATTTAAATAAATATTGCTGTTATCCACACCATTATTATTATCCTCTAACTTTTCTTCTTGCTTTATTTCCCTGAAAACAAATAACAACTATTTAGTCACAAAAAAACTGTCGGCACAATCATGTAAGATTTTATGAGAAACAGAGTGTGGTGGCAGCTACGTTGCCATATGCGAACTACACACCACACTGACATCATGCAAAATCCTATAGAACTAGCATATATACAACGTCCCAACATCAATTGTCGGGCAGTAGCCCACCAGACACAACACCCGACTGGTTGACGATCCTCCCTTTTCTATGGAGGATGAGTGAACTTTACACCCTGTAACTCAAACCTCTATATCTATAAGAAGATTATGATTAGATTATAATATTAGCACATTTTGTATGAGAAAAGGTTAAATACCAACATGCTATATTCAGGTAGTTCCTCTTTGGTAATGAATTCTCCTTTCAGTATTGACTTGAGCATGCAGTCTGACTTCTCGCACTTGGTCTTGAATTCATAGCTCTGCACTACCTGAGCCTGACACGGCTCACATATACTTGATGGTAAGCCATCTTCTGGAAGTAGCTGAATGGACATAGTGATTGTTTATTAGACTTGCGCACATCTCACAAAAATAAAATCATGAATGAAGGAGTTGATAATAACAAGTGTTTCAACAGGATTCATTCTTTTCTATTTATGAATCAGGATAATGGATTCTGTTCTGCTTCTATGCTGCAGTATTATTGACATTGGATAATTTGAACATGTAAACAAATTAAAACAACAACAATCTGGATTAGAACTTAAGTCAGTCACCAGCTAAATGATTAAAAAGCAATTATAACTTACTTGAACAGAAGTAAATGCCGTTAACATATGAGCTAAAACATTGTCTTCTTTGGTAGCAGCTAACGGGTATAAAACCGCGTTATCTGTAGCGAGGCATATTCGACACATGTTTTGAACATTGCAGTGGTCTGAGCTAAGGTACTGGTACAAGTTGTACGGAATTTCTATTTCAATGTAGTCTTCTCTGGTTCCTTTCTCTTCTTGATCTATCTGTGTGCTGTCTTCTAGGATAGTTTCCGAATTCATTTTAAATTGGGTATCCTCACTGATATAGTGTTCTTCACTAAAAGGCTCTTAGAATATATTTGAACTATGTGTTTACTTTAAAACCATATTGTATAAACGCCTACACGCAAAATATACATCTTAAACTAAACTAAAAGTTAGTTAGTTCTAGTTATTTTTACTATGATCATGGCCAGGCATTTTATATATATTAGTCTATGGGCCACAGGGCCCACAGGCCATTATCAATAACAACCCAAAGCCCAAACCCAAAGCCCCAAACATGAATGAAACAAGAAACAACAGGGCAGGCAAGGCAAGTACATAGTCTGAAAGTCTGAAACTGACAGTGACAACTGACACTGACCTAGCCACAGACTAGGCACACTATTTTCTAGTGTCAGTCATAAATAAATCAGGCAAAAAAAAAAAAGCCAGGCAAGCAAGAAATGCGTTGATTATTTTGGTTGACCTTAGACCAATATAATTAACCTATAATTGTTAGAAGGATTGTTTAAATTTGAAGTGGCACTTACTGTTTAAAATCTGAAACGCCATAAAATGCGAAAAAGCCTCATATTAATTTTCCAGGCATCTACATCTACTGTGCATTTTCATTTTACAGAGCATACATCCTTGAATAGGTTCAGCAGTGCGATTCTGTAACCATCTCACCGTGAATACTTAGGTGAAGTGAGCGTGGAGTGGGCTGTCATTCCCATTGAGATAGGTAATAATGCTAGGGATTGACACTACTGACAACTCACATCAAGCTCACTTCACTTGAGTTTTCACGGTGAGATTTTTACAGAATCGACCGGCTGTTTCTTTGATAACATCATAACAGAAAGAGAACTTACTTTATCGAATTATGACGAAAAGCCTAAACTGGTTTTACAGCAGTTTAGGTTTTGGAATCTGGCCTTAACCTAAGCCTTTCGAACCTTACGTACGAGGGAGGTGCTCAATATAGTTTGCTTCACTCGTTCTTGCATCCTAGATTCTATGTTACGTATGTAGGTATATTTTGTAACAGACCAGTCCCCATGTCTGCCATGCTGACCGTGGCTTAAGTACAGTTTTAAGTTAGTAAGACCAGAAAATCTAGTTAGTAAGACTCTCGACAGCAGGAGGGGGGGGGGGGGGGGGTCATGACCCCCACGCCGCGACTGCAACCGAATCATGGTTACTATACGATTTCTATCCTGTTATCAAGCTTGCTCTATTTTAATAGTTCCGTCCGCGACCAACACAAGCCTTTTGCCTGTTGTCTGTCACACAACAGAACACGTTTGTGTCATTTTAATACTGATTAGCCAATCTAACAATAAGATTGCCTACTGACTGGTTATTGTTCATTGCCCGTAAAACTCCACTGCTTAACATGGGTAGGTATGTACTTACAATGAATGAATGGTACGTAATGCTTGGTATATACTTTGGTTGAAGTGATCGCACTAGGTTTATTATCAGGTTTGCAGACAGTGCAGTATACAGGATGCGCAGTGTGAGTGAGTGTACTAGCTCTTGGTCCATTGACCTTCGTTAAGGCTTCTCTTTATTTATATAAGACATCTTATGTTTTTGGGACAATTTTATTTAGTAGTTGAATTATGTAGTTGATAATAAATTATTATGGGTGCCTAAAATAATTTACCAACACACTACCGACTGAATGTGCCTACTTACATACCTACATTCAGTCACAATATGGAAAATGGGTGTGGTTTATGCTAATTGCCAAAACTACCTACATACATAGTTATCAGTGCCGGTTGTATCCAGTGTGTTTGTTTATGTATCTGATTTATCAACACACGCGGCTCTTGGATGTACTTATCTACAACTTTTGCATGTCATATGATACTCGCTAGCTGGCTCTAATAAAGGAGTAATTAAACTACCGTGCGGCCTCGAATGTTGGGACAGGTCAACTCAAATCTTCTTTATTTCTTCACCAGAATATTCCAGACGATAACAAATATTGTTCTGTATTAATAAATGTGGGCTTTAAAAGAGGCCTCTTGACCCCTGAGGTAATTCCGTGTTAACAGTCAGATAGAAATTTAAAGTTAGTATGAATATAAAAATAGTAATAGTAATAAGTTCATCAGTACATCTACCATTCTTAAATATGATTTTATTATAGCTAACTCATAATATTATATTTATTAATATTATTATACTTACATTACCCACCTTACCAACATAGGAGAAATAGTAATTACATATGTATAATGTATTTAACTTTTGTAAGAAATAAAAGTCTTATATGGTTTATAAATTACTATTTTTAAAAGTTATTAAATTTAGGTTGCATGTTTTTTATGTATACAACGTGGCGCTACAATGGCGACATTAATTTAACACACGGGTAGGGCTAGTGGCCAGTAATCATAAAAATTATAACAACATATAAAAAATCGTATCTTGAAAACTTCCACCTGCGCCGCGCGCCTTCGCCTTCTCTTTGCTCGTTAATTGTTTTAATTACATTGATGCGATGTTATGATCCGTGACCACGGCAAATGACCTCTACGCTATTCTTTAAGTCAGGTTGCTCTAAGATGCTATTTTATAAAATTATTAATAAATGAATAAATATTAATGTTTAATTAAATTAAAATATATTCACAAAACTACAACGCAAAACCGTATACGTGTGTTAAATTAATGTCGCCATTAAAGCGCCACGCTGTATAAAACAAAACGCTGGGCGATGAAAAAATCCTGCAGGCTGATGATGAGGAAAAGGATGTGAAATGCAAGCATGAACTGAGAATTCGCAGCGTTGATGAATGATGCGATAATGAAGATAAGGATTATCTACAAATGACAACAGAACTTAAAAAAATATTTTCGGTACATATGTAGAATATCTTACACCTAGAATCCTACTAAGTAATGTGAGTTCAGTGAGTTGGAAAACGGCTGAGCGGAACTGGACCTAATATAAATAAATAAATAGACCATTTCCAGGATTGACGCAGAGTAGGTATACGAGTAGGTAATACCTACTTGTTATCCAGAAACATACTGAATGCAAGTAAAACTGCGAGCAACAGATAGTATTAGTAGGTACCTATTGATGTTATTGAAATTTCTCCATTCGAATAATGTACCTACGCTGTTATTCGTCGCGGTCATCAACATCTATTTGGGGGTGAAAGGTCTCCCCTATTCGAGAGATAATGATACATTTCTTAACGTAGGTATATGAGCTTGTTGTTGTAGGCAGTGGTGAAGGGCGGGCGTTTTGGGGGACTGTCTTTTGTAATTTTTACGGTCGAAAAGTGCTGATTGTCAGCCTAATTTGAATAAATTACTTTTGATTTTGATTTTGACCACGTTGTTAGTGCATATTCTATAAAGCTATGTAAGTTATTAAATCGCGAACAGCTGGTTTTCTGGCCATAAGAGCGTGGGCAGGACACACGCGGGGTGGACTGATGACTTGCTCACAAGGCTGCAGGAAAAAATTGGATGTATGCCCCCAACTACTCCCAAGGAAGTGAAGAATGGCTTCATGGTGGAGATCTACACTCAACATTGGGAAGATACATATTGTGTAAGAATAGGGAGATAGATCTATAATTGCAGATCTTTTTCTTATTCTTAACTAGCTTCTGCCCGCGGCTTCGCCCGCGTGGATGTCGGAAATTATCCCACGGGAACGTGCTAACAGGATAAAATGTATGTGCTTCCCCAGAATGCCATCTATCTCGCGGGCCCTTTGTGGCTAATAACAATAGAAAACCAATTGTGTCTCATTAGTGGTGATTAAGAGGGAACCTATATGATATCTTTACCTAAGTACCCACCTAATTAAAAAAAAAAAAAACTCAATAACAGAAAATTAAATACCTACCTAAATAAACCTATTTCTGATGATAACTAATCTAAACTCAATAAATAAGCAAAATCCCTAAAAACTAATATCTATACGAATGACTAATCCTACCTAACAGCAGTGGCGTAGCTCATCCTAATGGGGCCCTGTATCAAATATTTTAGGGGGCCCTTTTTACCCAACTGTGAAGCTACAGAGGGTATTATTTTTACAAAATAAAGAATATAGCATACTGACTTAGAAGGCGAGGGGCTTGTGGCTAAGTAATAACAGCCGCACGAGTCGATTGAAGGTTAAGCTACGCTTGCCGCGGTAGGTCTGTGGATGGGTGACCATCTTAACATACCGATACCCCTCCGTGCCTCGGAAAGCACGTTAAGCCGTTGGTCCCGAATGTCTAAAAAAAATTTTTGCTTATATACGTCGTCTAACACGTCACGTCGGGGGCCCCTGTAGCTCAGGGGCCCCGTATAATTGATACGGCTGATACAGCGGTAGCTACGCCCCTGCCTAACAGTATTATAAAATAACCTACGGTCACTACGTACACTATCAAATATGCTACCTATACTTTAAAATTAAAATCTATACCTACGACTTAAATGAAAATAAACCTAAATAACTCTAAAAACTAAATGAATAAAAATGAACTCCACTGCGGGTGACGTAACCTACGACAAACTTATTATTTGCGGTTGAGACAGTAATGGGTCTAGGGATCGAACCGCAAAATTAAGTTTGTTTTTATTGTATATACTTTTCCGGGATAAAAAGTACCCAGTGTGGTGCCCAGGATATTAAAGAATAATTATACCAAGTTTCATCGTAATCGAACCGGTAGTTTTTGCGTGATGCCTGAACAAACAGACAGACAGACAGACAGACAGACCGACAGACAGACAGACAGACAAAAATTTTTTTAATCACATTTTTGGGTTCGGTGTCGGTCTAGTAACACCCCCTGCCATTTATTTTTTTGATATTTTCAATGTACAGAATTTTAACTTCTACAGATTTATTATAAGTATAGATATAGATAGGGAGAGAGATCGGCAATTATTCGTTTCAGACATTGATCCCTCAATAGCTAATTTATATAATTCCAATCCTTCGTAGATAACAGGTCAATTTAATCTACATACCTACAACCTCTTGTCTACGTAGTCTAGGCATTAAAATTATGAATAGGTTTAAGGTTTTTCTTTAGTACCTACTGTGACTGTTCCTAAATAACCCTAGGCTGATATAATTTTTGTTTTTCCTAATTATGTGAAATATCACAGTTAAGATCGGCTCTCCCTGCGGGAAAGGGAACACTGTAGGGCTTCGACACCAGACTTGGGCACTCTCCCACCGTTGAAATGAATCCCCATGAACTAATGTGCCTCATCCCAACTTAGAAAGCTTGCGGATGAGGATGGAATGCAAGGTGATGTTAACAATGGGAATTCACAGTTAGGAAACATAAGTATTACAAATATCAAAATAATATGAAGCTAAGAAGACAAGAGGGTATGCAAAAGTATAATATGTATATAATATATTAGGATTTAGTATTATAAGTGTTGCTCGCAGGTGGTCACTGATATCTGCAATAGTCTTGATGATTAGACGGGGGTAAATAAAGGAACCGATACGCTTGCGCTTAAATTAATAATTAATTTTTTATTTATTTACTAAATCTCCCTACCACTATCATTACAGGTGTATACCTAATGCGATAGCGTGGTCTTAAAATTAACTTAACTTACAATTTAAAACTATGAATAACTTAAAAAACTAGTAGTACAAGTATACACCAAATTTCCTAAATAAAATAAATGATAAATGATTTTATTTTGTAAGTAGGTTTGTACAAACACTTTTACACGTCAATCATATTTTAAAACTAGATGAAGTCGGCGTTTCCTAACTGACTAGTCTGAGAAGAAAGGCCGAAACAAACTCAGAGGTCACAGTCTCTTTTAAAGTCCAGACATAATCTTTGGTCAGAAAAGAAAACAAAATAACAATAAAATAAAAACAACAACATATAGCCTACTCTAATCTACATTATAACATAAAAGGAACAGCAGTATTTTTGGCCTGTAAATACATTGATTCGATTCAGTCATTGGCCTACTAACAGCCGGCACAATAATTGCGTAACACGCGATCAATCGCAATCTGAATCATTTTGAAGCAAATTGCTAATCCATTGCTTCATAAGTTCGAAAAATTTGTCTGCTCAACACGTAAATACTAAATAACGAAATGAATGTTGTTGAACTGTCAAAATGAAACCGATTCCGATTGATCGTGTGTCACGCCATTAGGGTGCGGGTGTCGGTTTTATCGAGATACGGTCCCTAGCGTTCTTAAAACGACTACCAAACCAGTTTGGGGTACTTTGTGAAGCCTACCCCCTCCCCTCCTTACTGCCTAGAGTTTAGCTGGGGAGAAGAATAGGCGCAATAAACTCTCCAGCAACACGTATCTGTCTGTTTAGTTAGAGGAACTGTAATACCATTATCAGCCTAGGATAATTGTTATAATTAAGGACTCACACGGTCGCACCAACACACACACACACACACACACATCATACGCTAAATATTACATTAGTTTAATCTGAGCTTTGACCTATCTGTATTTAACTTATTCAATACTAATCGCTTTCTTACGACAGCCAACACATGTGGACATGGCCTCTTGGCTTGGCATTTACCAAATCTCTTAATATATGAGGGTGAATCAAAAAGTTCTTAGAATTGCTTTATAACCTTTTTGGGAGAAGTTCGATGTTCAAATTAAAGAGTGTCAATCACACAATATTTATGCAAACTGTCACTTGTTTTGTGAGTTCGTTGGCACGTAATAAATGGTTTTGTGCAACGAGTTGCTAAAAACCCAAAATTATGGATAAAAGTGTTACGTTGATAAAATATCTGTTTGAAAAAAATGTCTACGAAGGAAATTTTTTCGGACATTCAGCAGACATTAAGGGATGATGCTGTACCCTATTCTATGGTTGCATACTGGGTGGTTGAATTTAAAAGAGGTAGATCAAGCTGTAAACAATGATATTATAAGTAGTAAAGGCTGTAAAGATGACCCGCGCTCTGGGCAGCCTTCAACCTCCGTTACGGAAGAAAATGTCAAGAAGGTTGAGAATCTGGTTTTGGAAGACAGAAGAATAACTATAAAACATATAGCAGAGATCCTAAAGATATCATTTGGATCAATTAAAATGGATTGAACGCCACGTTCAATCCATTTTAATTGATTCACTGGGGTTAAAAAAAGTGTCGGCAAGATGAGTGCCACGAAAACAAATAGCGACGTTTGGAAATTTCTAAGCGTAATCTCGAAATATTGCAGCATGATTTGGATCATTTTTGCCGTCGCGTCGCCATTTCGATCCTGAAACTAAGAGACAAAGCATGTCTTGGAAACGACCATCCTCTCCATCCATTAAGAAATTTCGAGTTGCTCCTACCGCTGGCAAAGCTCCAGGCCAAGCAAAGGCCTCAGTGTTCTGGGATAGTGAAGGAATCCTTTTTATTGATTACATGCCAAAAGGCCAGACGATTACTGGACCCTATTATGCAAATTTAATCCCGAAAGTGCGTGAAGCTATTAAAGAAAAACTTCGTGGAAAATCATCGTTGGGCGTGTTGTTTCTTCAAGATAACGCTCCTGCTCATCGATCGGAAGTTGCGCTCAACGCAATCCGCTGTGCTGGCTTCAAACTCCTTGACCACCCACCATATTCTCCGGACTTAGCCTCAAGTGATTTTTACTTATTCCCAAAATTAAAAGAGGACATTCGAGGAACAAAATTTTACGATAATGACGCGGTTATGGCTGCCGTAGAGGAGTTTTTCGAGAGTCAAGACAAACAATTTTTTTCAAAAGGAATAAAAAACGTAAAAACGCGATATTCTAAATGCATTGCATTGGAGGGAGATTATGTAGAAAAATAAAATATTTTTATTTAAATCTTTGCAGTTTTTAATATTGATTACTTGGGTGAGAAATCATCAAATGACCTCTCCCGCTCTGGGCTGAGCGAAAGGTCGTGTCAGACTTTTACTGACTAAAACCCACCCATGTTCCTTCAGTTGCTTGTGCCAGGGGCCACGGTATCTCTTTCGACAACCTGCGGCCCTGGCAGGCATCGGCCCTAGCCGATCCCGTCAGGTCGTGCTGACATCTCTTTAAGGCGCCGTCGCCGTAGACCCGGGCCTGGTCCTTACTGGGCGGCGGCGAGCTACCCATTGCTCGCCGACCGCAAGCCCGCGCCTACGGTGGCCGGGAGTCGGCTGTTGACTCCCGTCGACTATGTGTGAGGCTGACATACAGGCTGGGCATCGGATTACGATAGCACCGTGGCAATAGCAACCCTCAAACTTTTTGTTTTTATTGGAACGAATTTCCTTATCGCGCGTTGCGAAAGGGGGCTAGACGGAAAAAATTAAGACCAAAAGTTGGAACGACACTTTTTGCTATAGTTGTAAGCCGTGCAGCGCGGCGGCGCCGGCGCGGCGTGCGCGTGTTTCTCTGTCTGTCTCTCTCTTTGAACTTCGTTCCATCCGGGTGTCCCTTGACACCTCTCAAGTTTTAATTGTAATACGATTACTTTTTACTCGACACTGCATTCTAGACACGGAATCTGTTATTTATTCCGTGGATATAAAACACAATATTACAAAAAGGCCGAATGTAAAAATAATAAATGACATGAGAACACGTCGTCGCACGGGCGCACTGTCACTGGCAACACAAAAGTCGGCCATTTACTCGAATGGGTGGGAAATGTGGGAATTCGAAAAGTTTTAAAATGGCTAGCCTCGTATCTATTAGAATTTTATTCAATACAAGTTATTTTATAAATGTAAATTGAAAAAAAAGTGTAAAGTGTTATTTCTTATTACTTCTTTTAATTCACACGCCTCTAAATCTTGGCAATAAATAATTGTTCTTGACTGTGTTTTTGTTTTCCTTTTCAGAAGTTTTGACAAGTTCGAATGTTCACAATTTTCAGTTTTGAAAACTAAATTGTCATGGTATCTATTGGGAAAATGTATTAGAAGGTGCATAATGACCAAGCCGTAAGTATTTATATGGGTTTATTACAACAGTACCTCTTTCCCTCAAGATCTGATGAAATAAGTAGGTATTCATTAATTTCGTCCTTTCATCTGTTTCTACTAACATATAGAACAATGGTAATACATAGATTTAGTAGATTAGTATGAGTACCTACTATAAAATTCTTGATATAGGTAAAAACTGGGTAACAATAGGGGGAAATTTTTTAAATATTTACATGTCTTTGATAATAACCAATGATGTGGTTTTGTTTTTTTGCGTTGCTGTCAGTCAGGTATATCAATGTAGAAAACAAAACAAAATATTTTTCAATAGGTACACCTTTTTTTACGCGATCTGAGTAGGTACACAAAAACCAAATTAAAACATACATTCAGTGTCCATCACATGGCTTTAAAATAGGTCTAGGGAATAAGACATTATCAAGTTTTGGAACCACAAACTCAATGTCTTAAAAGACAAAGTTCAAAATCCATTATAAATACATACAAATATTTAGGATCTTTGTTACCTACATAACCATAATCTTACTCAACTATCTACATAGTTGAGTAAGTTAATGACAATGGAATACAAATGATAATAGATAGGAACATTGACATAACATCACATCTGTTTTCCCTGAAGGGTTAGGCAGAGTTGTGCCTATAGTAGCCAGTTATGTTTCAGTCCCATTTAATAACCGGACCTCTTGTCATCGACCGGGCACATATCCAGACATCGTGTTGCTACTGAGAATTTCCTGATAGAAAAACCCGATAACACTGCCCAACCTGGGAATTTATTTGCAGGGTCAATTGTTATTTATCTTAATCAGCTTTCATACATCTAATATTTAAGCTAGATAAGGTTGCTATTTCCTTTGAGACTCGGAGAAGAAACCAAAACCAATGCAGCAGTCACACTCTCGTATAAAGTCCAGACATTTCTTATTGGTCTTGTGAGCATCATGCAGGTTAATGAGATGGTCTCTTAAGGTAAGCATAATCAGCCTATAGTGTTACCACTGCTGGGATACAGGCCTCCCCTTTGTGAACCAAAAATTCGAAAACATGTGACATCTACCAACCCGCACTAGGCCCACAAGGAGGATTACAGCCCACTCCCTCTCTTAAGGTAAGAACCACACAGATCCTGACATATCTCCATATAAATGGTCTAAGATTCTTTTAAATATCTAGATCAGATATAAGAAGTTCAACTAATATTATAAATGTAGTAAGCCTGTATTTTCTGCAAAATACAGGCTTACTACATTTGAATTGTTTATGAAATAAATATACCAATTTTATATAAAAAGTTTGCATAGAGAATTTTTATGAAGCACATATTTGTAAAAAAATTGTTATGACCTAATCACAAAAAATACCAATTGCAAGATTTATCTTATAACCAGACACTCCGGGGCGGTTTTCGGACCTCCAAGCTATGAAACATTGATAGTTTGACACATAATAAAATAAAAAAGTTGTTCCTTTACATACTATTGTAGACTGCTTAGCCATAGTAATAGGCATGTAAAGCATAATCAGCCTATAATGTTCCCAGTGCTGGGACACAGGCCTCATCTCTGCAAGAGGGAGTAGGCCGTAATCTACCACGCTAGCCCAGTGCGGATTGGTAGAAGTCCAATGTCTCCGAATTTTTGGTTCTAGGACATGCCGGTTTCCTCACTATGTTTTCCTTCACCGTTTTGAAAGGACAGGTGATGAAATAATTAACACAAAGTAAAGCGCCTGTCTGGGTTCGAACCTACGACCTACAACTCGTAAGTCACGACCTCTGGTCCACCGCTGCTCTGTGGATATGTATCGAGAGGATTTTTATGACTGATGTGCTTTTTTAGGGTTCCGTAGCCAAATGGCAACGGAACCCTTATGGATTCGTCATGTCTGTCTGTCTGTCTGTCTGTCCGTCCGTATGTCACAGCCGCTTTTTTCCGAAACTATAAGAGCTATACTGTTGAAACTTGGTAAGTAAATGTATTCTGTGAACCGCATTAAGATTTTCACACAAAAATAGAAAAAAAACAATAAATTTTGGGGGTCCCCATACTTAGAACTGAAATTCAAAATTTTTTTTTTCATCAAACCCATACGTGTGGGGTATCTATGGATAGGTCTTCAAAAATGATATTGAGGTTTCTAATATCATTTTTTTCTAAACTGAATAGTTTGCGCGAGGGACACTTCCAAAGTGGTAAAATGTGTGTCCCCTGTAACTTCTAAAATAAGAGAATGATAAAACTAAAAAAAATATATGATGTACATTACCATATAAACTTCCACCGAAAATTGGTTTGAACGAGATCTAGTGAGTAGTTTTTTTTTAATACGTCATAAATCGTAACGTAACGGAACCCTTCATGGGCGAGTCCGACTCGCACTTGGCCGGTTTTGTAACATGTCTCGTCAAGTAATCCCGCGGTAAACTATTTAGTAACTCGGATAAAATGCAATATTGCTTATCCCCCATTGCAAATAGCGTCATGATTTATAGCCTACATATTGACCTGACCTTTAGGGAATAGTTTTGCATAGTTTAAACAGAATTTTTAGCGTGGAGCTTAGACGAGACACTAAATATATTTTCGGCATTTACTGAGTACTGACTTTTTTTAATCTACTTTACTGTTCCCAAACTTTGTTGCAATTACTTTTTATTGTACCGATTTAATATCTTAAAGATTTTACTATTAAGTAAAAATTCAATACTTAAATATAACACAAGCTTGGATATTTTTATGCTAAAATTAATATGTGCAATATACCTAAAGTATGTTAGGTTACGTTCAATGTCCAGTTCATAAATTAATCTGAAACATAACTGAAACATTCCGTGTGACGGTGATCAGTGTAGTTATAAAACTGAAATATTCCGTGAGTTGCGGTGATCAGTCGGTGTATTTATGAGACTAAAGGATTCTGTGCGTTGCGGTGATCAGTAATAATAACGAAACTGAGACATTCCGTGTGTAGCGGTGATCAGTGTAGTTATGAAACTGAAATATTCCGTGAGTTGCGGTGATCAGTCAGTGTAGTCATGAGACTGAAAGATTCTGTACGTTGCGGTGATCAGTAATAATAACGAAACTGAGACATTCCGTGTGTGGCGGTGATCAGTGTAGTTATGAAACTGAAATATTCCGTGAGTTGCGGTGATCAGTCAGTGTAGTCATAAGACTGAAAGATTCTGTGCGTTGCGGTGATCAGTAATAATAACGAAACTGAGACATTCCGTGTGTGGCGGTGATCAGTGTAGTTATGAAACTGAAATATTCCGTGAGTTGCGGTGATCAGTCAGTGTAGTCATAAGACTGAAAGATTCTGTGCGTTGCGGTGATCAGTAATAATAACGAAACTGAGACATTCCGTGTGTGGCGGTGATCAGTGGCATGTTTCAGTTCCATTTACGCACAGGACATTGTACACCTCTCATCGATGACATTGAATTCATCCAATGGACATCCTCGCATAGGACCTACTATACAAGCTCGTTTTAGAGAATTTAAGTATTGAAATAGATTCAATATTTAAGTGTGCACATAATAAAATCTTAAGGTGTTTTAAACTGTACATTGAATATTTTTGAGAAAAAGTACCTAATTGCTACGAGGTGCCCCAACGATACCTGACGCTGAAAATATAGTTTTGAGATTTTTTGTGTTTTATATTATGCCCGAGCCATTACGCAAAAAATACTGAATAGATTCTGTTTCAACTTTGCCAGACTATACCCTAAAGGTCGGGTCAACGCATGCTATAAATCATTACGCTATTTGCTATGGGGATCAGCAATAACGCATTATGTCTGTGTTTTTTTACAGTTTACAGCGGGATTGTAATAAGACGAGACGAATCATCATTCATCATCGTACACGTACGTCGTACCGTTTTAATTAACTATAATAAATAAATCATCATCAGCGTAAAGTTCACTCGATACTTTATAGAAAAGGGAGGATCCTCCGACCGGCTAAAAAGGGCCATCTAATCTATATCTATACTATAGGACTTACAATAAATCTGTAGAAGTGAAAATTCTGTACATTGAAAATATCAAAAAAATAAATGGCAGGGGGTGTTATTAGACCGACACCGAACCCAAAAATGTGATTAAAATTTTTTTTGTCTGTCTGTCTGTTTGTTCAGGCATCACGCAAAAACTACCGGTTCGATTACGATGAAACTTGGTATAATTATTATTTAATATGCTGGGCACCACACTGGGTACCTACTTTTTATCTCGGAAAAGTATATACAATAAAAACAGAAGAGCAGAAGCAAGTTTTAAAATATTGACGTGTGAAAGTGTCTTATAAGATCTACTTAAAAGATATCTAAACGGCCAAGAGCTCATCGTATGAAACAAACATTTCATTTCAATTCATTTCATTTATGAGTAGTACGTAGCCATAAAATAAATAGAAGAGTCCGACTCGCACTTGGTCGGTTTTTTACATAAATCTTCAAAAAAAAACTTCAAGTTTGTACCTAATATTTCCTTTATCTTGCACTCATACGAGCAACTCAGTTGAAGAAATTAATTTGTCTGAGCAACATCGAACAATTTACGCCAATTCCAAAATTGTACAAAAATTGCCAAGGTTGGCGCAGCTTGAGTTGCCCGTGTAAGTGTTGATTTCAGGCGCCGCTCGACAGTCAGTTCGAAGTCATGGTCTTGTGTCAGAGACTCGCAACTCCGGATGTCGATACCTACTTTGGATAACTTAGTAAGTGAAGTAAATGTAGGTAGTTAGTAAGTGATGGTATGGTACTATTTCTTACTTATTTTTTCCCTAGAAAGCGGTCATAAGGATATCGGAACTAAAGGAACTAAAGATACCCCACGGTCAATATGACTGGCTACTTGCGGTAATGTGCCTATATTTACCTTCTCTGTCACTCTCTCTTACACTAATGCTGGTTTCTGCTTCCGGCTCTGCGCCGAAAGCTGAAATCCAACAGCGCGCTTTTATTTAGGCATTCAAGGTGTCACCTAGTTTTATTGAAAACGGGCATTAGAAAACCTTCCATTTTAATAAATTAATGCTCTTATTGGATTGGATTATTGGGAACATTATAGGTTGATTATATTTGTTAATAATGGTGATGCTCTTACAGGTTGTTCATATGGATGTTTGCTGTCACCCGCCCTTGCTGACTGACCGCCACAGCATAAACTGCTTTTGTGCTGACACAACATATTGAAGATTAAGACAAAAGACTGTTCTTTATTTTGTTAAAGAATAAAGATGATCGGAGTGGATTTTTGTTTTATTATCTAGACAAAATTGAACCGGAGCTAAGCCTCGACGGGCGTCCGAACTCGGAATATAGGTATGACTAATGACAGTGGAGGTGGGTGGGTTGTGTATGGTGCCTCCGAACTATATGGTCAGCAATGTATCTAGGTACAGGCCGCCTTTCTTTTCCTAGGGTGTCAAGTTTTGTCTAAGTCCGTTTGTAATGGGCCTGTGTCCGTTTCAAATGGCGCGGCCACGTTTTTTTTTTTTTAAATCATTCCAATATTTTGTAACAATTTGTAAAGTTGATTCCCAAAACCATAAATTTGTCAAAGCTATGGTTAAAAGGGTTTGAACGTGGCCGCGCCATTGAAACGCGGCGAACCGCGCGGCCACGGAGATCTTTAAAACTAAGCAATGCAGAGACCTAGGTAAATAACAGATTGAATTTGTAAAAAATTTGTAAAAATATAGAAAAATTCCTGGGTTTATATATTAGGAGCTGCAAGACTTACAACCCCATGGCCGCGCCATTGAAACGGTGAAAAATACATTATCGCCGATATCTCGCTGAAAAAGCATCGCAGACGTCTGAAGTTTTTTGTAAAACCCAGATTTGAATTTGTCAAAATAGGTAAAAATGCACAAAAAAATCCTAGGTTTACATTTCAGGAGCTGTGGTACGGAATCATCAATACGTCTTGAAGGTAACCATGGCTTATTGTTTACAAAAAACTTTCCACCTATTTTTAACCGACGAACAAAAACGGAGGAGGTTCTTAAGTCGACGCGTATATTTTATTTTTTTATGTATGACCACGCATAACTTTTTACAGAGTGCTCCGATTTTGATCATTCTTTTTTTTTTGGAAAGGGTATACCCCAAAATTGGTCCCATATAAATTTGGAAAAGAAATTCCAACCCTAAGGGTGGGAAAATAGGGGTGATTTATTGTTCACTCACAGATTTGCATGCTGAGTTGTATATTATTACTCTACTCAGTGGTGTCCGTTTCAATGGCGCGGCCACGACGTTTTTTTTAAAAAAAACCATGCCAATATTTTGTAACAATTTGTAAAAGTTGATTCCCAAAACCATAAATTTGTCAAAGCTATGGTTAAAAAGTTATAAGGGTTTGAACGTGGCCGCGCCATTGAAACGCGGCGAACCGCGCGGCCACGGAGATCTTTAAAACTAAGCATTGCAGAGACCTGAAATTTAGGTAAATAACAGATAGAATTTGTAAAAAAATTGTAAAAATATAGAAAAAATTCCTGGGTTTATATTTTAGGAGCTACAAGACTTAAACCTCATGGCCGCGCCATCGAAACGGTGTGAAACACGTTATCGCCGATATCTCGCTGAAAAAGCATCGCAGACGTCTGAAGTTTTTTGTAAAACCCAGATTTGAATTGGTCAAAACTAGTAAAAATACAACAAAAAATCCTAGGTTTATATTTCAGGAGCTGTGAGACTAAAACCCCATGGCCGCGCCATTGAAACGGTGAAAAATACGTTATCACTGATATCTCGATGAAAAAGCATCGCAGAGGTCTGAAGTTTTTTGTAAAACCTAGATTTGAATTTGTCGAAATAGGTAAAAATGCACAAAAAAATCCTAGGTTTACATTTCAGGAGCTGTGTACGGAATCATCAATACGTCTTAAATATGTCGATAGGGTGACCATGGCTTATTGTTTACAGAACACTTTCCACCTATTTTTAACCGACGAACAAAAACGGAGGTTCTTAAGTCGACGCGTATATTTTTATTTTTTTTATATACGACCACACATAACTTTTTACAGAGTAGTCTGATTTTTATCATTCTTTTTTTATTGGAAAGGGTATTATACCCCAAAGTTGGTCCCATATAAATTTGGAAAAGAAATTCCAACCCTAAGGGTGGGAAAATAGGGGTGATTTATTGTTCACTCACAGATTTGCATGCTGAGATGTGCATTATTACTCTACTCAGTGACACATATGTGTGGTTGTTTTTTTCGGAAACTACTTTTTTCGGGATAAAAGGTACCCTATGCCCGTCTCCGTACACCTGAAAATCTATATGCAAAGTTTCAGGATGATCGGTTCAGTGGTTTAGGCGTGAAATAGTAACAAATAAACTTACTTTCGCTTTTATAATATTTATATAATAATATATAGTAAGGATTTTCATTTAATTTAGAATCCTTGAGTTATTCTAACATAATACGTGCAAAGTTTTCTGTAAAAAATAAGCCATGGTCACCTTATTGAAATATTCAAGAGGCACTAAAAATTATATTATTATGATAAAAAAAAATAATCCCTACTGTCGGTAATTCTACATATTCATAGGTGTTATTTACAAAAAAAAAGATCTCGCTATCACTTACTTTCATCGAAAGAGAATCACGACTTATTTCTACGCGATATCGTACCACAGCTCCTGAAATGTAAACCTAGGATTTTTTTGTGCATTTTTACCTATTTTGACAAATTCAAATCTAGGTTTTACAAAAAACTTCAGACCTCTGCGATGCTTTTTCAGCGAGATATCGGTGATAACGTATTTTTCACCGTTTCAATGGCGCGGCCATGGGGTTTTAGTCTCATAGCTCCTGAAATATAAACCTAGGATTTTTTGTTGTATTTTTTCTAGTTTTGACAAATTCAAATCTGGGTTTTACAAAAAACTTCAGACGTCTACGATGCTTTTTCAGCGAGATATCGGCGATAACGTGTTTCACACCGTTTCGATGGCGCGGCCATGAGGTTTTAAGTCTTGCAGCTCCTAAAATATAAACCCAGGATTTTTTTCTATATTTTTACAAATTTTTTACAAATTCAATCTGTTATATACCTAAATTTCAGGTCTCTGCAATGCTTAGTTTTAAAGATCTCCGTGGCCGCGCGGTTCGCCGCGTTTCAATGGCGCGGCCACGTTCAAAACCTTATAACTTTTTAAGCTTTGACAAATTTATGGTTTTGGGAATAAACTTTTACAAATTGTTACAAAATATTGGCATGGTTTTTTTTAAAAAAAAACGTCGTGGCCGCGCCATTGAAACGGACACACTCAGTGCCACATTTGCCTGCCCTTTGGCAAACAATTAGTACCTAAATTATAGCTACAAAAAATCTCTAGGTACTTATAATAAATCTGTAGAAGTGAAAATTCTGTACATTGAAAATATCAAAAAAATAAATAGCACTGGTGTTACTAGACCGACACCGAACCCAAAAATGGGATTTAAAAAATTTTTGTCTGTCTGTCGGTCTGTCTGTTTGTTCAGGCATCACGCAAAAACTACCGGTTCGATTACGATGAAACTTGGTATAATTATTCGTTAATATCCTGGGCACCACACTGGGTACCACTTTTTATCCCGGAAAAGTATATACAATAAAAAACAAACTTAATTTTGCGGTTCGATCCCTAGACCCGATTACTGTACCAACCGCAAATAATAAGTTTGTCGTAGGTTAGGTCACCCGCAGTGGAGTTCATTTTTATTCCTTTTAGTTTTTAGAGTTATTTAGGTTTATTTTTATATAAGTCGTAGGTATAGATTTTAATTTTAAAGTATAGGTAGTATATTTGATAGTGTACCTACGTAGTGACCGTAGGTTATTTTATAATACTGTTAGGTAGGATTAGTCATTCGTATAGATATTCGTTTTTAGGGATTTTGCTTATTTATTGAGTTTAGATTAGTTATCATCAGAAATAGGTTTATTTAGGTAGGTAGGTATTTAATTTTCTATTATTGAGTTTTTTTTTTAAATTAGGTAGGTAGGTACTTAGGTAAAAGTATCATATAAGCATTAGGTTGCTTAGCTTGGGACTAGATGGCGCTGTGTGAAATGTCCAGGGATATTATTATTATTATATAGATACCTACCCTCTTAATCACCACTAATGAGACACAATTGGTTTTCTATTGTAATTAGCCACAAAGGGCCCGCGAGATAGATGGCATTCTGGGGAAGCACATACATTTTATCCTGTTAGCACGTTCCCGTGGGTAAATTTCCGACATGCACGCGGGCGAAGCCGCGGGTAGAAGCTAGTTATAAAATAAAAACTTTGTAACATAAAAATTAAACCGCCGAAAAAACTGAAAAGCAAAAAATAATAAACCTTTTTTATTTAACCTTAATAACTATACCTATAATATTTTGAGTCGGCGCCGTTTTTTAAGGTAATTTAGTGAACTTTGTTTATTGATTATTTGGCGCCGACTCAAGTCCATTTACAATAGCATTAAAAAGAAGTTTAAAAAGGTTATTTTTAATGCACACTTTGTAACAAAAGTACAATAAACATTGTTACATTACAGACGCCGAATTTATTATGATCTATTTTTACAGCAGCTGTCACACTTAATTGTAACCATTTTAACTATTTATCTTATGAAATTATGTCGCTTTCATTTATTTATATTATTTAACTCCAATTTAAAATTACAGTGTCAATGCTAAAAACCTAAAAGAAGCAGGGGTGAACAATACCGTGTCCGTTTCAATGGCGCGGCCACGACGTTTTTTTTTAAAAAAAACCATGCCAATATTTTGTAACAATTTGTAAAAGTTGATTCCCAAAACCATAAATTTGTCAAAGCTATGGTTAAAAAGTTATAAGGGTTTGAACGTGGCCGCGCCATCGAAACGCGGCGAACCGCGCGGCCACGGAGATCTTTAAAACTAAGCATTGCAGAGACCTGAAATTTGGGTAAATAACAGATTGAATTTGTAAAAAATTTGTAAAAATATAGGAAAAATTCCTGGGTTTATATTTTAGGAGCTGCAAGACTTAATACCTCATGGCCGCGCCATCGAAACGGTGTGAAACACGTTATCGCCGATATCTCGCTGAAAAAGCATCGCAGACGTCTGAAGTTTTTTGTAAAACCCAGATTTGAATTTGTCAAAACTAATAAAAATACAACAAAAAATCATAGGTTTATATTTCAGGAGCTATGAGACTAAAACCCCATGGCCGCGCCATTGAAACGGTGAAAAATACGTTATCACCGATATCTCGCTGAAAAAGCATCGCAGAGGTCTGAAGTTTTTTGTAAAACCTAGATTTGAATTTGTCAAAATTGGTAAAAATGCACAAAAAAATCCTAGGTTTACATTTCAGGAGCTGTGGTACGGTATCGCGTAGAAATAAGTCGTGATTCTCTTTCGATGAATGTAAGTGATAGCGAGATCTTTTTTTTTGTAAATAACACCTATGAATATGTAGAATTACCGACAGTAGGGATTATTTTTTTATCATAATAATATAATTTTTAGTGCGTCTTGAATATTTCAATAAGGTGACCATGGCTTATCTTTTACAGAAAACTTTGCACGTATTATATTAGAATAACTCAAGGATTCTAAATTAAATGAAAATCCTTACTATATATTATAATATATATATAATATTATAAAAGCGAAAGTAAGTTCATTTGTTACTATTTCACGCCTAAACCACTGAACCGATCATCCTGAAACTTTGCATATAGATTTTCAGGTGTACGGAGACGGGCATAGGGTACCTTTTATCCCAAAAAAAGTAGTTTCCGAAAAAAACAATCAAAACGTGGTTTTTTATCGTAGATGGCGCCACATGTCTTAAAAATATTTTCTTCCAAATTTATTGTCAAATTCTCAATTAACACGAGCGAAGCCGAGGAAAAAATCTATTGAAACGATAAGATACAAAACTATGTTTATTTCTTTAAAAATAATAAACCTTTTTTATTTAACCTTAATAACTAAGTTACATTAGTTTAAGAACTTAGTTATTAAGGTTAAATAAAAAAGGTTTATTATTTTTTACTTTTCAGTTTTTTCGGCGGTTTAATTTTTTTGTTAAAAAGTTTTTATTTTATAAATTTTTGTGGCTATAATCTAGGTACTAATTGTTTGCCAACGGGCAGGCATATGTGGCACTGAGTAGAGTAATAATACACATCTCAGCATGCAAATCTGTGAGTGAACAATAAATCACCCCTATTTTCCCACCCTTAGGGTTGGAATTTCTTTTCCAAATTTATATGGGACCAACTTTGGGGTATAATACCCTTTCCAATAAAAAAAAAGATCAAAATCGGACTACTCTGTAAAAAGTTGTGTGGTCGTATATAAAAAAATATATATATATACGCGTCGACTTAAGAACCTCCGATTTTGTTCGTCGGTTAAAAATAGGTGGAAAGTGTTCTGTAAACAATAAGCCATGGTCACCCTATCGACATATTCAAGACGTATTGATGATTCCGTACACAGCTCCTGAAATGTAAACCTAGGATTTTTTTGTGCATTTTTACCAATTTTGACAAATTCAAATCTAGGTTTTACAAAAAACTTCAGACCTCTGCGATGCTTTTTCAGCGAGATATCGGTGATAACGTATTTTACACCGTTTCAATGGCGCGGCCATGGGGTTTTAATCTCACAGCTCCTGAAATATAAACCTAGGATTTTTTGTTGTATTTTTACTAGTTTTGACAAATTCAAATCTGGGTTTTACAAAAATCTTCAGACGTCTGCGATGCTTTTTCAGCGAGATATCGGCCATAACGTGTTTCACACCGTTTCGATGGCGCGGCCATGAGGTTTAAGTCTTGCAGCTCCTAAAATATAAACCCAGGAATTTTTCCTATATTTTTACAAATTTTTTACAAATTCAATCTGTTATTTACCTAAATTTCAGGTCTCTGCAATGCTTAGTTTTAAAGATCTCCGTGGTCGCGCGGTTCGCCGCGTTTCGATGGCGCGGCCACGTTCAAACCCTTATAACTTTTTAACCATAGCTTTGACAAATTTATGGTTTTGGGAATCAACTTTTACAAATTGTTACAAAATATTGGCACGGTTTTTTTTAAAAAAAAACGTCGTGGCCGCGCCATTGAAACGGACACACAATACCTGGAACGTTATTCGTTTCACTATAATTCTACCGAATTTACAAATTAACGTTGGTGAAACTTCTTCATCTTCATCATCAGATGATAGTGACTAAATTAGATGATGAAGACGAAGAAATGTCACTAACGTATTGTGTTGTAAGTTGTTATTTAAAATAAAATATTTTAAAAACATGATTATTATTTCCATTAATCTTAATTTTTAAATCATCATTGTGATCGGTTGTTTCATTCATTCATTTTCTTGTAAGTTTGTAATGTGTGATGAAGACGGTACTATAAATAAAGCATATTTTTAAAATATTTTCTTTATTTTGTTTATATTATACGTCCATATTTGTTAAAACAATTTTAATTAAGGTGGATGCGCTGCAGTAGCCCTCGAAATCAGACGAATTCGGAGCAATTCTAATTTAAAGGGATGTATTGATGATTTTTAAGGTTAAAATTGTATTATCACCTACATATTTCTTATTGTTGCGCATCATATTATTTTTTATTAAGGTACAACCTTACACTGACCTGCAAATTGCAAAAAACGCAAGAAAATTAGAATTTAAGCATCTCCCTTAAAATTGTTTTATCATAACTTTGAAATAAAATGTTTTGCATTCCTGCTTCTACGAGCCTCTTTTTTCTAATGCTATTATAAATGGAGTATAGGTATACTTACATTAGTTTAAGAACTTAGTTATTAAGGTTAAATAAAAAAGGTTTATTATATTTTGCTTTTCAGTTTTTTTGGCCGTTTAATTTTTTTGTTAAAAAGTTTTTTTATTAGAATTTATATCTTAAGGATTCTAAATTAAATTAAAATTAAACGATGAGGTGCAAAAATGAGAAGAAAAAAAGAGAAACAAAATAAGAAGTGTTAATTTGTAATCAAATCTTGAGGCGTAACGAAGTCCAGATTGGAACAGCAGAACGTATTTTTCCAAATATCAAACATATCCGAAACAGTGCGCAAATCAGATAGACATATTGTAGTCTTCCGCGCAAATCGAAGTCCGGAGTCAAAATTTAAAACACCAACAAGTACTCCGTACGAATTAACTGAGAGTAAACGACGATTGATCGAGAAAAAGCTTTTGGCGGGGGAAGACAGGGTGCGACGGCGGGATATCTCTTTTTGGACTGCTGTGATTGGTTAGACAGTCAGCCTTCGTCTCCCGCGCTGCACCCGCGTTCCGTTCGCTCCTGTGTACTCAAACTCAAATCATTTATTTAAATTAAACCATTTCAGGCACTTTTGAATTGTCAACATTTTAAATAGTCGGTCAGTTAGTCAGAAAGTGAAGCTAGTTGCCCATTCCAAAACGTAGATCTCTTTGGAGAAGAACGGGCAAGAAACTCCAAGGACACTCTTTTAAATCAAGATATTATTACAAAATCCTGGGTACATTATTCTTATTGCTTCTACATGTGAGAACAATGAAAGAAAGAAAAAGTATTTATTGCGACTCGTACCGGATCATAAAACTAAACTAAAAAGAACAATGTAAATTATAAAATTAAAAATAAGCCCTGGCAGTTAAGAGATGACCAGTCTCAACGTGTCCGTTTCAATGGCGCGGCCTCGACGTTTTTTTTTTAAAAAAAAACCATGCCAATATTTTGTAACAATTTGTAAAAGTTGATTCCCAAAACCATAAATTTGTCAAAGCTATGGTTAAAAAGTTATAAGGGTTTGAACGTGGCCGCGCCATTGAAACGCGGCAAACCGCGCGGCCACGGAGATCTTTAAAACTAAGCATTGCAGAGACCTGAAATTTAGGTAAATAACAGATTGAATTTGTAAAAAATTTGTAAAAATATAGGAAAAATTCCTGGGTTTATATTTTAGGAGCTGCAAGACTTAAAACCTCATGGCCGCGCCATCGAAACGGTGTGAAACACGTTATGGCCGATATCTCGCTGAAAAAGCATCGCAGACGTCTGAAGTTTTTTGTAAAACCCAGATTTGAATTTGTCAAAACTAGTAAAAATACAACAAAAAATCCTAGGTTTATATTTCAGGAGCTATGAGACTAAAACCCCATGGCCGCGCCATTGAAACGGTGAAAAATACGTTATCACCGATATCTCGCTGAAAAAGCATCGCAGAGGTCTGAAGTTTTTTGTAAAACCTAGATTTGAATTTGTCAAAATAGGTAAAAATGCACAAAAAAATCCTAGGTTTACATTTCAGGAGCTGTGGTACGGTATCGCGTAGAAATAAGTCGTGATTCTCTTTCGATGAAAGTAAGTGATAGCGAGATCTTTTTTTTTGTAAATAACACCTATGAATATGTAGAATTACCGACAGTAGGGATTATTTTTTTTATCATAATAATATAATTTTTAGTGCGTCTTGAATATTTCAATAAGGTGACCATGGCTTATCTTTTACAGAAAACTTTGCACGTATTATATTAGAATAACTCAAGGATTCTAAATTAAATGAAAATCCTTACTAAATATTATTATATATATATATAATATTATAAAAGCGAAAGTAAGTTTATTTGTTACTATTTCACGCCTAAACCACTGAACCGATCATCCTGAAACTTTGCATATAGATTTTCAGGTGTACGGAGACGGGCATAGGGTACCTTTTATCCCGAAAAAAGTAGTTTCCGAAAAAAACAATCAATACGTGTTTTTTTATCGTAGATGGCGCCACATGTCTTAAGAATATTTTCTTCCAAATTTATTGTCAAATTCTCAATTAACGAAAAAATCTATTGAAACGATAAGATACAAAACTATGTTTATTTCTTTAAAAATAAACCTTTTATAATTAACCTTAATAACTAAGTTATATTAGTTTAAGAACTTGGTTATTAAGGTTAAATAAAAAAGGTTTATTATTTTTTGCTTTTCAGTTTTTTCGGCGGTTTAATTTTTTTGTTAAAAAGTTTTTATTTTATAATTTTTTGTGGCTATAATCTAGGTACTAATTGTTTGCCAAAGGGCAGGCATATGTGGCACTGAGTAGAGTAATAATACACATCTCAGCATGCAAATCTGTGAGTGAACAATAAATCACCCCTATTTTCCCACCCTTAGGGTTGGAATTTCTTTTCCAAATTTATATGGGATCAACTTTGGGGTATAATACCCTTTCCAATAAAAAAAGAATGATCAAAATCGGACTACTCTATAAAAAGTCATGTGTGGTCGTATATAAAAAAAATAAAAATATACGCGTCGACTTAAGAACCTCCGTTTTTGTTCGTCGGTTAAAAATAGGTGGAAAGTGTTCTGTAAACAATAAGCCATGGTCACCCTATCGACATATTCAAGACGTATTGATGATTCCGTACACAGCTCCTGAAATGTAAGCCTAGGATTTTTTGTTGTATTTTTACTAGTTTTGACAAATTCAAATCTAGGTTTTACAAAAAACTTCTGACCTCTGCGATGATTTTTCAGCGAGATATCGGTGATAACGTATTTTACACCGTTTCAATGGCGCGGCCATGGGGTTTTAGTCTCACAGCTCCTGAAATATAAACCTAGGATTTTTTGTTGTATTTTTACTAGTTTTGACAAATTCAAATCTGGGTTTTACAAAAAACTTCAGACGTCTGCGATGCTTTTTCAGCGAGATATCGGCCATAACGTGTTTCACACCGTTTCGATGGCGCGGCCATGAGGTTTAAGTCTTGCAGCTCCTAAAATATAAACCCAGGAAGTTTTCCTATATTTTTACAAATTTTTTACAAATTCAATCTGTTATTTACCTAAATTTCAGGTCTCTGCAATGCTTAGTTTTAAAGATCTCCGTGGCCGCGCGGTTCGCCGCGTTTCAATGGCGCGGCCACGTTCAAACCCTTATAACTTTTTAACCATCGATTTGACAAATTTATGGTTTTGGGAATCAACTTTTACAAATTGTTACAAAATATTGGCATGGTTTTTTTTTTAAAAAAAACGTCGTGGCCGCGCCATTGAAACGGACACGTCTCAACTGACGGCGCCCGTTCACGAACATGACGCGTGGATCAGCACCACCCAGCTCAACCATTTTGTAGGGAACCGAATGATCCAACACACGCGCCACCACCAGTGAGACATTTAAGTGAGAATGACATATTCTCAACTGCCATGCTCTTTCAAGTCAACATCAAAATATCATAAAAACGGATCCATGGTTCTTACATTTACAAAATTTAAAAAATGCTTCTAATTTATACAAAACTATAGGAATAATCAGGAAGAGGTATTTAATATTTAAGTATTAAATCTTGATTGAATAAAATAAACATTACGTTCGTAATGTCAGAAACACAAAAAAGGGGAAGCATCTCTTCCAAATATTGAAATTGTAATCAACTAGTGAGCCCAAGTGCCTGTGGAGCAGGACCAGCATTGAGCCAAGCATTTTTATCTACGATATACTCATCCAACTTATAATATGCTTGTCTACATAGTGTGTGTTTAATGAATGTTTTAAATTTCTTCTCATTTAATTGAAGAATATTGAGTGGTACCTATTTTATTATAACATCTTACACAGTACCCCATAAAAGAAGTTTTTACTTTAGACAATCTGAAGCACGGTTGATCTAGTTTGTTCCTATTCCTAGTGTTAAAATTATGCCTGTCACTTATCTTACTAAAAAGATGTAGATTTTATCGAACGTACATAATGTTTTCGTATATATATTGACAAGGAACCGTCATGATGTTAATTTTTTTAAACAGTTCCCTTAGAGATTCGCGTCTGCTGAGATTGTAGATGGCTCTAACAGCCCTCTTTTGCAGAATAAAGATAGAATCAATATCTGCAGCCCGTCCCCACAGCAAAATACCGTAAGACATTATACTATGGAAGTAACTAAAATAGACCAGTCTCGCGGTATCCACGTCTGTTAATTGACGGATTTTCCAAACAGCGTAAGCGGCTGAACTTAGCCGCCCTGCAAGTGATGTTAGGTGAGGACCCCACTGCAGCTTTGAGTCAAGCGTGATCCCCAAGAAAACCGTATTTTCGACGAATTCAAGTATCTCCCTATTCAATACAACGTGACATTGACTACTTCTAACATTCGGTAAAGAGAATCTAATGCATTTAGTTTTTTTCTCATTTAATATTAAATTATTTACAGTAAACCAATTATGGACCACAAGCATAGCATTATTTACGTTGTCAAGCTCCTGTGCACGTCTGCCTACTTTAAAAATCAGCGATGTGTCATCAGCAAATAACACCATTTGTGGTCGGGTTTTTAGTAAATGAGGTAAATCATTTATATATACTAAAAATAGGAACGGTCCCAATATTGAGCCCTGCGGTACACCCATTTTGACTTTTAAACCCAATGAATTCACACCGTTTATTTGAACTTGCTGAAATCTATCATTTAAATATGATTTTATTAAGTTAAGAGCTAGTTTACCCAGTCCGTAATGCTCAAGTTTCAAGAGCAGTGTTTCGAAATTCACGCAGTAAAATGCCTTGGATAGGTCGCAAAAGATGCCTATTGCATCTTGTGCCTCTTCCCATGCGTTAAATATGTGTTTTAATAAGGTGACACCGATACTATGAGTCTGTGGCCATGTTAATTCCATCAGTGCTATTCAATGTTGGAATGTATGACTTAATTACAGGGGTCATTTCCGGCAGAATTTAGTCTTAAAAATACTTAGTTATGAGTTCAAGTATACAATTATTATTCATCAAATTATGCTATCTTACAGGAATTACGAATGCTGTGCAAAGTTATCCGTTTTAGTTTTCGCACGTGTACTCAAAACCACAGTATTTTCAGCTATCAAGCAACGATTTTTAAAGAAATAAACATAGTTTTGTATCTTATCATTTCACTAGATTTTGTCCACGGCTTCGCTCGCGTTAATTGAGAATTTGACAATAAATTTGGAAGAAAATATTCTTAGGACGTGGCGCCATCTACGATAAAAACAACGTTTTTGTTGTTTTTTTCGCGAACTGTACTTTTTTCGGGATAAAAGGTACCCTATGTCCGTCTCCGTACACCTGAAAATCTATATGCAAAGTTTCAGGATGATTGGTTCGGTGGTTTAGGCGTGAAAAGGTAACAAACAAACAAATAAACTTACTTTCGCATTTATATTATACTAGCTTCTGCCCGCGGCTTCGCCCGCGTGGACGTGGGTAATTTACCCACGGGAACGTGCTAACTGGATAAAATGTATGTGCTTCCCCAGAATGCCATCTATCTCGCGGGCTCTTTGTAGATAATTACAATAGAAAACCAATTGTGTCTCATTAGTGGTGATTAAGAGGGTACCTATATGATATCTTTACCTAAGTACCTACCTAATTTAAAAAAAAAAACTCAATAACAGAAAATTAAATACCTACCTACCTAAGTAAACCTATTTCTGATGATAACTAATCTAAACTCAATAAATAAGCAAAATCCCTAAAAACTAATATCTATACGAATGACTAATCCTACCTAACAGTATTATAAAATAACCTACGGTCACTATGTACACTATCAAATATACTACCTATACTTTAAAATTAAAATCTATACCTACGACTTCTATAAAAATAAACCTAAATAACTCTAAAAACTAAAAGGAATAAAAATGAACTCCACTGTGGGTGACCTAACCTACGACAAACTTATTATTTGCGGTTGGTACAGTAACGGGTCTAGGGATCGAACCGCAAAATTAAGTTTGTTTTTTATTGTATATACTTTTCCGGGATAAAAAGTACCCAGTGTGGTGCCCAGGATATTAAAGAATAATTATACCAAGTTTCATCGTAATCGAACCGGTAGTTTTTGCGTGATGCCTGACCACACACAGTTGTATTGATACATTCATGCATATATAGACAAATATATAGATAGATAATAATAATATGATAGATATATTTTTAATTGACCTTACCAAATAACTATTATGTACCAACTTTATCAGACTGATCTCAACAAAATAAAATGTTATATTTACCTTTAAAAATTGAATGTTAATAACATATTTTAAAGATTGTACGAGTAGCATAGAAGTATTGTTAATTTGTGTCCTAAATGTATTTTATTTTAATAATTAATTTAAAATTTTTGCTGTGCCCTACAGGGTCCATAATTGTACCTTAGCTTTAAGCCATTGTAACACCTCTACAACATTATGGAATGCAAATAAATATATAAATATATGAATATGAATATACAAACAGACAGACAGACAATTTTTTTTTAAATCACATTTTTGGGTTCAGTATCGGTCTAGTAACAGTAACCCCCTAACCCCCTAGTAGTAGTAACCCCCTGCCATTTATTTTTTTTATATTTTCAATGTACAGAATTTTTACTTCTACAGATTTATTATAAGTATATAGATATATAATATATAGTAAGAATTTTCATTTAATTTAGAATCCTTGAGTTATTCTAATATAATAAGTGCAAAGTTTTCTGTAAAAAGTAAGCCATGGTCACCCCCTATTGAAATATAGCAAGACGCACTAAAAATTATATTATTAAGAAAGAAAAAAAATCCCTACTGTCGGTAATTCTACATATTCATAGGTGTTATTTACAAAAAAAAAAAAAGATCTCCGCTATCACTTAGGGGCCATCTCCACGAGCGAGAGAATCGCGGCGATATTATCGTCGTGCCACGTATTTCTATACACTCTCTTAGAACGTGTCTCCACCCAGCGATATCATCGCGACGAGAATTGCATGGCACGACGGTAATATCGCCGCGATTCTCTCGCTCGTGGAGACGGTCCCTTACTTTCATCGAAAGATAATCACGACTTATTTCAACGCGATACCGTACCGCAGCTCCTGAAATGTCAACCTAGGATTTTTTTTGTGCATTTTTACCTATTTTGACAAATTCAAATCTAGGTTTTACAAAAAACTTCAGACCTCTGCGATGCTTTTTCAGCGAGATATCGGTGATAACGTATTTTTCACCGTTTCAATGGCGCGGCCATGGAGTTTTAGTCTCACAGCTCCTAAAATATAAACCTAGGACTTTTTGTTGTATTTTTACTCGTTTTGACAAATTTAAATCTGGGTTTTACAAAAAACTTCAGACGTCTGCGATGCTTTTTCAGCGAGATATCGGCGATAATGTATTTTTCACCGTTTCAATGGCGCGGCCATGGGGTTTTAAGTCTTGCAGCTCCTATAAAATATAAACCCAGGAATGTTTTCTATATTTAAAAAAAAAATTACAAATTCAATCTGTTATTTACCTAAATTTAAAGATCTCCGTGGCCGTAAATCGTAGAAATATTGCATTTGAATTATGTCCGCCGCTAATTGGCCCTTTATTGTTTCTCATTAAATAAAGAATTTATGTGTTCCCTAGTGGTCCGAACCATATACCTACCGATTTTAAAATGAATATATTTTGTTATTAAATAGGGGCAAGTGACAGACAGTCACACTAACACAGTTATTGAGATCCTTCAATAATCAAGATTTTTTTTTGCCATTGCTTATCTTATTATGAAGTACCTAAGTTAGAAGTTATTTCGGTAGGTACCTACTGTAACGATTGTTCTGTTACATTCTGAGCTAAGATTTCTGGCATTATTGTTTTTTCAGGCATCAATTAGTATAAAAATAGCATAAATTAATTAAAAATAATAAAATTACAATTATAGTCATATAAATGGAAAAATTTGCAGCTTGAATAGCGTAGGTGTCATTATTTTGTTTCAAAGACGTATTTTGACCCTTGTGATAAGAGTGACCCAAAGGAGAAGATAATGCGTGTTGAAGTATCGCGAGCGGGCAGGCGACGGGACCGCGGAATAAGCGCCCGCGCAGCGCATACTCAAACTACTCATCCGAGAGGCTGGACCGCCGTGCGACCACTCCCTGCTGTTCTAGTCTCTACCAATATGTTCATTGGCGTCACCTCAAGTGGAGACAACGTGAATTCTCATTACGACTACCTTATTTGAACGCGAAGGTAAGCACAACTAATTTTTTCTCAGATAATGAACTTACTGAAGATCAACACAGTTAATGTAAATAAGTGATTACCGATAGGCTGACATGTAATCTCCTACAGAATTCTATTCATTGTACAGTCCCCGGCGAAGACTATCATCATGTAAACTAATTGCTATCATAGCTTTATCTTATTAGGTAAAGCACTCTTCAATACTTTTGGTGTCAAATATGTAAGTTACAAATAGACGATTAACATGTACTTTTTTTGCAGGCACATCTAGTGAAAGAAATTTTGTACGCTTGCAAATATGGCGCTAGATTTCGTTGCTGGATGTATAGGGGGTAAGATAAATATAATTGATATCTATAACTGCCCTTTACTACATTACTCTTATGATATTGATAAACTAATACATTGTGTTGGATTTCAGGTTGTGCGGGAATCATTGCTGGTCATCCTTTGGATACATTGAAAGTGCACATACAGTCTGGTAGAGGTAGTGCGATGCAATGCACGAAGGCTCTTTTGAAAGGAGGAACGTTGTCCACCGCTTACCGTGGAGTAGGTGCTCCTTTGGGTGGAATAGCGGCTGTTAATGCTATAGTTTTTGGGGCATATGGAAATACGAGACGGGCATTGCCCAACCCAGATGTTTTGAGGGCACATGCGACGGCCGGGGCAGCCGCGGGCCTGCTCCAAAGCTTCGCGTGTGCTCCCGTCGAGTTAGTCAAGACACGGCAGCAGTTATCCAAGCCCGGAGATGGCATGCCGTCGGGGGCGTTGGCCGGAGCCCGCCACATCGTACGAACTGGTGGCTTTAAAGCACTTTTCCGTGGACTCGGTGTGACGATGGTGCGTGATTGTCCGGCGCTGGCGATCTACTTCACCTCATACGAGGCGATGACTCGAGGAGATCAATCTGTGATGAAAGTGTTTATGGCGGGAGGTGCGGCAGGAGCTTTGTCGTGGGTGGTATTATATCCTATTGATGTGGTGAAATCGAGGTACCAAGGAGACGTGTTAGGGAAATACGCGGGTGCATGGGACTGTTTTGTGCAGTCTGTGCGCGCGGATGGCTGGCGTAGCATGGGTCGCGGAGTGGGTGCGGTCACGCTGCGCGCGTTCATCAGCAACGGTGCTTGTTTCTCGGCGGTGGTGTGGACGGAGCGCGTGTGGCAGCACATGGCTGCAGACTCAAGTGTTCAAACTTTGGCGCAGGCCAGCGCCATCAGTGAAGCAGTTTGTGAGAACAACGACCGACAGTTTGATGTTTAATCAAGGTTCGAATTATTTAGCTTTATTAAATACTTTTTTATTGATAAAAGAAAGTTTTGTACATGACCTAATAAGAGTGAAAGAAAATATTGTTATTCATATTTGTCGTGTTTTTCTCATTATAGGTACATACCTGTATTCTACTAACCTACTGAGGTTCTAGATCTTAGGCTAATGAGTAAGCTTGGAGATTCAAATTCCCAAAGTTTATTTGAATCCAGAATTCAATCAAGTAAAGGGTTCTGAAATACAATCTTTATCTAAATGTAGCAATATCGTAGGCAACGGCTACGAGTTTGCTACGCGGCTACGCTTGCTACGAAAATGTGCGAAATTTTAATTCTATCTGTAATCTAATATTTTACATTATATAAATGTACCAGGAAGTTTTTTACTATGATGATAAAATAATTAAAACAAAGATAACTCTTTCTTATTAAGTATCATATACTTGTCTGAAAAATTTCATACAATTTTCAAAAATATTCCAAAAATACAGGAATGATTCACATTATGAAAATATCACAACATTATAAATATGCCAAAATTGCTATAATAAAGGTAAATATTTTTAAAAATAAAGGACGGTTACATAATAATTTTACATAATATTAACTTCACTATACTTTTTCCTAAGACTTTTATTTCTTCATCTTATTGATTAGGTAGTTTACTAGAGTAGGGCAGGCTTTTCGATTAACAGAAAAGTTACTGTGAGACCTGGAAAAATAAGAGGATATTATTATAACAACCAATACATTGTAAATTGATTATTTAAAAAAATGCTTAAAGTTAAGAGACGTTTAAACTTCAAAAGATGGTTAAAGAGTTGCTAATCAGTGCCTTAACTTTAAGCAAAGTTTATAATTTGCTTAAAGTTAAGGTACTGATTAACGACTCTTTAACCATAAATTTTTGACGTATAAACGTCTCTTAACTTTAAGCATTTTTTTAAATACACCCCTTGGAGTAGAATTTATTGACTTGGTAATACTCGTAAGTGAATAATGAATCACATTATGCGTCTACAATGCTACAGAGATTGCATAATAATTTAATTATACATGAGCTACGTGTTTTGTTTGTTTGCATCATTGCAGGCGTCAAGCACGTGATCTAAAAGGCGCGTACGCACGTACGAACAAATTTGTTGCGTTACATGATACGCAACAACTTGGTTCGCACGTGCGTACCACTATCGAACATCGAACACTCTGTTCGTCAAACATGTTCGCGGCGATCCTTGTAGTGTGTTCTGTATGGACGGTGTTCGAAGAGCTTTAATAAATGTTACGCAACAAAACTGTTCGTATTCCTAGATCTGGGCGGAATCCGCTTTAGGAAACAACATTTCGTGAATCACTGCGAACATCAAAAAATTCTCCGCTACTTCACAATCGACCACTTCCAACGGCGCCGTCATGGCTACTAAGATAGAGTTCACGACTGTTGTTCGCGAACTCGACTCGAACTATGTTTGCGTTCGTGTTCGAATATGCCGTCCATACGTACGAACCAAATGTTCGGGTCTGGTGTTTGTGTTCGCTATGTTCGTGTTCGTACGTGCGTACGCGCCTTAACAACTTGTAGGTTATTTTTCGCAAACATAACCTACAAGAGAGACAAAGATAATCCTATAGATATCCTACTTAATGTGAAAGATGTGTGTGTGTGTGTGTGTGTAAACGTGAAAGTTTGTATGGATGGATGGATGTATGTTTGTTACTCTTTCACGCAAAAGCTACTGAACGAATTTGTATGAAATTTGGCACACAGATGGTTTATAACCAGGATTAACATATAGGATACTTTTTATTGCGATATTCCCACGGGATCGAAACTTATACGGGTGAAACCGCGGGGCGCAGCTAGTAAATAAATAAAGGTAAAACTTTGAATTAGCTATCATAATTATTATAGCAATAGATAGGCATTATGTCTGCCTTTGGACCTTTTTGTGTGCGAGAAGTTTAAATAAATAAATAAATCACTGTCCATTCCAAGGTTGCCTGGAAGCGATCACAGAAAGCGATAAGGCCGCCCATTGTATGTTTTGTAGTGTTAATTGTATTTTCTGATGTAAAATAAACTATAAATAAATAAATAGGTAGTTAGGCACACCCCCTATAGTTGGAATTTTCAGCTGTAGCTCTGCTTTATAGGTAGGTAATTAGAGTAGAATACTTAGTATACAACTCAGCTTACCTCCTCCCCTATTGTCACGTGCAATCACACGTTCAGTATTATTGATTGGCACGCGGCACGGGGTCAGACCTCATACCTACCAACAAAGATTACGACGACCACCTAAGTAGGTATACGTATCTAGAGTTCCCAAATAATACTTACTTGATGATACGTGATTGATAAGACACATCCGTTCTGCATGTGTCTGAAACGAAAATGTTTGTTCCATTGCCTTTCTCGACGAATTTCTTTCGTTTAAAGACCTGTGTACCGATGCAAAAGTCCCCTACTTATGTTCTAAAATGCTACCTTGGAGTGCACTAGTCCTGCTCCATAGGTTGCGGGGGAAGAGGCGGGGGCGGTGGCGGAGGCGGAGGAGGTGCAGGCGCATCGTTGTTAGCGGCCTGGTTCTCCATCAACCCGAGTTGCTCGAGCATGTCGTCGTTGTCTTCCATCAGGTGAACCTGCACCAACCACGGCCGGTTACTCTGCAAAGAACAATTTAAATATCCAAGACCGAAAAATCGACGACTTTTTGGCGTCTAGTCATTCTACAGATAGTGATTTATCAACAATACAGAAAGTAGATGTGATAAATGATAAATGACCTCTACTGTTGTGATTGTGACCCTTACTGTTACATACAGATACAGAAGCTGCTGTTGTTGTTGTGTTCGTAAAATATAAACGTGTTGTTAGATAAAGTCTTATCTAGTGTTATACAAACCTACGTAGTTCATTAGATAAAAAAGCTGAAAAATAAGGCAGAGGTGCGTCTTGTTTTTTTTTTTTTGCAAGCCACGCAATAATGAATCATATTAAAAAAGAGTTATGTTGGAAAACATTCACAATAACAATGTACGGACGGAATGTCCCAAGTTTTAAGCCCCCCGTCACGGTCGGGGCTAACTGCTAACGTTACTTTTAGTATCATTTTTAATATGAGTTCGCATTTGTTTTTGCTGACCATTGACCTTTCGGCTATCGTACTTTTTGAGGTTTCGCGCTGGGAGCATCGACCGTTTACGTGATTTACCTACTCTTCGCAAATCACGAAACATTCGCCTAGCTAGTCACTTAAAGGAGAAGGAGAGGAAATAAATTAAACACGAAGGGCTGAGTTTTCCATCGCCAGATAACTTTTATTCGAGGAATAAAATTGACGTTTGACAGTTTTTGTTTGAAACAAATGTGAAAACTTTCAAAATTATTCCTCGAATAAAGTTATCAAATGATTGAAAAATCAGCTCTAAGTCAAATGAATGTTCCAGATGAACTTAAAAATAAGTGGAAATTGTTGAAGTAGGTATTGTCTAGGTCCTTCGACCTAGACAATACCTACTTCAACAATTTCCACTTATTAGTGGTATTAGTGGCACCTAATAGTTCTTTTTCTTTCTATCTTTCAAAGACAGAACAAAAATACCTAGGCGTAAGGAACCCTGGGGCAAAAAAACGCGATTGTTTTTAATTACTTGTTTTGTAGATAAAACGGTCTACCATAGCCATTACATTTATCTAAAAATAAACAATTTTACTGTGTTGCTGATTATAATATAATGGCATTTGGTAAAGTAAAAATAAAACGTAGCTTACATTGACCTAAAGATTTGTCTATGTCTTCAGCAAACCGCTAACTCAAAACCTATCCTTTATCATCTCGTCTGTCTCGACGTTTGTTATTATGGCTACAAACTCGATGAACTTTTAGAAAGAAGGTATTCGGATTTGTAGAGCGTCGATCTCGGTCACTCATATACCTGCTTGGCAGTCTCTTTCTAAAGCTCGATGCTCATATATTAACGCTTGATTAGGTATGTCATTTCTCGATCAAGCAACTCTTAAGCTACGGTTTCCCAGAAGAACGGTGACCGCCACATGCGGCCGTAATGTCCAAATACAGAGAGAGCGTTTTTTACATGACTGATTTTCATGAAGTCTGTTGTAAATAATGACGTTAACGTTCTTCTGGGAAACCGTAGCTTAACAGTCTGGCCGTCGAGAGAATGCGTTGCTGACATCTGTCAGTGCGACAATTATAGTACCTACCTAACTATTAAAGATTTGTCAAGAGCTCATTCCCTCGACGCACAGTGTATTATAGAGACCATTTTTCGGACATCAGTTTTTTATTAGAAATACAGATATAATTAGTCATTTAAAACGTCAGAGTAGAACTCCCGAGTGACAAATATACATAATTTTGTAGATTTTTTATTTTTAAATCTCACAAATTTTCGTCTGGATAAAGTTTAAAAAAAATGTACACCTAAAACTAATTGCAATAAAAAGTAATTAATTAGGTAGTTCAAAAGTGTATTTTAAGATTCATTTTATAGAGCTTAAAATAATCGCGTAAGTTGCGTAGAACCGGAGAAATCATATTTTTTTAATTTTAAGTTTTTATTTTTTTTCTCAAGTAATCCGCTATTTTAGGAAAAGATATTAATACTAAAATTCAGATCTGTTATTCTTCTATTACTCACAAAAAAACTATGTCCTAATCTCGTGGAGTCAAGGTACTACAGGCGATTTTAGTTTTATCCGGATTTTTCCTCATTAGGGTTGTCACTCTTTTAATTAATTAAATATCCGGATATGAATAAAAACTGACAATAAAATTGGTGTAAGTTTATTTCAGTGATACGTTTTATGCGGCATGGGAAGGGGTCCACCCTCGGAAGGCATTTTGCTAAAACCCCATGTCGATGCATGTAACGTTGAGGAACGGGGGTGAGGCATCATGGAGCCGTACCAGACCCATGATGCTACTTTGCGTCAGCAGAATCTGACCCGCTCTGCTGGGGGATGTCCTTCTGGGCTCCGACCAGAGGACTTTATGCTAGGAGGGCATGAGGGCGCCAACCCTCAAGCTGGTCAGCGAGAGGCATTTGAAGCTGTGGATACCGCCGCAGCCGGCTCTCTTCATCCTCCGGGAGTGTCCGCAAGTTCACAAGGAGATGAACTCAGAAAAACATTAAATCGATTGGACGTTTTTTTACAAAGAATACAGCCTTAGAATTTAGCCTCAGTTTTGAAAAGAAATTTAATATATTAGTTTTAACAAATCCTAAAAAAATAACCTATATAATTTTCTTTAAAAAAAAAGTGGTCCCATCGGATAAAGTGACAACCCTAAAAAAACGAATTTTTGACTATAACTTCTAAACTCCACGACATTAGGATGTGATTTTTTTGTGAGTAATAGAAGAATAACAGATGTGAATTTTACTATAAATATCTTTTCCTAAAACAGTGGATTACTTGAGAAAAAAAATAAAAACAAAAAAGTGAAAAATAAATATTTCTCTTGCTGTAAGAAACTCACGCAATTCGTTAAAGCTCTATAAAATGAAGCTTAAAAGACACTTTTAAACTACTTGATAAATTATTTTTTATTCCAATTAGTTTTTGGTGTAGATTTTTTTAAAACTTTATCCGGATGAAAATTTATGATATTTAAAAAAAAAAAATCTACTTGATTAAGCATATTTGTCACTCGGGAGTTCTACTCTGACGTTTTAAATGACTAATTATATCTGTATTTCTTGTAAAAAACTGATGTCCGAAAAATGGTCTCTATAATACACTGTGCGACGGCCGGACTGTAGGTGTTTCAGCCAAAGTTAAATCAGTGTAGCTCATAATATATGTACATCTAAAAAATAAAATGATTGATTCAAGAAGATTATTCGCGATCGTAGACAAATTGCGCTTTAGCTAGCCGCAAATACTGCGCATGTAACAAGGTTGATAACGGGCGTTTTTTCTTACTTTGAACGTCATCTGTGATGTTATGTTGTTAACGAATTTAAACAATAGCTTTTGATTCCGTCGCCGTAGCCTGTCTACTTGAAATACCACTGCGTAAGATGGGTGTAGAATTCTGCAATAATTTCGGGGGTCAAGTAACGTCAGTATGATGTAATGTAAGTCATTCAAAGGTTAGTGCGCCCGTAATCGACTATAAATAAGCAAATGGATAATCTCGTAGCGCGAATTAACAACGACGGCCGTAGCAGGGGTCTACGAGAATAATGAGTGGGTACTAGGTATCAACAAACTTTCCACATCACTTGTTTGTATAGCGCATAATATGTCAACGATACATAGTAATACCTACCTGCCCCATAGAAGTCTACAACTCATCGTCTGCCTAGCCTTTTCCCAACAGTGTTGGGATCAGCTTCCAGTCTAACCGGATGCAGCTGAATACCAGTATAGAAGTCTACAACTAAACATAATAATGTATCATACGTGTAAGCTTTTCCCGTAGCCTGCTACGAAAACCTGTAAAAACTCGGCGTAGCGGCAAGAGCCCTACTTAGAGGTTGTTAGTGACAGCATTAAGACCGACTATTGTTTGGTAACAGACCAAGTTATTTCTACCTTATAAAGAAAATAAAAGATGAATGGTGCTGGTGGTTTTGGAACGAAGTTCCTTATCGCGCGTTGCGAAAGGGGGCTAGACGGAAAAAATTAAGACCGAAAGTACTAACGACACTTTTTGCTTTAGTTGTAAGCCGTGTGGCGTGCGCGTGTTTCTCTGTCTGTCTCTCTCTCTCTCTCTTATAGAAAGCAAGCCAGTTTTTTTTTTGTGTTTTTTATTTGTTAATAATAAAAAAAATATTATTATAACTTAAAAAAAATAAAATTTTATTACACATCCTTCAATCGAAAGGAACTTCGTTCCATCCGGGTGTCCCTTGACACCTCTCAAGTTTTTGTACAGGGTGCGTATTGTTACGGTTCGCATGGACAAGTGCATACATGGGTCGCTTAGATGCATAAAAGAAGAATGTACTTACATCAGGCAAGGCCGTGCGGTGTTGTCCGTGCCTCGCCGTCTCTGACAGCAGGATCTTCTGCCGTTTCTCCTCCATGAGCCGCTCGCGGTGCTTGTGGATGTAGTCGTACACATTGGGCAGGCCCATGATCACGCATGCCGACAGCGCCGACCGGTAGATGTTCATGTCTGTTGCCTCGTACCTGCGGAACCGATCGATTAGTGTCAATATTCACACGGCTACACCTCAAGCTATACCAAACCAGTTTGTCTTGGCCTCACTTTGTATGATATTTTCTCACAATGAACGGTCAGCCAATACTGGTTTTGCATAGCTTGATGTGTAGCCGTGTGTTCAAAACGTTTGTATACATATACAAGTACAACTGTAGACACTTTTTTACGTCCGTGTGTCACCTAGAAATAAGTAGGTTACAGTGGAAAATTAGCAATCGCTATGCAGAGGATATCTTTTTCATGAAACATGTGTTATGTGATGTTTTAATTATATTTAACTACTTCTTGTATCAGGTAAAAGTACTTAAATATACTTTGTTACTTTCCGTTTTTATTTTTGTTTTATTTATCATGTTTTAAGAGTGTGTTTAGTTTAGTTTGTGATATTCCTGAACGAGTCTCAATAAATACTTTTTCGTTCTTTCAACTAGGTAGGTATCTATTTCTTTTTGTTAGCCTATACTGTCCCACTGTTGGGCAAAGGCCTCCCACAAATGTTTTTATTTCTTACAAAACAAATCAGTCATTTTGTATCCGGTATTGCCTATCTTTTAGTAGGTAAGTACTTACATTACTTGTCACTTTTTTACATTTAAGTTAGAAACTATACAGTGTGGCGATTAGGTTATCATATTGTGTTCTACATTATGTATTTTAATTAAAGATACAGTACTTATAAAAATAATTAATATCTAACAATTAACATCCCAATATTTAACAACATTAAATTTAATTTGTGATTATTTGGTAACAATAACATAAAGTTTGTGTTGAATTGTTGATTCCGTCGCCCCGCGCGTGTCTAGTGCCTATTATTATTATCAAGGGTGGTTTATTTCGTGCCAATTTTACACTATTTATTTTGTTTGAAAAATACACGTACTTATCTATTTTTAGTAAAATTGATTATTTTATAATTTTAACGGACTGTTAACAACTTGTAATAACTGTTGTACTATTTAATGATGTGATAACCTAATCACCACTTTGTATTTTAGGGCCTTTCTACTTTTTAGCATACGTTCTAAGAAGGCTGTTTGATAACGCGAAGAAGGTTTTTGTGTACCTAACTACTTTTAACCCCTGAAAATGTAAAACTTTTAAATTAGCGACAAAGACAACTAAAAGACAACTTGATTCTTTGTTTATTATTTAAGATTTTAATGTCTGTGACTTTGTTGCAGTAGGTTAATAACATCGAAACGATAAAATACGTTTTTGCATGTAAACAAATACCTATGAACTTTGTTTGTATGAGTAAGCAATTTAATGAACTGTTACTTTTATCGTAGCCTAGGTATGTCGTTTTTTGCAAGGATTACTATAGGTATCGAACTCTGTAGTGCAGATTACAGAAAAACTAAATAAACCTTAACACGTTTTATATCATGTGGATGCAAACATGATATAAAACGTGCTAAGATAAGTATACTTGGTTTGTAGAACCAACCTATTTAATGAACTAGGTATTACTTTTATCGTATCCTAGATGTCGTTTTAGTAATAATTACCTATGGGTATCGAACTTTGTAGTACAGATGAAGTCTGCACGTACCTACTTGAGATACTTGGTGCACCTGCCCGTCCTATGAATCGGTAGAGAGCATATTATATTTGACGAGTTACGTTCCATCCTACCCTACCTGCTATGGTACTATGCTAATGTATGAACTTGTATACAGGATGGCATCCCGACATCGACGCGCAAACTGCAAGTGAAATTAGTACATGATTTTAGAACATCTAGCGTAGAAATTTTTCGCCGGTTATTAAAAAAATGCTGCGGCGTACTTTTTGGCCGCGTAGGTGCACTTTTCAATGAAACAAGTTCAACAATCATGAACTAAATCTAAGGTAACGGTTTGCGCGTCGATGTCCCTGCCACCCTGTACAGAAATTCAAATCCATTACTCTCCGTCCCCCAAGCTTCTCGCCCGATATACCTATCTACGTGCTCCAAATACGAATGTTGCCGGATATTCATAAGATTTTCTTTGAATACAGCACCCGGCCTGAAAAACATGTACACGCAGCCATCACGATGTATTATAGACAGATAACCCACATACTGATCCCTCATTAATGTGATGACGAATGTGAAGAACGGAAATTTCATCAGACGGTAATGTGTGTGTCTCCTCAGCGTGTTTTTTTCAGTTTCAGAAAATATTTGTGTATTCTACGTGAATGATCGTATGTTTTTTTTCTAGCTTGATAGCTCATCAACTGTTCCAATATAAGACCAAATAGAAAATGAAGGTAGGTAGGTGTATAAGTAAGAAGTACCTTTTTAGTTGGGCGGTTGTGGTGATATAGTAATTTTTTGACCTTTGAAAATCAATAGCAAAACCGAACTTGCTCTTGTTATAATAACATACGAGACATTACAGATAGAATTAAGATTAAACTGACAAACAAGTTGGAATGCGTTTTTGCGTAAGCGACTCATTTGTGCGTACATATCCGTAAACATTTGCTGTACTAACCTAAGGATATAATAATATTATAAGGCTATGAAAGTATGAGAAATGTCTGGAACAATCAGGTTTACCGCAAACTGACTGTACGACTAAGTTTGTTATCTTAGCGCATACGCAACTCCAAGTTATAAATAGATACTAACTAATAGATAGTAACAGAACACGTAACAAACATATTATAGCCTATAGGTACCAATTAGGTAGATTATTACAACTCTCAATAGATCATCATCTGCCTAGCCTTTTCCCAACTATGTTGGTGTCGGCTTCCAGTCTAACCGGATGCAGCTGAATACCAGTATTTTACATGACGCGACTGCCTATCTTATCTCCACAACCCAGTTACTGGGTAAAACGATACCCCTTGGTAAGACTGGTTGTCAGACATTCGGGCTTCTGACTACCCGTAACGACTGTCAAAGATCCACGAATGACAGCCAGGACCAACGACTTAACGTGCTTTCCGAGGCACGGAGGGGTCTCGGTATGTAAAGATGGTAACCCATCCACCGACCAACCGCGGCAAGCGTAGCTTAACCTGACCGATCGACCTGTGCGGCTGTTATTATAGATGCAACTTTGTAATCAGCTCCCCTGCTAACTACTTACTCAATAATAAGTAAGTGCCTCTATTTGATCCAATAGGGAATAACCTAGACAAGCCCAAGCCTTGGAAGAGAGAAAGATAACTGGCTGATTACTCCTATCCAATGCTCACGCCACGTGCGTTTGTTTAGTCACGATATACTTAGGTATACTTAATCGAAGTTATATAAGCTGTTGTGAATAACGTGATTAAAAGGCACTTAGCTCCTTAATTACATGCATAAGATAATGCTGACTACAGAGCTGCACCCTAATTGCGTGTCACACTATCAATCACAATCTGAATCATTTTGAAGGATATTGCTAATCCATTGCTGCATAATGTTCGAATTTGTCTGCTCAACCAACCAAATAAAGCAATGAATGTTGTTGAACGGCCAACATGAAAGCAATGAATGTTGTTGAACGGCCAACATGAAAGCAATGAATGTTGTTGAACGGCCAACATGAAAGCCAGACCTACTGTTAGTGTGTTATTCTATTACCTGCTGCTCATGCAATCACGAAAAAATGGTAGAATACACAAAAGCTTTACGACTATGAAGTAAATAAGTATGGTGGGGCTGCTTTTCTGATTCCCATAAAGAATTAAATGTCTGCTTAGTAAATGTAGCCTGCAGTGCGATTCTTTTAACTATGTGTATCTTGTTTTTTTTATGTAACTGCCTTTTGTTTGTGCAGAATAAAATATTTTTCTTTCTTTCTTTCTTTTCTTTCATTCTGTAACCATCTCACCGTGAAAACTTAGGTGAAGTGAGCGTGCAGTGAGCTGTCATTCCAACTAATGTTAGGGATTGACACCATTGACAGCTCACTCTAAGCTCACTTCACCTAACTTTTCACGGTGAGATTTTTACAGAATCGATCGGCTGTAGCATGTTTGTTTTCACATAGTAAAAAAAAAAGCCTACCGCCAAACAATCAACACTTTCATCTACACGAAATTACCCGCGGGTCCTGAAACTCCGGAAAACCATTATTATATTCTTAGTCTTCAGTCGCTTTTCATCAGGCGAGATCAAGGTGAAGAGCAGGCCCATTCCCGAAAAATGAAATAAGGGCTTTCTTCCTCCTTTTGTAATGGTACTAAAACTCACCACTCATTGGTCCTCTCATCGTAACACTCCACATGGTATATGGTGGTGACTCCGTTGAAGCCTCCAATTGCAAAGATCATGTCGTCAATGACCTCTATGGCGAAGTTGCTTCGAGGGTTGTACATGTCAGGGACAGGGGCCCAGGTATTGGCGGCGGGGTCGTACACCTCGCCGCTACACATTCGGGAAATTCCGTTGAAACCGCCGATCACGTAGATCTAGGACAAAAAAACGAAGGATGAGGAAAATAATTTTCTCTAATATGACTTTTTGTTAGATTGGTAGGGAATAGAAACAAAAAGAAAGAATAATATTTATTTGGCAACAGATCGTAAAGAAATACAAAAGGACATTGACAATATGGATGTTGGACCAAGTGCTGCCCAGAATGAACACATAGTTTATTTTGTTCCGTACGTCATTACTAAACTGTAAACCGAAACGCTCCAAATTCTGTCCAGGGAGTCTGAGAAAAACAAGTTTTTTGTTGTGAATTATTTATTGACCAAAAACAAACTAAAACAAATAAATGGACTATTTTTAATAATTATTGATAATGAACTATTAATAATAGCTATTATTGATGATTTTTAATAATCACTGACAATAAAGAAAGAAAGAACAAAAAAAAAACGAATTCACCACAACAAAAAATAGCAAGCGTATAGTCCAAATGAAAAGCCAGGTCAACGGGAGATGCTGATACGAAAGTCCAAGAAAATCCAAGTCGTTAAAAAGTATCTAAATATAAATCAAAAGAGCGCACAGTTCTCAACCGATCACAAGTGACGAGTTTGGTGTCGAGTTACACTGACAGCGATATGTCAAAGCCGTGCGCACAGGTACATACAAACAGTGTGTGGCCGAGACAAACTATACACAAACCATTACCCATAAGAAAATATTGTCAAAAATTGATAAAACCATAACAAAAAAATCCTGCGATTTTTTATTTTTTTATGTTTGCTAGACTAGCGGGGTAGTTGCAAAAATAACACTATCAGTAGAACAGTAGCAATGGCTTTCATTTTGACAGTTCCACAACATTTATTGCTTTGTCTACGTTGTTCAGCAGACACATTTTTCGAATATATGAAGCATTGGATTAGCAATAGGTATCCTTCAAAATGATTAAAATTGTTTTTTTTTTAAATAACGTTGCCCCACACTAGGAATAGGAATAGAAATTGATAGTGTGTTACGCAATTAGGGTGTAGGTTCTAGTCGATACAATTGTTTGCAGGCTTAACAATTAGAGTCATCATAAGGCTTGCTATTTGGAAAAGAAATAAGCAATTAAGTAGTTTGCGCACTGTATGATACTTAGGTACTGATTGATATTTTATGTTAATAAGGCAATTACATAATTATAATAATTCATGTGATTCCTTATTATGAATCAAGTTTCTTGCGGCGCAGAAACGTGGCATATATATGTAGAACGTTTCGAATAAATCTAGTTAAAACTAGCGCTTTCTTCATATCCCAAACTGGTATTCACAAGGAATGAATATGAAGATATTGATAACGGTTTTTAGGGTTCCGTAGCCAAATAGCAAAAAAACGGAACCCTTATGGATTCGTCATGTCTGTCTGTCTGTCCGTCCATATGTCACAGCCACTTTTTTTCCGAAACTATACTGTTGAAACTTGGTAAGTAGATGTATTCTCTGAACCACATTAAGATTTTCACACAAAAATAGAAAAACAACCAGAACCCATACTTAGAACTGAAACTCAAATTTTTTTTTTCATCAAACCCATACATGTGGGCTATTTATGGATAGGTCTTTAAAAATGATATTGAGGTTTCTAATATATTTTTTTCTAAACTGAATAGTTTGCGCGAGAGACACTTCCAAAGTGGTAAAATGTGTCCCCCCGCCCCCTTGTAATTTCTAAAATAAGAGAATGATAAAACTAAAAAAAGTATATGATGTACATTACCATGTAAACTTCCACCGAAAATTGGTTTGAACGAGATCTAGTAAGTAGATTTTTTTTAATACGTCATAAATCGTAAACCGCAATTTACCTTTTATTCGATCAACTCAAATATAAAAATAAATAAAAAACATTAATTTTTATAGATACGGAACGGTCCGGAACCCTTCCAGCGCGAGTCCGACTCGCACTTGGCCGGTTTTTCTTAATGATACTACGACGCAATAATATGACCTACGCTGATACTGAATTGATAACGTTCACCATTTTGAGTGAATAGCTCAAACATGTGATTAATATTATTGTTCTTTGCTTATTCATATTATCTATGTGACTATGGGCTACGGGCTTTTTGTTATGTAAATAGCTACCACGATTTGATCCGTACAGTAATTGTTAATTACTAGATAGTATATAGCTACTCTTTTTTCAGGACTGTAAGATAATTACGGAGCAATAATCAGCCCATAATGTTTGCACTGCTGGGACATAAGCCTCCTCTCAGTGGGCCGCAATCCACTTCGCCTAGTGCGGGTGGGTAGATGTCACAGGTCTTCGAATTTTATGGATCGAGCAATTCGTTAGTCGTGGCCGTTACCACTGGGCCACCACTGCTCAAATCACGGAGATGTACCCCAAAATAGGGTAGTTGCCTGGGTAAAAAAATAATAATTATATTTAGTCCGTCAGTTAGATTATCGAAAAATAATGGACACGTATTTTTTCTTTTGTCAATCAAACAAAAAATGACCAAGATAAAGCGCGTCAAAATTTGGGAGTAGGTGGTCGTGACGTCACTTGCTTGCAAAAGTGTCGCAAGCAAATGACATCACACGGAACTTATAATTGAAAAAGAAAAAATACGGGTTCAATATTTTTTGATGATCTAACTGACGGACTGATTAGATTTTTTTAGGAAAATAGCCTAATAGACTATTTTCCTAAAAAAAAAAACTCCTATTATTAATTAATTTCCTATTATTTGAGCATAGGAACTAAATTCGCCAGATATTGGAAGATGAAAGATGTTTACCTATGCTATTTTCAAAAATACTTAATACTACAGGCTATGAATACACTGGAAAAATCTACCAATACGGTCCAGTGTTGTGTACTACAAACAATACCAAGCCTGAACAATAAGATTACAAGCAATAATACCTAAATACCTTGTTGTGGTAAGCGATACAAGAGACGCCGGACCGGCGCGAGCGCATGGGCGCCAGGTTCGTCCATTGGTTCGTGTCAGGATCATACACCTCCACGCTGTTCATGCACTCCTGCCCGTTGAAGCCACCCGTTATGTAAATCTTATCTTAAACAACCAAGTTCAAATTAATTAAGACCAATTATTAAATAAAACAATTATTGTAGGTAGGTACAGACGCCAGCAGGTCAAGCTACCCGAAACTGTAAAATTTTCCCAATCAATCTTGAACCTTAAAACTTTAGCGATAAAGTTGAAAACTATTAAAGAAATTTGACAGATTGTAGTAGCTTGATGTGCTGGCGTCTGTACATATCTCGTTGAGACATTTTTTTTTCTTATCATCAAGTTCGCCAACTTGAATGTACCTATTCGAAAATCATATTATTTTTGTGTTCCGTTCTGCAATTATCGGCAATCTGTGCGCCCGACGAGGAACACCGAAATGACTCTCTGAAAACCAACAGACACTGGGATTTTCCCACACGAGAATTTCAAACTAAGGTACTTCAAGGGACTTTGTTCTTACTATTGACTGAGTAACTTCTAAACGAGTTTGACTTATAGTTCGGCTATGTAGATTGGCAAGTTCATGGACTCTTTCTGATCACAGTATCTGGATGAGTGGCTGTGTCTTAACATTGACCTCTTTCTCGCCCGGGTAGAATAAAAACATAAAGAAGGAAGACTATACTCACTGTCTAACGCAGCTGCGCTCGCGTCGGATCGCTGTGCGTTCATGGGCGCGACCAGCGACCACTGGTTGGTGCGGTGGTTGAACCTCTCTGCCGTATTCTGTCGGTGATGACCGTCGTACCCCCCCATCGCGTATATCGTCTCTCCTAGCACTGCCACTGACACGTAGCAACGGCGTGCGTTCATTGGTGCTACCTGTATAGAGAAACATTGTATACAAACGCCGCAATGGTAGACATAAAGTTTCCTTTGTATCTCAGTTCAATGATTTAGTGACACCGATTAAGATTTTAACAGAGCAAAGTAGGGCGAAACTAACATAGCAGCAGGATTTCATGGTATTATTGGAACTACCTGCTTGTTCGTTTTTGTGTGGAATTTAATCAATATTAGCCAAGGCACAGACACCTATTGATATTGATTTATATATTCTACTCGTACTTTTAAATCGAGAAGATTTTTTTAACAAAATGTAGGTTTAAAACCTCCACAACAGTCAATCAGTGGGACAACGTAGAGCTCTTTGTGAAACCTTCCGTTCAGTTTTGAATGGTATGAGTGGCAAATGAGACATTCTTTCTTTCTTCTTCTTCTTCTTTCATAAAATAAACAATAGTCAATTAAGTTTTACCTCTCTCCAAGACTTGGTAACTGCATCGAAACAGCGACAGGAGTTGAAATAGTCCATGCCATCGAAGCCACCGATGACGTAGATGCAGTAGCCCAGGACAGCTGTGCCGTGATACGCTCGAGGTCCTGCAGGGTCTACTTCTTCAACCTGAGGACAACAAGTACTTAGCTTTAGAAAATGAAATCTTGTTACTGTAAGTTATCGTATCTTTTGTATGGTAGTAGTAACGTAATCTGGGATGGCAACGCATTTGTGATCTCTCTTGCCGATGTCCTATGGCAGCGCCGTAGTGATAAAGTTTACAATCAGGGGGCCTACTACGAAGTGCAAAGTGCGAATGTTCGGATCGGACCGACACATGGCCGAACCGAGTATTATTGAAAAATGCGAAAAAAGTTCGGATCGGCTCAGTTGGGTCGGGACCATAGTCAATATTCGAAAGAGTGTAGGAGTGTAGGATCGAAACCGACCGAACCAAATAGTAACTTCGTAGCAGAAAACGGCCGAACATTCGGCCGATACTACTTCGGAGTAGACCCCCTGGTCAGCCATTGGCTAATTTGTCAAATACAAGTTTATTTGTACAAAATTTTAGATTTGATGCTGTTATTTTACGTAATATTCATTCGTTACTTTCCAAATCACTTTGCCACTGTTTTACAATGTCAAAATCACATAGGCTATGATACCTTAATCCAGCGATCCGCTCTTGTGTCATAGGTTTCGATAAAAGCTGTAGGCGAACCACCGCTCCATCCTCCAATTGCAAATAGAACCTGGATTAACAAACGGCAATTAGTTCTTTTAAATTAGTAGGTTCAGACAAAGCACTAAAGGACACAGGAGGAACATCTTTTGTGAATATTTTTTGGAACACGAAAATGATAGGAAGAATGCTTTCGGGTGACTATGATTTCCTTTTTTGTTTGTTTTTATTAGCTGTAAGTCCTCCATGTACCTACTAAAATAAAAAAAATAAAAAATGCAAAGTGGAAATAAAATTAGTTTGAATAATTATTTTGACTATGATTTATATAATTGTATCATGGGTCCTATTGGATGGCGAAATGCTGAAGAAGAGAGAGAGAGAGAGACCTCCAATAAGGGGAACCGATGTCCTGGTCAACAGGGAATCTGCTGGATGCGGGAAGTTCAGAACCTGTCGTTGAATAATGATGATGATAATGAAGATTTATAAAATAATTGTAAAATTAGAAAGGAAGAACAGCATTACTTCGTGTGGAACTCTAGGCCGGGCAATCTCCGGCGTAGCGACTTCACCGTCTCTCTGAGCAATCATCTCCAAGTCGTACAGAAACTTCAAGGTTTCAATAATAATGGGTCGTGAACCTTCGTTGCCGGTTACGTATGGATGGTCTTTTACGTTTTCTAAGAAAAACTGAAACAAAATGCACGTTAATAATTTTCCTACAACGAAGATGACTGAAAATAATGTAATGCTTACAAAAGCTTCTAGAATCACAAAGAGTTATGACAAGATTTTCAGGTTTAATATCGACTTCTATTTCCGAGCTTCGCATGTTCATACTCCTATCTCTCCTACTACAACTCCAATTTCACCATACCAATTATGATGACCAATTATATCTATGTAAGGATTTGTCTAAGGAACTAATATTTACTTGTGTGTCCAGTAGTCCAAGTCGTATACTGCCCATCAGTTTGACGGTGTGCTGCCAGCGGCTGTCCGGGTCATAGTTGACCCAGCGCAGCACCGCTTCCCAGACCACTTCCTCACTCTTCACGTTCAGTTCGTCTTCCAGTATAATAGAGTTGAGTTCCTCGAGAGGCAGGTGGAGGAATTCATCGCTTTGGGTCGCTACAGTCACGAAATAGCGCAGCAGGTAACGTCTACCGTCTGCCTCGAGCTTGTAACAAAACACGCGTCTGAAACAACGCCACCTAGTGTTAGTTAGTTAGCTTACTTCAGAAAAGTAATTTCAGCAAAGATGAGCAGCTAAAGTTATAATAGAAGATGTCCGCTTGAATGAGACGTGCGCGACTAAAAAAAACGGCTGACCGCTACCGACTACGTCATCGCCGCGGCTAGTCCGGCCGGGCGCCAGATGTCAGCCAACCAAAACCTTAAGCAGAATTTACGAGCTCGCAATCGAGTGTTATTTGAGTCTTCTAGTTTTGGTATCTTCATAACTTGGTACAGTACTGCACCACCAGCACATCAGTACCTCTACAGTTGAACAATCCCAAAAAGTATGGTGATTATCTGGCAGTAAGAGACGGTAGTTCCATATAATCGGCCTGTAATTTTCTTACTGCTGGGAAAAATAGAGGGAGCGATCCGTACCTAATCACGGGTCTGTGCAGGTTGATGTCTCGAATATAGTTCCAGGTCACGCCGGTTTCCATAAAATGTCATGTTTATACCACGCAGAAAAACATAAAGTCTAACAAAATTTCACTAACCTCGCAAACATCATAATACCAAGACAGTTCTTCGGATTAAGAGAGGCTCTGAGATGGTCGCAGCAAAGCTGCAGCACGCCGAGGAAGGCAAGGTAGTCGGCAGTCATCAGCAGCTCGTGAACATTCGTGTCGGTGACGTCGATGCGGCGCAAGTACGCGTACTCGATCAGCAGCAACAGGATCTCCGAGCGAACGCCCGATATCAGCACGTCGCTTTGTTCGCGAGAGTGCAGTGTTGTTGTAAATAGTGCCCTGTTGATTGTTCAACATGATTCAGTTTTCAGTGGCAAAAATAGCCTTTTTATTAAAATACAGACAAAAAGGCATTTACAAGGTAGATGTGAGTGGAAACGCCGGGAGGGGAAGCCCTAGGAGGACATATAGTGCAAATGACATTATCGGTGATGTTCTTCAGATCAGGGGGCCTACTCCGAAGTACAAAGTGCGAATGTTCGGATCGGACCGACACATGGCCGAACCGAATATTATTGAAAAATGCAAAAAGCTCGGATCGGCTCAGTTGGGTCGGGACCATAGTCAATATTCGAAAGAGTGTAGGATCGGAACCGACCGAACCAAATAGTAACTTCGTAACAGGAAACGGCCGAACATTCGGCCGATATTCGGAGTAGACCCCCAGGTGCGTAGTACTCTCAACCGGCGTGCGTGTATAACCAGATGTATGAACGTAAACGTAGCGTTCTCTAGTTTCTGCCTACCCCCACGGAAAGTTATAATATAGTACTTAATTTTATGTATGCATGTACATACAAAATAGAAAAAGAAAGCCGCACGTTCAGCGGTCCCACTTGTTCCTAGTCCTAAATGCAAGTAAGTTGTTCACAGCAGCACAAAGATCTCATCCAAATTGTGGCAACACCAACCCCTACAACCAACTAACCTATCAAGACACCTCGCCCTTCAGTTACAGCATTGTTATGCGTCCAACTAAATTTTTTGACGATCCTTGGCCTGTTGTACCTACGTCCCCCAATGAATGGTCAATTGTTGCGAGAGTTCAGAGAGAGTTTTAATAATATTATAACTAGCTACTAATAAAGAGCAAAGGTCGTACAGGAAGTATGGGCTGCAGGCAGAGAGTATGGCACGGTGCACGGGAAAGGCGGCGCCGTCGTCCGCGCGCACTATCGCGTCGCAGAGCAGCCGGCACTCGCGGAGTCGGTGCAGCGCCTGCATCGCCGCCACCGACATGCACCGTCCAGTCTCGCGACCCGCCGTCTGGTACCACAACCGAACCAAATTACTAACACAAGTTTAAAATGAAGAAGAATGTAATGATGCGTGATAGCTTATAGAAAGTTTCCAGAGGTATTTTTTTTGTCTGTCTTGGCTAATAGGTAAATTTGTTTGTGATTTTGAATGTCTGTATAAAGCAAACTCTGGAAATACTGAAACCATGGCTGCTATTCTTTTACTGATCGAAAGTTTGACCATTCTCGAGTGACAAATGTATACCTTTTATGCCAGGAAAGTTCACGGTGTCTCCAAGCGAGTGAATCGTGGGGTGCAGGGTAACAATAAAAATATACAGTATAAAAATAAAAATCCCAAAACGATTCTATTGTTTTGATTAAGTAGGTACGACAAAACCGTGTATTTATAAATAATATCTTGCGCATGGCTAACGATCTTTAGAAGCATACATTTCAGATATTTAGAGGTTCTAGAATTTAAGAATATTCATTGGATGCGCGTTGCAAGGGACCTTGTGTTTACCGGGTGCGGAACAGATCATCTCTTCACCATTCCCGCTAAATCTTGTGATTGCCGCGCTCGCGGCTGCATGCGGGGACGACGCATCTTCGTCTCTACTACATCAGTACTTACTGTGTTATTCGGGTCGTTTTCCATTTCAGAGTGACTTTAACGTAAAGTCATCATTATTAAATTGTCACTCATTAAAAAAATCTTAAGTGTAAAATGGACGTGTCGACACAATCGAGATTTGGCTCAATAATTTTATAAAAATAACCGTAAAAAATAACTCAAAATAGCAGAATCAAGTCATTTGATAAAACATTTTAGGTTAGCAAAAAAATGATATAAGAATGACAATCATGTCACACCTTTTTTTTCCAGATGACATTACTGGACAATAGTATTTTCATTTTCAGCGGTTGTCTTGCTGAAATCAAAAACGTTTATAATGATACTTTTTCAGTAGATAACGGCGTCCAAAGTGTCATGCATGGAGGTGTAGAGTATGAGGTTATACCAAAAGTTTATTGCTTTTTAGCGTTAATGACAAAAACGAGAAATGTAAAATTTTGTTTTTATTAAGAAAATAATTCTCTCACAATGCTGCCACATTCGTAACCACACGACATAACATTTGCACAATATTTAACCATAACTCAATTAACATACAACTACTACATTATATTCCTAACCTTAAAAATACACAAAATATTTACAAGACATTCGTTTACGCAATACAGCACTCTACTTGTGTAAAACACTATCAATCACAATCTGTATCATTTTGAAGGATATTCCTAAGCAAATCATATGTTCAAAAAAGGTGTCTGTTCAACAACTTAGATAACGCAATGAATGTTGTTGAACTGTCAAAATGAAAGCCATTACTACTGTCAGTGTGTTACGCAATCCCTCGCAGAACTCAATTGAACACATTCACGCACTAGGTACAGACGCCAGCAGGTCAAGCTACACGAAAGTGTCAAATTTTCCCAATCAACCTTGAACCTTAATTCTTCAGAAATAAAGTTGAAAATCTATTAAAGAAATTTGACAGATTGTAGTAGCTTGATGTGCTGGCGTCTGTACATATACAACAGTAGGTACATTTTGAATACTTCTTTCATTATCGATATAAGTTTCAGTTGAGAGGTGTGATGGTTTCCTTTGCGTGGATGCCGTCAGCTCTGAGTCGTGATAAGAGTGACTTGTATACTACAGGAGCGAATGGTAGTACCACGCCGCGCTCTTGGATTTCACCTGAAAACAAATCAAAATGTTTTTAGCTGGTTTTACTGAAATACGTGCAGGTTTGGAAAGTTTTCACAGAATTGATCAAGTGTGTGTGAGTCACAAGGAACAAGAGGACACTAATTCAATGTTAAGTAAACTAGAGTGGCAAGAAGCAGAAACTACCTATATCTTCTTCTCAGATGTCGATCGTTCCCTAAAAGTTGGGAACATGTTTGAAATAATTAAAAATTCAGTTCAGGAGACGGTCCGAATTTTAAAAAAATATCTTTGGTTATTTCGATTTGGTTGTTGATCTTTGATACCAATTCAAAACACCAATTTTCAAAAACATTGTTGTGGATATGGAGATCAAGGTCCCTTACCATCTAACACCATCTTAGCGGCTATGCCGGTGGGCAGGCCGACGGTCCAGGCCATGGCAGTGTGTTTGGTGGAGTCTCCTCGCACGGTCATGGTCACTTCACGTCGCTCCCGTTTGCCGTCACTCCACGTTACGCCGAGCTCGTGGCGGAGTACTACGAGGTCTGTCTCGTCTTTTTCTGTAATGGATGGTTAAGTATTTAAAATATATAAAAAATTCTACAAACGACTCCCATGAGAGTGACAAAAATATGTCTAAAGCCGCCTTTTTTGGTTACAAGCAGTGAATTATAGAGGTATGAGGAACAGGGCGAGAAGTTCCTCATCCTCCATAGAAAAGGGAGCATCCTCCGACCAGACGGATGTTGTATCTAGGGGGCTTCTGCCCGATGGTTGTTGTCTGGAAGTTGTAGGAATATATTCTAATCGTGCGGATAACTTTGCTTGCGCGATGCAGGATTTTGCGTGACGTCATGTGATGCGTAGTTTGCATGTGGGCTTGTAGATTTTAATAAAAAAAATCGATTGTAGCGATCCAGATAATGTGGGCATCGAAAATGAAATAAAAAAGAAAGACAGTACATTCCTACAATGACTGCAGTAACATCAAAACAACAACTTACGTAATTGTAACCGCTTGCTAAGATAATGGCTGATAGTGTCGAGAGGAGTCCCGCACTTGACGATCTCCACATCGTCGAGTAGTCCCAGGGACTCTAAGGAGTGCGCCCCTGAAGGACCAATACGCTCAGATAACCTGGTCCTAAGGTTCTCGAAGAAGATCGATGAGTCCATCAGTCCAAGAAGTTCACAGGCGAATTGACGCTGGGCAAAGAATAGCGAAAATTAATTATGTTCCACCATAAAAGTAAACCTAAAACAAATCAAATCATTTGTTGGTTTGCAAAACTAAATAATTGCATATATTGGAAGTAGAAAAATAATGTGTATTGTTATACCCATGTGATCTTAGGTCCATCAGGGTGCAAAGACGTATGTGGATTGGGGTCCACGAGGCCAAACAACTGCATAGCGATCATATTTTCAGCGAAACCTAGTCAGAAACAAAATATAGGTAAGCAAACAATATTACCCTAATAATAAAAGCAAAAAAATGTCCCACGTTGGGCGTAAAATGAACGTAACAAAAAAATTAATGACAAGCCCATCTCAGCCTGCCTTTTTACACGGGAGTCCTAAACACACCTTTGTATCTAATAGTTCCTCTGAACATGGTGTGCGCGTCTTCAATTCCGTACAATTTAGAATATATGGTGCTGTCTCTGTTGGGGAAGCCCTCGAACGCGAAGCCAGGCAGGAAGTTCAGATCACGAGCGACTGACATCAGCTCTCCTCCGCTTAAAACTTCTACGATCTGGGAAACAGCACGAACATGCACATTATTGCACATGAACATCACGTAAAACCATTACTGTCATGGGATTCGCCAAGTTTCCATAATGTACAACCCACAAGAGTTAACTGGAGACCCGAGCGGCCCCTTCCAACCCCCGTTATTACAGCTCTCGCCATCGACGACTCAGTACCCGTCAGCGCTTACGTCATCCGAGCGAAGTCTCAAGTTAACTCTTGCGGGTTGTAACACTCATAATATCTCCAACTTAGCAATATCCATTATGAAGAAGGTTCATTAGGTTTTGATGGCGCATTTATTTGGAAAATGTAGAAATGTTTACCTGTCCTTTACTCAGATACTTGGCACCAGATATGGTGTTGAGTAGCACTCCTCGAGGGTTCCATGAGAACTTATATCTAAGAGCGTTGTCACTGAACTCCGGTGCTGGTAAACCTAAAAATAATAAGACAGTTTATGGTTTTCTGTAGGAGAAAGCTTTTAAACATTTTTGATGGACACTATTTACTCAGATAGTTTTCAATATACCTATTGCAAACGAACTCTACGCTATGTTCTGTCATTTGTTTCAGTACGAGTAAATTTTACTCTATATATTGGAAATGGTCATTACCTCCGCAGTATGAAACGAATGAGTCGATTCTTCCTCCATGGTTCTGTATGTCGTGAATACATTCGAGTGCGAGCAAGTGGTCGATGCCGGGATCCAATCCAACCTCGTTCAGGAAAGTTACGCCAGCATCCTTTGCACTGAAAAAATGAAAATTATATAGGTAGAAGAAGGACAGATAAAGACTTACAATGTCTATGCACATTTTACAATAGTTATTCTTTTGTGTTCGAATTATTATACAGTTTCCTAATTAAACTTTATCACATAAATTAGAGTTTGCTGGTCGAGAGAATGCGTTCTTGATACCCGTCAGTTTCATACAAACGGTTACATGTTTTGCGAATTTGATCTTTATTAGTTACTAGAATTGTCGCAATGACAGGTATCAGGAACGTATTCTCTCGACGGCCACACTGTAAGTGTTTGCTTGTGTAAAAAATAATTGATTTATATTTCAAATCGTAGTAAAACTTACGCTTGATGCAGCTCCTGGACTTCAGCTCTCACATAAGACGCGGTAACCATATGCGCTCCGGTTTGAAGACAGGCCTTCGCCACATCAGCGTGCAGGTCGTACGGCAGTAGTGACACTACCACTCGGGCACGAGAGGTTAATGCCTGAAGAGCTGACTTGTCTTTAGCGTCCAAGTACTCTGAAGACACATCGTAACGCTCGGCTAGAGCGTCCGCTTCTTCCTTTACTGCTGATGCTGTAAAGGTAAATGAATATCATTATCTACCTAGAAGTCTAGTGCTTAACCTGCAATCGTCAATAAAGTGTGATTTTTTATTAATTATGTTGAAAATATGTAAACTGTATTGACGATAGAACTTATTATTGCCATTGGTGATGCAAATAAATATTTTTCTTAATATTATAAACGCGAAGTTAGTGAGGATGGATGGATGTTTGTTACTCTTTCACGCTAAAATGACTGAACTGCACCCTAATTGCGTAATACACGATCAATCGTAATCGGTTTCATTTTGACAGTTCAACAGCATTAATTGCGTTATTTACGTGTTGAGCAGACAAATTCGAACTTATGAAGCAATGGATTAGCAATTTGCTTCAAAATGATTCTGATTCCGATTGATTGTGTGTTACGCAATTAGGGTGCGGAATTTGATGAAACTTCCTACTCCTACTAATTTAATTTAATATTATAAACGCGAAAATTTGTGAGTATGGGTGGATGGATGTATGGATTTTTGTTACTCTTTCACGCAAAAACTACTGTACGGATTTTGATGAAACTTTACAGTAATATAGGTTATACATCAGAATAGCACATAAAATATTTTTATCCCGATATTCTTACGGGATCAACACTTAGGCCGGTGAAACCGCGGGGCGCTGTTAATCTATACTTACCTAATAAATCTGTAGAAGTGAAAATTCTGTACATAGAAAGTATCAAAAAAATAAATGGCAGGGGGTGTTACTAGGAACTGGAACCGGCGAGAGATGTCGTGCGGTGTCCCACAGGGATCGGTTCTGGGGCCGCTCCTGTGGGACATCGGTTACGACTGGGTGCTGCGGGCCGACCTCCCTGAAGGTGTCAGCGTAGTTTGCTACGCTGACGACACGCTGGTCCTGGCGCAGGGGAAGTCGCATCAGGCGGTGGCCGACGCGATGACACGCGGGGTTGCGATAGTCGTGGAAAGGATCTGGCGGTTGGGTCTCGAGGTGGCATTGCACAAGTCCGAGGCCATGTCCTTTCATGGGCCTCGGTACGGGCCACCTCCGGGATCCCAACTAGTGGTAGGAGGGGTTCACATCGGCGTCGAGACCACGATGAGGTACCTGGGTCTCGTCCTCGACAGCCGATGGAACTTCGTCGAGCATTTCCGACGTTTGGCCTCCAAACTGGAACGGGCCGGGGCCGCCCTAAAGCGGCTCTTGCCCAACCTGAGGGGGCCAAACGCCTCCTGCCGGAGGCTTTACGCGGGGGTCGTGCGGTCCATGGCCCTATATGGGGCCCCGGTATGGGCGCGTTCACTGCGGCTTCGAGCCGCACACTACCTGAACGCGCCCCAAAAGGTGGTAGCCGTAAGGCTGATCTGGGGCTACCGCACGATCTCAGGCGAGGCAGCAAGCCTCCTTGCCGGACTGCCACCATGGGATCTGGAGGCGATAGTCCTCGCGCGCCTATACGATTGGCGCGCGGAGGCACTACGCCGGGGGGAAACTCCGCATCCGCGGCAAACCGCGGCGGAGCGGACGAACCTCCGGCGCGATCTCATGGTGGCATGGAAGGAGCGACTATCGCAACCCAGCGCAGGGCACGCCACGATAGCGGCGGTAAGACCCCTCTTTGAGGAGTGGCTAGAGAGACGTCACGGCGTTCTCACCTACAGGGTAGCGGGACCATCCGAAAGGGTTTACCGCTGCCCTGGAACGTAAAGGGCTAAGGAAGGAACACGGGTGGGTTTTAGTCAGTAAAAGTCTGACACTCCCTTCTGCTCCACCCAGAGCGGGAGGGGTCATTTGATGATTTCCCATCCTCAAAAAAAAAAAAAAAGGGGGTGTTACTAGACCGACACCGAACCCAAAAATGTGATTAAAAATATTTTTGTCTGTCTGTCGGTCTGTCTGTCTGTCTGTTTGTTCAGGCATCACGCAAAAACTACCGGTTCGATTACGATGAAACTTGGTATAATTATTCTTTAATATCCTGGGCACCACACTGGGTACTTCTTATCCCGGAAAAGTATATACAATAAAAAACAAACTTAATTTTGCGGTTCGATCCCTAGACCCGATTACTGTACCAACCGCAAATAATAAGTTTGTCGTAGGTTCCGTCACACGCAGTGGAGTTAATTTTTATTCCTTTTAGTTTTTAGAGTTATTTAGGTTTATTTTTATATAAGTCGTAGGTATAGATTTTAATTTTAAAGTATAGGTAAGTAGTATATTTGATAGTGTACGTAGTGACCGTAGGTTATTTTATAATACTATTAGGTAGGATTAGTCATTCGTATAGATATTAGTTTTTAGGGATTTTGTTGAGTTACTGACTTATTTATTGAGTTTAGATTAGTTATCATCAGAAATAGGTTTATTTAGGTTGGTAGGTATTTAATTTTCTGTTATTGATTTTTTTTTTTTAATTATTTAGGTACTTAGGTAAAGATATCATAATTATACCCTCTTAATCACCACTAATGAGACACAATTGGTTTTCTATTGTAATTAGCCACAAAGGGCCCGCGAGATAGATGGCATTCTGGGGAAGCACATACATTTTATCCTGTTAGCACGTTCCCGTGGGATAATTTCCGACATCCACGCGGGCGAGGCGCGGGCAGAAGCTAGTACTTAATATGACACAAAAACGTCGACATTTCCAAGCGGTATCTGCTCGTAAAAGATAGAACTTCCTATAAGTAAGTAACTTAATTAAGTCTTGAATAATCTTCAAACAAACCTATCGTGACAGCAATGTTCTTGTCTCTAGCCAAGTATTCCACAACCGGGGCTGACACCAGTCCACTGCCTAGGATCAGGATAGGAGTCTGTTGGTCACTGCCTTCCACCTTATGACGGGAACGACTGGAAGAAACAAACTTTATTGATTCTTTACTTACTTTACTTTAATTACACATAGTCAGCAACAAAAGTCGATTAACAATGCCAATTGAAAAAACCCCGTCGCAACAGCTCGTTCATACCGTTAACACACTATCAAACACAATCAGAATATGAATGAATGGTATGATTTCATAATTATGTTCGAGACATTTATCTGCTAAACAATGTAAATAACGCAATGAATGCTGTTGAACTGTCAAAATGAAAGCCTTTCATTCTGTTAGTGTGTTACGCAATGGGGATCCATACGCAAAGCTAATCACAATCACAACCGCTCGATACGCTTCCGTGCCGTATCGAACATCAATCAGTGTATTAAAAGGAGGAGTCCCGAAAATGTTGTCAATCTAAATCAAATAGACGACCGCCATTCTTCCAACATTATTTATATGTCAAAGTAAAATCATTTATTTCAAATAGGCATATAAAAGGCACTTTTGAACGTCAAAAATAAAATAAAAATAAAATTGTCACCCCTTCCAAAAGGTAGTTTTCGTATGGAGGAAAATGGGCAAGAAACTCCACCGTTACTCTTTTAAAATGTTTTACAATATTTTGCATACATTAATTATACAGGGTTATTTTTAAAACACCAACAACCCCTTAAGAGGTCATTGTACTCATCATTATGAACAACTTTTACTATAGGACCAAACCTGAAATCGCGAAAAAAAAGTCAGCTGCTCCCTAAGTTTTGACGAGCTATGCGAACATAAATGTAGGGAACAGCTGATTTTTTTTTCGCGATTTCAGTTTTGGTCCCATAGTAAAAGTTGTTCATAATGATGAGTACAATGACCTCTTAAGATGTTGCTGGTGTTTTACAAATAACCCTGTATAATTAGGTATATGTGAAGACGATGCCCCTAAAAATAAAATTACTATAGGTACCACAATAGGTAAAAGAATTAAAATTAATTAATGAAACCATGACATATAAATTAACTATGTGATAGATACATGGTGCTCACATATTTACAAACATTCCAAAAGTAGACGATTTTCATAAATAAATAAGGAGTAATAATGAATTGCTAGAGATAATTATTGTATTTACGTATTGTAAAAGTAACCGAATTTTGTTGCTAACTGTACCTCTTTGTTATTGATAACTAGGATAGGCAATGAGAGCAGAAAAAAAGCTTTTTACCAAAAGAAAAACTACCGACTTCAAAAAAAATACCACATAGTGAACTTATAATATAAAAATAACACATATAACTTTAATTTCGGAAGTCGGTGTCAAAAAACGAAAATGTTCCTGCATTTTCGACTTCGACTTCCGACTTCGTTTATTCGTACGAGGTGGAAAAACTACCCAAACAAAGTTAATGAAATAGATATGGGAGCACCACTGAGGCCCTTACCATTAAAAAAAGAATTTTGCAAAAGAAATAACGGAGTTCCCAGGTAACAAACATTAAAAAAAACAACCGAATTGAGAACCTCCTCCTTTTTTTTAAGTCGGTTAAAAATGAATAGATTTTTCATCAAAATAATGTTCTATTCACTTACGTGTTGGCCATTCTGAGCTCGTTGATGTATTCGAAAGGGGGTGTCAATCTGCCGTTGCTTGTTATGATAGCCTGAAAGATTAAAAAACAATGAAGTTTGTAAGTAGAATCATCAAGTGGAATCCGTGCTGACGTCATGAATACAAGAATATGTTTTCACTATGAATAAGTAAGTACTTACAGATTAACTTTCAAACTGAACTCTTGTTTTTTTTATAATTGTCTGGATGTTTTATTACGAGCACTTTCGCTCACAGTGCTCGTGTCTTTGACTTATCATTGTTAGTCCATTGATAACGAGGACAAAGAATCACATTACTTTTGCGTATTATACTAAAGAGCAGATATAATATTATACCTACCTACTTTTCTTTTACTTTTGCCAGTGTAGACCATAATAATATACTTTATTAACTTACTCCTTGAACTACAGGCGAAAAATTGTGTTCCTCCAGCGGTTTGGTCGCATCAGACTTCATAATATCCTCTGAATACGGGTACAGCAAGTCGCCGAAGAAGTCAGTGGACTCTCTCGGTAGCTGTGTTGGCATATTGTCTATGGAACACACTAGAACTCCTGGCCCCTTGAAACTACAGACAAAATTCATTCTTGTAGGTACGATCCCGTATGGTCTAGTGGCTAGGATACCTGGCTTTCACCCAGGAGGCTCGGGTTCGATTCCCGGTACGGGAAATTTCTTTTAGGATAGCATTTTTTTTAAGCTGAACGATAAATTAAAGGGCTGATTTTTTCAATAGACGGATACTTTTTATTCGTGGAATAAAATTGACGTCTGACAAATTTTGTATGGAAGAAAATTATCTGTCAAAAATTCAAAATTATTTCTCGGATAAAATTATCTGGCGTTGGAATAATCAGCCCTAAATTAAAAGACAATATGGTGTCTCTTCATAAATAAGGTGTTTTTTTTTTCGTTTTTTGTCATTTATTATCTACTGCTGAGTTAGTTTTGAGACATTGAATGATCACGAAAAGTAGAGAGACATTCGTAACCTTGTGATTGTTACTTCAAGCTACAAGGTAAGGAAAAATAAATCTGAAACTAAGCAAATCTTTCCGTATTTTAAGCTGATTACTGTTCAAATGTTATCGTTTAATAATAATTACAGAGATAATACTCTCTGAGATAATAACTCTTTTGTTTCCTACATACGTCTGTTGTTTGTTATTGCCGGTTGTTTGTGCATTACCAGCAGTGTAAAATGTTCATAATCTAAATAATTTACGTTCCAATTGATGACGACACGGTTGGCGCAGTGACCGAGCGATCGACTGCTGCGCTGCGTGTCGCGGGTTTGATTCCCTCACGGAACAAATATTTGTATTGCCTACAAGTAGTTTTTCCGGGTCTGGCTGTTTGCGTATGTGAGTTTAAATGTTTGTAAACGCACCCACGATACAGCAGTGCAATTCTGTAACCATCTTACCGTGAAAACTTAGGTGAAGTGAGCGTGGAGTGAGCTGTCATTCCAACTAATGCTCTTGATACTGATTGATACTATTCACAGCTCACTCCAAACTCACTTCACCTAACTTTTCACGGTGAGATTTTTACAGAATCGATCGGCAGGAGTAATTCCTAGTGTGGGGCAACGTTTAAAAAAAAAACCAATATACAAAACAAATTCCACCAAACTTTTATACCTAGAATTCATCTTATCCCGAGTATAAATTTTGAATTTTTGGCAATTTTTCCATACTAGAACTGTCAGACGTCAATTTTAAGCCATGGTTAAAAGATATCTGAGGGGCAATTCTCGTAATTTTAAGAACGTTCACAGTCTGATTACAATGCCTCTAATTTCCCTACATTTTGACAAGTTTTTGACATTTGTTTGTCGCCGAGATGACACTGCGCCTAGATTATGAACGTTTTAAATTAAGAGAATTGGCCTTCTGACTTTGGTAAAATCAGCCCTTCCTCAGTTAGTTATAAACTATAGTGAAATGTTTCTAAAGTGTTTTTTGAGTGACCATTTGTATCAAATAGGTCCTAATAAATTTTTCAACATTCAGTTTGTTGTTCCATAACTTCAAAATTATCTCAAATTCTTAATTATGAATTCTTTAAAATACATAGCCAGTTTGAAGTAAACTATAATCAAAAAAAAATTGTCAAACCTTTTGGTATCCTTGTTTCTATCAGCATCGTAGAGACAGAAGGGTGTGTCGATAGTGGTGCACTCGTTCATGAATTCAATAGAGCCTCCTGGATCCGCTGATATGTCGCAAATAGCCAGCATTCTGGAAAGAAATGAACCGTGAATGATAAAGCTTCAGATTTGTTTACAGAAGAATCATATTTTTGATCAGAAGGCCAATTTTCGTAATTAAAAACGTTCAAAATCTAGTCGCAATCTCATCTCAGCGACAATCAATGTCAAAATTGTAGGAAAATTAGAGGTATTTTTGACAGATTGAGACTGAGATCAGACTGTAGCCCCTCTGGTACTTTGGGGATACCGAAACCTTCTAAATAGTTATTATTAATTTACAAAAACGCCATCACATGCCTAGGATACTAACTCAATTTTGCATTCGGAGGATAATTAAACTAAAGTCATCTTTAGAAATTAAAGCAAAAATAGTGGCCACGTGTAAGTCGGACTCGAACACGAAGGGTTCCTTACATAGATATAATATTTTTATGGTTCCGTACCACGTACAATATTTAACAATATACATATTTTTAAACACGCTTCTTGTATGGGACCCCTTTAATTTTTAACTTTATTTTATTTTTGTTATTTGTTGATATAGCGGCTACAGTAATACACACTCTGTGAGAATGTCAAGCAAGTGTCTACCTATTACGGTTCAAAAGATACAGCCCTGTGACAGACGAACGGACAGTGGAGTCTTAGTAATAGAATCCCGTTTGCACTCTTTGGGTACGGAACCATAAAAGTACCTGTACACCTACACTACAAACGCGTATAGTCGTTAATCACTTTATCGCACTTCATTAGAAAAGCAATCATTTCACACGTGACTTTTTGTCCTAATCCAAATCTGATAACAATCAGCGTTAGCTCTTCGCAAAATCGTCGCTCGTAGAATGGTCGTAGAGCGCAGAATGGTCATAGACCGTAGCATAGTCGCAGAGCGTAGCATGCACGTAGAGCGTAGTTTGCTCGTAGAGCGTAGCATGCTCGTAGAACGTAGCATGATTGTAGCATGCTCGTAGAACGTAGCATGATTGTAGCATGCTCGTAGCTCGTAGCATGCTTGTAGAGCATCACTGATATTTACATAGGTAAGTCAAGAAACCAAGTTAGTCTATTTTTGTTTTACCTGTGTGGTAACGCCGGCGCTCCAATACTCTTGGGCAACCACGGAGTATGTGAGGGAATCAACAAATGTTTCGCGTCTGGTATAGTCAGCAGCTTGGGACTCCCCACAGCCCAGTAGATGCAGTTTACCAGAACTGATGTGTACGGCGCTATCTGTCAGGAACAATTTTTTTAGATAAGCATATAAGTAGATTGAAGTCTACTTACAGATGAAAATGCTGGGTAGTAACAGAAAATCATCGTAAATAAATAAAATCTTATACCTACCTACTTATTATGATTTTTTGGTGGATGCGTGTAATATAATCTTCATTAAAAATCTAATGTATAAACGTACCTACATAAGTTCCTATTTGTTAAAATCTGTCGTTGACACGCATACACATAAATATCGCGTTTTAACATGGGAAGGGGTAAAAACTACAGAACCTAACTAACATAAACGGACCATTACCTAATTGGAACCTTAAATTGTTCATTTTGTTTACACCACGTTCATAACTTCTTCATACATCTGAGTCATACTCGTAAAAACTTTTCTCATGATAAACATTATGATACCTACTACACTTAATGATTCTAAATAATAAAAACTTAACAGGAAAAAGGCATGTCCGAGAATGACAGGACGATTTTGACCGATTAGGTAATTTGCAATCAGTAGATTGGTTTGATTAGATAAACTTACAAAAATATTTTTGCATTTTTTCATTTTTGACTCAGCTTAATTATTACAATCTTAATAATAAGATAACACTCGACATACCATTTGCATGTGACCTACACAGTTATTGCTAACAACACCATAATTTGCGTTGTATTTTTGGTTATCAAAATACCTACGTGTCATGATATAATTGTTTGTATACGCATATTACGTCATCATCTAGCTAGCCTTGTTGGGGGTCGGCTTCCAGTCTAACCGGATGCATCTGAATACCAGAAGGACTTGTGGCTTAATAATAGTCGCACGGTTCGATCAATCAAGTTAATCTACGTTTTCCGCGGTTGATCCGTGGATAGGTGACCGTCTTTACACACCAAGACCCCTCCGTGCCTCGGAAAGCACGGTCCCGGCTGTCATTCTTCGATCGATTTTTGGCGTAACGGGTTGTCAGAAGTTCGAAAGCTGACAACCAGTCTTACCAACAGGTATCGTATCACTCAGTAACAGGGTTGTGGAGGTCAAGTAGGCAGTCGCTTCATGTAATATACCAGTATACGCATAGTACATATAAGTAGGTAACCATTCTATCTATATTACCTAAAGTACTTGACCTATACACGTGTATCTACCTAATCTTTTTATATAAGTAATTACCTGGCAAAAAGTTATCGTAATTCATACAGTTTGTCGATAAGATAAGGTACCTTCTGCGCGAAGGTCGAGATGTATCGTTCAGGATGCTCATCATATTCCTGGGCATCGTATCCTCCGCCATTTTTCCTTTCCAAGTGATGTCTTCTGCGCACTTCACAGCCGTAGATTTTGTTTGGACCTAAGAATTACAGACAACATGTCATTGTGGGTAATTCAAAATTCAATATGGAGAAATGCATATTTGCTATACACTACAACGCGACACGGGACTGGGAGCGGGTTACGGAGCCAAAGTACCCACGCGGACGCGCGTTTTTTTTTATTGAATTTGTATGTGCGGGTTGTGTGATCCGCCTTAGTGATGATTAAGTACTTACTTCCATGTTCAGCCACTTTCTTCAACATCTCTGGTGGAACATATTCGTGAGGCATATCCCCAAATATTTCTTGACTTCCCTGGTAGAAAAAAAATATGTTACAGCATGAATAAAAAAGGAAGATGTCACCTGCCTCTTCTTTTATTTAGAAGAAGGCCACTGACACCTCAACAAGACACAAGCATAATTAGCCTATAATATTACTGTGAGGTGGGCCATAATTCGCCACACGGACGGGTTGGCGGATGTCACATGTCTTAAAAGTTTTGGTTCCAGTTCTGGTTCACCTCAACATGCAATCTTAAGTAATCTAAAAAACTGTACTTAGTCGTAGTAAAGCATCCTTTATAATTTTACAGCGAGCACAGTGAAAAAAAAAACAGTTGTTCTATCAACGTGATCTAGATGCATTAGGATTGATTAGGTAGGTGTCGATATTTAAAAGACAGTGTTGCAATACTGCTGTCTTGTTACAGTTTGGAAATATAATCTCACCTGAGACACGTTTCCAGATCCAGTGAACACGAAGGTGAGGGGTCCTAAAGACTTGGGCATCATACCCAACGCGACCTCGTACCCGGCGTCCCTGATGGCTTGTCGCGCCATGCTCGAGTTGCGGTAGTTGTGTGAAGGGCCTATGTGCTGGACAGGAAAACATCAACAATCAGGCATTCATTTATTCGTCAAAATCCGACTAAGATCCTATCAATATTATAAACGTGAAAGTTTGTGAGGATGGATGGATGTTTGTTACTTTTTCACGCAAAAACGACTGCACGGATTTGGATGAAATTTGGCACACAGATAGTTTATTACCAGAATTACTTTTTATCCCGATATTCCCACGGGATCAAAACTTATGCGGGTGAAACCGCGGGGCTCTGCTCATAGTATATAATAGTACATAGTCTTACAAGGACACTAACGCCATAATAAAAGCAAACAAGTAGGCCAACTCAAGCCCCGAGCGAGCGATAATAGCCTAAACTCGTAGGGCTGTCACTTATACTTTATTCAATCGTCAAAAATGCATAGTCAATCTCTATACAAAACAATGTTCCCCTGTAGGGTAAGCATCAGGGACCTTTAATACAAAGTTTTTTTTAAATTATTTTTTCTACACACGGCTACACATCAAGCTATGCAAAACCAGTATTAGCTGACCGTTCATTGTGAGAAAATATCATACAAAGTGAGGCCAAGGCAAACTGGTTTTGTATAAGCTTGACATGTAGCCGTGTGTAAGTACATAGACCAGAAGCCGACTACATTTTTTTCATTGCCCACGTCATGTTATCTGTTTAGTTATTTGAAAAATTACGATCGAAATATGAAAACGTGGTTTTACTGAATCATGTATTTATTCAAATAAAATGAAATGATTATGAAGTATTTGTAGTTAAAGGAGGTAGGTAGGTACACGTACAAATTATTTATTACGAGCAGCAGGGCAGCGGCGAAGCGTGCGCGGGCGCGGGCGATATTACCGGCGTCACAGCCACGACTGGCGCACCTTTAGCAGCGATAAATTTTGTCAGCGTGTGCGTGCGACGACGCATACGTACGAGCGCGCTCACATACAAACCGAGCGCGGTGCGAATGTATGAAGATGTCGTACTTGTTTGCTTTTACTATGCTAACGCGCACCCACGTGTGTTTTTTACATAAAAAAACAACAAAAACGCGTCTCCGTGCCCCAATTTGGCACCGTTTTCGCGCCCCATACCGCCTGGTGCATTGTAGTGTGTGATCCGCCTTAATCTGTGTAGTTCGATGTAACTTGTTTTGGATTCATGGCCCACGTCCATGAATCTTACTTCCTATCTTAGGTAAGCAGGGAATGGAATTTCGTTCTTTTAGTTAGGTATATCACAAAGCCTGAACAGTGCCCAATCTGCAGGATGTTAAACAACATCCTTTAAAAAAAAAATTATTTAATCGACTTACAAAAGGGAGTTCTTTGTTTGTTATTTTATCAAATGTTGAAGGCTAATTATCGCAATCGCGCTTTTCAAATACAATCATAAATCTCCGTCGACCCCACCTGAAGTATTATTCGAATGTATTATCTACTGGCATTTTATTTATCTTGTTTCTGCCCACTGATATCAGATAACGTTAATACACCAACGAGATTATTTTTATAATCACAACCGACTTACAATCCAAGTTAGTTAAAAGATATTCAGTCAAATTTTCCGTACTCTTTAAGGTTTCACACCCACTTCGTTCCTCTATTTCATTACCTAGTGATTGAGACGAAATGGCCATGGTAGCGTGTCGCATATTTAGAGGAACTGAGTTGAAAATCTCTAAGCAAGTAAACCAAGATAACTATAGACCAGCAGACTACCTACCTAGATGATGAAAAGAGTTACCGCCTGACAGAGTCGGCATTTACATAGCTTAGAGAGAAAGTTGAAATATCGCATATTATGTAGCCGGCACCCATTGCAACACCAAGTCCTTTACTGAGAGGGACAGAAATGGTGGTTGCATTTCTTCAAACGAGTCTTTTCATTATCTAAGCTATTTAACTTCTTAAACTAAAATAAGTAGTTACCAGATAGTTTTTCCAGTGATGTGATCACTTACCATGAAAGGTGTGTGATGGCCAAGAGCGAGCAACCTTAGCCCGATGCCGTGCAGGATGTTGATCATGCCAGCCACTCCCGCGTATTTACCAAACGCCACCACGCGGTTACCAGAATCATCCATTAGCTTCTCGTAGTCTATTAGTCGGATATTCTGAAAAAAAAGAAGGTACCTATTGTGTATTTTACTGGCCAGACGAGTTGACCCTTAGATTTTCGGAAAAGCAATTTTTTGGGTCCCGATCTGAAGAGGAAAACGAAACCTTTATAGGATCACCACCATTTTGTTGTGTAGTTTAGAAAATAGGACTTCTGAAAATCTTTTCTTTAGAATGAACCTGTGCCTCTCCTTAGCTGTAAGATGAGATTTGACTGGCATTTTTAAATTAAAATTAAAGCACAATCAGCCTATAACGTTCCCACTGCTGGGACACAGGCATCCTCTCTGTAAGAGGGCGTGGGCCGTAGCGTAGCGTGTCACATGTTTAGAGGAACTAAGTTGAAAATCTCTAACCAAGGAAACCAAGATAACGTGCAGTCATATACACCAGCGGACTACCCAGATAATGAAATGAGTTACGAGTCCCGCTTAATGGCAAACGGCATCGCGGCAGACCCAGACGGAGATAGCGGGATGAGCTGAATTCCTTTAATAAAGACTGGTCCTTGGCAGCTCGGGACAGAGAGAGGTGGAAGGCAAGTAAGGAGGCCTTTGCCCAGCAATGGGACATTAATGTCTAATAAAAAAAAAGCGCCTTCCTGGGTTCGACCCACGACCTACAACTCGTAAGCCGCTACCACGGGCCCACCACTGCTCCTCCCGAGGAAAACTAAAAGTCTGTACACAAGTAAAAGACAAAAATATTTGTTGCTGTAGTACATATTCTTACCTTTTTCAAAATCGTATCCAACATTGGCATGTTGGCCTCCTGTGCCTTGATGGTGTGTGAGAAGAAGCAGTACGTCTTGTTCGGTATGAGCAGGTCGATGGGCGTCTGCTTCACGCCAAATATCACGCTCGCCTCGCTGATGTCTTCCCGGACTATCGCCCCTGAATTGATGTATGACTGCAATGCAATTAGGACGATTTATCAAAACATACCTTTAACTTATAGACTAAATGGTGTGCAATTACCATGCAAATGAGAAGGACGGGGTCATGTTTAGCATGATCAATCTGTAAAGTTCCTGTGGGAATGTTACAGGTTGATCACAGTGAAGCCGGTGGCGTCCCAGCTGTGGCTGGGACGTAGGCTTCACTGTGAGAGGGAGTGGACCGTAATCCACCACGTGGCTGGGCCCAGTGCGGCTTCGTAGATGTCACATGTCTTCGAATTTTTGGTTTGAGGAAATACCGGTTTCTTTCTTTGGGAAGGTATGTTAAGTGACAGGTAAGTCCTTAACTCCTTACCTGCATCGGATAGGCTCGTCGATTGGAGGGCTGCACGATGACCTTGACGCCCTGCCGCACCAGGCGGTTGACATTCGTCGGTGAGAACGGTGCTCTTCTCTCCCATACTGACTGGTCTTCTCTACGTATAGCTATTATACGTCCACTCTGAATAAATAATGTGGAATTAGAAGTATGTCAATAGCTGTGGTGTACCTACTGTTACAATTTAAAATTTTTGGCCTCTTACGGCAAGCTGACATAAGCCCAAAGGGCAGGTGGTCCGGCATCGATATATAAGGAAACAACCGAACCATCTCAGTTGTTTCCTTATATATCGATGCCGGACCACCTGCCCTTTGGGCTTATGTTGGCTCAAATTTATAATTGTAACACACTATTTACATATACCTATGTAAATAATATACCACAGACTACCTGCAGTACCGTTTCTCCTTCTTTCTTAAGTCCCTCCAAATGCAAAGGTTGTCCATATAAGATCGCTTTTAGCGATAAGAGCGCCCATTGTGCCACCCTATGTAACTTTAAAAAGGTCAATTTGTAATTGAAATGTCAAATGGTGTAGCTACAAGAAAGAGAATCCCCGAAAGCTTTAAAAAAATAAGTTACATAGCATGCATTATTTTTGTAATACATATCTACTCGTATCTCTGTTTCACTGTCTCTATGTATGTTTCGAGGTTTTCCCAGTAAGTACCTACCTGCCTAATAGGAAAATCGAAAATTGCCCTAACTATCTAACATTGTATTGCTCCAGAGCAGGCTTTTCGAAACAGCATTGATCTCCAAGCTCCTGATAATGCATGCTACGTGTCTTTTGGGTCCTAATTAACCTATCGAGAAAAACTATCAGCTGCGGAATTTGAGCATCTTAATCTTAAGTATTTCATTTGACTATTTAAGAAGTATTTTGAAATAGTTTTCATTCTTCTACGTTCATGAAGACAATAAATTACGTAGATGCTGTCATGAATGTTTTAAAAACGTTTGCATTCAGTAAAACTCACTCGAATCGAATCATACACAGATCTATGTCATTGTTTAAATGCGGAAACGTGTCAGTATCATTCCAGCTAAATATAGAAAGAGGTTAAAGTACATGTTGTGTAAATGTATCTTAACTTTCGAATACGTCAGAAATCCAAACGTAACTTTAGAAAAGTACCTATTGCTCAGTTCACGCTAAGTATATCCCTCAGAGATTATAATCTGGATTTACAGAATACAATTACACTTTGCATGGACTGAGAATTGTACCTAGGACCATACCAACCAGTGTGGTTTATAGTGTCCCTCAAGAAAATTATTTAGGTAAGTATAGGTAGGTATTTCATTTTTTCCTTATAGATACCTAGATGTTCAATGGCTACAGTAAAACGTTAGTATAATTTCGTTATCATTTTCTATTTTAACTTTAAAAAATTAAAAACACTAGGTACTCAAACAAAAACTAAAGATATTATTTTGACGTATGTACCTACCTAATTTTTCGCACAGGGGAAAATACAAATGTCAGCCTGTCTTCATTGAGCTCGTGTACAATTAATATACGTGTGTAGGTTTGTACAATAGGTACTTACGTAAATATCATTATCATTAGATTTGCAACCCTCGTATAAACATTTATAGACCGTTTGTTATTACAGCAGATTCTAAATAAATCGAGAGTTCTTGACAGACCCTAAAGATAGTGGATGTCAACAAGTTTAAGGTGACAAACAACGATAACTATGAACAAATTACTGATAGCCATCGTGCTATAGGAAAAATATTCCATAATAATTAATGTATTTTTATCTCATTAGGATATGCTACCTACAATAATGGAACGTTCCCCCCGAAATTGTAATAGTTTGAAGGAGTTGCATAAATTATTTTTGCCTCATGGGTATTTTACATTTTAACACTTTGCCCGTGTTACAAAACATTGAAAATACTCAGCACATTTGCTTCCTACGTGAAACTAATCTGGGGACTACAGAGATGAAAAGGATACCTATCTGTTTAGTGCAAAATTCCGCAACCAAAGTGTGCAAGCGCAGAAAAAACAAAATTAGTAGTTCGTAGCGAGCGCTACGAACGTTCGTATGAGTCGTTCGTTGAGGCACACAAATTGTGAAAGAATGTGAACTGTGTCATAGAGTTTCAGTAAAGTGAAGTCCAAGATATTTATTTGTTAAACATAGGTGTTTGAAATAGAGGTACAGAGATCTCTATGTTTTGTCGTTAACGGCGTACAAATATCAAGTAGGTAGGCATACGAAATTACAATTTAGTATTAAAATTTTTGTTAAAAATTAAATGACTAGCTAACAGAGTTCAACTAACCCCAATATCCTCTATACAAAAGGAGAATCGGCAAAGATGTATGGAAGCTGATCCTAGTATCAATAACGACGAAATAAATCAAAACCCATTTACATTTTGTAATGATCAAACTAAAATTTTGCATGATCTGTTAAAAGATTTACCTATAAGTATTAAGCGAAGTTTTTATATACTCGTAGCTAACATTAAGATAAGTTATCTTATATTAATGTATGTTCAATTAAACGTAGGTAAATAAGCATATCGGGCATCATAACAATAACTGTCGTTATCAGTTGCTACCTAGGAATTAAAATAACTCAGTATGTCAGTCCTACGCGAACAAATAGCGAATTTGAATCAACATTAACCTTGTTTGATGTTATTTTCATTATCGTTTGACGGTATAAATTATTTTTAGTTAGATAATTTTTATGTTATGTAAACCACTATGGTTATGCCAGTCAATAATTAATATCGTATTGGATTTCTCTGCACGTGTTTTCTTGGATTTGTCGTGTGAAAAGATTTAGCGTTCTTTCTGACTTTTTTTCTTTATTCTCTGCTCCTAAAGGCCATAGCATGATGTTAAATATAGCCTTCCTCAAAATTTGGGCTATCAAATATCTACCAGTCGGATTTAGCGCCTTCTTTAAATTCAACTCAAGGAGAACAGGAATAATCCGTACTGAATGAGGACCATTTCCTTACCAACCGGAATATTATGAGGAATCTTACGTCCCATACCCATGCCGATTTCGGTTACAGTGATTAAGTATTTCTGTTACTTTTTGGACGACTAACGACTACCTATCTATCACCAGTTTTGGCATATTGTAGGTAGAAAAACCTATCTACTGTACCTGGTTTTAACGTCCCAATAATGTATATCAGTAGCGATCTGTATGATTATATTATACTGGCAGTTATGATTATACTGGCTACCATCAGTAGCGATCTGTCTCTAACAAAATACATAGGTATTACTACGTTACCTTTTGCTTGCGGAGTGAAACAAGTGACATCAAATTTTCCTTGCTACGCCACCTTCGTAGGCCATAGCAACTGGCTATTATGTAATAGAATATGTCCATTTTAAAACAGCAAAAAAAATATTTTGGTAATCCAATTAAAATGTCACGTAAACATGATATTTTATAATAGATATAACAGTGGTGAGCATGTGGTGAGTTATTGAAGGAAGCTATTTTATTTTTACAGTTAAAATATTGATTGGGTGATTAATAAATAAAATCTATTGTACGTTTACACAAAATAATAACTTGCTAATCCCTGTCTTAATGATTC